>OU860785.2:15549150-16749150 GCA_917862395.2 Heliconius sara
TGGGATTTGTTACTTCTAGAATACCTTGGTTATTTGAAACTTTAGTGACGTAATTATTAACGATGCAATTAGAAATATTCTGTTCAGACATCCAAACATCGCCTTCAGAATGGTTTATAGGCACTCTGACCAACTTAAAAGAATTGGCCGGAATTATAATTTCATACAAATTATAGTTTCTTGAATCATACATAGACAAAGTATTTTGAGCATTACGCGTTTTCAGAATTTTATTTTTCAAATCTATATTGGATTCAAATTTTTCAAGCAAATCTAGTCCTATAAGGCCATCAAAAAATTCATGAAATTTATATATAAATAACGTTATATAATCAGATTCATTAAATTCACTAAAACATGGTATGGTTATAGAAAAATCATTACGAGTTGTAGCGTGAATATTTGTTACCTCAAATGGATCGTATTTGCATAAAATATGTGGGAAAAATCGCTCCACAGCTTCAGGACTAATAAAAGATTAATTTGCTCCTTTGATCAATTACTAATCTAAGAGGGTTCTCTATATAAATGTACGGTAAGTGTCGTTGGGTCTGTAAATTTATTACTATTTTAAGACGTCTGATTTGGGATCCCCCTGAAAATTTTGAGAGTGAATGGTGGAATCAAGATTATCTAAGTGTTTTATACCTTCTTTTTCATGAACCTCTGAGCATCGAGGTGGTTCATGATAGTCGTATTGGTCAGCAAAGTGAGGATAACCAGAGTAATATTCGTCTTGGAAATATTCATTTGGTTCGTAAAAATCGTTATAATTTATTTCCCTACTTCTAAAATAATTGGTTGGTGCCCATTTTGGACCAATCCCAAGGTTGTTAGGTGTCGGCTTAGATACATAATGGCTCACACCGCTCATTGGCTGTGGGGAATTATTGCTTTTTTGAGTGAAATTATTACAGTGGGATCTATAATAAGGTGGCGGGGCACTAAATATCTGTTGCGTTCTATTAGGCCACGTAATTCAGGTCTCTGCATTCTCCACAATGGTACTGGCTGTTGCTGAGCAAAGATTTGTTGAGATGGCCCCGGGGTATTATTAGAATTTAGTCCATTATAAAAAGGTCGTGAAACTGGCATCGATATTGGCCGTGGCATATGGCTATAGTGGAATTTGGGAAACTCACTTACCTGATGGTGAGTCTGCGATCGCCTACCGGGAACATTTTCGTTTCGCTGCTGTAAATATAACGTGTTCATCTCTTCATGAACAAATTCTAATGCTTTTTCAATAGTGTCAGGTTGCATGCAACGTATTCTAGAGCCTATTGGATCTCGAAGTCCACGCAAAAACGATTTTAAAGTTTAATTTTTTATATAAAGATCTCTTAGATTCTATAGTGCTTTCAATATTTTCATGCAAAGTGACGTACGTCATGATCGTACTAAATAAATTTTGACAATTTTCATAGAATTCTTGGGGAGAATTCGAACCTTGTGTTAATAGGGCTAAATCGTTATAAAGAGAGGTCTCATCACGGTGATCCGCAAAATTATTAATTAATGAGCTACGAATACCAGCCCAACTTTCAGGTATCCCGTTTGAATTGATCATGCGGGCGGCGGGCCCGGGTACTTTATTTAAAATTTCATTAATTAACGCTAAATTTTTTAATTATTCACCCGGCTGATCAGATATGAATTGATTAACTAATGCATCGCAAATTCTTATAAATCGTGTTAAAATATTCGGATTTCCGTCGAATTCGGGAATCAACGGACGGACGGAGAGCTTTATATATATCTTCTAAATCTGCCATATTGCCTAAGTTGCTGATATCTATGTTATCACTATGATTAATATTTCTATTAGAATCTAAAATTTTTTGTCTTGTAGTAACTAACCTAGAGGTCTGAGAATGCCGTGGATAGAAAATTTTGGATAATTATTAGGACTAGCTTAGGAATAAAAGGAAAGCAACTCCAGAAAAATTCTAAAGTACTTTAAAAAAATCGTACCTCTTTTGTATCTGTCTTGATACGCCTCCGCCACCACTGCACCACGATGTAGTTTCGAGATAGCCGATGTCCTTGATCAATTCAGTGACTTCTATTTCGGCTATCCTACCGACTGCGCCAGTTACGAGGGTTGCAGTTGGAGGTTTAGCAAAATACGATTTTTAAATATATTTAATTTATTTAGTTTAAATTATGCATTAAAAAATTAATTCTAACTTATAAATTACTATCCTCAGTGTTAGAGGAAAACAACGCGAATGGGAAAAAATCCTTTCCCACCGTCGTCCACCCGATCTCCTTATTCATCATTTTTGTTGCGATCGGCCGCCATCAGACGGACGCTCGTTTTTACGTAAAATAATTGTTCCACCTGTTACACCGTTCATAACTATGTAACATCTCCCTCCGCAGAACAGCAACTATTCTTGAGAGGGAAAAGTTGCTGAGATTTTGTTGATATCAACTATAACTTTATGGGGGAAAACGTTTATAAGCAATTCCAATACCAAGTACACTTGCAATAATTAGTATTAAGTAAATTGGAATCGTGGTATGATATATTATACTGTCGTTGACTTTATTTAATTCAACTGGTGTCTGCAGGGCTAATCTTGAACTAATTGAGTGAAGTTTCTGAAGGTTAATAGAGTTTAATACTATTGCTGATGTTTTTGTCTCTCTTTGGTCTGGGGTTAAAGGCAGTTCTATTATATAAATGGCATATCCTTTCACATGGTCATTAGAATTTTCAATGGTAAAACTTGGTGTCTTGACATTGCAGTTAACCGGTATGGTGATAAGAAAACTCCCTTGCATCGTTTTATATATTTCATGAGCACAGAACATTTTCACTTTTGTTGGATTTGGGAAGCTTAAGATGTAATGTTTCTCATCCAATTGGTCTATTGCTTCATCTTTGAGTATCACATGAGTTGTTTTGCAAGATTTGTCAATTTCGTGAATTTTGATCAAGTGAGTAATACAGTCCGGTTTCTCTTGAATTATGTAATTGATAGATTTTTTACAGAGGTATAAATAATTGATCTTCGGGCATTCAGCCTCTATGTACATCGAATTATTACTGGATATTGCTAGAAATGGTTGGTTAGGAATTAGGATTAGAGTTCATTATATTTATTGGGAACAACTGATAGCCGGTAAAGATCATAGGACTGGAGTAGGGTGATTGGAACTTCTAAAACTAAAACTATCTTATCCTCGACATAGAAGTAACCTAATTTAATAATATCATAATAATATCTAGTTTCTAAGCTAAGTATTTCATCTTTTGAATATAAAAGGCTAAGTTTCCTAATCATTTTCTTAAGCTCTACTACATTAATAATAGAATGAGGAGTGCTCAATGCACGAATGAAACCTAAACTATTTTCTATTCTATAAAGTTCCTCATATAAATTATCTATATTATCACTAATAATCATAAAATGTTGAGCCATATGGGCATAAATTTCTACATTATCGGCATTTTTTATAACAGTATTAAAAATTTTAGTTAAATTATTCTGATTTTGAACAATGTTATTAAGGATTTTAGAACTGTGAATAGACCACTCTTTAGCTAAGCTAATATGCTCATTAATTTTTGATTCTAATTTATATTCATTATTTTGAAGAATTGTTATGGCATTGTTATTATACCTAATTGCATCAGTGTAATCAAGGTTTCCGGATATACTCTTGATTACAGATCCCAAGCCATTAATGAGCCCTCTTTTAACACGATTATGCCCAAATGTGTTCAAAAAGCTGATTGCTCTGTTTAATTTATTGTCAAGGTAATGCAGATGAGGTTCATAAAGAGATGAAGATTTGTTATTCAAATATAATTTAACATCGGATATTTGGATTTTAGTCAATACCGTTTGATTTCTAATTTCGTCTAAATCTATACTATTTAATAATGAATGATAGTGTGATATGATTTTTGTATTGCCTAATTTAAACGGAAGTATTCCAGGTCCAGATTCTAAGGAATCAATCGTTATATCCTGTCCTTGCGCTTGCTGGAGTAATATCATTAGAATTATCCTGAAACAAACGATTACTTTTAGGCACCCGTTTCAAACGGGATTTAGGTACAGGGCCTCTTTTTTTTCTAGTATATATATGTATTGGTAAATTAGTGACGACAGTATCATGTATGAAACGAGAAGCTAATTTTTGCCTACTGGCCAAAGGATTTCTTATAAATACTTCTTGGTTAGGGAGATATTCCTCTGTTGGTTCACGGGTTTTATTAGCATTATCAATTATTTCAGTACGATTTTGCAAAGCCGTTTCGTTAATAATTTCCAATATCTTTAACATTTTATTACGATTTTCTCGAGTATACTGTTGTAACAAATATTCCGTTAAATTCATATCTAAAGGATCACGTGGATCAAGATGACCAGTGATTATATCAATCGGTCTACAATTTGTAAAACTATGTATAGCGCTGTTATAGCCTAATATTGCATAAGATTAGTAACCGTTTCCGTTCTATGTTCTAATTTTAATATACGCAAGTGCTCTAGTAAACTGGAATGTAGTCGTTCTACCATACCATTCTCATTAGGCGTATTCAGGCAATACTTCTGATGGTGAATTTTATGCAACCTAGCAAATTCTAAAAAAAGTTGATTGGTAAATTTGGGACCATTAAAGTCATCAGTTATTATCATTAAAGGAAGTCCGTGATGCGTAGAGAACAGTAATAAGCCTTGAATTACACTAATTGCTGTTGCATCTCTCAAAAAATAAGCCTGTGCATATTTAGAGAATGCGTCAATTATTGTCGGATATTTATGGGTTTCAACGCTTAGTAAATCTAAATGTACAACTTCGAAAGGTTTTGTGGTTGGAGGTACAATTTGAAATTTGGGCATAACTGGATTTCGATCGTATTTAGCCTTACCAAAAATATTGCATTCATTAATAAGCTTAGTTACATGTTCTCTCATACCAGGCCAAAAATACCTTTGAGATAGTGATAAAAAACATTCATTGATGCCTCTGTGGTTAGTTTTCCCTATATGATATTTTTTTATGATCTCTTGCTGCTTTAAATAATCTTTAAAATTTTCCATTTCTTTTTTTGTTAGAACTAAGACCATTGCCAAATTAACAATATTATTTTGTATAATAGGTATAATAAAATACATTTCTAATATTGGATTAATTAAAATGGCCGTTTTTACTTCGGCCTAAACATGATCTCTAATAGCATTTATAACATCAGTTTCTAGGTTTAATTTTGAAATTTGAATGCAGGTTCTAGTAAAATTTTCAAATGGTTTTGAAACACTATGTCTACTTTCTTTATCATCCACAATGTTAAATATGATTTGATTATGAAATTTGTTAAGGGGATCAACCGTAATAGGGATTTCTAAGATAGGATTTTCCGCATTACTATTAATACTGTTACTGTTACTGTTAACAATAATGGAACTAGATTCTTCAATATTAATTTCAAGTCTGGATAATGTATCGGCATTGGTATTAACTTTGCCTTGCTTATAATGATCAATAAAATCTTACTCGCTTAATCTTAACTTCCAACGCGTTAATCGTGAGTTAGGTTCTTTTATATTCATTACCCATTGCAAAGGACGATGGTCAGTTATTATCCTAAATTTTATGCCAAAAAGGTAAGGACGGAAATATTTGGTTCCCCATACTATTGCTAACAGCTCTTTTTCTAGGGTACTATAATTTATCTCACTCGTGTTAAGAGTGCGCGAGGCGTAGGCTATTGCCCGATCAGAACCCTGAGAAAGAACGGCTCCAATTGACACATTTGATGCGTCTGTTGTAAGAAGAAATTCTTTTGCAAAATCTGCATATTGTAAAATAGGATTGTTGACGAGAAGAGTTTTGCATTTTTGAAAACATTCAATATAATTTTTATCTAAAGTATTTTTGGAGCCTTTCTTTAAGCACTGCGTCATAAGCTTAGCTATTTTAGCAAAATCGAGTATGAATTTCCTATAATAACCAAGTAATCCTAAGAATCTTTTTATCTATTAGGAGTTCTGGGTAAAGGATATTTTGTAATTGCTGATATTTTATCTGGGTTGGGCTTAATTCCATTTTTAATTATAATATGACCTAAGTAAGCGGTTTCCATTTTTAAAAATTCTGATTTGTCCATTTATATTTTAAAATTGGAATCGCACAATTTTTGAAAAGCTTTGCCTAAATTGATAATGTGTTCCTGAAGGGATGTACTAAAGACTATAATGTCATCGAGATAAACTAGACAAACAGTGTTTTGTAGTTCCCTTAAAACATTATCCATTACCCTTTGAAAAGTAGATATACTGTTTTTTAATCCCATAGGCATTCTAAGAAACTCAAAATGCCCATTTTCTACGTTAAATGCTGTCTTTTTTATATCTGAGGGATTCATTTCTACTTGATAGAAGCCACTAGCCAGGTCTAAAGTTGTGAAGTATTGGCATTTACCCAATTTACCTAAAACATCTGCAATATTTGGAATGGGATATTTATCGTCGATAGTTTTTTCATTGAGCTTTCGAAAATCTACTACGATTCGCCACTTGGTCTTTCCTGACGCATCAGCTTTTTTGGGAACAATCCAGATGGGAGAGCTCCATGCAGAATTAGAAGGCCTAATAATACCTTGCTCTAACATTTTTGATATCTGATCTTGTACCTCCTCCAGAGAAGTTACAGATATCCATATGAATATATGGATATCTGTAACTTTTTGTATAAACCGGTTGCTCGTCAGTAGTTGCAATGGTATGTTTTATTTTATTCGTAAAGGTAAGGGGTTCTCCTTCAATGTAAAATATATCGGCATATTGTGTACATAATAACTTTAAATTTGCACGCTCTTCAGCATTTAAATGGTCAGTACGCAAACGCGACAGCACGTCCTTGACGCGATCAGATGATTGTTCTGTACGCATACACTGAACGTTGAACAATTCGGCAGTAACCGGTCGGTCCATAGAAAAAACTAAGTCATGACGTGTGGGATTTGTTACTTCTAGAATACCTTGGTTATTTGAAACTTTAGTGACGCAATTATTAACGATGCAATTAGAAATATTCTGTTCAGACATCCAAACATCGCATTCAGAATGGTTTATAGGCACTCTGACCAACTTAAAAGAATTGGCCGGAATTATAATTTCATACAAATTATAGTTTCTTGAATCATACATAGACAAAGTATTTAGAGCATTACGCGTTTTCAGAATTTTATTTTTCAAATCTATATTGGATTCAAATTTTTCAAGCAAATCTAGTCCTATAAGGCCATCAAAAAATTCATGAATTTTATATATAAATAACGTTATATAATCAGATTCATTAAATTCACTAAAACATGGTATGGTTATAGAAAAATCATAACGAGTTGTAGCGTGAATATTTGTTACCTCAAATGGATCGTAATTGCATAAAATATGTGGGAAAAATCGCTCCACAGCTTCAGGACTAATAAAAGATTGATTTGCTCCTGTATCAATTACTAATCTAAGAGGGTTCTCTATATTAATGTACGGTAAGTGTCGTTGGGTCTGTAAATTTATTACTATTTTAAGACGTCTGACTTGGGATCCCCCTGAAAATTTTGAGAGGAATGGTGGAATCAAGATTATCGAAGTGTTTTATACCTTCTTTTTCATGGACCTCTGAGCATCGAGGTGGTTCATGATAGTCGTATTGGTCAGTAAAGTGAGGATAACCAGAGTAATATTCGTCTTGGACATATTCATTTGGTTCGTAAAAATCGTTATAATTTATTTCCCTACTTCTAAAATAATTGGTTAGTGCCCATTTTGGACCAATCCCAAGGTTGTTAGGTGTCGGCTTAGATACATAATGGCTCACACCGCTCATTGGCTGTGGGGAATTATTGCTTTTTTGAGTGAAATTGTTACTGTGGGATCTATAATAAGGTGGCGGGGCACTAAATATCTGTTGCGTTCTAGTAGGGCCACGTAATTCAGGTCTATGCATTCTCCACAATGGTACTGGCTGTTGCTGAGCAAAGATTTGTTGAGATGGCCCCGGGGTATTATTAGAATTTAGTCCATTATAAAAAGGTCGTGAAACTGGCATCGATATTGGCCGTGGCATATGGCCATAGTGGAATTTGGGAAACTCACTTACCTGATGGTGAGTCTGCGATCGCCTACCGGGAACATTTTCGTTTCGCTGCTGTAAATATAACGTGTTCATCTCTTCATGAACAAATTCTAATGCTATTTCAATAGTGTCAGGTTGCATGCAACGTATTCTAGAGCCTATTGGATCTCGAAGTCCACGCAAAAACGATTTTAAAGTTAATTTTTTATATAAAGATCTCTTAGATTCTATAGTGCTTTCAATAGTTTCATACAAAGTGACGTACGTCATGATCGTACTAAATAAATTTTGACATTTTTCATAGAATTCTTGCGGAGAATTCGAACCTTGTGTTAATAGGGCTAAATCGTTATAAAGAGAGGTCTCATCACGGTGATCCGTAAATTATTAATTAATGAGCTACGAATACCAGCCCAACTTTCAGGTATCCCGTTTGAATTGATCATGCGGGCGGCGGGCCCGGTTACTTTATTTAAAATTTCATTAATTAACGCTAAATTTTTTAATTATTCACCCGGCTGATCAGATATAAATTGATTAACTAATGCATCGCAAATTCTTATAAATCGTGTTAAAATATTCGGATTTCCGTCGAATTCGGGAATCAACGGACGGACGGAGAGCTTTATATATATCTTCTAAATCTGCCATATTGCCTAAGTTGCTGATATCTATGTTATCACTATGATTAATATTTCTATTAGAATCTAAAATTTTTTGTCTTGTAGTAACTAACCTAGAGGTCTGAGAATGCCGTGGATAGAAAATTTTGGATAATTATTAGGACTAACTTAGGAATAAAAGGAAAGCAACTCCAGAAAAATTCTAAAGTACTTTAAAAAAATCGTACCTCTTTTGTATCTATGTCTTGATACGCCTCCGCCACTGCACCACGATGTAGTTTCGAGATAGCCGATGTCCTTGATCAATTCAGTGACTTCTATTTCGGCTATCCTACCGACTGCGCCAGTTACGAGGGTTGCAGTTAGAGGTTTAGCAAAATACGATTTTTAAATATATTTAATTTATTTAGTTTAAATTATACATTAAAAAATTAATTCTAACTTATAAATTACTATCCTCAATGTTAGAGGAAAACAACGCGAATGGGAAAAAATCCTTTCCCACCGTCGTCCACCCGATCTCCTTATTCATCATTTTTGTTGCGATCGGCCGCCATCAGACGGACGCTCGGTTTTACGTAAAATAATTGTTCCACCTGTTACACCGTTCATAACTATGTAACAGACATGGTTCAGGATTAAAAATGAAAACAAACAAACAGCCACGCTAAGTATTTATTTATTTTAAAAAAATCTTAGTGAAATGCTTTACCCGTCGCCTAAGTAGTCCCTTAAATATTATTTTATTAGTAGCTATTTATTATTTTTTTTATTAACGCAACGCTACACAGAAAATACGCACCAAAATACAGGGATTCACCTTTTAAGAGACAACAATATTATATTTTTCACGCAAAATTATATATATACAGATTTGAAAAAAATAAGGAAAAAACAAAAAATAGTTTTTTCCAAAAAAAAAAAAGAAAATATTAGAAAAAAATTGTTGTCTCCAAAAGTTATTTGCCGACAAATAATTAATAAACTTACTTTAAAAATAACTTTAAATCTAATATTATTTAGAGTTCAGTTGATAATTTTGGTTCAAAGGCTTCAAC
Source organism: Heliconius sara (assembly GCA_917862395.2). Classification (NCBI taxonomy): domain Eukaryota; kingdom Metazoa; phylum Arthropoda; class Insecta; order Lepidoptera; family Nymphalidae; genus Heliconius; species Heliconius sara. The sequence goes on from OU860785.2 coordinate 15,558,932, forward strand.
TGGAGGGAAAAAAAATCTTTAATTTTATAAATATATTTTTTTTACTATAAAGATAAGGCTGAATGGCAGTATATGTTTTTTCTATATTTATTTTTCTATAATAGCTTTTAATCCCTTGCACATTTTTTTTAAAAAATCAAAATATTAACATTTATTGTACTTTAAATTACATATCAATTTTAAGAAAAATTATTAAAACAAAGCTATAAGTACATAACTATTTATTTTTTCTATTTTGTTCCTAATTAACCAATAAGAAAAATGACCAGTTGAAACCTTAACAAAATTCATATTTTACAATTTGTACTTTTATTTCCAAAAAACGGTTGATTCTTTAAAAAGTTACAAACTATCTTAAAATTACACATAAATATCTAAATATATAATATATTACAGAAGAAAAAAGTTAATATTATTTATTGCAACTTGATTTTTTACTTCGAAGAAGTAATTTTCTAAGCGTTAGTGGCAACACCGAGACTAAACTAAACAAAAATGGAATATTTTATAATCTATCACATTTTTTTAAATAGAAATCAAATTATCTATCGAAAGGAAACAAAATAAAAAAAAATACGATCTGCCAACAATATTTTTGTATTTTAGATATTATTTTTGTATGTTTATTAAATCAATTTTAAAAATACGTAAAATGAAGAAAACATTATAAATTCAGTTTAATTTATTGTTTCGTATACATTTAAAGGAAAAATCTTATGAAAGTACATATAAGTGACATTTTTTAGTTTTATTTGAAATATCACAACGCCAATTTGATGCAACAATGACTTATTGTACTTTTTGTAATATCGGAGGAGAGTTAATTAAAATTTGTGAGTAATGTTTCCGCATACATTCACATGTTTCTTATTAAAGAAAAAATGCAATTACGTCATTGTTGCACCGAAAGAGCGAGTTACAATATATAGTATGTATTCTCATTTACTTTTCTATTTAAAAAAGAAAGACAGCGCTAATACTACTTTTGTGTTATTTTAGAGGCGTAAGCCATTTTTTATTATTATTATATAAGTATAATAACACAATAAAAGTGGACATGTTGTGTGTTTGTTGATAACTCGAAATCTGTATATGTATTTCAACTAAAAGAATAATAAATATTGTAATTTTGTGTTTTGTAGATCAAATAAAATATTTTTAAATTAACTAATAAGGTTATTAAGGTCATTTTGACGAAATTTCAAAAACAAAATTCATCATGTTTTTTTTTGAGATCTCCCTCAAAAGGTAAATATTATATAGAATAAAAATTGGAACTATCAATTTTCGAGTTATCAATAAAAATAATAACCAAACTCACTGATTAATTCACATATAAGTACAGAGCGGTCGACGAGTTGTGGCCGCCCTGAAGTTATCTATATAAATTAGCTGTGCAAATTGGATTGGAATAATTTTCTTATTTTTGGTTATTTTTTTTTCGTCTGAGTGTACAATGTGCGAAAGCCCTGATATTATAACTTCAAGGTGGCCACGACTTGTCGTCCGCACTGTAAATAAGTAGAAAAATAAAAACATTTATCTCACGAAGACATATAAGACAAACATTTTTTGTAGCGTACTAAAATATGAAAATAAAAAAATCTGCACTTTTTTAAATATTCTTCAATAAACTTGGGTGTTCGTTTATATAACTCTATATATATAATGTCTGTCCGTGTGTAAACGTCACTGTTCGTAGTTTTTAGTTTTCCTGTCCATCTCGTCGTCGGATGTGCGATTCATTGGATGGTCTAGAATAGAAAAAAAATATATATATTTTATATAACTTTTTTTTAGCTTCACGCTGTGTCCTACATTCAGGGTAGGCAGAGGGAACCTAGTGTTGAGTAACTTAATACAGGATACAGCGTGAGGCCAAATAAAAAAAGGAAATGATTAATATCTTCCATTGCTTAATGTATAAAATAACTCGTATAAAGTATTTAAAATATATCACCACGAGAATGTTTAGTTTTCTTTAGACTCAATTTTACTCGTGTTATTCTTTATTACTTGCATTTATTTATTTTTCTTTAATGATTTCGTAAAATTACACTAGTCTAGTGAGTTGAGAAAAAAAATGTAAATAAAAAACAGCTTTATTATTTTTTTTATTGCTATTTATAGGCGGAACGTATTGCGATGCAATTTAAAACAGTTCATTTAAAGTTAAGTCAAATTAAATTAGTTCATTACATTAAGGTAATTGAAACCAAAACCATCGCGTCTACAGTCAGACGCTGCTGCACTGTAAAAAGAACATACCGTGATGCATTTTGGGCACAAGCACTACGTTTCCATCGGCCGCTTGTTGTAACGAGAACTGAGTGGACGAGAGCGGCCTGCCTTCTGGATCGCGTAAATTCTGGGTAAAAATAATATAATAAATAAATCAATTATCCAATAATAAAATTGGACAAGCGCGTGTGGCTCTTGTCCACCGAGTGTCCTTTCATCTGATATTTTTTTGGATAAATATTATAATGTTATTTATTAATATCAGGGGTTCCCAAGCTTTTCTTGACCAAGGACCACTTTTATATCATACTTGGTAACAGGGACCACCAAGCATGTAGGTATACTAAAAATTAACTGTGATAATTAATCAGAAACTTCGCCGCACTATCCCCTCATAAAATTAAAATCGTTCGCGGACCATATTTAGGCGTCCGCGGAGCACTGGTTGGGAACCAGTGATTTATATATTAAAAAGAAATTTGTTATATTTTGTCGCGTGTGTTTGTGAGTTACTTAGAATATAGTGGTTCTAAATTCTAAGTACGTACTCATAACATACAAGTAGTGGAGTCCTCACCTGGAACACGTGCCTGTAGAGGGCAGCGAACCTCTCCTTGACCCTCTGCCTCTCGGCCAGCAGCGCGTGGTGGTCGCGCTGCGTGCGCACCTTGCGGTCGCGCACGGTGCGCACCTCGTCGGCCAGCGACGTGATCTGGTCCAGCTTGCGCTTGCGGCAGTTCTGCGCGGCCACCTGGAGAGGAAATTATTCATTACAGCAATAGACAGGGGGAACCTAGTACTAGTATTTTCTCTGTTACCAAATTTCCACCTACACCCAAATTTCAAGACAAACTCCCAGTTTTCAAAAAAAAAAACATTTTCCCAAGTATAAAATAACACTTAAATAATTTAGAAAAAAAAAAATTTAATCGATTACAAAAAGGGGGTTTCAAGGATTCGACTCTATTTTTGTTTAAATGATATATACCTTATTCTTGCCTCTCCTTCTGATATCTCTTATAAGTGAGAGCTGCGCTTCACTTAAATCGTGTTTTGAGAGACGCTCGTTGAACTCATCCATGGGCAAGTTAATTATATCTTGTACTTCCAGTGGAATACCTAAAAAAATGTATGAAATATTAAAAAAGTGATAACAACGGTGAGTAGAGGGAACTTATTGTTAAAACCATGTCACCCACTTTCCACCCAATTTTTTTATTTTTATTTTATTTCCTTGAATCGAAGAAAAAACTAAAATTATAATTTAAATATCCAAATGTTTCGATTTTAACTATTATCATAGTGGCAAATACATGCCTACACCTAACATGTGCATTTTTTCCTATTTCTATATGTTTCTACATGATGTTATACACTTACCAAGTGCCTTAGCTCTCTTCTCGTCGCGTGAAAGATGTCCCGCAGTACTTCCCCCATCTGACGTACTGCCGTCTGTTAGACGACGGACTATGAAAAAAAATACAGTTAAATAATAATTATTTTGCAAATGAATGTTTGTATATTATTACAGATTAGGGAAAATCATTTTTATAAACAAATATTAAATAACAATGGGTATAATCTGGAAATAATGGGTAAATTATGAAATCTTACTTCGTTTGTCTCTAGTATGCTGTCTCGAGTCCGCCGGCGGTACGGGAGCGCTGTATGTATGGTTGTGTCTCACTCTATCTCCGGAATTAAAGCCGAAACGGGGTGGACTTACTGATGGTATTGTGTTCTGTTAAAAAAAGTTAATGATTTTTACTGTCATATCATAGTTTTTTTAATGGAAAAGGTATTTAATTCAATATATTTAAGATCTAATTTTGTGAGATAAAACAGTGACAGATAACCGTCCAATACTGTCCTTGAAATATATGCGTTCAGGCTATTAGTCTAACTTAAGAAAAAAGCTTTAGAAAGCTCTTTATAATTATATACAAAAATGCACAATACAAAATATACGCGATTAATCCGGTTAAAATAGTTTCATTTAAAAATGTGTAATAATAGTGAAAATCAAAGAACTTATTATTATATAATTACCTGTAAAAGAGCATGGCTAGAATGTGGTGTGTTTAGATCCATGGCGGGTTGTAATGTGGTCACGTGTGGAGGGATTTGATGACGAGATGGATAGTCCACTGAAAAAATATTCAAATATAAGAAACAAATATTTTTTGTTTGTAAAATATTCAACGTACTGAGACTCAAAACCGCAGATTTTAACCGCCCTAGTAGACGGTATTTATAAAAAACATATTTTTCTATTCTTATTGGGTTTTTTTTTTTTATGGAAAAGACACGGCAAACGAGCGTGCGGGTCACCTGATGGTAAGTGATTACCGCCGCCCACGGCCCCGTGCAACCCCAGAGGAGCTACAGGTGCGTTGCCGGCCTTTAAGATGGGTTGGGCGCCGGGGCCCGGCATTACCTGATATGCGAAACGCAGTGGCATAAAGCCACTACTTCACGCCGGTTTTAAATGCCGGGGGTGGTAATGATCCGGTCGAGTCTGCCCATGCGTGTTGCCATTGCTGGCGACGTGACTCTACCACACGTACTTTAGTCGCCTCCTACGACACCACCAGTACCAGGATGATCCTATTCTAGGCCGGGATCACACGGCACACGTTATTCCACACTTTAAAAAGAAAATATAATAATTTGTTCATAATAATTAAAATGAAAATGCATTATTTTAGGTCCAGGGAATATATTTTATATATGACATGGAACTCAACTCTTAGCTAGTTCAGAGAGCCTAATTTAAAGGTGACCACTACTCGTCAAACCCCCATACATATACGAGGAAGTAACCCCAATGAAAACAGAGGCGTATTGTGAGTTTGACAGGTCTATCTGTATGTCTGTCTGAACAGTGACAGACAGAGTTCCAAAAAAATCAAGCTCCCAAAAGTATCAATTTTGATTTAGTTTTTTCTGTTTGTAATGTAACTTAATCGAAAATGTTCTAAGCCATGATTCAAGAAAATATGTTCAGCCGTATGCAGATTGCCACCTCCTATTCTCTCTCTTTAATTTGTTTATTTGTAAAAAAACCAAAATACGACCTAGGTAATATAAAATCAGGAGAAACAAGTCACTTACCGTTATGCATTTGCATATTCTCGTGGTATGGTTGTTCACATTCGTACTTCACGACGGGCGGTCGTGGGACAAGGGGTTCAAGGGGCGCGGGAGTTGGCTGCTCCTATAGATATGGAAAACTATGTTTTAGTATTTAAATATAAAGAAAAATATATTTTTATTAAAAAGCGGTTCCAAACTTTTTCCCGAATGGTAGGCAGACGGGACCTAGTGTTTTTTAAGAGTTATGTAATTATAAGATTAGGAACAGATTTTGATCGTTCGTACCTTTTTTGCTAGTGTGTTTTTCTAAATCAAATAATTGATTTGTGTAAATATGTCCGTAAATTGGCTATATAGGAACGTAGTATAAAAAAAAATTAAATATAATCTTTTCCACGTGTGGGGATCGAACTCATAACTATCATCGTTTATAATCGGATGTTGTCCATTGACAATTGACAACAATGTAACAAATGTTAAGTTATTTTTAGTTCCTTTTAAGTAATTTTTTATAACCTTTTTTTAATATTTTGGTATTGAAGAATGTAGAAATATATTAAAAGATGGTATCATAGAGTAAAAAAATATATTATATCTTCACGCATTTTATAAAAGATAGTAAATTTTACCTGAAAACATCTCTTGCCGAACATATGGTGTTTTTTCTGTGGCGCGTGGGATGCGCGATCTCTCCCATATGCACCTTCGTAGGGGCGGAATTTTGAACTGTAAATGAAAAAAATATATTAGTTACGTATATGTTCTTTTAATGCATTATTCACTAAATTCGATACGTTCTTTAGGGAACACGGTGTTTTAACACGAGGTTCCATCTGTCTATCCTGCTTTATCCGGGATACAGCGTAATGAGCATTATACGCTTTTTCGTGAGACAAATAGAAATTTGTAAAAAAACATTATTGTTTTTAAATTTTTGACCATCCTATACTATAAATATATATATATCCTAATTACACATGTGGGAATGGCTACTAAAATATTCTTATGTTTTTGCTTTTTTTGAATCAAAAGAATATTGGATATTCCTATGTCTATTATCTAATGTTATCAGATTTGGGTCAAACTACTTGGGTAAATTCGATCCCCATTTAAAGAAATGAAATATTTATTTAAATTAATATTTTCATTTCTTCGCTCTGGTGTCTAGGCAAAGCTCGGCGTCGAGTTCCGCCACGCAATACCTTCGCAGGGTAGGCAAAGGATCCCTCCTACCCTGTGTGCGGGAGACAGTGTGGGCGCGTAGGAGGGTTTTGAAAAAGGAATTTAAATAAAATGCAAACTTAGTGACTGATCAGCGTGCAGTCTGACGATATATTAAATTTAAAAATTAAAATAAGACGACCGTCACATATGACACATACTAGTGATAATAAACGCCTGTTATAAAAAAATTGCAATGCAAGGCTAAGAGGCTTCTTTTGCTTAACTAACTTACTACTAAATATTTACATTGAAAACTATTACTAAAAGTGCTTCAACATGCCCCCGGCCGTTGAAAGCTCGCCTTTCAACAGGAATCCTCCAAAAGATGACAAATTCTTGAGCAAGCTCTTCGTATGACTCCATTGGCAGTCCTAATGTCCGCAACTCTGCAGATATTATCGGTCCCAGGATGAAGTGCAACAACTCGACCTAGTCTTTCACAACGACCAGCGAGTTGACCTTTAATGAGTCTTTGGACGTGAACCATTTAGTTCGCTGTTGCAGCTCGGAAACATATTCTTTGTTCCATCTGGTCCAAAAATGCTGTCGAAGTTGTTCAATCCTTTGGAAGCGATTCAGGCGGTTGCTGGAAATTTGTCTAGTATCCTCAACTGGAAACGCAGTGAGTGGACGTCCGATTAAAAAATGCCCAGGAGTCAACGGCAGCAAGTCATCTGGATCTGTAGATAAGGGCGTGAGTGGCCGCGAATTTAAAATGGCTTCAATTTGAATAAAAAAAGAGTTAAGCTCTTCATACGTCAATTCACAATTTCCCAGCACTCTGTTTAAATGAAATTTGGTCGACTTAACACCAGCCTCCCAAAGACCACCGAAATGTGGAGCATAAGCAGGAATAAAATGGAACTTAGTTCCTAACTGGGCAGTATCCTTAGCTAAGGAGTTACAGTTAAGTTTTAAAAAATTTGAAATTTCATTGTAGGCTCCTACGAATGACGTAACATTGTCAGAGTAAATGTTTACCGGTTTTCCTCGGCGAGACATGAATCTCCGCAAAGCTTGTAAAAAATTACTGCCAAATCACCTACTAATTCTAAGTGAATGGCTTTAGTAGTAAAACATACAAAAATCACTATATATACTTTTGCTAGCCTACATCCACGGCCTTGACGATTGGCTGATAAAATAGGTCCCGGGTAATCGACCCCAACGTTTTGGAAAGGAAAATCAGCTGGTGACAGTCTGCTCATTGGCAAATTACCCATTTGAGGAGCAACCACTTTGCCTTTTAAACGCTGACAACGAACGAAAGCAAGCTCTGGCCAAATTACGACCGCCTAGTGGCCAATAAGTCTGTCTAATGTTACTTAATAAAAGCTGAGGACCTGCATGTAACAACTTAACATGCTCATATCTGAATATAAGTTTACTGAAATGACTAGTGGACTGTATTAAAATAGGATATTTTTTCTCAAATGAATAGTTAGAATTATGTAATCGTCCTCCTACACGAATTATTTTGTTATTATCAAGAAATACATTATATTTTAATAATTTATTTTTATATGGTAGTTTTTGTTTATTTATTAATAAATTATATTCAGGAAATGACTCTTTTTGTGACTGTATAATAATAATATTCAAGGAATTTTGTAATTCTTCAGTGGTAAAATAGGACGTAAACGGAGTACGTGTTTTGCACAATTTAATAAAGCGCAAAACATAACGAACACTACGTTGTAATCGCATAAAATTTGAAAACCGTTCAAAATTTATTATATTAAAATTTGAATTGTGATGAGCGTCATTCGCCACATAGCAAATATTTGACTTAATTTCCGGTAAGTTAACTAAATCAGTAGGCGTGTGCGGTAAGTCAATGGTATCTTGACGTAAAAAGGATGGACCATACCACCATAGATCGCATGTTTTTATTGCAGAGGGTTCTATTCCTCGAGATAACAGATCAGCGGGATTACAGTGTGTAGGGATATGCCTCCAATTGGCAGAACTTGATTCATCTAAAATTTCAGAGATACGATTGCGTACAAAACTATTTAATTTAATAGGTAGCATTTTTAACCAGCCTAACACAATCATGGAATCAGTCCAAAAAGTGACACCACACGCCGAACGCCTTAAAGAACCAATTACTTTTTTATATAAACGTGCACCAAGTAAGGCAGCACACAATTCAAGTCGCGGGATAGTCACTGGTTTAATGGGTGCGATGCGACTTTTCGATATTAATAAACGCACGTCAACGTCACCGTTATCATTAAAACTACGAACATAGACGCAAGCACCGTAAGCTTTCTCTGACGCGTCGGAAAAGATATGCAATTCGAATTGCTTGTAAGATTCACAAACCACACGTCGAGGAATGCGTAAATCCTTGAGAACAGGCAATGATTTAATAATATCAAACCATGATATTTTAATTCCAATGGGTAATTTATCATTCCACTTTAAGCCCTCAAGCCAAAGTTTCTGAAGCAGAATTTTCATTCGTACAACACATGGGGCTAGTAACCCAAGAGGATCAAAAATACGCGCTATCACACCTAACATGCCACGCTTGGTAGGTTCTAAATTTTCAGGTACATTGAGAGGAATACACAAATCGTCAGAAGACGTCTGCCAACTTAATCCCAAAGTCTTAGTAACAGCATTGCCTTCTTGATGGAATTCTAAACATGAATCCCCTACGGATTCTTGAATTAAATTAGAATCATTAGACTTCCACTTACGCAAAAGCATACAGGCAGAAGCAAGTGCATCAGTAATTTGGTTTCGCATTATATAAGCCTCCTCAAATACGTCGGCACCGGTTAAGAGGTCGTCAACATAGAAATCATGTATAATAACTTCTGCGATTTTTTTGTCATGACACTCTAAACCTATCTGCTTGAGACACCTAGTCGCGAGATATGGAGCGCTAGCGGTACCATATGTAACTGTATTTAACTGATAAATTTTAAATGAATTGGAAAGCGCGTCACGCCATATAATTTGTTGCAAATGCCGTTCAGACGGATGTACATACACTTATCGATACATTTTTTCCACGTCTGCAGAAAGAACATACTTGTGCATTCTAAACCTGAGTAAGATTGACGTTAAATCGTCTTGAACAGTAGGTCCTACCATTTGAATATTATTTAAAGAAATACCTGAAGTGGTTGGAGCACTGGCATTAAAAACAACTCGTAACTTCGTCGTAGTACTACTTTCACGCAAAACCCCATGGTGAGGAATAAAATATGAAACATGATTTGGATTAATATTACACTCTGACATGTGACCTAAAGAAATGTACTCAGACATAAAATCTTTATACATTTTGTCGAGTGTCGGTTGTTTTAAATTTCTACGTTCTAAAGAAAGTAAGCATCGTTTTGCACGATGGAATGAATCACCAAGACAGCCTGAAGATTCCCTGAGCGGGATTTTGACATTGAAGCGGCCATCTGGCAAACGTGTTGTATTTTTAATAAAGTGTTCTTCACACATTTTCTCCTCAATTGAATAAGTTGATGACTCATGACAAACTTCTTCAAGTTGCCAAAAACGCGTAAGTTGGTTTTGAATGTCATCTAACTCATGAGAACTAGAAGAAAGTTTATTTTGAAAATCAGTATAATTGCATTGTATTGGTGGGAAATGAGATGACAACATGTTATAGCCGCCGTTAACTGAGCCACAAACTAGCCAACCAAGTCTAGTTTGATATAATGTTGGTTTCCTATCATTTAATACAATTTTATCGGAACCTAATAAGGTCCAAAATACGTCAGCTCCAATAATAATATCAATGGAAGCCGGCGTATGAAAGCACGGATCTGCTAATTGTATATTCGAAGGAATATCTATATGTACCTGTCTAGCGGGAATGCTATCTGTAATAGTAGGCAAAATAAAACAAACGATATTATCTTCATAAGATTCATGTAAAGATCCTATATGAACTCGGCACATTTTGTTCACAGGGGATAATGAATTATTAATTCCCTGAATTGACTTATTGATTTTTAAAAATGGGAGTTTTAATTTATTGAATAGTTTTTCTGTCATTAAACAAGATGAGCTACCGGAATCCAAAAGAGCACGCACTATATGTTCTTTATTATTTATATCATAACATTTAATTAACGCAGTTGACAGCAAGACGTCGCTCGGAGTGCTTGCATGCGCGTGCGCCGCAATATTAGTGTAACGTGCGTATTGTCCCATTTCTCGGAAGCGATAGATACGTCCTTGACCTTGTTGACTGTACAATCACCTGATATGGAATAGTTTTTATAATTGTTATTGTGAATAAGCGTGTGATGTTTTCGCTTGCAAATTTTACAACCTGATCTTTTACAAACATTAGGATAGTGACCTGGATTAAAACAATTATAACAAATTTTATAATTTTGTAAAGACAACAACATTCTATCGCTAGCACTCAGCGTTAAAAACTGTGGACATGAGTTTAAATTATGATCGCCGCTACACTTCGGACAGCTGCGTGCCATTGGAGAATTAATCCGCTCCGTGGAAATCATAGCTCTTATTTTATTACTGGACTTAATACTACTAGAAGAAGGACGAGATAATTCGACAGTTTCCAATAAGTCAGCACGGTTACGCAAGAAATCTAGGAACTGTTGGAACGAAATTGATTTGGTTTTATCAAATCGCCCTTTGACTTCTTCCCATTCTCTAAATGTTTTAAAATCTAGTTTCTAAGTAATAATATATATTAAAAGAGTATCCCAGCTGTGAACAGGCTCGCCCAACGTGCTCAATGCCCTAATATTTTTGCTTACATTGTCGATTGTGCGTTTTAATGCAATTGAAGATTCTTTAGTAATTGACTCGATTTCAAACAACGCTGTGACGTGGTTATTAATTAATAAGCGTTTGTTATCGAAACGTTCACAAAGAAGTTCCCACGCGGTAGTGTACTTTCGAGCGGAAAATTCGATCGATTCAATTACAATAGCAGCTGACCCTTCCAGAGAAGAACGCAAATAATGAAATTTATTAATTTCATCCATATCATCATTGCCGTGAATAAGACTAGCAAATGTATCGCGAAACTCAAGCCAAGTTACGTAAGAGCCTGAGAATTTTGGCTAAGAAATAGTTGGTAACTTGACTAACTGATGCTTTGAACCATAGCTGTGGCTAGATTTAGCCTCGTCTTTTTCTAATTTAGAACAATTATTTAATATAGTTTTGGCTTGAGCAATTAAGCTATAATTATTTCTTTCACTAGATTCTATATCAAGATTATCACATAAACATTCTAATTGTAATTGAGTTTCGTTAAATTCATCATAAACATTTTCTAATCTATCGATACGTAACTGTAACTCCATCGCCTGGCAAGGGGTTAACTCGGAACCTTGTAAAAGATTTAAAAATGTTCCGAAAGCAGTGAGTCTCCCTTTGTGACTGCCACGTTTCTTTTTAAGTTCTTTAATGTCGGTCGTTTTGAAAGGATGGTGCGGTCAACCTGGAATTACAACGGATATAACGCTAAATATTGTAATAATTATTATAAAGTTTTTCGACCATTATTGTAATAACTAAACAGACATGATTGATATTATAATTAATTTAGTTGTTTAACTATGATTTTAATTTCGCTGTTATATAAATGACTGGTAGGTAGGTATATTTAAATATGTTATTTTACACTTTTACTACAATTAACTAACAAAATAACGATTTACAAAGCTGACAATTAAAAAAGTGTTTTAAATTAAATATTGTAATAAATATGAATAGTTAACTAATGTAATATTAATATTACTGTACTGTCACAATGAAGCACGGATTAACTATATTATACAATATTATTTTACCTATTGCAATGTAAACGTTGAAATAAAACTGTAGTAATTATAAATAAAATGAAATAAATTATAAATACAAAATTAACATATGTCACTAACCTTATACAGTCTTCAAATTAGTCACTAAGTTTCTACATAAAATATTACCTTAATATTTCGAGTGTTGGGTCAAATAAATTTAATTTATTGTTTGAAACTATTTGTTTTATTATATTTAATTATTAATGTACTCGTACAAGCCACTTTTTTCTTTTCTTCATAGAAACTGCAGGTATTCATAGAAACTGCATAGAAACTGCAATATTCACATCCACAGGACACGTTGCTTATTTAAAATTAATTCCAGATAATATTCTTGATTATAATTCCTTTATATACTTGATTATTCCCATAATAATTTATCCGGTACGTAAGGACCATGTGGGCGCGTAGGAGGGTTTTGAAAAAGGAATTTAAATAAAATGCAAACTTAGTGACTGATCAGCGTGCAGTCTGACGATATATTAAATTTAAAAATTAAAATAAGACGACCGTCACATATGACACATACTAGTGATAATAAACGCCTGTTATAAAAAATTTGCAATGCAAGGCTAAGAGGCTTCTTTTGCTTAACTAACTTACTACTAAATATTTACATTAAAAACTATTACTAAAAGTGCTTCAACAGACAGCGTGAACATGATTATTATATGTGGGTTTTATTTTTAATAAGTCTATTGATATTTCATCTACAATTATTATTTTTTATATATATTGCATATATCAGGGTAGGTAAATCTAGTGTTAAGACATTCTAGTCTTTTGTCTAATTATGAGAGATTTAATATTAAGTACTGGCACCTAAGCATCTACGCTACTACGCTTACTTTACCAAAGTAGAAAATCTAAATGTCTCAAAAATGTTGGTTAACTTATTTGTAAAAAAGTTAAGACGCCGTCGTGGCGCAGTGGCAAATAGTGTGACAGTAAAAGCAACGATTGTGGATTCGATTCATACTCGGTATAATGAACCATTTAATATTTTCATTCCCTCGATCTCGTAACAATACAAAGCGCAGCGTTGGGTACTGTAACTCAACATTAGGTTCCTCCTGTCAACCCGGCTTTGTGCAAGATAAAGCAAAAAGCTACAAAAAAGTTAATAAATTAAAAATCACATACCTATGAAACTCCTGAGCCGAGTCACTACCATCACACCACTCTCCGTCAGATAGTGATGGCACTCTTTCTGACCCCATAGAGGAGACTGCGCTGTCCGACGCCGAGTCCCTCTCTGTTATTAAACGTGAAATTTATCTTAAAATAAATAGACTATCTTAGTTTTTTTTTTCAAATTAATATTACAGTGTTTTTACATTTGTATGAAAAATAAATATAAGGTATCTGAATTATACATTGTCAATACTAACAGAAATTATAGTTCAATTCAAGTCATAGGACATACATTACTTTTATAATATTTCATACCTATGCAACCTTATTTTAATCATATCGAAACTTATTTTCTCTTAAGAATGTTGAGTAACTAACTTAAATTCAAATGGAATCTTAAGTCTATTTCTAGTAAGTGCTCAAAATGTGACTCATAATTATTATAATATTTACCCAAAAACCAATATAATTAAAATAAACCATAATATACGAGAAAATATCACAACCAAAAATTTATTTCAATATAATAAACCATTCAATTAATTTACTCTACTTACCGTTAGTAACAGGCATGTGGGTGTGGTTGTGGGCCACGTGCGCTGCCGACGCGCCGTCCAGCATGCGCATCGTGTACATGCCTTAAAATTAAAAAAATATTTTTGAACATTTCTCAAAACATTCTAAATTTTATTTTTGCAATTTCAAAATTTACCCAGTTACAACAGTTATTTTTTTCTATTAGTTTTGATTTCTACGTTGTTATTTATTTGTATTATCAATATTGATAGAAAATTGTCAGTAAGCTATAACAGTTCCAAAATATATCTATAAATATATTTCGAAAAAATTTCAGTTCTTAATTTTCTAGATAATTAGAAATATTACATGATGAATAGTTTTGAATTGTACACATAAAAATGGCCCATACTATTATTATTCTTAAAGATTATTAGAAAAGGCCAAACAGCCCTTATCTATTCTCAACTGATATCTTCATTCGGTTTTTCTTTTTACCTTTAAGTCTAGTCTAAGTCTAAGTTGATAATTGAATTAGGAATTAAATATATAAACATGCATAATGTTTAAAATAATAGCATTAAAATAATTACTATTAATAATAATATTTAGAAAATGTATGTACATATAAATGTTATTAAAGAATAATATTAAATACATTTAAAATATGTATAATTTATATTTTCAGACGGAAAAATGTTTATAGTCATTATTACTTGCAAAATTGTAATTGTAATTTTTAAACTCGTTATCATTGTAACAACTTTTATTTGTTTTTGATAACGCGATATGCCAATCCTCATATCTCAATCTATGAAAATTTCATAGATAAGAACAATGAATGTCACGATGATGTTCATTAGTTTTGCTTGTATATTTATCAAATTAAATTAAATTAAAAATTAAATTAGCTTCACGCTATATCCCGCACACAGCAGGGTAGGCAGAGGGAACCTAGTGTTAAGACACTCCGTTCCCCACTTTCTGCCGAATTTTGAAGGCCTTGCGTGTTGAGTGGCAGAACTCAACGCCGCGCTTTGCCTTGACACCAGAGCGAAGAGAATGGAAATATCATATTTTATATAATTTGAATAACTTTCACTATTGTTTAAATTTTTCTTATATTTTTTCAAATTACACCTTGAATATGCTCAAAGTAAAATAATAATGTAAAATAGATAAGAAACGGTTTTTTAAAGTAATCATTTTAATTTTTTAAATAAAATTTATGGTTCTTAAATCGCTGAAATTGCTTACATTTTATAAGTATGAAATAAGCAAATCATTTCTTTTTTATCTAAACAATTAAACTAAAAAATAAAGAGATGTATGTATCTATTATTGTTTATAATAATTTTGAAAAAATTAAAAATATCCGAAAATGTTGCAATTTTCAAATTTTGAATTTATTCCTATTTATCCTTTTTAACATCTATTATTAATTAATATAAAATAAATCGATAAAAAACTCAAAAAGTTCAAGCATACATACATCCCTATGTCCCATCCCATCAATGATTAGATTCTCAAAGGTCAGATATATACGTCTGAATTACTCGGTAGGATCACAATCACCATGAAAGTGATTAAAAATTCAAAAATAAATACAAATATACTTACAACAATTTACTACACTATATTACAAATGCGAAATCAAAAAAATCAAATTTAAAAAAATCACAAATTTTTCATATGTGACCTAACTATCCAATTACTAAAACAATTATCAAAAGTAATCATTACTAGGATGTTTTGATAAGAACCGTCAGTCATGATGATAGGGTGTAAAATTTTATCTTAATAAAAGCCCATTTATTGTTCATACTTATTTTCACCTTATCGAGTAACTGGCAGAATTATGAATCGTGACACTTAGAAAATAAGAGTAAAATTCATAAAGTATTATTATCGCTACTTTTTTTGGCTTAGAGGAGGAAAGAGAAAGATTGTTGAGCTCTCCTTCAAACGCGATTGAGTTATGATATATGAAAGACACGTCGTTAATTTTCATAATTCGTAGGTGACGCAGTTGAGATGTGACAGGTTGCTATGATTGTGGGTTCGAATCATATTGTGGGAAATTCATACTTGTTACATCGATTTTTCTAGGTCTGATAATATTTCAATAACAAAAAATGGGCTATGATGTGTTGGATAATAGTGGGAGGCTTATCATTACGATTTTACGGTCTTTTTCGTAGAATTCGGAAAATACATCAAGATTACTATGCTTCGCATAAACTGTATTTATATCTGGTTTGAATTAGTTCAATAGTAGGTAAATATTTGCATGAAATATTATTTAATAATTATTATTTATTCATTTTAAAACATATAAAAATTTTGGTTTAAAAAGGAACCAAAGAAACGCTCCTTAGTAACTCAGTATAATAGAATTATCCCCATTTATGGGTACTTTGTGAAAGTTTACAAAATATATTGACATTTTGGAGTTTTCAGTTACATAACTTACCATCGTAATACTTATAGTAGCTAAGGTAATCGGGGTCTAGTCGAAATATGGGTTTGAAATAAGTCGGTATCGGATAGTAGGGTGGTGGATATGGATAATGTATAGCAGACATATGCATTTTCAGTTTTATATTTTTTCAGATTTCACAATATTCTCTTATTGTTCTTGCAAAAATAGTTTTAATCTAGACAAATGCGTCACAATTTATCTCGTGATAAGAAAGATAGTAGTAGTTTCTATCTTTCTCACTTAGTTCACGTTCCTTTGACGTCTTACAAATGATTGTGAAATTGTTTAAACAAACTTTATAGTTTAATGCCACATTAAATATGCATTCTTTGCATTGGCATTAACAAATACTAAAATAGACACATTGGAAAATTTTAGATGCCTCATTTTGGGCTTGTAATGTTCCGATACTTGAAAGACCATAGACAAAATGTATATCTTTTCAATACAGCAGCAGGAACTTTGATCAGAGAGTCGCAAGTGGTCCTGGGTCTTCTTAAAGCGCAGCAAAAAGCACATAAGCAAATACAACAATCGTTGTTGTGCACCTTTCTACTCTTCAATGTACGTTTGTTAAAGAAGTATGGCATATGTAGGCTTTTATTATACAGAGTGTGGAAAGGCCCAGAAATGTCACCAAAAACTGTTTATATCCACAAAAATTATGATTTTCAAGAACGAACACAGTTCACACACTAAAAATATAATGTCCACAGATAAAAAAAATAATAATATAAGTCCACAGAAGTAAAATGTTCACAAGTACGTTCCGACTCACAAATCACTTCACAATGTTGTGCTTCTTAACGAACAAACGATATACGTAGGAAAAAATGCCCATTTTGATTAAAAAAATAGGTTAATTAAAAAAAATACACTGTTCTTAAAAAAATTCTAGTCCGATAACACAACCAAGTGATAAAGTAACTAAAACTCAGCGACGGAGGCGAAGATAGAATGTCATACAATCTTATCTGAACGTCTAATTAACCGCTTCCAGTGCAAATAATGTTATCGGTAACACATACATATGTATGTATTATTAATATTTACATGGGAATTTTAAATAATCTTACTGAGGCGTCCATTTCGCTACGCGACTGCTCGTGACTGGTCTGCTTTCTGACCTCACGATCATAGGTCACTTGAGCGATAATTTACTAATTCATTTATAGTATTACTATAATGAAATCTCTCGTCACGTTGAATTTTATCAAATCGTCACTTATATGTTTTAGTTATCGCGAGTACACCTCGAGTATTGTTAACAAGTGTCTGTTATAGTTTAGGTTAAAATGAGCTTATATCTAAATATTATAAAGCTGATAAGTATGTTTGGTCGAAAGCGATAAACTCAGGACCTAGTGAATCAAAATATATTTTTTTCTGTTTTGGATCGATTGTCCGTTTATCAATGAAAGCTATAGGAAATTTTACTTTAACTTTAGCTAGAGCTATCTCGGGTCCTACTCAACTTCGAGATATTTCTATTCGACCACGCGGGTACTAACACAGGTAAGAGCCAGTAACAAACATTCTAGCTTCTAATTCAAATGACAATATAAATTATATTGTCATTTGTTCGATTGAATGATTCAATATTTTAGTGGAAATTAAGAACACATAAATTTTCACACTGTATTCTAGATTTTTGTAATTATATAGACATCTTATTATTTTTTAATTGTAATATTGCAATAACTAACCAATCAAACATAAAGGTGTTTTATGTGTCAAGTTCTAGGTCATGTTTTTTTACTATTTGTAGTAAGAGCACTGGCACCGCAGCACATGTAGAAGTTCATAATGGCGGAATATATTGTACATACATATAATTTCTTATTTTTTGTAACTGGTTACTGCACATATTTTTGACAATAAATATAATTCTATTTCATTGTTGTGTTGTTGCAATATTTTTATTATGTTTCACAATCTATCCCTCAAATAGCAGGGTTAGGTAGAAAGAACCCAGTGTTAAGACACTCCGTTCCCCACTTTAAGCGGTATTTTCGAGACATGCGCATTTCAATATTGACATAGGAATTTGAAGTGACGAAGCTATTTAGGTAAAAACAATACTTATCCCTCACATGACAAAGGTAATTTAAAAGTAAATATAGAAACATTACTGTCTAAATCTTAAAATAATCATAAGGAAAATTACATATTTTGTAAAAATTTCAGCTTGGGTCGTATTAGTTGAGCAAATATTTTTAATTGCATTCAATATAATCTTAACAAATTCGATTAAATTTAAATCTAAAGACTATGGTAGGTCTTAGACATAATTCTACAATAATTCTTGTTCTTTTAATATATTACAAAGCAACGAGATTTTTTGTACATTGTTTTGTTTCTAAAGAATAGAGTGAATTAAATATATTTCCATGATGATATGAAATAATTATTCCTTCTAGAGAAAACATATATTTATATATAACGGCCCAAATGTAAAGAGTTGAGATTTAGTCTAAGAAAAAAATAGTTTTAGTTTTAAATCTTTATAAATAAACCATAACAGTAGTACGAAAATAAAATAATTGATCATTTTAATGAAATCTAAGTATATTGCCGCACTCATTAGTGCATATAATTACAGGATAAATAAAGCAAATGCCATTATTACTGAAAAACTCACTTTGAATTGATTAAAATTGATCATATTATGAATGACAGATGGGACAGCTGATTGACATTAACACCTTGTGTAATGATTTTTGCCGTTTATGCTCCACTCGTTTCGATACGTTTTGAGTGCTTTCTCGTTTGTTTAATATTTCCAACGTCTACTATTTTGTTTATTACGGTCCTTTTTCTCAGTAGTCACCTGTTTCATAGAGGTTAATTTTATAGAAATTGTGCTGTGAACTTAACCTCACTTTTACCAAATATCTGATAACTCAGCTCTCAGGTTGCCAAAACTGACAGAATTTTCAGGGAGGGAATGATGTACCTGAATCTAATAAATCATAACATAATCATCTCCTTACATTCTGGGCCCAATGGGTTGTAATCGTTTCAGTCTAATTTGTATCGTCTTATGTAATACATTAAGATAGTATTGTAATAGACCTATATAAATATAAGCCTAAGCAAAGAGACACAGATATCTAAAGCATTAGTTGACATTGGGATTTTCCCTCATTTTGGGTATAATTCGAATAGTAACCAAGACATGCCCACTATTTACACGTTGACAAGAAAGTGTACAGAATCATAATAAAGTAGGCAAATGGCATAATTTTTATAAGACAATTTAAATTATGTAACGAAGATAAGGATAGGTAGAGGAAATCTAATAAAAAGGCACTTTGTTCTCCATACACCAGACAATATTTGGGAATTAGCGTGCTGAGTGAAAGTTATTTCAGTATACTCATTCCTCTGAGCGGGAAAGATCTCACAACTATCACGCTTGCAGTCAAACGCCACTGCGGCTGCTGCCCCAAAATAGCCTCATTTCCTAAATATTTAAAATTATTAGAAAATAAAAAACAACGAGATCATTTTTTATTTTATATGTGAAAGAAAAAAAAGCACTATGGATTATGTTCGCCACTTGGCATATATTTATATTATATAATTTCACAGAGGTATAAGATATATCCCTGGATATATGCGGGGAAAAAATATGTTTGCAAATAGGTTATAAATTTTCTATTATATGGGTACAGTTTTAAAAATATAAGTTTATTTTATAAATTTCTAACATTTGATTCGTAAATATAATAAACTGCTCCCGAAACTTATAAACTTTATTTTAAATAACAATGAAAATAAAATCTGCAATTGCCAAAAACCAAAGGTTGTATATATAGATATATGGTTGCAACTTAGTCCGTCCGTCCATCCATATATAAATAGATAAATTACCAAAAATACTTCAGGATTCATTTTTGATACAATTATATACTAATTCAAAATATCGAGGCTATCGTGGCCCAGTAGAACAGCATCAGACTGCACAACTACAGCGATGGTTGCTGGATTGATATACTCTAAGGGGAATGATTGTATTTAAATAATATTGACGTTCCCGCTCTGGTAGACAAAGTTCAGCAGTGGCTTCCGCCATTCAGCACGCAATATTACGACATTCAGCACGCATTATTACGAACGGAGTGTCTTTAGACACTAGTTATATGCGGAATACAACGTGAATCTGTAATAAAATATTAACATACCTTCATTCATCGCCATGTCCATGAGTTGCAAATCTTCATCGTTCAGAATGGACTGTAGAAACCCATCTTGGTTGGGCGGTGGCGCCATTTCAGATGTGGAGTTCTGTAAATTAAGTAAGTAAATTATCCAACAGAAATTAGTGATCATTTTCTATGTTTTTCCACGAAATCTATACAAATCAATACTAATATTATAAAACTGAAGAGTTTGATTAATTCAATTATTTCGGAAATAGACAAAATATTTTTGAGTTAGACAGTGCATTTACTATGGAAGTATTTATAAGGCTGCGTTGTATTGTGTGACCTTGGGCTCTCAGTGTCTCTGTGTCAAATATAATACACAACTCCCAATTATTTCCATTTGGCCACGAACGCGAAATAGCACATAAAAACTAGTATAGAAAAATGGGAAGTGTTTCACGAGATATTAAGTGAGGGGTGATGAGAACATATTTGAGTAATTCATCGGTTGACTTACGAGAACACAATATCAATGGTACTGGACGAAGGTTACGTACAAACCATGAGAACGGCGGCCATGAGGAGGTCATGTATGAACAGTGGACAAAGCGAAAGCAATTTTAAAAAAATACTAATCATTTTTAAAGAAAGCGCAAAGTTTATTTTTTTTAATTGGGACGGGATGAGCAGTTCTTACCGTGTGTCTATAATTACTTTTTGAAGGAACGGGACGCTGCTCAGAACAGGCGTAACTCGAGGCGTAGTGGCGAGGTGGTAAATAGCAACCAATGAAATAGTGAAACGAAAGCAATTGAAGGAGACTTTAGTCAAAGTATTCATACAGACATAAAGTACGGTCCACGAGCCTCGGCCGCGTAAATTTAGGTATTTTGAACTTTTCCATAGATCCAAAGATCCAAAAATCAATTCTGCGCAGCCATCATCTACAGCTAACTTCAGGGCAATCGATTTTTAAAATACTCTTAACAAAGATACAAGAAAAAGACACATAATAGCCCAAAACTAAGGTAAGTAACTTTAGTAGTTACCTGATAGTACACGGGTTCATGTTGCTGCGGATGATGAGCAGATTCCACTTTATAAGCATTCTCTAGTGGAGCTGCTGCACCTGGAAGTAAAAAAATAAAAATAAATTAAGAATTGTCAGGAACATAAGCCAAAAGCGTGCGACTGTGACTATGAAAAGTGGAAAACGGAAGTGTCTTAAGGGGTATCTTAGCACTAGGCTCCCAGGTTCCTTCTGCCTACCCTGTTATATGCAGGATATAACGTGAAACTCAAAAAAAATAAAGTCAGGAGAAAGTTGGTATAATTTTGTAAGTAATAAATAAGTGTAGATGAATCTCAAAATTTTTTTTTGGAACAAAAAAAAGCCCCGCTGCCTTTCTAGCGCCGGATCGTCACAGGTCTGAGGTCAACTTTAGTGACGCGGTGTTAAACTATTTGATGATGAAGAAATTAAGTATGTAATTATATTTTGAATAAAATTATTTCATTTGACTTTTGCCATTTCAGGAAGACAGCGGAAGAAATCTTAATTAGATCGGTCTTCTAACTTATTACTTATTTCATAATATTGTGGTTTTAAAGTAGAGCCACGCAATTTGTCGCTGAGCCCGTCGTAGTCCCTCGCTACAATAAGTCTCTATGTAAACACTTTAATTGTGACATCAGTTCTCACATGGAGGAATGTATTCCCCTTCCTCGTTCTTAATAAGCTTAAGTTTCTGAGTTCGGCGAATCTCAACACGGAATGCCTCTATTAAAATTTGGTGATTCGTGGAGTACGGAGAGTCTGAACCCTAAGTAATCTCTCTACAGCGTGAAGCCAAGAAAAATACAATTCTAGATTCGCCATGGAATGCTAAGTAGTTCCACCTCTTATAGATCATATAAAATCAGAACTTACCGTAAGGTTCGTGATGCTTTCTCAGGAACAGGTGGAAGTGGAGCGTGGTAGTTGGGAGCATAGCCGGCCGCGCCATGACTGGAAGGAAAATTACTTTCATTAATTAGATTTCATTTCGTCCATCTTTGCTCCAGATTTAGCAGAAAGTGAATCGGAGTGTCTTAACACTAGGGTCCCCCTGCCTACCCTGCTGTGTGCGGGATACAGTGTGAAGCCGATTTATTTTTTTATTAATATTTTCATTTCCTCGCTGTGGCAATGAGGCAAGGCCCGAAGAAGAAGGCAAAGAAGGGGTAGGGGAACCCAACACGCAATGACTCAGGAATTCGGAGGCAAGTGAAGAAACAGAATTAGATTTAAAAAAATACAAATTGCGATTAAAACAGTAAAAGGAATTACGAAATAATGTGAAATCTATCTCCGCAGCGTGGTTTTTCAATCTAACTCTTATTCAAAATATTTACGTAATTTCTTAAATCACACTGCTAAAATTGTGATTTAAAAGGTAGTTTTTGACGTATTTGTTAACCATTTAAGACTTACCTAATATTATGAGGATGTGGATGAGCGTGTGGGTGTTGGTAATGCTGGTACTGGTCGGGCGGTGGCGGTATAGTCAGGAGAGACGCCAGGTCTTGCCACCTCTGCTCCACTGACATGGAACGCATTAGCGACTGTAACAAATAAAGAGGGAGAAATAGAGGATATTATCTGTAATTTAATATAATAAAGTTCTTTAATTATAGTTTTTATTGAACTACAATTTGTTTTCTTTTTAAACTGTTAATTTAAAATTATATATATATATATGAATATGGTTATGATTGTTCATAAAATCTCACAGAAAATAGGGAGGTATCTTGACACCAGGCTGTTTCTAATTTCCATGGGTGTTTCTATAAGAGTTATAGAAAAGTCATATAGATATTTCCAGGGTAACAAATTCAAATTTAAATAAAATCTATTAGTTATAGGATGGGTACTAAACTTTTCTGGCGGGTAAACATGGACAACGTTTCTCTCATTTCTACAGTCAATCTATTAACCCTGCTACTAGCGGAATATTTATAAGAAATATATTTTTTAGCTTCGCGCTATATACCGCTAAAATCAGGATAGCCAGAAGGAACCTTAATACACTTCTTTTAGACATAAAGGAATTTAATGTGGCATTATGCCTTGTTACCAGCGCAGAGAAACAATCAAATCCACAACCGTCGCGTACAGTCACACATTTGTGCCACTGCGTTACGACGACTAAATCTACAAAATTTTCATATTATAATTATCTACTTAAATCACAAAATTATAAGCTATAAAATGTACGAAGTCGTCAAAATACTTTCATTTACAAAATATCTAAATATCTAAACTGTCAGAAGCAGTGAAAAGTCGCGGGCAATCGACAAAATTAATCGTTCCTCGCAAGAACTGTGTGTACCGTTAATAAATGCGTGTTAGTTCAACAAATATTACTCTTGGAAAGTTCATTTGTTTACGTGATTTTACGTTTTTTTTTATGATTACGGTGAAAGAGATCTATATTAAATATGTCAATATTTTGAAATTAAGTTAGGAGAGAATAGAGTGATATATAAAATTTCGTTCTTTTTTAACACGCTTTTAAATGAACACAGTTGAGCTGTTACTAAGTAAAAATAAATTAAATTAGCTTCACGCTGTATCCCGCACACAGCAGGGTAGGCAGAGGGAACCTACTGTTAAGACACTCCGTTCCCCACTTTCTGCCGAATTCTGGAGGCACTGCGTGTTGAGTGGCAGGACTCAAAGCCGCGCTTTGCCTAGCCACCAGAGCGAAAAATGGAAATATAAATTTAAATAAATATTTCATCTCCTAAAGTGGGGATCGAACCCACAAGCAGTCGGTTTTATAGTCACACTTCGTGCCACTGTGCCACGACTGGCCTCACTAAGTAACTATGCAATAAGAACTAAGAATCTTGATATGAACCACTTAATAATCTCAATTCATGACTTAATAATTGTATATAAATCACTTAATAATTGTATCTCTATGAAACTTGGCACTTATGCGTAGCTTAGGTGACAAAATACCATCACGGTATCGACGAGCTGATGTGATGATGAAGTCAGGATTTGAACATTAAAACTCTTCACAGGTTATTAACCAGAAAATCCAGTTTAATCTCATACAATTTGTGCTCTTTAGCACTTATATTATTTATTGTAGAAAAGCGCTTTTATTTTTTTTTTAACTTTATATCACATATTAACTTTCTCACAGCTGACGCTGATTAATTTTAGATTTTTTTCATTAACTTTCTTATAGAATTGATTGAATTTTCTTAGTTATATTCTCAATCATTAGACGTACCCATATCAAACTTTTCTATTACTGAATGATTGACAGACAAATACACAAACGAAACTACTGAACTTAAAAGCATATAGGTTAGGGCAGATACAGCAACACTAACAAAAACTAGGTTTTTAATTTAAACGTATTCTAAAAACCCACGCACAAAAAATGGCAGTCGTCGATTAATACCTTATAATATATTTTATAAAACAGATAACATCTGTTTATAAGACTCTGTCTCTGCGATTCCCATTCGGGGAAGTATAATTTACATTTCCCAGTCCTGTTCAAGACAAACCTACAATGTTTCTCCAGTAGAAAACTTATAACGTAGTGTTTTGACACTACCCTGAGTGCTATGCGGGAAAAGCGGGAAAATATTAAAAAAAACTAACACTTTCCAATGTTTTCATAAATCCCGAACTGGTTCGAACCAGTTCTTACCTACTTTAGTGCTATTTGCGTAAACACAGTTACTTAGAGTTCTTAATTACAGTGTGGTGGGTATAGATCATTTAAAACGGGACTACTACTGGAAAGGCCGAGGTGAAATTATCGTTAAAACTAATGATGTTACGAGTTTTAATGAGAGATAACCACTTCAAATCCTTTGTTGATTTATTAAGCACTAAAAAGATAATATATACTATTATAAGATACCTTTCGGATTCTTCCTCGTGGTAAATTGAAATAAATACTGGTTGTGTATAGCACAGGGCTCAGGTTACATCGAAATCGATTAACATAATGTAAAATATAGCCAGCCATCTCCTTTAGCCTGTCGCGATAAATGGATGAATTCAATACAAGAAACATTTTTTCAATTGGAACCACTAGTTCCTGAGATTAGCGTATTAAGCCAAACTCTTCAGCTTTATAATATGAATATTTTATATAGAAAAAAAAATTCTATATCATCTTGGCGAAAATAATTGATTGTGAATAAAAGTACAAATCTAATTTAAGGTGACATTTATATCTTTCGATAGTACCTATTTAAAAAATCAGATTCATGCTGTGTCGCATTGCATTTTGCGCCGCATTGCGTAATGAGTGGGCGAATTCAACGTCGCGCATTCAAGAAATGACAATATAAGTTTAAATAAATACTTAATTTTCTCAAAAGAGGATCGAACCCACATCCAGTCGAGTTCACAGTCACACACTTGCGAACCTGCGCCACGACTGGCCTCTTGTAGTAGTAACCCACTTTAACTGGGGCCATGTGTCATACACAACGAGTAGTTATATACTATCACGCGGGCGAAGCCACAAGTAAGCACTAGTAAAATATACTCAAGCCTCGCGTGCCATATTCTCTAACATTTTCACGTTAAAAGTGCAAAATAAATATTAGTTCGAGACGAACCGTTCAAGATGTATGCCAGCTCTTCATAGTTGCAAAAGAAAATTTCTTTGTGTTTTTATTAAGAAAATGATACAACCATCGAGACATCGTTGTGCAGTGATAGAGCGTGTTATAAAGTGTAAGCGTGACGGTTTTGGGTTCAATTCCGAATTGGGGGAGTTAATTATTTAATTTAATATTTTAGTTTTTGTTTAGTTCTGCAACTCAACAACTAATGGTTTGAATTTTCAAAATGTTGGGTATTGAGAGTTTGTTCCCCCGAAAGGGAACCAGAACCCACAACTAAATTTAACACCACCAATCAAAGCATAGCCATAACTAACCATTTTATGTATTATTTTTATTCTACAATGTCAATAATTTAGTACTTTACAAATAATTTATCTCAACTGAGAATCGAATCAGGAATATAGCAGTAGAATGTAAAAAGAACGCCATTTAAAAAAGGTCTAATTTAAATATTAGTAAAACGGTAGAATCTTTGTATGCGTCGCGTTAACATCATAATTGGTGATATCAGCATGACTGACCAAATAAATAAATAGAAATTTCTAATTTTTGGCTGTAGTATCGCAGTGGCACATCGTTTGACTGTAAGCACGACTGTTGTAAGTTCGAAACACATTCGGGGAAATTATTTCGATTTATTTTAGTAAGAAGAAATGCGGCGTTGAGTACCGTTACTAGAACGAAATGTTTCTTAATGAGCAGAAAATTAAACAGAGGGAGATGAAATGTACCTTACTAAGTAGTTAAATATTTTTTTTAACTCTGAAATTCTCGGGCTTCGAAATCACTACGATTGTGCTCCCATTCTTTCGATTTACAGAAAAACGACATTTTCTTTTCATTCATTTTCTCTATGATATATTTAATTTTACAAAATTATCATATTTATTTTAAATATTTACTATTACAACTAAGTCTTAAGTTATGCCTAAACGAGTTTATTCCTATATAGCCTTCATTGATAAATGGACTATCCAATTAAAAATAAGTTTTCAATTGGAACCAGCAGTTCACAAGATGAGTGCTTTCAATCAAAAAAACTTTCATTATTCCTATAGACAGTGAGCTTACAGATTTTTCAATGAAGTTCTTAGTCTACTTTATGATATGCGGATAAAAAAAGAAAACAGACCATAGACTGAGTAAAAGTTTCGGAGTGGACACAAGACTACTCTGGAGCTTGGACCACCCGGTTCCCCGTATTCCAATATATCTTATCCTATATCTTAGACTTAGTAAGAAAGGAACCTTCAACCCTCTACACCTCTAGTAACCTTTACCACTGTACCAGAACGTATAAGATAAGCATATTTCACACCTTAAGTCGTAAAACATTATTTACCTAACTTAAAACTTAAAAAATGTATAACATTTTAATTTGTTTATGTCAAATTCTTTTCACTCATTGACATGTCTATAAAAAATGAATGGATACGTTAATTTATTATAATGTTATGAATAGTTGCGTGTTGCTACCGTGACACTATAGGAACATTATATATTAACCGCGATGGCTGTGGGTTCCATGCCTACATGGGGGGATGATTACATTTAAATTATATTTTAATTTCACATGTTTGGTAGAGTGTGGGTAAGAGTTCCGCTTCTCCACACGCAATGTTTGACTGAGTGACTGACAACAACAATATGCACAGTCGTCAAAACGCGGTGTTGAACGCTGAAATGGCTCCCATAATATCCTTCAGGAGTATAGGGGAGCAATAAGAAAGAATATCTCCCACGACTCCAAAGGGGACCGGAAGAAGCGGAAAAACATTATACATTAAAATCTGCATAAATTGACCACGTTGAAGCCGTCGTGGCGCAGGGGCACAAGCGTGCAACTGTGAAAGTGGGGAACGGAGTATTTTAATGAGATGGAGTGTCTTAACACTAGGTTCCGTTCCCTACTTGCACATGTTAATTTAAGTATTTTATGTAAATTGTGTTGTTTTTATTTTTTTCATGTGCAATAAAGTATTATTATTATTATTATTAGGTTCCCACGTTCCCTCTGAATACACTGCTATGCGCAGGATACAGCGTGAAAATATAGAAAAAAGTTATCCACTGGCTAAAAAAATCTTAAAATTTACAGAGAGAGAGAGAGAAACACCGTATATACCACAGAACTAAAACAGTGATTAAGACGCGCGAGTTATTAGAAAACATCGCGTGTCACAAATTGCAATATGGCATGTGTAATTTACCCGCCTTGAGGCATTGCAAGGTCGAGACCGTGTGTAGGTAGTGTTAGGTAATAGTGGTAGCAGGTACGATTCCGGTTGAATAAAGCAGAGTACCTGTTTAGATGACTGCTTGAGTATATCTGACTGTAAGCATGACGGTTTCGGGTTCTATATCCACAAGGTACAATGAATTCTTTTCGTTTAAACCGAACCCCTGCTATATTGACTATCTAACACATTTTTTTAATATAAATGCCCCCTTATTTACGAAACGAACCCACAACCATGGTTGGAACTATTTATTATAACAAAGTACTAATTTACAATCAAATCCAATACACAACAAAAAAAAAATCAACGGCATATTTTGGTATAAGTACATAATACCTATTATAATTGAGGCCAGTCGCAGCGCAGCCGCACGAAGTGCGACTAGTTGTGGGTTCGATCTCCACTCGAGGAGATGAAATATTTACTCAAATTTATATTTCCATTTCTTCGCTCTGGTGCGGAGGCAAAGCGCGGCGTTGAGTTCTGCCACTCAACACGCCTCCAGAATTCGGCAGAGAGTGGGGAACGGAGTGTGTAAAACACTAGGTCCTTTTATTTTTTTTACATATATAATATATGAGTAGTTTTTACCTGCGGCTTTATCCAAATAATGTAATAGAAATCACTATACGTTGTATCATATATGACACATGACACGTGCTAAGTGCCCGAAGTAACTCTGACCACCAGGTACAGTGGGTTACATCAAAACTATTAACAACATACAATATAGTCTTCCTTGATAAATTGGGCTATCCATCACAAAAAAATGATTAAATCGTAATCAGCGTTTTCCTGAGATTAGCGCGTTTAACCAAACAAAGTCTTCAGCTTTACAATATTAAGTATAGACTTATACCTAACATCAATCAAATAAACAAAAAGAAACTAAAAAACGGTAGCAATTTGATGTTTTTTTTGTGTACAAAATTGGCGGTCTCTATGCTATTATTGTGTGAAAATTATAAAATTACCGTCCGGGGAACCGAACCTAGGACCTTGAAGGTTAAATTGCTGGTTTTTGTCCAATGTATGTATGAATGTCAAATATTTAATTATATCTACTGGCTTTTTGACGTTATTAAGACCATCACGGCGCAGTGGAATTCGATCGAAATGAGAGGTTTTTTAGTTCTTTTAGTTTCACACTGTATCCTCAAATAAAAATATTTTTCATTACACTGTATCCCCAAAGTAAAATATTTTTCATTGCCTGCGCATAGCAGGGTAGTTGGAAGCGCACGTGGGAACCTAAAGTGAAGACACACCGTTCCCGTCACCGTTGTTGAGTGGTGGAGCTCAACGCCGCACTATGACGAGCAGAAACGAGGGTTGATGATATTTAAAGGCGAAAAGTGAACAAAGTGGCTTAAAAAATAATTTTCCTTGCTCACCTTTATTATATATGGAAAAAACGGCGAAGGAAAAAATATTATAATACTTTTTGAGTTCAAATTCAACTTAGAATAAAAAAAACAGGCTTTTCCCAAATATCAGGATATGCAAGTGCCTTAATGGAGTGTTTTAACACAAGGTTTCCAGGTTCCATCTTTCATTGCTATAGAGGCCCGCTGCGCCACGGCGATCTCATTATATGTTAATATCTGCATATATAATATTTCTTGCAAACATGGGAAGTTACATAAAGACAATTATGTGACATATTAATTCGTAAATGCTTTTAAATTGTCATATCTAATTATAGGGGGTTCAAATCTTATAATAATAATGATATTTTTACATCACGCATTCATATGCTTCTTTCCCATTAAGATTAACATTACAGAACTTAACATCGCGCTTTATCAAATATGCCGAAGATAATAAAATATTTAAGAAATACAAAATTCAAAAACGTCATTCAAAATGAATTTCGAACCTACTACCATTAACGCAGCGGCACTCTGTATATAAGAGTCATTAAACTTCAAATCAGCTTCACGCTGTATCCCGCACACAGCAGGGTAGGCAGAGGGAGGGTAGTGTTAAGACGCACCGTTCCTCACTTTCTGCTGAATTCTGGAGGCATTGCGTGTGTGGATCGAACCCACAATCAGTCAATTTACAGTCGCACTTTGTGCCCCTGCGCCACGACTGGCCTCATTAAACTTAGTAACATAAAAAAACTTACAAGTGATCTCTTTTTTTAAAAAAAAAGAAATTGCACTCACCTGATATTCAAACAAATCCATTACACTACACTTTAAACACTATATTGCACACAAATAACACTAATATCTAACTAAATAAAAAAAACTAGAAATATTGCACAAATAACACTTAAAATCAGGTACTTTTGGTGAAGAAATAGGAAAAAAAATCACATTATTTCAAAAGATTTTTGCGGATTTTCATAGATTTTAATGGTAGGCTGCGCGTGCGCATAAAAAACGTGCGCGCAGTAACGAAACATATCGTGTAATGGGCTCGCTTCTTGAGTGTGAAATTTTGTATGACATTTTCTAACGGTGCCGGTGGAATACTGCTTTCTTCAAGCTTTTAAAGTTTAATTGGAACCGTTGCTATATGTGTGTTCACGTGGTTTCGCGCGTTTTCACGTTGGATTTTTTTTATAAGTATTACTTGAAATCAATGCTATGTGTGCTTCACGTAGCGTTGTCGCGTCTTTAAGTATTTATATACGACATTTTTTATTTCTAGACAAAACTCGCCGAAACCTATTTAAAAAGTTAAACATGCTACACATAGTTATATATATTCTATACTTTTCATTGAGGTTTTCGTGACGCAGTAGCATAGCGGTTGAATGTAAACGCGACGGTTATGAGTTCAATTATCACTTGGGAGAGTAAAATATTTTTCATTGCCTTGTAACACAACAAAGCGCGGCGTTGAACTCTGCTCAACTTTACTACTATATATCTTTTAAACTATATATTCCCTCTGCCTACACAGTTATAGGAGGGATATAGAGTCAAACTAAAAAAAACAGACAGACATGAAAAATAACATTTCATATATACACAAGTATACTTCGATTGATTGTCAGACAGTTAGTTGTATTCTTATAGAAATGAAGAGAATATAATTTTGCAATTATTCACTATTTATTTTTTTAAATTGTACAATAACTAATGTATGTATGTGTAATTTTAATAGAAAGTTTTTTATATGAGCTACCGAATTCGAGCAGTTGGTTCTTTAAGCAGTTAAACGTTGTATTTCGTATATAGCAGAGTAACCAGAGAAAATGTGTTTCCCACGCGGCGTCCAATTGTCAAGACATTGCTTAGTAGAGTGGCGGAACTCAACGCTGCGTTTACTTTGCCAGAGTGGAAAAATGAAAATAAACTATACAACTTAAATATTTCCCATTGAATTGTTTAATATTTTTATTTATTCGCTCTAGTAACGAGGCATCGAATGTGAATAGAATCCACAACCATCGTGTGTCCAGTCAGATGCTGTACCACTGTGACACAAAAGGCTCGACGTCAAAAGTAGAAAGGAAAATAGAAAATATTCCAAATAGCTCCACTCTTGACTCTACACTCATATAAATGATATTAGATGAAATAACCTTTACCACTTTATATGAACATACCCCCACAACATTCCTAGCATATAGGGAATCTGTGTTAAGACACTCCGTCCCCAAAAGCAGAACCGCAAATTTCGAGACATTGCGCGTGGAGTGGCAGCATTCAACCAGAGAATAAGGATGAATATTTTAATGACTTTGTGTTATTTGTATTTTATGTGAGCAATAAAGAATATTCGATTCTACTCTCCCAAACAGGAATCGAACCTACAGCCACGATGGTTGCTATAGTAGACGCTATCACACCGCTCGACGACGACACTAGAAAGTTTACACATTTTAAAGTGCAACGGTATATATAATACAATCTAAATTAAAGCTCAAAATCTCAATACACGCGAAAGTGACCAAGCGACTATTAGTCACTTAGTTTCACGCTGTATCCCGCATATAACAAGTTAGTTAAGGTGTTAGTGTAAATACACTCCGTTTCCCGCTAAGTTCCTACCTACATATACGTACTTGTAAATGTGGAAGCTGTCGTAGGCCACGACTCTAAGTGTCTAAACACTTGGTTCTCTCTGCCAACTCTTCACGTTATAGCATATAGCATGTGGGATATAGCGTGAAGCCATAAAAAAAAACTAAGCAAGTAGAAAGTCTATAGGTATGTATATTTCATAAAGAAACAGTTATTTTTAGATTAATTGTTCCTAGACATTGTATAATGTAGGTTTATTATGTGTTTTCCTGTTATTATTTTTTACAGCCATCATTCAAACGATAGGTCCGGGTTCAAATTCCGGTATCTTGTTTAGTTTAACGCAAAATATTAAAAAAAACTGAGCTGACGTCTATATTAGTCCTTTATTCCAAAAATTGTATGTAAAATATTGATTTATATATTTTACATAGAATTTACATAAATACTAATATTATAAAGCTGAAGAATGTGTTTGGTTAAACGCGCTAATCTCAAGAACTACTGGTTCGATTGGAAAAATATTTTTGTGTTCGATAGTCCATTTATCGAAGGGCTGTTCAAGTCTTTTAATTAAGGTGGAAAAATGTAATATTGAGACTCTTCCTAATTGTCATTCATTTAAAAATATTGAATTTCAATTGGCGGAGCTCAACGCCATAATTAGACTACCGGTTAAAATTACAGATATGTTCTTACGCTTACTTAAGCAAAAGGCAAACATTGCTTTATATAAGATCAAAATCGAACCTACAATCTTCGCTCTTACAGTTTTTACTGCTCTAGCAAACTAGAGCGTTTGTGTCCCGAGTATGGAATCCGCTACCTTAATCTGTCGATCATCAGTCATGTCATAACAACGTGTAGCAAAAACGTAGATCATTGATCGATATGATCCATGGATCATTTGCGTTATGCCCATAATGGGGTGGATTTAACTAGTTTACACTAGTTTCTTGTTGCGGATGCGCACGCGTTGTTTGACAGTGATATAATAATTTGTTGCATAAAATTAGTTATATGGCTATTCATGGTTCAAATTACGGTCAAGAAAATGTTTTTTTTTTAAATATGGGTATATAAGCTCTCTAGATAGTTCGATAAAGTCCGATAGGACAAATATATTTATTGATTTATTATAATTTTTTTTCATCACGGTGTATTAATAAATTATTTGAACCCTTCGTGGCCAAGATCCTGTTTAGGTGAAGTGCTTTTTCACAGTTTGGTTTTTCTCTCATAATAGGGTAGACAGGGTAAACTTAGTGTTAAGACAATCCGTTCCCCACTTACTGTCCCATAATCGAGACGTTGTGTGTTGAGTAATAGAACTTAATGCCGCAATTTGTCTTGCCGCCCGAGCTAGGCAATGAAAATAGTTCTTTGCTCCGAAATGAGAAATGGAACCCGCAACCGTGGCCTGTATAATAGTAGGTGTGGCGCTGCGCCAAGATGAGCGACGGCCTCATTCGACAAATATTTTTTTAATAATAATACGACACAGTCCGGCGTTGAGTTTCGCTACTCAACACGCAATACATCGATTTTTTTTTAAAACTAGGCAAAGAACACACGGTGTTTTATACTTGGTTCCCTTTACCTAACATACTAAATGCGGATGCGGATTGTGCTAAAAAAAATAACATACAAAAGTTATTTAGGATATGAATCCAAAATCCGTAAATTAAAATAAGTTCAAAAGAACATACCAACTAGTTTTTCAGACAGAATTAAAAACTGACCGTTAGTTAGCATTAATATTATAACGCGTCTAAAAGAAAGTAAAGTAACACTTGTACCGGCGTGTTACGGTTAAATTACGTCAGTGTTTGACAAAAACTGGACATTTGACAGTTTTTATGGATTATTTTTCGTATGAAATTTTGTTAAAAAAGTTGTTGAAAAAATTTTACCCAAAGCCGCGTTCTTCTTCGTTATTTAGGCAGAAAGTGACAAAGCAGAGTGTCTTAACACTAAGTTCGTTCTGTCTACCCTATGACGCGAGAAAAATCTTCAAACAAAAAAATAAGCACTTCCCCTAAACAGGATCTCGGCCACGAACGGTTCAAATAATTTAATTTAAATCAAACATACTATAGAACAGACATTTTAGAAAGCATCTAACAAAACCACTCTAACCACTACATAATCATATAATGCTCTCCACAAGTGAATAGGAACGTAATTGCTACGGCTGACCCCCGCGATCCACCGACCAATGATCTATAGATCAATGATCGATAATAAGGATCGGTATGAAAGTCAACGTTGGTATTCTTTGGTTACATTTTGATATTTATATTATAGTGTATCTTGGTACAGTTAGATTGTCTGAATGCTGCGATGTTGGCAGATTCAGATTCCATATAAGGAAAGATTTAGACCTACATACACTAATATTATAAAGCTAAAGAGTCCGGTTGAAAGCACTAATCTCAGGAACTATTATTCCAAATATATTTTTGTTCGTGCTAGCTAGTCCATTAATTGAGTAACGATATAGGCAATATTACATCTCGTTAGTTGTCTCCTTATACCCCGTTGTACCTGACTGAGTCACCTCCCACACTTAGAATGGGTCATGTATACACATAAAGAGTAGTCATTTCTATGTAACGCAGGGGTAAGAGCTAGTTCATAAGAAATACAGTGCATGATCAACTTTGCTAAATGAAATGAATCGCTAATTTTATTCAATTCCACTCGATGGAATGATTTTATGTAAATTATTATCAATTCTGAACTCTGGCAGACAAAGCATGACGTTGAGTTCCGCACAACACGAAATGTCTTGAAAATTAAGCAAAATTTATTCCACAAAAGTGTGCTTGGTGAGAATGGAATGTATGTCTTTCGTTCGTTTAACAATTTAACTATCTAGTAAACTTACAGGAAATACTTAATTTAATAACTTTATTGTTTATATATATAAGTATTTAAGATCTACTAAAACATCCGTCAGTAATATGGCGAGTATAAAAAGAATCATAACAATAGCAGTCATCATGGCAAAGCGTCTGATAGTAAGCGTAAAGGTTGTGGGTTCGATGCCCACCCGAGGAATTTGAAGACAAAGCGCGACGCTGAGTTACGCCAATCGATACGCCATGTTTCCAAAAATTCGGCGGGGTACAGCGTGAAGCTAAAGAAAACCTAACACTATAACATATTCTGTTATGTTCACAAATCTTGCTTATTATTCCTACTGACACATCACTCTGTTCAGCAATTTAGCTAGTTCGATAAATGAGATATCTCTCCGGTTAGTGAGTGACTAGTAGCCAACGTACAGATTAACCTATTGCACTTCATATTTGGAACGTAGGCACGTCGAGAGTGTATGGAAGTATTAAGCCAAATTCCTACGAAAACGGGAAACAAGGGGATTTTCCATTTTACGTCTTAAAATTAACGCACACAAAGTTACGAGCGATGACTAGTAAACTATCACAGTAAAAGAACAACTATAAATGCATATAATTAGAAACCATAATTAACATGAAAAATTTTACAACCGAACATATATAGAACATAAAAAATAATTAGAAATCTTGTGTATCAATAGTCAAATGCGAGAAAAATTGCTATTTCCAACTCGAGTGTAGTGAAAGTCTCATCAAAATCAGTTCAATCACATATGATAAAGGAAAGGCGGAATCACTTTTCGATTACATGTAAAAATGTTTAAGAGATCGGCAAAGTTTATTTGCTACAAAATATCATTATGTTCCGTATATTTGTTTCATTTTTTATTCTTCCGGCAATGTACGCTGGGCTGATATTTTCGAAACGTTGAATCGCGGAACCCAACGCCGCGCATTACTTGATCAGAACAGGGAATTGGAAATTATTCCAACTTAATAGATGTAAAATAGTGGCTATAGCAGAGTAGGGAAGAAAATCAAGTGCCAAAACACTACGTGCCTTACGCACTAATCAAATGGCGTAATTAGTGGCGGAACTCAGCGCCGTGCTTTATGCCAGCAATAACTTGAAAGCGATAATAAATTTATTATAATCATTCCACAAGTGCGTATGGAACCCACGGTGGCCTCTGTATAGAATATTTTACACGTGCCCATACAAATATAATTACAAACGTACTTTTCTATTAATCGCGTCTCTAATATTGACATTCGATGACTAATGATTGTAAATAAATGTGAGGTTTTTGAAAGTAATAATGATAACTTCAAGCAACGGTTAGTATTAAATTTATTGTTTTTTTTGCTACACACACGCTTTCACGCTTTTTCCCGTATAAGAGGGTAGATAGAAAAAAATATGGGCGATAACTAGGGAAAGTAGTGTCTTAACACAGAGTTCCCTCTGCCCACTCTGCTATCTAGCGGAAGACACGAGCTAGGGAAAATTTAGAAAAAAAAAATTACTAATACCATTATGGCGCATCGCAGCGAACGCAATGATTGTAGTCTCAAGGAAATTTTAATTGAATCATAACATAAAAAAAAGACTAATAGTTGGGTCATACGGCACGCAATGTAAAATTTTTTATTTAAGCTTCTTGCTTCGTATGTGTATGTATGTTTGTACAGAAAGAACTCGGACTATATGATTTAAATTAAATATATTATAACTTATGAAACGGTTCAAGTTTCATCAGAATCGGTCCAGTAGTTTATGAGATATGCTTATTCTAATTTCAGTATTGAAAGTCAGTTTCAAAAGTAGCCGTTCAACTTAGAGATAAATATCGTGTTGAAAAAAAAAACCGCTACCAACTCTGTTTAAACTATAATTCCCATGAGTTTTAAAATACTAAGTAATTTTGTTCTACCATTATAATCAACTTATAACTAAAACCGAATCTCTAGAGAATACTTTTCTGTTTAAAGAAAAAAAATTACAACCCGTACAAAAATACTGTACTCCTTAATTGTATGAAAAGTAACATGCTAAGGAAAAAAAACAAAGCGACCGCCTCATTCCCTAGAGTTACAAAAATTTGACGGATGGTATCAATTTTTACGCTACTGGATAGTTTTGGCCTTTAATGTACCGATATATTTTTGTTTATCATCAGGGCACAGTAGGACATTGTGTCAGTATATAAAAACAACGGTTGTGGGTTCGATGTCTACTAGAGGGAGTGAAATATTCATTATTTTCATTTCCTCGCTCTGGTAATGAGCCAAAGTGCGACATTGAGTTCCGCCAATCAATACGCAATGTCTCGTAAATTCGTCAAAATGTGGAAAACAGAGTGCCTTAACACTAGGTTTCTTCTTGTTACCCTACTTTATGAGGGATACAGCGTGAAGATAAAAAAAAATGCTATATGCGGGAGATGTAAGACTATTTGAGCATTATATTATGATTAATGATTTAAATTCTGAAGCTACTGGATACATTCGGCTGAGGCTTTGTTTGAGGAAACTTTTTTGTTTAACTACATAACATATGGTTTTATAATTATACCTATATTATAAAATAATAGAATAAGAACATAAAAAAACTTAATTAAACTCTTGGCTTATTTTTATTTTAATTGTTCAAAAATGTCATATATTAAATATATATTGTGCAAACGACTATCAGAATATGCTAGTTGTGGTAAATCCACTTCCTTATAGGGGATAGCTTACTAATTATTAAATTCGTTTTTCCGATGTCTGGGCACGTCACAGGATAACGTTGCATTACTATTGTTTATGGTAATACCAAAATCCAAACTCAAAAATCTATCAAAAACCAGAAAAAAAACCCAAAATCAATTAGCGGCGTCAGGACTAGTAGAAAGAGCCCACAATACTATTGAAGTGGGGAGGAATGGTGGGTCAAAAAAAACATGTACCTGCGTATAGCCGCAAGTGTCAACGCGTCATTTGTCAAATTTAATGATTGTTACTTTTTTTTACAGTTATACAGCGTGTTCGGAATTGTTTAAATGTAGCTTTTAACTAAAATCACTCTTTTATACATAATTAGTAAGATTTTAATATAAATAAAAAATAAAGCAATAAGTTATTATAGTACTGAAAATTCACTATTAATAACATATATTTAAAGGTGTCTATGATATTTTCGTTTGACTCTCGTTTATAAGTAATTAAGTAGGTGTATCTATTGAAAGCTCTTGTAGTTTTTTGTTATCTTTTCTTCACGCTGTAACCCGAATATGTGAGGGTAAACAGAGGGAACCTAGTGTTATACTCCCTGTTTCCCTTACTGAGCCCAAATTTCGAGATATTGGCGAAACTTAACCAAACCAACTAAACCAAAAAAATACCATTAACCCAATCATTCTACTTTCTATAACATTTTCAAATTAAAATTCGGAAGGCAGTTCTACTGAAAAGCGCCGGCGACTAATTCAACAGTTACTCTTTTTAATATTATCTATATGTACATATCGTACATATAATAATCTGCCGTTACTGTGTGATTGACATATAATTCACAGACAAATCTGCTCGACTCAGAAAATTTAAATTTAGCATGTAGGTTAATAAGGTTATTAAAATTATTTATAATTTTTTTACATTTTAAAACACCTGTATAATATACACAGGTTTTATAAAACAATTTGTCATACATCGCCGGTGGCCGGGCGTCACCTGTCTAGTACTGTCCAAATAACATTTATCATTTGAGACGATTTTTTGAGAAATCAAATGAAAATTGTTCGATAATTGTTAATATTTTTGTCATGACGACGTGATGGTCGCGAGTTCAAGTGCCGCAGGATGATTTTTTCCAAATGGTAGTTTTTGGTTTCAGTAGAATAGAAAAGGGCACAAGCTGTGACTGTAAACGCGACTGATTATGAGTTCGATCCCTACTCGAGGAAATGATTAAATAATATTATTATTTAATCATGAATATTTATTTAAATTTATATTTCCATTTGTTCGCTCTGGTATCGAGGTAAAGCGCATCATCGAGTTGGGCCACTCAACACGAAGTGTCTTAAATATGTATGTGCAGGATACAGCGTGAAGCTGATTTTTTTTTTGATATAATTTAATTTATATAGTATACTTACCAGAATGTCGTATGCTAGACTAACTAGTCGTAGCCCGCAACTTTGTTTACCCTAAAATTTGGCGTAGGTATAGATAGTGAGTAGGTACTACATGCTAAAATTCCAAAGCCCAGTAGTTTTATTTGTCACAGATAAGGCATCAGTCGGTCACTCAGTAACGGAAGATAATCATTTATTATTTCAATTGTAACACCATGGCAATAGTAACGTAACAAATCAAATTCCAAACCTTTAATTTGAAGAAATGTTACAATTACACAATAAAAAAAACCAAAATCTTACTCAACATTACAATACAAAATTTGTAAAATAAGAAACAAAAATAATATGCAGCATCTTATTTTCCTCCCTTTCTTTCATAATGTCTTAAAAATTAAGCGGTCCGTGGGGAACGAAATGGGTTTTTTTGGGGAACCTTCAAAAATCAAAACACAAAAAAAAGCCTTCTTTTTCGAAAAACTCAAACACGCAATATCACAACTTAGACGGAAAGTAAAGAACGGAGCGTCTTAACACTACGTCTACCCTGCTACATAAATAAGCGTGTACTGAAATATTTTTCAGGAGAGGCTTAAAATGACTAAATTTTAACAGATCAGTTCATGAAAAGGTTAGTTTTTAATTTTACAGGGTTTTATTATACTTTTTTTTTAGGTTGGGCACAAAATAATTCTATGTAGGCCACGGCCCATCCAACTCCTCCTGTTACCCCCATGGCTATATGCATTAATACATATATAATACACACAGACAAAGCTACGGGTCAACCTTTAATTACAAAATGAATGTACACAAAGATACTGGCGGCAATATCAAAGTGAGATTTAAGATAAGACGTTTAATCAACTGATTGTAGGAATGTTACTGAGAAAATGTATTTGAGATCGTTTCGAACAAGTTACGATAGCCTGTCTCACGGTACGATGATAGTAGGTAGGATTCCCGTTTTTGTTAGCTTCACGCTCTATCCCGCATATAGAAGGGTAGGCGGAGCGACACTTGTATTAGGACACTCCGTTCTTCACGCACTGCCTAATTTCCGAGACATTTCCGTTTTAAGTGGAGGTATTTAGAGACGTTGAGTTTTATAGAGAGCAACACCCCGCTTTGTG
This sequence comes from Heliconius sara, assembly GCA_917862395.2. Lineage (NCBI taxonomy): Eukaryota > Metazoa > Arthropoda > Insecta > Lepidoptera > Nymphalidae > Heliconius > Heliconius sara. Next base: position 15,599,594 of record OU860785.2, read on the forward strand.
ACCCCACCTGAGCGAGAAAAAGAAACTAATGTGTCACCGTGAGTAGGAATCAAACTCACACCTGTGTTGTTTATCGAACTATCACATACTGTCGTATTGCATCACGAAGGCTGTATAACATAAATATAACAAAATATATATATAGTAAAATGCATTAAATATGATTCAGCGGTCTCGAGAGCCACGCCTACAATGCAACTGTCAGTCTGTCTGTCTGTCGATATCCTTTGATTGCGCTCATTTGTAAGGAACTAGGTAGATACATATTATGTAGGTATTTAATAAGTTATTTTCTGTGGGTATATTAAAATCGTGATTGTGCGAAATTATTGTTTCGTGGAGTTTCATGTATGGATGGATGTAGATTTGTACAGTACGGTTGACGAGTCGTGACCGCCCTGAAGTTAGCTGTGAATGGGTGTGAATTTAATTTTAGATTTTTTTTATTATTTTCTTCCCGAGTGACAAACAGTAAACAACGCGCAAAAGTTCAGAAAGTTCTTTAATGGTGCGTTGGTGTGCTAGCATTAGGCCCTTTCAGCCTACCCTGTTATATGCGGGATACAGTGTGAAATTATTATAATATCTGGAATGAAAATGGAGATCGATTCGTGATCATGAAAAATATAAATTTTAAGTTTTAACTATTAATATTTACGCAATTATTTGAATCGACACCTCTCGTATACCGACAAAACTTAACGTTAAGCTTTGCAATTCAACACTTAACATCTCCAAATATTGTCCTAAAATTAGGTTCTCTACCTAAAACGGTATGCGAGGATGTCAGATGACAAACCTTTAAGAAATTTTCATCTGGGAATTGAACTGACTACCTTTGACAACTATATTTTAACAGGTGACATTCAATATTTTGTCCTACTAACTAATCTGTAGTGTTTATTTAAGAAATGTCAACAATCGACGTGCGCATACGGTAGCTGGATTTAACTTGTCTACTTCTATAGTGAAGTTCTTAAATAAATATATTGGTTTATCGATATAAATTATGTAAACACTAGTCTTCGCACGCTATTTTGTTTGCACTTCAAAACGTAAAATGATAAATCTCGTTTTTTTTCCGTTTCCGTAGAAGTTTTGAATTCTTCTCCTTAAGCGTTCTCTTACACGCCCTACCCTACCCACATGCCAAATATAACAAAAATACCATCGAGGTGTTTTTGCTATATTATAATATTATAAACACCAACAATCCAAAAATACGAAACTATCATGAAGTAAGTGAGTGGTAAAAGAGGCAGAGGATGATCTCGATATAGTCGATATTTGTAAAAGTCCCGACACGTCCTAGCCTGGGGGACATGTATGTGCGGGTTGATGACAGTGGCGCGTCGAAAGAGGTATGCAGAGAACGTAGCGTTCGACGCGCTCCATTTTATCGGGATACCACAAGGATACAAGCTAACTAAGATGAAGATGAAGCTAACAACCCAGAAAAAGTTTTAATGACTTAAAGCTCTATCGACAAAACGAGTTTAAACTCCAAGACACATCACTACAGTCTACTTATTTCCTATACGAACGGAATGTTATTTGCTTAGGCTCCACTTGAACGTTTCAAGATTCGAAACTGTCCGGTAAAAAATACTAATATTACTGAAAATTATAAATTTAAAGTAAATAGCTGTAAAAAATGAATGCACTTCCCTAATTTCACAAAATTAAAAAGAAAGTCAGAAATTAATATTTTTTTATCGGTCGCGTTCAGGCGCTGTACCGATGAGGACACGACGCGGCTTCAAAAAAGTTATATCTATTAAGAAAATAGTCTATTATTTTTTATATGTGAAAATAAATATAAATAGCATTTAATGAGGTTTGAACAAGAAACTAGAACAACCAACAAAAAGTTGTATATATATTTCTTCGTTCTGGCAAGATAATGCGAAGCGTTGAGTTCCGCCACTCAGCAGACAGTATTCCAAAAATTTGGCCGTACGCGAGGGCCGGAATGTCTTTACCTTGCCTATGCGATATACAGCTTCAGAACAAAGAAATTGAAGTACTCCATGGGCGTAAGAATAGAGGAGGCCGAGTGGTCCGTCCCCACCCCAGAATTTTCACTAACAAAAACATTATCATGACAAAGTTCAAAAAGATCTCTGGACACGAACAGAGATATGTTCAAAGCTAAAATCCAGACTCCTCTGGAAAATTAATCTTTACCAGCATAAATCATGTATCTAATCATCATCATTTGATTTTCCTTTAATTTCACAAAGAAATAAAAAAAAACTAAAACTACAGGAATAATAATAACAATATAGACAATGTGTGTGGGCATTTTAATTTTGACACCAAATCATTTGTCAAAGGTTTTTTTAGGTTGCAGTTTTTTTCAAACTGATGTTATTAGGTCGAAATCTTTTATATTATATCTAATATTATAGTCCCTTGTTTTCTTGAAAACCTAGTTTTAACATTTTTTTTATATACAATTGTACAAGCGATTCGCCAATTTTTATATACAAATAGTGGGAAAACTTGGAGGGATTTAGTAATGACTCAGTATTTCCTATGGTTTAACCACTTCAATTATAATATTTATTCTATATTACATTGCTTCTAGACCATAAATTGAGCTCCTTCAACCAGCAACTTTAGTCACTCACACGCAATGCCTTGAAAATTGGACGGTGCGTGGAGGACAGAGTGCCTTAACACTAAGTTCTCGCTGCCTACTGCGAAAAAATATCTCTTACAGCCCTACCCTTTACCCACATGCCAAATATAGCAAAAATACCTCGATGGTATTTTTGTTATATTATAATATTATATAAATGAAAACACCAACAATCCAAAAATACGAAACTATCATGAAGTAAGTGAGTGGTAAAAGAGGCAGAGGATGATCTCGATATAGTCGATATTTGTAAAAGTCCCGACACGTCCTAGCCTGGGGGACATGTATGTGCGGGTTGATGACAGTGGCGCGTCGAAAGAGGTATGCAGAGAACGTAGCGTTCGACGCGCTCCATTTTATCGGGATACCACAAGGATACAAGCTAACTAAGATGAAGATGAAGCTAACAACCCAGAAAAAGTTTTAATGACTTAAAGCTCTATCGACAAAACGAGTTTAAACTCCAAGACACATCACTACACTCTACTTATTTCCTATACGAACGGAATGTTATTTACTTAGGCTCCACTTGAACGTTTCAAGATTCGAAACTGTCCGGTAAAAAATACTAATATTATTGAAAATTATAAATTTAAAGTAAATAGCTGTAAAAAATGAATGCACTTCCCTAATTTCACAAAATTAAAAAGAAAGTCAGAAATTAATATTTTTTTATCGGTCGCGTTCAAGCGCTGTACCGATGAGTACACGACGCGGCTTCAAAAAAGTTATATCTATTAAGAAAATAGTCTATTATTTTTTATATGTGAAAATAAATATAAATATCATTTAATGAGGTTTGAACAAGAAACTAGAACAACCAACAAAAAGTTGTATATATATTTCTTCGTTCTGGCAAGATAATGCGAAGCGTTGAGTTCCACCACTCAGCAGACAGTATTCCAAAAATTTGGCCGTACGCGAGGGCCGGAATGTCTTTACCTTGCCTATGCGATATACAGCTTCAGAACAAAGAAATTGAAGTACTCCATGGGCGTAGGAATAGAGGAGGCCGAGTGGTCTGTCCCCACCCAAGAATTTTCACTAACAAAAACATTATCATGACAAAGTTCAAAAAGATCCCTGGACACGAACAGAGATATGTTCAAAGCTAAAATCTAGACTCCTCTGGAAAATTAATCTTTACCAGCATAAATCAAGTATCTACTCATCATCATCATCATCATTTGATTTTCTTTTGATTTCACAAAGAAATTAAAAAAAATACTAAAACTACAGGAATAATAATAACAATATAGACAATGTGTGTGGGCATTTTAATTTTGACACCAAATCATTTGTCAAAGATTTTTTTTAGGTTGCAGTTTTTTTCAAACTGATGTTATTAGATCGAAATCTTTTATGTTATTTCTAAAATTATAGTCCCTTGTTTTCTTGAAAACCTAGTTTTAACATTTTTTATATACAATTGTACAAGCGATTCGCCAATTTTTATATACAAATAGTGGGAAAATTTGGAGGGATTTAGTATTAGCTCAGTATTTCCTATGTTTTAACCACTTCAATTATAATATTTATTCTATATTACATTGCTTCTAGACCATAAATTGAGCTCCTTCAACCAGCAACTTTAGTCACTCACACGCAATGCCTTGAAAATTGGACGGTGCGTGGAGGACAGAGTGCCTTAACACTAAGTTCTCGCTGCCTACTGCGAAAAAAAAGACATAACTAACCTGATTGTGATAATGCGCTAAAATCTCGTTTTTTTTCCGTTTCCGTAGAAGTTTTGAATTCTTCTCCTTAAGCGTTCTCTTACACGCCCTACCCTACCCACATGCCAAATATAACAAAAATACCATCGAGGTATTTTTGCTATATTATAATATTATATAAATGAAAACACCAACAATCCAAAAATACGAAACTATCATGAAGTAAGTGAGTGGTAAAAGAGGCAGAGGATGATCTCGATATAGTCGATATTTGTAAAAGTCCCGACACGTCCTAGCCTGGGGGACATGTATGTGCGGGTTGATGACAGTGGCGCGTCGAAAGAGGTATGCAGAGAACGTAGCGTTCGACGCGCTCCATTTTATCGGGATACCACAAGGATACAAGCTAACTAAGATGAAGATGAAGCTAACAACCCAGAAAAAGTTTTAATGACTTAAAGCTCTATCGACAAAACGAGTTTAAACTCCAAGACACATCACTACACTCTACTTATTTCCTATACGAACGGAATGTTATTTACTTAGGCTCCACTTGAACGTTTCAAGATTCGAAACTGTCCGGTAAAAAATACTAATATTATTGAAAATTATAAATTTAAAGTAAATAGCTGTAAAAAATGAATGCACTTCCCTAATTTCACAAAATTAAAAGAAAGTCAGAAATTAATATTTTTTTATCGGTCGCGTTCAAGCGCTGTACCGATGAGTACACGACGCGGCTTCAAAAAAGTTATATCTATTAAGAAAATAGTCTATTATTTTTTATATGTGAAAATAAATATAAATATCATTTAATGAGGTTTGAACAAGAAACTAGAACAACCAACAAAAAGTTGTATATATATTTCTTCGTTCTGGCAAGATAATGCGAAGCGTTGAGTTCCACCACTCAGCAGACAGTATTCCAAAAATTTGGCCGTACGCGAGGGCCGGAATGTCTTTACCTTGCCTATGCGATATACAGCTTCAGAACAAAGAAATTGAAGTACTCCATGGGCGTAGGAATAGAGGAGGCCGAGTGGTCTGTCCCCACCCAAGAATTTTCACTAACAAAAACATTATCATGACAAAGTTCAAAAAGATCCCTGGACACGAACAGAGATATGTTCAAAGCTAAAATCTAGACTCCTCTGGAAAATTAATCTTTACCAGCATAAATCAAGTATCTACTCATCATCATCATCATCATTTGATTTTCTTTTGATTTCACAAAGAAATTAAAAAAAATACTAAAACTACAGGAATAATAATAACAATATAGACAATGTGTGTGGGCATTTTAATTTTGACACCAAATCATTTGTCAAAGATTTTTTTTAGGTTGCAGTTTTTTTCAAACTGATGTTATTAGGTCGAAATCTTTTATGTTATTTCTAATATTATAGTCCCTTGTTTTCTTGAAAACCTAGTTTTAACATTTTTTATATACAATTGTACAAGCGATTCGCCAATTTTTATATACAAATAGTGGGAAAATTTGGAGGGATTTAGTATTAGCTCAGTATTTCCTATGTTTTAACCACTTCAATTATAATATTTATTCTATATTACATTGCTTCTAGACCATAAATTGAGCTCCTTCAACCAGCAACTTTAGTCACTCACACGCAATGCCTTGAAAATTGGACGGTGCGTGGAGGACAGAGTGCCTTAACACTAAGTTCTCGCTGCCTACTGCGAAAAAAAAGACATAACTAACCTGATTGTGATAATGCGCTAGCGGGTGATGCGGTACATGCCGCATCGCCGGGTGCAGCATGGTGCTGGCGGTGCTGCTACCCTCTACCGCCTGTGAAAGAGAGTTTTTATTAGAACAGGAGAGAACAATTTTACCTGTAATATTTTTAAACACATCAATCTGATCTGTTAAAGCCACTTACCGGAGTCTGTTCATCCTTCTTATCAGTTTCGTCACCGAGTTCCACAAGTTGGAGAGCTTCCTCTAGGAGATCGAATCCCGTCTCCTCGGTTACCAGCTGTTGAGGGAGTTCACCTTGGATAACGTATTCACCTAGAAGGAGAAAAAATAATAGTAAGCTATTGGTTTTTATATACTTTTCCCGCACATAGCAGGGTGGGCAGAGGGAATCTAATCCTACTTATATTACAAATATTGCAGTTTAAGGAGAAGTTTGTTCCACATTTGTGAAATAATTACTGAAAGGATGAATGAAACTTCACAATAAAAAATATGAATAAATCTTAGATCTTTAGCCTAACAATTAAAATACGGACCATCAGTAAAAACGATCGACGTATCTCTCTACAGGATACATTTTATGTAATTGTGTTAAAAATACCTACAATACATAGACTCTACAGCTTTGTTCGAATTATGTAAACGCTTTTTTTGTTGAATCCAGACTTAATTTAAAACGTTTAATTCAAAGAAGCGAACACAAAAAGTAATTTGTGCAATTAACAAGGTACAAATCAGTCGATTATTTAAATATAACTCGGTACTTATAACAAACATAATGACCTTCGTGGCACAGCCTGTGAACACGACGATTGTGGGTTTGATTCCCAGCTCAGCAAATGAACCACCTCGAAATCTGACCTACCCTATTACTTATTTATCTTTATACCCAACCCAACCCAAAATACCCAATCAACTAGAGGCTTGCCCACACATTTCTTTTACTAATATAAACTTCCTTTCCGTACCTACCTCATAAAATGCGTATAGCAAAAAAGAAATATCTATAGAAATAAATAATTTTTAACAGAAACAGTGAAGTTACATTGTTGACGACAGGACAGTAGTCAAAAGAAAGACTTGAGGTTAGAAAAGACAGTTAAATTTGAAATAATCTTGTGAAAGGGTTAAGCATATAATTGATAAAAGAGAAGAAACATTTGGGTTTTTATTATTTTGTTTTGTGGTAAGAATGTTTAATGTTTAATTCTATTAAACATAATAGAAAAATATTTTTTCTCGCATCAATCGCCATATTAGTTTTATTGGAAGACTAGCGATGCACTTGCGGCGTTGCCCGTTTGAATCTCTTACTGTGTCTCGTATCTCATCTCGTACTGTTTTCTAATAGCATTCATCATTTAAAATACTATAAATTGAAAACTACTTCAGCCAATTCAATAAAACATCACATGTCAAACATAATATTTTGTATACATAATTCTGAGATAAGAACAAACGGACAGACAAAGAATTTTATTTTTAAGAAGTTGTTTATTACTTTACCTATAACGGAAAGTAACTCATAAACACAGTGTACGGTTATACTGTCATTCACACAAAAAAAGTTGTAAAACAAAAAAAAAAGGAAACGACAAATTATTCATCTCATTATGGTCCTGTGGTCAATTATGTACTTAAACTTAACCCTTTTCACGGTTAACAAGATTACAAGATAAGTTCAAATTTTGTCTTGTCTTGTCAAAACTGTCTTGAACTAACCTCAATCCTTTCTTTTGACTACTGTCCTGTCGCCAACAATGTAGATTAAGTGTACGGTTTAAATTTAACTATTTAAGTAAGTAAGTAAGCAAATGGGGCCGTCGTGGATCAGAGCCACACGCGTGCTTTAACATTATGTTCCCCACGCACCGTCCAATTTGTTCCTGTGGTCATAATGCCTGTTCATTTGGGCATTTAGAATGTAGACACATTCTGCGTGTCATATGTCATACACAATTCTTGTTCTTCTATTCTTCCATTTTCACCACGCAAGCGACGCCGCAAATAAAAATTATTTATCAAACATAATCAGTTCTCATAATGGCATTCGAATCTATATTTATCATCTAATTACAAAGTACCCTAAACAAAGTAGAATCCCAGACATCCGTCATAGAAAAAACACTACTATTTAACACATCTAGTAGCAATGTACCGTTGCCAGAACAAAAGACGGATTAGGCTTAATACCTCAATTGTTTTTTTTGTTGACCGTCGTCACCGTTTCAAATTTTCGTTTTTGTTATTTTTTTTCATTATAACAATCTGATAAAGTGTCATAGCTGTATATTGGCTTTTAGGGATAAAATAAATTTTTACATTTCAGTTTAATTAATTAAGATGCAGCGTTAAGTTCCGCCTTAACAAGCAATGTCTCGTAAATACATTAGGTTCCTTCTGCCCTGCATGCAGGGCACAACGTGAAGCTTCTTTTTATTATCGCTATTCTTCCCTACGAGTTATGTCGATGCATTGGTATCTACCTAAATTAAACAAACTATTGAAACGATTTTTTGAACGGCCATTTTGATTCATTAACTAAAGTTAAGCACTAAAAAATCTAAAAATATTCACATTATACTAGCGTGGCGTTACTAATTTTTCCTTATATAGTCAGCTATCCTCTCTCCGATTGGTCAGCCGTGAAGGTCGCGCCAATATGGCGGGTCTAGTGTATTTTTTTTTCAGTCCGGATTATCGACGAATTGAATTTTTTGTTCCGGGGCATGAGGAAAAACACATGATTGTAGGTATATTCTGAAAATAGCAACCCACCCGCGGTTTCGCTCGCATCAACTTAATGTTATTTAATAGCCAAAATATGCAAAAGATTTGTATAAATTGTTAGCATAGCCTATATGTTATTTTGATATATAAGATATACCTACTACTATTATTTTTCATCTAAACCAGTTTAGTAGTTTTTGTTTGAACATGGAACGAACATTCATCCTCATAAACATTCATATTGATAATATTAGTAGGATTTAAACCATTTCAGCATAGTTGGGAATTGACAAGTTAATATTTAAAATCAGTTATCTACTCGTAGGTTTAAAAGTTATCCATTTTGTAATATTAAAAATTAATATACAACATTTTTTTTTATGAACTAAGACTAAATTTAAAATGATTATTTCTCAAACGATATTGCTTATAAAAAAATCTACTCCTTTTTTTTTCTTAAATTGAAATTAAAAACATTATTTATTCAAATAGACTTTGGTAAGCACATTTGAATCGTCGAATGAATATGTCTCTACCATCGGCTCGAAAGGCCGAGTAGTTGAGAAGAACCAAACTCAACCAAGACCATTAACGTATTAAATATTTATTTTGCTCAAATGGGAATCGAACCCGGAACCTGTCTCGTTTACAGTCGCAAGCTTGTGCTTGAATGGTCTTATTAACTTTTTCAATGTCAATATTACAATTTAATTATTGCATAGACTGGCAGTTGCATAGACTGGCAGTTGCAAGAGATTCAATTGATATTAATAACATACATTTTTGGCGTGTTAATGTTTCTAAGCAATATTACGGCTTTACTTCCTTGCGTAGTGTTTACAAATTAAGGTTCAGGAGCTTTGACTGTACAAGTATATTGATTGATAGCGTGTATTTCAGACATCTCAGATTAGAAAAAGAAAAAAAATAATAATACATAATGCGATAAATATCTATTTTTGACTATAAATAAGTTCACGCTATCAGTAGGTGAGTAGGCAGAGGGAATCTGTTTCAAGACATTACATGTCGAGAGGCTCATCGTGGCGCTTTGGTTTATTATCAGACCGAACCTTCAATCGTCGTTTTTACAGTCATTTAAAATAAATAAATCAATCCATCCATCCATTATATCATATACATAGATAAATATGCGGCACATATGCGTCAAAGGAGTAAACATTTTTTACTTCGAGCTGAACTCTGCACACATCAGGGACATAGGGGGAATTTGGTGTTAAGACACTCCGCCGAATTCTGAAGATATCCATCCGTTCCGAATGGCAGACCTCAAAGAGTAAAGTTTGTTAATTGACTTTGAAACATAGATGAGGTCCTCGCTGCTCATATAGTTACCAGTATAGTCACATGACACTTTATAAAGTGGAGAACTGACTACCGGTACAATGTGTCATACAAACAATTATAAATATATGGGATACCTCAATAAATGGACTATCTAAAGCAAAGATTTTTTCAATTTGAACCAGTACCTACCGAAATTAATTATTAAGCTATATTATATTTAAAAATAATACATCTTAATAAAAATGACAACAACAACAAAAAATATTTAGAAAATACAAAACTTAATATAAACGAGTTACAAAAGACTATGTTAAATTTAAAAATATATAAACTATTTTTATATAGCCGTGATCTGTAGATCTATAATCTATAGATCAATTCACTTTCATAGCAGTCATTGTCAAGGTTACAATTGTGCTTGGTTCGTTATTAGGTAACCATTAGTTACGGTAACACGATTTGTACTGAAACTTAAATTTATAAAGGATTTTGTACCTATTTTTAGGATTAAGTTAAATTTAAAGGGTAGTCGTTCAAATCTTTATAGAATTGAGCCTTATTATCAAAAATTACGTACTGACGGATTTTAACGCCGCAAACACTATCCTAACAACTGCAATACCTATGCAATGTTCTTCGATTATGAGGTCCGTATATATAAATGTATTTAATATATACAGTCCTAATCTTCCGAGTGACAGTCAAACAACTCACAGTTGGAATCATGCGGTGTAGAACGCTGTGATTTGGTACCTACTAACAGGAGATTTTCCGAAATTGCTAAGCGAACATGAAAGAACTACATTTTAGCTTGTGCAGTCTAGGCAAATAAGTTACAGGCCATAAATAGTTAAGTTCAAAGGTGTTATTTAATTTTTACTACTACAATATGTAAATCAATGTAGGTATCTACTTACAATAATCTATATATATAAAAGGACATGTACCTAAGGGTGCAAATAAGCGGGCGAAGCCGCGCGCGCCCGCTAGAAATAAATATTTTTTTAGCCGCATGCACATAGCATGTATCCCGAACAAAGAAAGGTAGGCAGAGGGAACCTGGGCACCTAGTGTTAAGATTCCCCATTTTTCGCTAAACTCTTAAAACCCAACGCCGCGCTTAGAGTTGTTAGCAAAGCGAAGAAGAAAAAATATTAAATATTTCATTTCCACGAGTAGGAACCAAACCCATAACCTGCCGCATTTACGGTCACACGCTTGTGGCCCTGATGCACTACTGGCCTAAGTAATAATACAACATAATTTCATTTAATAAAATGGGAAATATTTCAATTGCCTTCTGTAAGAGATAATCATCTCTTAATAGAGGTTCTTAAGTTAAATTTAATTTGCTTGTGAAAAGTGAAATTTATGAGAAGTGACGCTTTCACAAATATGAAGCGGCGTTAGGTTTCGCTACACATACACTACCTCTCTATAAATAGAAGATTTCCTAATCTTTTTCCCATAGATCATGAATCGACATAGAAATCGTATTTAACAGCTAATTTTGATATAATTTTCATAAGTACTTCAAGAAGAAAATTTATATGTAAAATACAAATAAAGCAAACTGATGCTTGAAGGGTTTTGGAAAGGAAGAATTGGGTAGGCAGAGGAAATTTAATGTTAAGAAACCCCGTTGACCAAGTACCGCCCAATTTTCGAGACATTGAGGGTTGAGTGCTGGAACTCAACGCTGCTCTGTGTCTCCAGAAGCTGAGCAACTAAAATACTTTGAATTCTCTCAATGGAGGACCAACTAAGAACGACCGAGTCCACCCACTGCATTTTTTTCCTATCAATCCCCTTCCCAAAAAAGGAGATGCAAAATCCTCATGTTCTAAAAAGAGACAAAAAAATAATACATAACCAAAAGAAACCATAATATATTACATAAGTTACACCGTTTCCCATAATTACATCCATTTTAAAACAGACGAAACCACAAAAACTTTTTTTTTAATAATTTTACTTAAAAAAAAAATAACCCGCCTTCAGATCAAATTTGGTATCCCATGGCGGCGCGTCAAAGGTATAGAAAGAGATAGATAGATATGCCTAAGTGTGGCTATCACGCTCACTCTTATGAAAGATTGAATAATTATTGTAGGTACTGTCCATGGGAATTCTTAGATGAGAACTTTGATATGAGTTAAGATTGCTGAATTGCGAGTTCGATTTCCGCGTTATACAAAAGTTTGTAGGGTCAGTATCTTGAATATATAAATGATTACTTTCAAATCACTCACAACTACGAAAGCGGTACTTACTATATAAATAGATGCATATAACTCTTTCGATTCGTGTCGTCGTTGACTGACAGACAACGCACAGACGAAATTACAGGACTTAGAAACGCTGACATTTGTCATGTAGGTAGGTTAGGCGATGTAGTGGCACTAACAGGGGAGAGAGGGAAACAAAGATGAAAGCGACAACTAGACAGAAAAAAATATTCAGTTTCACGCTGTATCCTACACATAGCAGGCTTGCAGAGGGATCCTAGTGATAAGACACTCGGTTCCCAATGGCACTGGGTGATGAGTGGCGGAGATCTACGCCGCGCTTTGCCTCGAAACCAAAACGTGGAAATGAAAATACTAAATATACGGTAATAAAAATCTTATTGTTTAATTGATTATTTATTTATTTTTTATTTAAGAAATCACGATAAATTATTTAAAACGAACTTTGTAGTTATTATTATATACATAGGTATACGTAAAACGTAAATATTTTTAAATATTTTTGATTTATTAACATAGTTTTATTTAAATATGTAATTAAACAACCCAAAAAAGAAAATAAATAAAATTCCATGAATCAGAGCGAGACAGTTACAGCATTAATGCAAAGAGAGAAAGAGATGAAAGATATGAATCTAAAATGGCTGCCCCATATCCTTAATTGGAGTAAATTGACTGTACAATTGAAAAAGACAATCTTAAATACATTAACAGAATGAAATTCTATGTTTCTTTAAATCTTGGAGACCATCGTGACGGACTAGGTCAGCGTTATGGGTTCGATTCCCATTCAAGGAAATGAATTATTAATAATTGATAGATAGATAGATAGATAGATAGATAGATAGATAGATAGATAGATTAGATTTTTCATACTACGCAACGGATTCAAATTAAAATAAAATAATAAAAGGTCTCGGAAATAAACATACACTTGTGCGCCTGCAACGAAAACGGAAAAAGGAAATAGCCATTATTCGTTTTTAGCTTCGTGTTGAATGGCGGAACTGAACGCAACTTCTCGTCATTTTACCGGGCGGGAAAATTAAAGTAATTCATTTCCCCGAGTGCGAATCAAACCTACAACCGAAAGAAGCCGTAAGCAGAATAATACTTATTTATTTACTAGAAATATACAATAAAAAACGACGAATTTGTGACAGACGTTTGTTATGGAAATTATTGTAATATATTCAACCCTAAGGACATAAAGGGAGCGTGTTCACTAAACTATTTAAGAGGAAAATATATCTATGTTATTTATTGAACTTATCGGTCAGTCACTAAGTAAATAATAATGACTGAGACAACCTTATAAAAAAACATATTAGGACGTAAGAAATCCTTCCTGTATTAGAAATACTTCACAATATCATTTCCTCTGGGAAAGAGACGAAGCGCAGCGTTGAGTTCCGCCACACATCACGCAATGACTCAAGAAACAAATGCAACTTGACATTTTTTTTTCAGTTTAATGCATTGGTTATAAGTCCATGTCTTAGTTATGACAATATTGAACCTAAAGTAAGTTTGTCAGAGGTTTCTTATGTCTGACAAGCCCAGTGAAATAGAAATATCTAAAATATATAAGCACCTCGAGTGAGAAGGAACCCATATCCACCGCGTCTACAGTGAGGTACAGACAAAGTAAGAAAACAAAACATTGTACAAAGTCAAGACAGAAAGGGTCGTAAGCGTAAAAAAGCTAACAAAATTGTATCACGCCTTTAAAAAAAATAAAAAGAGGCTACAGTCACAAAGAATCACTTTAAAGGGGAACTCTTGAGCATTCTTGTACTATACTTACAGATAAATATATTGGAAATTAAACCTTATCACTTAAATATAAGGTTTATTTCCCAGTTTGGGAATAGTTCAATATTTTTTTGTTGAACAGAATTCTCAAACATGGAAGATTTGAATGTTGTTGTGGGTTCACTTCGATATTGAATCGATTTTTTATTTGAATTTATAAAATGTTCAGGGTTATGACTTGAAAACTAAATTTATTCACGCAATTACACGCTTTTTCCGGCATAGCAAAGTAGGCAGAACCATAACTTAGAGTTAAGAAGAAATGTCTAATAACAAAATGCCAGCACCACAAGCTAGTATGAACTCTATAAGTAAAAAACTACAGGTAGATTATGAAATACATAGGTACTTGTTGTAGATTTGATCCATAGGTATTTAAATGTTTATATTATATCTGTACATAAAGTTGAAACTGATCGCTATCTGTACGTATGTGAAAGATATATGAAAAAAAATTATCAATTTAGTAAAACCCATAACAATGAATTAAAATTTGTGTCTGATTGTGTGTATGTTTGAGCACGCTCATCTCCGAAATGGCTTATCCGATTTAAATGCCTTCAACTAATGTATTTTGTTTGTCAAACGTCCTTTAACATTTTGGGCTAGTTTCACCACTGGCTGATAAAGTCCCAGACAGCCTTATCCACATGCATTTCATTTTCAATAATTTAAATTTAAAAATAAAACTTAATTGTAAATTAAGAAATGAAACGAGTCATATGAATTATTATCTACTGTTATAGTTAATTAATGAGGAAATTATTTTGAATATTTATCCTCTGTCTGTGAGATAGTACTAATTATTAGGTAAATGTCAGAAACTATATTTGTAACCGGTGAATCTGGCCGTTAACGTTTGTATTAGTTAAACCAGTTCATAAATAGTGGTAGTGGTAGTGTCCTTTTTTCCCGAAAAATACTGTAGAAACGTACGTATGAAAAAATCTTAATTTAATAATATCAATCGATCATTTACGATCGAGATTCACGTAGCTGTATATAGTCTGTCACATTCAATCAGATCTATCAAAGTGACATATGAAATGTCAAAATATTTGAAGTTTATACTCTGGAGTATTTTGTTAAATCCTCGGGGATGTTGTTTTCTATGATTGGATAAATTCGCAGTTTTTTTTTTCACAATTGTACGTGAATTAATGTGCATTGATCACTGTCTGTACAATAGTATGTACATGTAAGATACATGAGAAAATCTATTATTAGAGGCATTTATCAATGTGAGGCCAGTCGTGGCGCAGGGGCACAAAGTGTGACGGTAACGACTGGTTGTGGGTTCGATCCCCACTCGTACAAATTTTATTTAAATTTATATTTTCTAAGACTAAGCGCGGCGTTGAATTCCGCCACTCAACACGCAATGTCTCCAGAGTTCGGCGTAAAGTGGGGAACGGAGTGTTTTAGCACTAGCTTTCCTCTGCCTACGCTGATGTGTGCGGGATACGGCGTGAAGCTGATTTGATTTTTGAATTATCAATGTAAACAAATGTATTTTTTTTTTCAACTAAATTGCTATAAAATTAATTATTGACATATTATGATACCTTAGTTTCCGTTGTATGCATAGTGTTTTTTTTTGGCTAGTACAGGCGGGCGAAGACACGAGCGGGTCGCTTGATATTAATATGAATAAACATTCATATTACATACATTACATACTTTATTTGGATATGAACTCGCTATTTAAAGATTGTTTAGCTAGAATTATTTTGCTATTTTATAGATTGTGATCAAGAAATAGCTTCACGCTGTATCCCGCACACAGCATGGTAGGCAGAGGGTTAAGACACTCCGTTCCCCATTTTCCGCCAAATTCTGGAGGCATTGCATGTTGAGTTGCGGAATTCAATAAGAAATAGAAATATAAATTATGATTGATTATAAATTATAAATGACTTTTTATTTTATTTTGAAACATTCAATAATAACATTTTTATAGACGCCTCTACAATTTTAATATGCCGTCGGCAAAGTAACAGTAGTTCTAGCTTATAACTAGGTACTACTAAATACTATATTAAACTGAAGAGAAAAAAGTAGTTAAGCTGATTATAAATTAAAATAAAAAAACATTTTAAAAGAATAATATGAGACTTGAATATTGCACTTGTACCGAATCGTAGCTTCACGCTGTATCCCGCATATAGCATGTAATATTAAATATTCATCCCCATTCATAGTAGAAATCAAACCGAAAAGTGTTCACACGCGCTACGAGAGCTTCAAATTAAAAAAAATAATTCTTCGCTTCTTTTCTTCGCTCCGGTAACGCGGCAAAGCGTAGCGTTGAGTTCCGCCACTCAACACGCAATGGCCTCGAGAATTTGGCGGAGAGTAGAAAACGGAAATTTCCTAATTTGAATGGAGTCTTGAGGTTCCCTCTGCCTTCCCTGCCATGGGATACAGTGTGAAAATAAAAAAAATATAATTTCAAAGTCTAAGACAGTAAGAAGAAGGCAGTTTTGCTAAGAAGAGTCGGCAAGCAACTAAACAGCTTTGCTCTCAATATAAAGTTTACAATTTTATTATTATAACATAAGATTTTAATTTTATTGATAACAATTTCCTAAAAAAATATTCAAAAGAACTTAACAGCGGTAGGTGGAGAATTTATTTCCAAGGCAAATGAAAAGAACATACCTATATAAAACAAGAGTATAGTTTTTCTCATTTTCCGCCCTACTTTCTAAGCATTGCGTGCTGAGTGGCGGATCTCAACGCCGAGTATTGTCTATTCAGATTGAGAAATATTTTAAATATGTTTTAAAATATTCGTGTTTTTAAAGGGAAATAGAATTAATAACAATCTCATACAATCTGATAATTTTTAACTTTTCTTATATGATATTAAACAAAGATATTAATAAAAACGACTGAAAAAATCTAAATACCGGCTTCACGCGTTAGAATCCCGCATATAGCATGGTAGACTGAAGGAACCTAGTGCTAAGTCACTCGATCAATCCTATTTTAGTAAGAGGAATTCAACGCCGCGCAATAGAACTTTAAATTTAATTAATTGACTACTATTTTTGTTATCCTAAAAAAGGAAAAAAAGAACATACCTCGACAATTAAGAACACACACAAAAACACAGCACACACAAAAAACCCACTTTTATACTGTTAAAATCATCAAATTACACAATCTGTACCATCAATACATTATATTTATTAGAGAAGATATATATATATTTATAGTCTGTGCACAGTTTTTTAATTTCTCAAGCACAGGACACACTTCTATACAGGCTGAAGGCAAAATGTAGAACCTTTTTGTCCCTTACCTTACACACGCTGTTTTTTTTTAAATTTCCAACCAATAAAGCCTACGGGGCGGGGCCTACTTGAGACGTGACTGACAATATATAGCTATCTTTCTCCAACGTATGTGGGTGTGAGTGTTAGAAAGAGATAAGTATCGAAGGGTCTCGAAATTACTTTAGGGAAAAAATACCTATAGTGTAATTTGGGGTATTGTATTTTTTCTCTTGGGGGAAACAGGATTTTTAGTTTATTTCTTTTTATGTATGAAGCTTATATAAAACGTATAGTGTCGAGTCTTAATTCTGGATGTCTTAAATGATATATAGAAGAAAAAAGAACGCCAATAACAACTGACGTAGAATATGTAGTGATGGTTCACTATTACCTTGCTGTCTGCTTTGCACTATACCTTTTTTTTTGTTTTATAATTGTATTCACGCTGTATCTAGCACGAAGGTAGGCATAGGAAACCTAGTATTTGGACACTTCTATTTTCCATTTTTTTCGGCGAATTCCTGAGGCATTTGTGTGTCGAGTGGCGGCACTCAACGCCATGATTTGCCTTGTTATCAGAACGAAGAGATAAAAATGTTAAATATTTCATTCCCTGTGTAGGAATCGAACCCACAGCTGTCGCATTTAGAATGGCGACAGCGCCCTCTTGTGAGAGATATATAGTGTAAGAGATATAAAAAAAGAAAAACTATGAAAATTACTAATGCTAGAACAAAGAAGATCTTGAAGCTTTTATTGAAAAGTAAGAAACGAATAGAGCTACTTAATTCTATAATTTTGATAGACATTAAAAAGACATCGTGGCGTAGTAGTAAATCCAGTCAAAATAAGGCGAATAAAATATGGATATTTAGTTATTTAAATAGCGTATTTCTTCAACAACAAAAAAAACACACATAAATTAAGAGATATAATATACATAGGTATATGTATACATAAAATTCATATAAGATCTATTGAAAGCTAAAATCAAGCATTTTTCCCTTTTTTAACAAAATAGGATTTCTCATATTTAAGTATAAAAATATGCACATAAGTTTGGTGCTACATTGTCCTTAAAAATGAAAACAACCGGACACCAATTCCCCTGGAATATATCCGTAGATGTGCCTATAGAAAGCAGAGAGATTGTTTACAACACTATAATACAATATATAAAACATTGCACAGCCCGAAAGTTGTGGTATCAAATACAACTCGGAGGACAGTTTTATTTTTATGTCGTGGCTTTGGTAACAACAACAAGCTGCGGCGTTCAGTTCCGCCACTCAACGGGCAACGCCTAAACAAATCAACAGGTAGTGGAGATAAGTGGACAAGGTGTTTTTACACTAGGTTCCAGCAACCTGCCCAGGATATACATCAGCGTGAAGCTAAAAAATCACTGTTAAAATATAAGCTTCAGTCCTGAGCTTTTCAAATAAACGTCAGTCACGATGACGTCCTAAGGTCACTCCCGTGTCATCGTCTATCAGCAGTTTTAAATATTTTAGATAGATTTCATTATTGCCTCCCTGCATATAGCAGGGTAGCTAGAGGAAACCTAGTGTTAAGACACTACGTTCTAGATCTGAACTCGAGATATTTAGTATTAAGTAGCGTAATTCAATGTAGCATTTTGTCTTACTCTAGTGACGAGTAAAAGTGAGAAACGGAATGGTCTTAGTAAAGAAAAGAATGGCTCCAGGTTCCCTATGACTTCTCGCTATGTGCAGTATCTAAAACGTTTCCTATTCATGGAACTTAGTATCTTAACATTAGGCTCAATTTGTCGTCATACTGTGCTATATAACGGATAAACGTGAAACTATCTAATAGAAGTGAATTTAAAATATATCCATATAAAACTGAAGAATTTGTTTTTTGTACTATTTAGTTTTGAAAAAATATTTTTATGTTGGTAATACAGTACTCCATGTTTCGAAAACAGTCACTTAGAATGTGCACCTAATCGAATGTGTCATGTGTCATACATACAAACATTCTTATTTTTATCTAACAAAATTCTAAATATTATATACATTTGAAAGCTCAAACACAAACATACAACAATTTCACTATACAGTAGAAACTCTATTATCCGGCTCTCAGTTATACGGATTCGCGATGATCCGGACTAGAGACCAACTGTATTAAATGTACTAAAAAGTCGTATCAATGCAAGCATGTAAATGTCGAGTCTTTCAAATACATATTGTAAACCAATTATTCGTCGTACATCTTAAGATATCTTAATAAACATTGATTTTCACTACATGTGTTAGTTGTTTTAATTAAATTTATATCACTTCGTATGTGCATACTTACATATACTAAATACCCAATTACCCGATTTTCCATACCTTTTATTATCGGATCCGGATTTTCGATTTTCCGAATGCCTACCAACAACAATTAGTCCGGTTAATCGAATTTCTACTGTATTTACATTTACAATCCTAATTCCCGAAATAACTCTTTTAACTTTACTCTGTATCCCGCATGTTACAGTGTAGACAGAGGGAACCCCCTTAAGACACTCCGTTCCCCATTTTCCGCCGAATTTTCGAGACATTGCAAAGCGGAGCTATGAAATAGTTAAAAATATTTTAAAAAATCGCCATTTAATTCAGCTTTCACAATCATTGTGCACGTTTTAAAAACACTTTCTCCGCCGGAAGTAGACATTTCGAGTCACCGTGACATCACAAGATGGCGGCCAGTCATCATCTGTCAGCGGTTTTCTGAGCCGCGGCCAGTCTATGAAAATGTTTATAAAAAACATTTACTATTATAGTATACTACAATATAATGTCCAGTTGTTGTAGTTGTAGTAATTGTAGGTCACATCGTCTGACTGTAAACGCGACGGTGGTGTGTTCGAATCCCATTCAAGGACATTTCCTTCTAACGTCCTCGCTCTGGCAACAAGACAAAAATTGGGCGTCCTTAACCATACCCTGCTATATACGGGATAAAGCGTGAAGTTATATAAGAATGTTTCATTTTTACGTATCTTATAAGACAGAAAGATAAATGTTAATAGGTTTTTTAAAGTAAAGAACCGTAGATGTTGATACGATAGGTTTGTTTATACATTTAAAGATTTCTTTTATGAAAAAAAAATTAAATTGAGAAATTACAATTTTGGAAAATTAACGAGCTTTCATAATGTTTCTTTTTTTTCAGCTTCACGTTGTCAACTGCATATAACGAGTAGGCTAAGGAATCTATGGGAACCTAGTGTTAAGAAACCTCGTTCCCAATAAAATACCTCCGTTCATTTTTCACGGAATTTTGGAAGCATTGTGTGTTGGGCGGATTTCAACGGTGCGCTTTGCCTGCATTGTGTTATAAGAGCGAGGAAATGAAAATATGAAATATTTCATTTCTTTGTGGGGGAATATAACCCACAACCTGTCGCGTTTACCGTCACAGCCTTGTGCTCCTGCGCCGCGACTGACCTCTATACTTATACCTATATTTATTTATATATAATATATAGCGCCGGTGATGTTACCATCTACGCTACGCTCGTTTGCCTTGTATTTTCCAAAAATAAATAAATAATAAAAAACTAAGCTCCATTTAGAGAGCAGTGGGATGAAAGGTAAAACAAGCGCGACTCGGGCTTTCCCATCGAGGGTTGCGTACAGAAATTGGCGGTCTCGAGCTTTTTCTGAAATCCAGGCCTAGCTACGCCAGAGCCCTTTCATCCGATACCTCACTTGAACTAGCGGCTTTAATACCAAATTTTGCCCTTCTTTTAAGGCTATTATACTTTAGTATTCAACCATTAATGTATAGTTTCAGATGTTTTTCTGAACTAATACTACCTGTAGTAGACGCGAGCTGCCAAATTTTATAATTCTAGGTTAACCAGAAGTACCTTATTAATTTTGACTCTCTTTATAGTGTCGAAATACGCATTTTTTGTTATATAGACGGCCATATCTTTTTTTAAGTAAATGTAGAAACACGTGTTTTTTTTTCAGAAAATCATGGGGCGTAAATAGGTATATGGTTTGAATTCGACTTGATATCTCAAAGCCTTTATCTCAGGCTCTTGACAGATGGGACAGACAGTATTGAAGTGTAATCTCCATTTTACTCAACTATAATATTATAAATTTCGGATAGATTCTTTGATTTGGTTGTCGTCTGTTGTAGATTTAGTTCTTATGGTTTATGGTCCTTTATGGTCCTATATTTTTGAGGCAGTCGTGGCGCCCGTAAACGCAAATATTGTGGGTTCGATTCCCATTCAGAGGAATGAAATATTAATATTAAACATTTTTCATTTCCACGCTCTGGTAACGACTAACGCATAATGCGACGTTGAGTCCCGCCATTCAGCACGCTGTGCTTCGAGAATTCAGCGGAAAGTATGTAACGAAAGTATCTAACACAAGGTCCTTAGGTCCCCTCTATCCCGCGTATAGCGGGAAATACAGCGTGAAGCTAAATATTGTTTATTAAGAAATCTGATCAATATATGCGAGTAGCTTTAATTCTGTTGGGAACATAAAAAAAATTAAACTTTAAAATTTTTCTAATCACTAAAACAAAATTAAGCGACCAACACTGTGAAAGATATGAGAAAAAAAAATTCTAAAATCCAAAGTCATCTAACTACTGTAGTACCTACAACATCTTTTGAAGAAATCCTTTTGTAAAACAAAACAAAAGGCAACTTTTATGTGAGAAAACCGCAAAATTACTGTCATTAACACTTGAGGTACCTGAGTTCGAAAAAAAGTGGCTTCTGAGATAAGATCCTTCTAGGGAAAAAAATATGTCGAACTCTTTAGTTCCTCAAATGGTTAAAGAACTATTCTAAAATATTTTATTCGTCACGCACGATGAATGCGCGCTAGATCCAGCACACCACCAGTACCTAGTGTCCGGACACTCCGTTCCCCATGAGACACGTCCGTTATCCATTTCTTAATGCATTGCGTTGAGTGAACTCAACGTGCGCTTTGTTGCGAAGAAACGCGAAAGGAAATATTAAATATTTAATTTCCCGAAATGGGAATGGAACCCACAAGTGTCTCGTGTACAGTCGCACGCTTATGCCCATACGCCACGACGGCCTCAAGTATGTATCTAATATGGTTGGTTACTTTTACTAATGAGCTTTGTAAATGTATTTGTTACACGCTATATACCTCATATTTGTGCAGGATAGGCAAAGAATGCCAAGTGTCAAAACACGGTGTTCAAAGCTGTTACATAGAAAACCAGCGGCGTTTCACATTTCTTCTTCCATAGCGTAGTAAATGGAAAATAGAAAGGTTATTTTCTTATTTTTTTATTATTGTTATTTTCTTTTTTTTTAATAGCTTCACGCTGTATCATAGCAGGTTTGGTAGAGGGATCCTGAGTACCTAGTGTTAAGACAAGTTTCCATGAAAACACTTTAAACTTTCCGCCAAATTTTGGAGACATTACGTGTTGATTGGCGAAATTAAACGCCGTGTTTGGCCTCCTTACTTTCACGTTTACAGTCGCACGCTCGCACCCCTGCGCCACGACCTGGCTTGGTTTAACTCTGTCTCTCTCTCTCTCTCTCTCTCTCTCTCTATATATATATATATATATATATATATATATATATATATATATATATATATATTTTATGTAGGTAGGTATATATAAAATATATAATATTAATAAGAAAATCCAAAAAACAATCCTAGTATTGATAAAAAAGTAATAAGATCCAGAACAAAAGGGAAGATTAATAGAATCGCTGTTTTTGTGATATCCTGCTGGTTGTAAAGTATGTTTCACATTAGAGGGACTTGGCGGTTTAGTAATTTTATCCTCGCGCTTTATTCCGTATATCTCGATAAGTAGAAGGAACTTAGGGATAAGACACTCAGTTTTACACTAGTAGCATATTGAGAAATCGTTAAAAATATTGAGTGGTTCACCACTCACCATTGAGTAAAAATAGAATCTAAATATTTTGATTTTAGTCATGGTATACGGATTTATAAGCACTTTCGCATCGTCGGTTTTAAGTCGAAAAACAGTTTTGCCCTCTAAAAATTTTGGGCAATTAGGTATTACAGTACAACACTAACATCTTAGGAAATGGAAAAAAATAGCTTTAAGCTGTATCAAACATATATTAGACCTGCGAACTATGTCTGAAGAAAGTGCTTATTTATATCACCCAAGAAAGCGATGGCTGGATGTCGTGTTGCAGGATATGAGAGCCAATGGAGCAACCACTGGGGATGCTGAAGACCGAGCAAAGTAGAATAGAGTGAGTCGGTCGCCGACCCTGGTAACAAAGGCCGGGACTAATGACAGGCAGAAGAAGAAGATGAGGGTAGGCAGATCGAACCTAGAAATAAGACGATAGTATTTAGCAACAGATATAAATGCAAAGAATCTATAAAAGTTACACAATTGATGTTAGATATCGTTATCTATTCATAAAATTTAAATAATACATTTAAATTCGATATTGTTTGTTGACTATTAGGTGAATTTGCTCAACTATTCCAAGCACAAAATTTTTAAATAAAAATATTTTCAAAAATATTTTTGTATAAAAAAATCATCAAATTATCTCTAATATAGAAACCAAATTAAAACGAAAAACACAAAAACAATCACTCATATGTAGACATACCCTAAAAGTCTATTAAAACAGACCAAGACATATTCATCCTTAAATACAACCTCCAAAGTCCAAAATCCAACACCAAAAACAGCCAAATTCATTAACCACCATAGAAATACACCTGAAAATTATCCACACAAAAGTAACCCCTGTATATAGAATGTAGAGCTGTTTTTACCACCTCCAACCCTGTTCTAACAAGAAACACCCTTATTTCACCCAAATTTAATACAAAAAGAACTTTATATGCTGGAAATACGATCCAATACTGTATTGTCCATACAACAATCCATACAAATCACACAAATTGAAGCTCTACATATATAAAATACGACCCAGAATCGTTCGACAAAGCCTACAAGCATACAAATGAACGATTGTTAGACGAATATAAGTCTAATTCTTAGGACATTATGGATGAGACGCTTGAGATAAAACGTTTTAGTACTGAGATGGTCTGTATTGATTAAACAAAACGACCAATAGTATGGCAGAAGGAGGCAAAATGGCGGCCACCATATTGGATTCTACATTGCTTTTAATTTATTACGTATTGTGTGGAGGCATTAATCTTTTTCCTTTTATAAATGGTCTGGTGTTTTATTTTAATGAAACTTGGGGGAACGCCATTTTGCTACTGATATGGGGAATTTACTTGTTGGTTGACTGGTTATTGAGTAAATTTAAGCCAAGGGTCATAGGTTCCTTCATTATCTAGTATTGTAAATTTTTGTGTGTAAAAAGTTCTGCCACTAAACACGTAATATCTGGAAAATTTTGGCGGTACATGTGGAGTATCCTTAATACTAGATACCCTCTGCTCACCCTTTAGTGAGCAAGATACGGCATCAAGCTAAAAGAACTTATATTTAGTCTGAATTATAATAAATAAAATATAAGTAAGTACCTACATAATTTCCGACATGCGATCAGATAAATTGCGATATTCAGTTACTATAATCATGTATACTCTATTATATCTCGTACGCAAATTAAGCTTCCAATAAACTGAAAATTAAATTTTAAAGAACAAAATGGCTCGTTAGTTATTGTCTTAAAAGACTTTAAAGTGTGAAATTATCATCATTACCATTTCACACATCTCTATTAAAATGTATAGATTTAAAATACAATAAATGGTTATATAGCTTCACGCTATATCCCGCATATAGCTGAGCAGGCGGAGAGATTCTAGTGTCATTCCATTTTGCACTCCTAATTTAATTTTCGAGTCACGGAATAACCAGGAGGCTTACGTAGCAATATTATATTGAAAACAATAAAATCAAACATTTTTATATTAAAGAACATTCTGTTGAGTTTATTGCCGGCACTTTTTAGCAGAACTGCCTCTTAAGTCGGCTGTAGCGATGTGCTTTCTAAGGAAGATTTTATCGAAGAATTACAACTGATAAAAACTATCTATTAAGTTATTCATTAAAGTACGGTGTTGGGTTAGGCCACTCAATAGGCAACGTCTCTAAAATTATCAAAAAGTAGAGACGGAACGTCAATTTAATGTCTATTTCACAAAAAAACCTATATAAGGTTGCAGATATAAGCATATCTAATTTGGGTATTGGAAACTAAGGGTCGTATTTATAAATCACTTACGACTAGGACACCGATCTTGAGATGCCGTTTTAATAATAATCTCAGAATGAAAACAGCATCTCAAGATTGATCTCAGAGTTGAGAGTGATTTATAAATATGGGCCTTATTTTCGTACATGTGGCCTTACTCACATGGATAAATGCAAACGGGAATGCGAGAACCTATCTTCCATTGTTACGAAATTTTGTTACTGTCAGCCCACTCCTATTGGTGGTTGCCTGATGTAATATAGCCCATAGCCTTCTTCGGTAAATGGAGTATACAGCACAAAAAGTTAAGCTTTAAAAATCAAGCTGAAAGAGTAGTTCCTGAGATTGGCGCGTTGAACCAAAAAACCTCTTCAGCTTTATAATATTAACGTTGAAGTAAATGGGCAGTAGCATAAAACAGTTGTCATAAGAAAGACAAAAAAAGTGGAGCATGGAGTGTCTCAACACTATCTTCTCTATACCTGCCTCACCTACTTCTACCTGTAAAAAACACGTGCTTCACTACCTATAGTTATTTAGAACAATGTTGTATTTTCACTGTTAACAAGCATTTTTTTCATTTAACTCACGATGATGTAACAGTTCGTAGGAAATTGATAATCATCACAACAACGAAGTTCAATGCACCCGCCTACATGGGTTTCTAGTTGTAACTTTGTACTACTAGTTATTACTATAGTATAGAAAGATCAAAAAACCATTATGAATTATCATATATACTTTGAGAAAGAAAGAATTTCGCGCACAAATTTTTCACATGGCAATGTTAACTGATTTTTTTTCACGCTGTCAATCACGCTGCTGTATCCAGCGTTAAGCAAATCGTATAGTAATCGAACACAAAACCGTTGCGTTTACAATCAGAAAAATCCTCTGTATTCAATCTGTACTAAATCAATCTAAATTATACTCTCCGCACATTTTAGATTCATTGCGAATCGGTGTATAGAATTTAACGTCATGCTTCCTCTTACTAGAACAGGGAAAATAAATCATTTTAATAAATGAAGTTTAAACATATGGCTTTGAACATAGTTCTTAGTTAAATAATTATGAAATTATGGCTTTTCTTAAAAAACCATAATTTCATAATTATTAAACTAATCGTTACTCGCAACTTTGTGTGGATTTTAAGACATAAAATGGAAAATTCTTATTTTTCCCATTCTTTCTTCTTCTTCGTTTCATTGAATTTCGAGCTATCGTTTCTTAGTGCCTACCTAAGATAACCGAAGGTTTCTAAGACCAGTAGTTACGTCTGTCAGTCAGTAGCGGAATCAATTAGATATCTATCCATTACTTAAGTAAATTTATCATATTACACTTTATACCACATATTGAAGTAGGCAGAAGGAACCTGATTTCAAAACACTTCAATCACCGAATTCGAGACATGATGTATTAGGGTTCCGTACCTTTAAAGGAAAAAAGGAACCTTTATAAGATCACTTTGTTGTCTGTCTAGAGCCTTTATCGAGTTGAAACTCAAACTATATACCTAGATCTACAGCCCCATGATTTCTGATAAAAACGTGTCTTTTGACACTAATAAGGGAATCAATATTAAAAGATACTTCCGGTTAACCTTAAATTATGAAATTTGGCAGTTAGTATCTACAGGTAGTACTAGTTCACGAAAAAAACTGAAAACTATACACTAGTGGTTAAATCCTAAAAAATACTAGCCTTAAATAGTAAAAAACGCGTCGACATTATAAAGGGAATAAAAATTAATAGGGTACATCTGGTTAACCTAGAATTATGAAATTTCGCAGCTAGCACCTACAGGTGGTTCTAGTTCAGGAAAAAAAAAGAAAAATATATATTTCTTGTTATATCCTATAAATGATAGCTTTAAAGGTGGGCAAAATTTGGTATTAAAGCCGCTAGTTAAAGTGAGGTATCAGATGAAAGGACACTGGCTAAGCTAAGCCAGAATTTCGTAGTCGTAGTTTCACTCTGTATGTCGCACATAGCAGAGTAGGCAGATGGAACCTGGAAACGTAGTGTTAAGACACTACGTTCCCATTAGGACACTTCGCCGAATTCTTGCGTGTCAAGTGGCCAAACTCAACTCCCAGCTTTGCATTGTACCACAGTACATTGCATGGTGTATTAAGTGGTTAAACTCAACGCTGCGTCTCAAATAAAACAAAGTAAATTAATCACTCTAATCGAACCTTACCAAAAAGTCAAAAAACACTTGAAAATAGTTGTTCAACTATAACAAAAATCATTGATTCAAGCAAGTTGCTTTGTATAGACCGATTCCCCTATTCCCTTTTAATGTATACATTATATATAATAATAATCATATGTATGTATGTATGTTTTTGTATACAATAAACATTATTAATGAACGCAATCTCATGGGATTGAGACGTCAGTGTACCATTAATCACGGGGTTTGTCATGGTAGCTATTATTGAAATGGATTGTAGGAAGTACCTATTGTTAGATGTCAGTAGACAGTCTGGTACAGTGGTGGGAAGTCAGGAATTTAGTTAAAAGTGGATAGTAGCGAGTTCAAGTCCAAATTCGAGGTTTTCTAATCTCGATACAGAAAGATGCTACAAAAATTACATAGGAGATTGAATTAAATTTTAATTAAGCATCGTTAAAATTTTAATATATCATATAATAGTTTAAAAAACTAAAAACACTCTTTTCTACAACAAGTGCTACAGAATGTGCTCGGGGCAATATATTGTGTGAATCTAAATTTTAATAATAAACTCTAAAGAGTTCCACTATTGAGGTCCTAGCCTTAATATCAGACCAGCTCGATGATGCCTCGATGACGTTGGAGAGTCGTGGCCGTCGTGAATTTTCTTCGCGTCATCATCCTCCGTTACTTACTCCCGAAGAAAAGAATCAAAAGTAAAAAGAAATCCTAAACTCTTATCAGCTAACTTCATGGCTGGCACCTACGACTCCGAGACCATAGTCGACAGTCGAATACGATTCAACTAAAAAAAACCTAATAAATATAAACGAGACCGTCGTGGCCAGGGAGAACAAGCGTGTTACATTAAACTTAACGGTTGTGGGTTCGATTCTCATTTGGGGGACTAAAATATTTAATATTTTAATTTCCTCGCTCAAGTAACAAGGCAAAGCGCGGCGTTGAGTTCCACCACTCAACACGCTATGTTTGAAGATTTCGGCGGACAGTGGGGAATGGAAGTGTTTAATGGGAACGTAGTGTCAAACACTAGGTTTCCTCCCCTGGTCCCCTCTGCCCACCTTGCTATGTGCTGTATCCACAGGGTGAAACTTAAAAAACAACAAACGAAAAACAATTATAAGTAAAATTGAACCAGGTGCAACCTTCATGATAATTGAAGACTCGAACGATGATATATAATTTCATTTTCATATAACTTTAATAAGAAACCCATTTCACATGTAGGTATCCTTAGTTGTAAAAAGGAGGAAAAAAAAAGACAATAAGTCGATTATCTTTGAAATTTCGAGGACGACACGTTTGCGGCGGTTATAATAAAGTTGAGTTGAACCAGTTTAAATTGAACTCTAACTTTTTAAGTTGAGCTGCGATAAGTAAGTCGCAAAAATTGCTTCAAAAGGACCAAACTAAACTATATGAAATTTTTTTATGTTATTTTACTTTTATGCATTTATAATAGTAGCTATATAAAATAAGTAAATACATAGGTATACGTACATACGTACTTATACTTTAGATATCGCGTCAGATATTTAGAACTTATGAATGAAAAGTGTTTATGTTCTTTGGCAAAGTTTAACGTTAACGACTTCTTCATAAAATTATCATGTCAATGGCTACCAAATGCACTGACACGATACTTTTTGAACTTAACTTAACTTAGCTTCACGCTTTATCCCTAGCGGGGTAGTCAGAGAGAACGGAGCGCCAAACGCTACGGTCTCTACATACCTCTTTCGCCTCGTCCACTGTCATCAACCTCTTTATATATGCCCTCCGGAGGATCCTCATGCTTTTTACGTGACCTTCCTCCAGTATCTTTGATATTGTGTTTTCGAAGGTCAACCGAGGTCTCCCCCTACTTTTTGAACTTAAAATTATATATAACACTAGCAAATTTTTCTCTATCGTCTCATAAAATTACAATTTATATGGGTCGGTACTTCTTTATTCTGATTGTGATATATATGTATAGTTTGATCGCTATAATAACTTAAGAGCTCAACTATAGATAGATACTATGCGTTTGGTTGAACTAATTTCAGAAACTAGTTGTTCAATTAGAAAAAATATTTGTATTACGTTATTTAATATAACTGGTCATACCTGTGGCCAGACTAAATAGTTACCCATCCTCGTGTCAATACCTCCAGGCAAAATCTAGTTAGTAATAGAACACTCCCATCTCCACATTTTCCATTAAAATCCTTATAAAATTATCAATTTCATTTAGAGTCCCGAGTAAACTGGTCTTCGGTCCCGAATGACAGGCGCATACAAAATTTTTAAAAAGAATTTTAACTTTTCGTCAAGTCATCGCAGCGGCCTGTGTTCTTATGATTAATACTTTGAACAGTTTTTTGGGGTACCGCATTGAAATGACCATTAGAGATGATTTTCATATATAAATATGACAATGATTGTTACGGCCAAAGAACGAGGAATTTTGAAATTTTGCATTGCTCATTATTGGTTTGGATATATGGAAGCAATACGAGAGAATTTCCCATGCCAACTCTAGATGGTCCGTGCCCACCACAGAATACTATGAAGCCCACCCAAAATAATTTTACTAACAAAAAAACAAGTCTGAGAAATAAAACTGAAAAGATCAGTTCCTACTTCAGTACTTTATTTTAAAGTCGAGTCGAGTCGAGAGAGTTACGTAGGCGTTATTACCCATCTTAGAAAATACAAAACTAAATAAAGAAAATAATATACAGAACCTATCCACCGCAGAAAGAGAACAAGCCTAACAATTTTTTCCTTTTTAAAATTGGTGATATTATGGATATATTGAATAATAAAACTTCTATTGTTAGTTAATGGTTTTATAAAGTATTATATACATCTGCTTTTAAATAACATAATATAAAGATGTCAGTTATATTGTGACGAGTGTGGATACAATTCCCGCTCGTTTTTTTATACAGTAGAAATACCTGAAAGTTATGGGTTGGACTCTAATTTGGAGAATTTTTAGAGAGAATATAATTTTAGAGAATTATATTTAAATTATTAAACGCTGCCCGCATCTCTGTTTGCATGGACTTAAGATGTAAAATAGAAAAAAGTGAGAAAATCTTCGAAAACAAAATCTCACTCCTAGTGCAAAGACAAAAGCCAATTTTCAAAGTTTTCAAGTTAGATTATGTGTTTTGTGTCAGTCACTCAGTAACGGAACAGTTTATGTATATAGATTTCATTTCATGGTTTAGTGGGAAACTGAGTCTCTACGCTAGGTCCTCTGCCTAATCTACTATATGCGGCATACGCAGTGAAATTATTAACAATATTAATAATAACTTTTCTACCTTTTAATGTTATTAATAGATTCGCATCCATCACAAAATCTATTAACAATAAAAAAATAAATCAAAAACATCAAACATATGTGTATACAACATACATACATAAAGTACGTATAAAAAAATAAAAAATAAGTAAGAAATGGAAAAAAATATTCAAATCAAGGGTTGGTTACCCCCTAGTGGTCCAAAACATTTGTCTCATGACGTAGCATTTTAACTTCGACATACTAGCCAGCACCCGCGGCTTCGTATGAGAGGACTACACGATTATCGATATTTTTATATCGATATTGTATCGATTTTGCTTTTACGAATTTTGATAGATAATCGCACAAAAATTCCCAAGATAACTAAATATTCAAATAAAACTAGCGACCAACTCTTGGCTTCGGCTGCTTAAAATTAAATCTTATATTATAGCCAAATTATACAAAACGTTTATATAAATTATAGTATTATTCTTTTGTATAAGCTAGATTATTATTGTAAAGTTTCACCTAAATGTGTTCAGTAACATTTCCGTTAAAAGGAACAAATATTCACAATGATTACAATAGTAGGATGTAGTATATATTTCGTTAAGTCTTATACAAAATCAACTAAATTAGTATAAATATACGCCGGGCAGACTCAGGAAGTAGTCATATTATAGTATAAGAGGGGTAAAGTTACATAAGGGTTGAACCCTTATGTACTTTGTATTACGAGGTTGTGTGATATCACTAATAATATATAGGGGAATCGAAATAAGTGTTTTTTAGTAACGCCTACTAAACTTAGTGTTAGTGAGTTATAAATATAATAAATTTTAAAGTTATGACTTCCGATTGATTCAAAATTGTAATTTAAAAAAAAATAAAAAAAATTTTTACAGCTTTTAATAGTTATATCTATTACTAGAATAATACTTAGTATAAGATCTTTGATTTTTACGATTATAACACATTTTAAGTGAAACAATTTAACTGGATTGATCGCGTATATGTAGTATTATACATTTTTGGAAACCGACGTTGCGAAAAGTTTGCACTTTGCAGCAGTCTGTGGTCGCGGGTAGACTGAAGTTGCCTTCGTCTGTTATAATGTTAAATATACGAGATAGATTATAGAAAAATCATTTATAGAAAAAAAAATGATGCATGGCTTAGTAGTAAGACCGTTTGGACGGTAAACAAAAGGTGTTCAAATCCACCTATAAAATTCTAATACGTTTACTGAAAAATTTACTATACATTATTAAAAAAAATGTTAAAAAATCCTAACCCTCCTTAGTTGGCATTAGGACTCCATTTGTCTCCAATATTATAACATACTAAATGATGATTTAAGATAGGAAAATCAGTTTTCTTTTAAAATCTAAAACTATTTAGATAAAATGTACTCACCAGTTTCAGTATCAACAGTATAGGAAAGGCCGGCCCAAGGATCATCCTGTTAAATAGAAAACAAAAAAGTTTTAGCAGCTTCACGCTGTGTCCCGCAAATAGCAGGAAAGGCCGAGGGAACCCAATCCGTTTCCGATGCGCGCACCTATTTTCGAGATATTGCGTAAGATTTGAGTGGCGGAAGACAACGCCACGCTTTGCCTTTCACCCGAGTGGGAATCGAACCCAAAACAGTTCTACGCTGTTCCGCTGCGACGCGACGGCCTGAACTTACTTCTATTTTAAATGCCTAACGGATGTCTGAAATTGTTATACGTAATTTTTACCTTAAATTCTATACTTTAACAAAACAAATACATTTAAAAAATACCTCTTTCTCCGGTTCTAGAAGGGAAGCCTTCACTTTCTCTATCTTCTCGGTTTCTTCTTTCTTTTTCTGTATCTTCTCTTCGGCCAGCTTAAGTTCCTTGTCAATCTGATCGTTCAGTTCCACTTTGGTGGCGTGAGGAGCCTCCTGTAGATATAAAGTTTGATGTAGCTTCACGCTTAATTACGCATAGATAGGAGAAGCTAGCGTTAAAATTATTACGTTATCAGCACTATTGTCGTATTCGACAAAAATTTTAGGTAATTATAAGATCCATCTTTCACACAATTTTCGCGAAATCGCGTGTTCAAAAGCGGACCTCAACACCGAGCTTTGTCTTGGTTCCAAAGGTAGGAAATGTTTTTTTTTTTGTTGTTTCATCCAGTGGGAATAGAACCCACAACCATCGTAATAATACGTAATATATAAAATCATATATATAATAGGTAAAAAGGCCATACCGGCTGCATAGGATCCTCGAGGGAGAAACCCATATCCACATCTTGTTTCCACAGCACCTCGATCAGATCCATATCCTGGAAAAAAGAAAAAAGTTATTGATATATATTAACCATACTATAGGTAACTAGCGATCAAACGCGGCTGCGCCCGTTTACAATTGTTGCAATAATATAGCCAAATTATACTAAATGTTTACATAAATTATTGTTCTCCTGATGTATAAGCTATATTACTATAAAGTTCCACCTATATCCGTTCAGAAGTTTTTGCGTGAAAGTGGAATAAACATCAATCTTCAAAAACTAATTATTATTATTATTATTATCAGCTTCACGCTGTATCCCGCACACAGCAGGTAGAGGGAACATAGTGTTTTTAGACACTAGGTTCGGACGTTCCCCACTTTCTGCCCAATTCTGGAGGCATTGCGTGTTGAGTGGCAGAACTCAACGCCGCGCTTAGCCTCGACACCAGAGCGAATAAATGGAAATATAAATCTAAGTAAATACTCATCTCCTCGAGTGGGGATCGAACCCACAACCAGTCGGTTTTACAGTCACGCTTCGTGCCGCTGCGCTACGACTAGCCTCAATTAAAAATTACGTATCAAAAACTAATATTATAAACATATTATTAGTCGCACTACTAATATTATAAATATAATCTTATAAATATAATATAAGTAGGATTAGAAGTAAGTAATATTTTGTCCCGCTCTCCTAGGATCTTAGAGTGATCCTCTATTAGTCCTCTCGTACACTATTCAAGGAACCAAGCTAAATTTCAACGTTCGTCTGCGAGGTCGTCGTAAGTTTCGACTGTGTGTTGTCCGTCAGTTATTTATCCTTTTTTAGCTTCATGCTGCACCTTGCACGTAATGGTGCAGAGGGAACCTGGGAATTTTGTGTTAAAACACACCGTTCTCTACTTTCCACCCAATTCTTCAGGCATTGCGTGTTGAGTAGCGGAATTTTTTTTCGTTACCAGAGCAAAGAAAAGACAATATGAAGTATTTAAAGTAGGAGGCCGGTCGTGGCGCAGTGGCACAAAGTGTGACTGTAAAACCGACTGGTTGTGGGTTCGATCCCCACTCGAGGAGATGAAATATTTACTTAAATTTATATTTCCATTTCTTCGCTCTGGCGTCGAGGCAAAGCGCGGCATTGAGTTCTGCCACTCAACACGCAATGCCTCCAGAATTTCGGCAGAAAGTGGGGAACGGAGTGTCTTAACACTAGGTTCCCTCTGCCTACCCTGCTGTGTGCGGGATACAGCGTGAAGCTGATTTAATTTTATTTTTATTTAAAGTAGGAATCAAACCCAAAACCGTCGTGTTTACATTCGCAAGCTTGTGCCACTATGCCACTCAATATTAGTTACATAGATATAGGTAGAATAAAAAAAAATATTTTTTACACGCGTCTTCGTCCGCGTAGTCAAACGGAAATAACTATGAATGGTGTAAGATATATGAAACATGTCGTTGATGAGAACATCATACTTAATACATATATTCTATTGTCTTTCTCGATAAATCAACAATTCGATACAAAAGAAACTTTTTCGATTTGGACCAGTAGTTTCTGAGATTAGCAAGTTCAACTAAATTCTTCTGCTTTATAATATAAGCATTAGTACAGAAGTATAGATATTAAAGTATTACACCGCCATCTTTAGGAAAAGTCAAGAGTTTAAGTTACTAAAAATCTTACACAGATGGCTCTTTTTCAATTTTATAGTTACTTGTAGTGTCTACTATTCATCGACAGGTGGCGCTTGCTATACCAATTGAAATATTTTTTCTAGTAATACCACAAAACAGAAAAAACAATACTATTATTTTTTTAATATTAATAAAGTTAATTTATAACAATATATTAGGCAAAAAAATTAAAGCGTTTGTTAAAGTTTTTTTTTTTAAATTATCTATACAGACAAAAAAATAAACAACAATTATTATTCTACTAAGCAATGTAATATCACAAGCAAAAAAATTAAGCATACAAAATGTTGTCAACGCTGTTGTCTTTACTAAAAAAGACATGTATTTTTAATTGGTACATTTAAAACGTCACAATAGATAAAATAATAAGAAATACAATCTGTGCTTTGTTTTATAAAAAAAAATTGTCTAAAATTTTTCTACAAAGAATTAATTATATTTGGCATACTAAATTAGAGCCTCTGCCTCATTTCATTTTAAATTTCATCATGTTCTGTACAGATGGCGTTGACCACAGATCAAAATAACATTCTAGAGCATATATGATTTGTGCCGGCAAGGTCGCCACCGGTCAAGGTACAGCAAGGTTGTTTTTTACGATAGAAATACTTTAAAAAACGTAAAATTTTATATTGTATAGTTATATACTAACTATTAACTTATAATTGAATTATGAAATAAATATTCATTACCAGTTCTGTCCGGTGGATTTGCTTGCATGGTCAAGTAAAAATAACCACTCGTAAATGATACATGACTCTAATTGCGAAAGAAAACTTTTAAAGGTAGCTATAGTGAGTTACATCGCATATTATCGTGATGCCTTCCTTGATAAATGGACTATGTGTGACAAAATTCATTTTTCAATTCGAACCTACTGGTTCCTGAGATTAGCCCGTTCAACCACACTGTTTAGCTTTATATTATTAGTAATAGTATAGAAGCATAGTTGGATAAAGAGAGGAGAATAATTAAATTATATGAAATTATTAAGAATTATTCTAATTTGTTGTTATATAACCCACAATACCTCCGATCTAGCAATCGAGCTATCAAACAAAGAGCTTTAACATTAGGCTTCTCTTTGCTTTCCAGCTATATGCAGGCTATATTTTAACCGACTTATGTAAAAGAAGGAGGTTATCAATTGAACTGTATTTTTTATGTTTTGTTTTTATGATAGGATAGTTTGATGAAAGATTAGATTAGATTCTGATTATTGGATTCGGTTGATATTGAAGATTTTTTTTCTTAAATAATATAATAATTTTAGCTTCAAGTATCCCGTGTAAATAAGGCTGTGGAAACCTAGTGTTAGGACACTCCGTTTCATACACAAGGCACAATTCTAATAACATTACATTTTTTATTGTTTCTAGTGCGAGAAAATGAAAAGAATTCATCCCGATCACCCGAGTGGTAATCGAACCAAGAACTAAATTGAATATAAGGAAGTTGAATGAAACTATATTATATTATTATACAAAGTGAAAGCGTCCGCGCTCCTTTTACGGGAGCAGCATATAGGGTAGAATATTTCAAACCCATTCCTAAAGAAATTAATCAAGATACACATCCTACCGATATACTTCTCTTACCCTATATCTTTGTTACATGACCTGCTTTGTTATGACTCATTCTAAAACATACGATATTGGATACTTATTATTATCAATTTAAATATTGCACAATTATTGCGTTTGACACTTGAGTGGTGTCAACAACAGCTATGTTTGCTTCACGCTGTATCCCGCATGTAGCAGGGTAGGCAGGTCGAAACGCAGTGTTAAGACATCCGTTTCTCACGCACTGCCCAACGTTCGAGACATTGCGTGTTGATTGGAACCCACAACAACATCGCGCATTGTCTTGTTACTAGAGCGACGAAATGAAAATAATTCAAACTCCAGGTGTGAATCGAACTCACAACCATAGTATTTACGGTGTCATTTAAATATTGCAGCTTTTCGTTAAATATTGTGCAATTATTGCGTTCGACACATAGGTTATGTCAACAACAGCTGTTCTAAATACGTAATAACATAGAAATAGATGGACAGGTGGAGAAACGAGTGTTTTGACCCTTGTTTCCGTTCAATCTGCATATCCTGCTATATGCGGGATAAAGCGTGAAGCTACAATAATATAGCGGGTGGGGAATAGAGTATTTTAAAACTAGGTCTTTTCTGTTTATCCAGCTATACGCCAGATACAGCGAGAAGATATATAAAAATTACCCAACAACCAAGACCAGTTCGTTATCTAGTTGTTATACAGAAATATATAGATACCCAGATCTCAAAAACTACTGTACCGCCATAACTTAAAATACACCACATTTAAGAAAGAAGAAGATCAATAAAATACTTTTATTTTGGAAATTTGTAGACAAATATACCAACATACACTCACTCACTTTAGCACACGTGCTTAGGAACCTAAGAAGGTCATCATACTCAAATATTATCTAATTCCAACAACATCAGATGTTGTACATGTGAAACTCACAACCTATTTATTATGAACTTGGTTAACAACAAAGTACGTAGAAACTTTAATATATATATATATATATATATATATATATATATATATATATATATATATATATATATATATATATATATATATATATATATGTGACGAAAGCGAATCGCTAAAGAGTGCCAATTGTAAAAACGAAAGTAGATGTGCCTCTGTAGTACTTAAACACGTGGTTTTATCTAAAACTTATTATAATAAAAGTAGTGTGGGTTCGTTCCTTGTTGTCTTTCCTGATTCACAAATGCTAACTTAAAACGGAGTGTCTAAGTACTACGTTCCTTCTGACTACCCTGTTAAGTGAGAAAAGCATGAAATTTTTTTTTAAAAGATTCGTTAGACACCAGTCTAGTTGTGTCTGTAACATCATAGCAGGGTTCTTTATTTAGGTAAACATATATAATATGTACAATCAACATTGCATTTAGTTAAATATTTAATTTTATTCTAGCTTCACGCTATGTCACGCACATAGCAGAGAACCTGGGAGCGTAGTATTAAGGCACTAAGACTTAGTTTTCCATTTTCGGCAGAATTTTTGTGGGCATCGCGTGTTGAGGGAACTTAACGTTTTACCTCACCACCAAGGCGGAGAAATGAAAATATTAAATATTTCATTTCCTCAAGTGGGAATCGAGCCCACAACCACCGCGTTTACAGTCGCACCCTTGTGCCCCTTCACCACGATGGTCTCTCGTTATATTTAAGTATGATAAATAATATTTATTCAAATGAATAACAGATTCGTATTTACATTTATTTATAGTTACTTATATTTTATAAGTAATCTAGGTTCATTATGGCACAACGGCACAACGTCTGACTACGAACGTAGCGGTTGTGAATTCGATTCGTACTAGGGGTAACGAATTATTTTCATTACATCTGGTAGCAAGACAGTTTTTGCCGTGTGATTCCGGCCTAGAATAGGATCATCCTGGTACTGGTGGTGTCGTAAGAGGCGACTAAAGTACGTGTGGTAGAGTCACGTCGCCAGCAATGGCAACACGCATGGGCAGACTCGACCGGATCAGTACCACCCCCGGCATTTAAAACCGGCGTGAAGTAGTGGCTTTATGCCACTGCGTTTCGC
The DNA here is from genome assembly GCA_917862395.2 of Heliconius sara. NCBI lineage: Eukaryota > Metazoa > Arthropoda > Insecta > Lepidoptera > Nymphalidae > Heliconius > Heliconius sara. Next base: position 15,638,332 of record OU860785.2, read on the forward strand.
ATCAGGTAATGCCGGGCCCTCGGCGCCCAACCCATCTTAAAGGCCGGCAACGCACCTGTAGCTCCTTTGGGGTTGCACGGGGTTGTGGGAGGCGGTAATCACTTACCATCAGGTGACCCGCACGCTCGTTTGCCGTGTCTTTTCCATAAAAAAAAAAATAAAAAAAAAAAAAAGACAAAGCACAGCGTTGAGTTTCGTCATTTGAAATCGTCAATTGAAGTGGCTAAACACTAGGTTTTTTCTGCCTAACTCACTATACGGAAAAAGCCTGAAGCCGAGATATAAGCATCTCTATATCGATTCGAACATTTCAGACGTTTGTTGAACTACAGTAGACAGGCAACGCTCTGATCACCTTTCGACCTCAACAAAATGGATAAATCTGGATATACAGTACGGTCGAGAGTCGAGGCCGCTCTGGAGTTAGCTGCGCAGGTTTAATTTTAGGATTTTTCTTACTTTTCATTTATTTCTTCCCGAGTGAACAATGCGTAAATGTTCAGAACGCTATCTTGCGTCCACGACTCATTAGCCGTACTGTACCAACTTATACTAACTTAAGACTGATACAAGAAACAGTAGTTCTATAGTTTATTATTTATATAGATTATATATTTTTTGTTTTTGTTATTATATTTTTTGTACGTTTTTATTATTTAGAGTTACAACTAGTAATAAAATATAAATAAATAAACTTAGCCCACTTATAAAAACTGTATCATACCAAACCTGCCAGATATACATATACGGATAGCGACAATACAATAATATAGTATTATTGAGCTGGTCTGATGACGAAGCCAGGACCTGAATAGTGGAACTCTTCAGAACCACTCGAGCTTACTCATATGAAATTTATAAACTCCGGCCACATTCTATAGCACTTGTAGAAAAAAATGTTATTTGCTTTTTTGCGTGTCCATTAAAGGATATGTTAATATTCGAGATATAAATGAAAACTTAAATGAAAAACTGTAATCCAAATTTCAGATCAATCGGACACTTCCCAGTGTCCGATTGATCTGAAATTTGGATTACAACTTCTTCTGATGAAAATAAATTACAATGGTATGTGGAGAAAGGCATGAACCCAGCATGCTTTTTACACAACTTCGCGCTGTATCTTGGATATAGATGAGTAGACAGAGGGAACCTGGGACTTCCGCTCCCCACATTCCGTCATAGTCTCGAGTGAAGCGGCGAAACTCAACGCTGTACTTTGCCTTGTTACCAGAGCGAGGATATTAAAATATTAAATATTCCCCCGTGCGGGAATCGAAGTAACAACTGTCGCTTTACAGTCAAAACCAAGTAACCTCCGTATATAATTTAAAGAAGGCGAAACGTGTAAAATTAAAACATCCTGTATAAACAACATAACCATAAGGTTTATAGAAAATTTCTTTAGGCAAGCCTTACGATGACTAACATTAGAAGGAGGTCATACCCATATATAGAAACGGGGTCAGAATCTACCAATATAAAACTGGCATAACCTGAAACTTTAACTAAACATTATTTCGATAATAGTTTTGTTTTAAGTTCACGCTGCATCCCGCAAATCGCAGAGGAACTCACACCCACAGTGTTACACCTGCTCCATCACCTGTTCGCGTTGAGTAGAGGAATTTAACGCCGCGCTTCCTCTACCAGAACGGGGTAATGAAAATAAATTAAATATAATCATTTCTCGGAGTAGAAAAGGGACTCAAAATAGTCACCTTTAGAACTTCTTTAGTTATAGAATTGACGCGTATAATCGTTCACGTTGTCATAGCAACATTTATGTCACTTAACAAACATAAAAGTGTAAATGTTGTCAAATTTATGGTAGTGTGTATGTTTTATTTATTGACTTAATGTACTTTATAAGTACTGTTGTTGAAAAATATCAGTGTCTGCACTTCTCAAATATAAATTATAAGCCACATTTCATAAGGGACCGTTTAAGTATTACGTAAGCCGTTTTTTTGCAATTATTAACCCCCGCCCCAATATGTCATCAAAAATAAGCAATCTCCCCCCTAATCCTGCCCCCCTAAAGTGCTTACGTAATACTTGAACGGCCCCTAATCCGTCCGTGCAATTTTCGTAAAAAAGGGGTACAAAGGTTTTGCTTCACGTATTAAAACTAAACTAGAACTAAACTAGCTTCACGCTGTATCCCTAGCGGAGTAGTCAGACAACGAAGCGCAAAACTCTATGGAATGGATCTATTACTGCACAAATGTGTCGTTTACTTTATATAAACTTTCATTTTATCTAAGTCCGTTCACCTTTTTTATCAATGGCAAAAGAAAATTATTAGCAAATATTACGAATGCTAAAAGTAACCTTATCTGTTTAGTGATAAAATAATATAATGTATGTTAGTACAAGAAATATTACCTAGGTAACACAAGATAGGTTCCGGATAATTATGTCATATTTTGGTTAGTATCTAATGGCGCAGCGGCACAGCGTCTAACTGTAACCGCGACGGTTGTCCGTTCGATTGCCGTTCAGTAGAAAGAATAATTTTTATTTCGTCGCTCTGGTAAGAAGCTAAAGCGTAGCATTGAATTCTGCTACTTAACCTGCAACGTCTCATACAGTGGCTGGGGCGTGTGGCACGGAGTGTCATAACACTAGATACCTCACTATATAGTAGTTACTACTATATGCGGGATATAGCGTAAAGCTAAAAAAAAATCTAATACGCAGAATCAGAACGTGCGTGTACATAAATATATACATAAAAAAACAATTCGCAATTTGGGAAAAACAAACTGTTTACCAATTTCAATTCAAAGTATAAATAATGCAGTGAACTTTGAATTCAGCTATCATTGTCCAGTTGCGTGCAATAAAATCCAAAATAACATGACAAAATACTTCTTAATACTAACCTCTTGCGTCAGCTCGTCACCACTGTGATGACCTTCATCAGGCTCCAATTTCACATCAGGCACGTCCTTGTCAGACGATGTGTCCATCTCGCTTACACCGCTAGAGCTTGCTGAAGTAAAACTAGTGCTAGCTCTTTCTCTCTTCACTCCTACCACAAGTTCCTCTTCAAACATCGGTGCCAGTTCGTAGACTTCTGCATCGAGAGGTGTGTTCTCTAGAAGATATTGTTCTAGGTTTTCCTGCTGTTGTTTCACGTCCAAGAATTCCAAATCATTTTTGAGTTCCTTCACATCATCGAACAGTTCTTCATAATCCTGAAGGTCTGCTAGATTCTGATGAAACACTGAATTTGGTTCTCCAAGTTCCAACTTTCCAGCTTTCGCTGAAAAATATGGCACGAAGTCGTCGATCGCATTATCACTGTACAGGTCATCTTCTCTCTCCTGTTTTACATTCACAATCAAATCTTCTTCAGATTCTGGTTCTTTTTTAATCTGCATCTCGTTCGGTACCAGGAATTCGTTTACATCGAAAGAACGACTCGATATTTCAGCAAATATATCCGACTCCGTATGATTCTGTAGGAAGTCCGCTGAAAGCGTGACAACCGCATCCGGTTGTTCCTGGTTGTCTTCTTCAACTTTCACTTCCTGAGCGACGTTGTCATCAGATGAAACGTTATCCTGAACGGTTTCATCGTGGACTGCCTCCTGGGACAACCCGGGCGCGACTGTATCGGTCGCAACATTATTTAGTAAATATGTATGAATCGAACCCTGATTATACCATATCCGCTCATTGTTTTCCAAGTAGTTATAACGGCCCAGGGAGTTGAGCTCTTCGAACAGTTGTCTTTCGTAGTTGACCAGTATGTGATCTAGCGACTTGGGATGGACATGTCGTGGTCTTATCAGGGTCCGAGCCTCGTGTTCCAAAGACCAGTCCGATCCATTAGATATGTGAAGGCCAGCAAGCTGCTGCGTCTCCAGTTCGAGGTACTCCTCCGGGTTTGCTTTTAATAGGCTAAGGACTAAAGCTAGGCGGAGAAGCTCGTCTCCGTAAAGTTTTTTCAAGGCGATCATGTTTACGTTTCGAACCTAAGTTATTCAGTCTTTATAAGGGTTGAGCACTAAAATAATGAGATCATAATCAAATAAGGTATTAATAATAATTTTATCACTGGGCTGAAGTCAAGTCCTTGTTTGATGAGTGTTTTTGTTAATTTCGTTGATCTTCTTTTTACGTTTGTCGGGAGACATTTTGGTACACTGTCACGAATGATTTACATCATGTTGGTAAATATTAACGCACATCTCGCTTGGACACATTTTCACTGAGTCACTAGGATAAATTTTCAGTTTTTTTGGCTTTACGTCAATGAGTCCACTAATTCTCGGGATACCTAAACGGGAAGATAACATAACCTTGAAACGACAGTCTCAAACAAAGGCGATAAGAAAGTAATCAATTAGAAATTTTACTAACTCAAAAAAAAATTAAAAATAAAGAAAGAAAAGCACTCAGCGTAACTGAACTATTTACATATATTTAAATTTGAAACAACTAAATTGAATTAATTATACCAAGAATACGCTTAACATTTGACATATTGCTAATTAGGCTCACGTTAATCGATGTACGCTTGAAAAGGTCTTAAAATCCTAGGATTAAAAATCAAGGCATCAAATATTATGGTGTTTTAATAATTTGCTAGATATATAATCTGTTAAATCGTGTTCCCGCGTTCCACAGATAACGGATATCTCTTTGTTTACGTACGGCAACGGAACGCGCGCGCGCTCGCCGACGCTCCGTATAGTACTGCGACGAAACAGAAAATGAGAATCGAGCCGTTCATTGACCAGATCGCTTGGCCTTTAAATTTTACAGTCCACGACAAATCGCACTTGAAAATATAATAGTTTTGCTTTACGTTGTATCCTGCATATAGACAGCTAAGCAGAGAGAACCTAGTCTCAAGATTCTCTAAAAAATTTTTCATAGATAACACATGTTTAATGTTATTGACAGATCTTTATTAGGTATAATTTAACTATTGGGACGTAAGTGGTGAGGATTTGATTGTATTCGATGGTCATGCATTTAAATCCATTCATCCATCCATTCAACAATAATATTTAAACATATTTATTTCTAAGGTCCAGTTACTTTACTTTCCTCACCTTCGCGCTCGCACTGGTAACAAGACAAAGCGCTGCTTCGAGTTCCGCCATTCAATCTCAACACAATGTCCCGAAGATTGGACTTATGGAAATCTAAGTACTAGGTGCTGTATACCCTGCTATATGCGAAGTTCAGAGTGAAGGTGACAAATAAAATAACACAAAGAAAACACTTGTTTTAGCCATTAATAGCAAGTGCAGGCCAACTTTACGCTAAAGATGGACCATTCTAAACTGGTCGTTTAAGTCAATTGTGAGTCATATGACGAAATGATTAAGGTAATAAGAAAAGGTACGTGTTTATTTTACTTTGTACTGCGTTTAATTTTTTCATACGTTAGAGTTCTAACCAGAAGATATAGCAGGTCACAAGTTATTTTTTTAAATTATTTATTCCACTTTAATGACCTACTTGTCGTTATTATTACATGATGCTAATCATTTTCATGTAATTCAGTTATTTCCATCTGACTATGGGGGCGAAGCCGTTCTAAGAACTATTTTAATATACTCCGAAACCTTCCTCTTTAACTGGAGTATCCAAAGATCCAAATTACACAAAGATTTTTTCAATTCAGTCAATTTTGAGGTGATAACGTTCGCCCAAACAATCTTTACACATTTACAAAATGAGTATAGCATAATTTAAGTCAGCAACTCTAACGAAAATAAAGTGATTAGGCACTAAATACAACAATTTAATGTTAACATTCTCCATTAAATGTATAAGACACTACGCGTTAGGCAGCGGAGGTGAACGCCGAGCTTTGTCTACTGAAACCTAGACTTCTGCGTGACACATAACCGTTACATACCATGATATCTATATTTATCTATGATACGTCACATATGTTTATAGTAGTATCAAACGCGTACTCGTGGCCATTGTTAATGCGCTGTAAGTGACAGATCTTTATTATGTACGAATTGAAAGTATCGTAGCTTCAGGCCGTCGAGAGCGACGGTTATAGGTTCGTTTTGGTAATTTTACATTTTCTTTTTCTCTCTCTGGCAAACAGACACAGCGCGGCATTGAATTTTGCCGCTTAACATGCAATGTCTTGAAAATTCGGCGGAAAGTACATACTCTGCTATTTGTGGAATATAGAGTAAAAATAAAAAAAAATACATATAAACTAAAAATAAAATACATAAAAATATCAAACTTAAGTTAAAATAGTAATAACAATGAAACAGGCGATAATACTTAAAATTATCTATAATAAGCGTCATAGACTGTTATTAGTTACGTTTATTATGAAAAGAAAGTGGAATTACGGATATGGTTATAATTTTACAAAACATTAAACTATTTGAAATCTAAAGGCCAGTCGTGGATTAAAAGCATAAGCGTGCGACGGTAAATGTGACAAGTTTCGGATTCGATTCTCACTCGAAATCGAAATCACCATGGTAAGAAGATAAACCAAGACGTTGAGTTTCGAAAAACAGTACGATTGCAATACAAACCAGCTATAATCAGGATACAGCGTAAAGCAATTTAAATTTATATCAGAAAAAAAACTGAAAATTCGTTCCCACAAACAAAAAATAACAAAATAAAGACAACAAAAGAAATCAAAAAGACTCCATTCTCAAAACATCAAAACCTCCGAAACATGCCAAAAACATGGTATAAAGCAGCAGCGTTGATAGATCAGTCATATTCGTGTACACCCAGAAATAACCAAAATGCATGCGAGTTTACTGCCACTGCGCTTCGTGCCTTTCGTTTGACACAGAGGCCGTTTGCACATCGTGGCGTGCATCCAAGACGTGTCAAAATTTATTTTTCCTGAACATTTTGGGGTATAAACGCGGCGATAAATGATATTTTCGGAGAATCGGGGCGAATGTTTTATGTACGCCCAAATTTTTCAATACATTGAACAGAAAGATACATTCTCTCGATTTACCTAAAATAAAGGAGGAGAAATGCATGCATGCTTTTACTTTCAATAAGATACTAAATTGTGTTTTGGAACTGTATTATCACTTTTGTCCTATTGAGGTGAGCGTTAATGGCTGCAATACAGTTTCTACTAATGCGGTCATTATCGAACATATTTAATTTTTGTATCTTGTTATTTTAGTTCTAAATAAAAATTATTATTATTAATTTCTTTTATATAAAAAAAAATAATAAAGGAGGAGAAATAGTGTTTTTTAACACAGGAACTGAACCTATTATTAAAATAAAAGACAGATCAACCAAATTAAGATATCGATAGATAGTTTGAAAGTCATGCCCTTCTCTGTTTACCAATACAAGCCACGTGTCAATCATCGTAATAAGGAAACGTAATCATAGATAAAAATAAAGTGCAATTTGTTGCGCGCGCGCATTAAGTTTTGTTTAAGATTTATGTTTCTTTGTTTCACTTTTGTTTGTTTCGAACGAATTAATGTTCTGAAAGGATAAATCTCTGAAAATAATGCGCTTCTTAAAACCCTGAGATGTTTTGAGAGCGTATTATTTAATGTAAGGTCAGTTTTATTTTAAATTTGCCGTTTCCTCCGCTTTTAAGGTTGGAATCATAATATTTGGACTGACATGGACAGTATCTGGAGTGTCTTTTCACTTCCATTTCCCTATCGCGATATGCAGGATACAGCATGAAGCAAGGACTGCGCACTGCTGACTACTAAGCACTGCCCTTTCAGCAAAATATCCTTTCACAACAGTTCTATAATCTACTTAATATTTAAAATGTTAAAAATTTATTTAGTTAAACGCGTAATTGTTAAGAACTACGGTTTTGTAAAAGAAAAAAATACTTTTGTATTGTCAATTTATCGAGGAAGGCTACAACTTTATTTAAATGAAAATGATGATAATTTTCATTAACGAAGACGCAGGTAAAAATTTATCTAAAATATGGCAACCATGAAGTACACCAAATATCTCACTGGTAATCGACCCTGTGCTCCGTCCGTCTTCCCTTGCCAGGTAATTAACGTTTCAATGATTATCCAGCACCTTGACTGACATTGTTTATCTAGAATTGGAGTCGGGTCATCGATTTCTATACTACTGATAGGAGAAGGTCGAACGTAAAATATTACGACTTTTGAGAAAATACACACGTTATTTTTGGCGCTTCTCAATTTATTTTTAAGTGTTCACGTGAAATGAAGAATGTTATATATTTACAAATATATAAACTATATACGTAGAGACAGACGTCAGTTTACATTGTATCGTATATGTATATATTTAGTTTTACACAGTATCCCGCATACAGCAGAGAAGGCAGAGAGAATCTATTATAAAGACACTCCTTTTTTTTCGTATCGTCCAATTTAAGAGGCATTGCATGTTGTGTGACTAAACTCAACGCCGCGCTTTGTCTTGTTACCAGAGCGAGAAAATGAAAATAATACCGGAATCAGACGCTGATCTTGGACAGGATAACGCAAGAAAACTCAAATACGAACATAAGGCGATATTAATTAAAATGCAGCTAACGTACACGTCACCATATCAGTTGATAACATTATCACAGTATTTTCTCGTTTAAAAATAAAATTAAATCAGATTCACGCTGTATTCCGCACACAGCAGGGTAGGCAGACAAAAACTAATGTCTAGACACTCTGTTCTTTTCTTCTCCGCGGAATTCTGGAGGTATTGACAGTTGAGTGACGGAACTCAACGTCGCGCTTTGCTTTCACGTTTAATATGACAGATTTCAGTTTAGTCTGGCATAGCAATATATATTAGGTATGCAGACAAAATTTTGTGTCCAGACACTCCGTCCACCGTTTTCAATTTCGTGGCGGGACTCGACGGTCTACTTTGTCTTATTGAAGAGGAGAAATTAAATATTATTTTTTTTAGCTTCACGCTTTATCCCGCACATATCAACGCAGGCAAAATGCACCGGGGAACTTAGTAACACCCTCCAATTTTATTAAGTCGACTTCCATTCCGCAATTTCCATACAATATTGAATGCATTGCGTGCGTGAGAGATGCACTCGTTAGCTAAGCAAAAAAAATTAAAATGTTAAATTCTTCATTCCCCAGAGTGAAAATCGAACCCATAACCGTCGCTTTTATAGCCACATCCTTGTGCCACCGGGCTACCAGAGTATCAAATTCTAACTTCATATAAAAGTTGTAAACAAAACAACATTTTCCGTTTTCGTTTATTTTTTCGACGTTTATTACACTACGTACTTACGTACATACATGCAATTAACATGTGTTAGAAAGTTTGCGAAAATTTTGCGAGAGTGAATAATATTGTTGTTGAAAGTTTAAACTAAATTAGTAATTTTCATATAATCTGTTCTCATGCGTGACCGTGCGTTATAAATAAAAAAAGAAAGGTATCTATCGAAATAAGACCAGTCTTTTATAAGTAAAAATAGCATCATCGCACTTAGACAGAAGTCAAGGCTAGTGATAAGACACTCCGTTCCTCACACAATGCCCCGTTTTAGAGCTAACGCATAACTATTAAGAGGTGAAACTCAACACTAAACACGAGCAAAAGAAAATAATTCATCCCCGAGTGGGAGCCGAACCGTCAACCGTCTCGTTCGCAGCCAGACGCTTCTCCTTTTCTTCTAATTCATTAAAAATAAAGCATTACGTCGTCGTCAATCTTTATGTAAATTGGTCATTGAACCGCAATTTAAAGTCTAATTGAAATGTCAATATTATACATACGTTGCGTTTCGCGCCGAAATTTACGTCATTAGAATGTTTTTTAACGTCCGGCAAAGGTTCAAGGTCACACAGCCAACTCATTCGCACAACAACAAATCCTATTGATATCTATTATAAATGTGGAAGGTTGTGAGTGTTTGTGTGTGTGTGTGTGTGGATGTTTGTTCTGTCTACTTTAACGCAGAAACTACTAAACAGATTTTGGATGAAACTTTACAGTTATATAAATAGTTCATACATCACAATAGCACATAGGCTACAATTTACTGTGCCGTGTGATCCCGGCCTAGAATAGGATCATCCTGGTACTGGTGGTGTCGTAAGAGGCGACTAAAGTACGTGTGGTAGAGTCACGTCGCCAGCAATGGCAACACATATGGGCGGACTCGACCGGATCATTACCACCCCCGGCATTTAAAACCGGCGTGAAGTAGTGGCTTTATGCTACTGCGTTTCGCATCAGGTAATGCCGGGCCCCGGCGCCCAACCCACCTTAAAGGCCGGCAACGCACCTGTAACTCCTCTGGGGTTGCACGGGGTCGTGGGCGGCGGTAATCACTTACCATCAGGTGACCCGCACGCTCGTTTGCCGTGTTTTTTCCATACAAAAAAAAAATTATGTAAGCTCTTTGTATAATTTGGCTATATAACAATAACATTGAACGGGCAAAGCCCCGATTATGTCGCTGGAAGATTACAAAGACTTCCACACTTCCATAGTATCGCGAGATCAAAAACGGCCTATACTTTTTTTTGAAATCGTGAGATTTTTTTTTTTAATTAAATAATTTTAATTAATAATAATAACTTAAATTGTTATTCACCTGTTACAAAGTAGGATCTTAGATATATTTTAATTTTATACAAAAATATTTTTTCTTCTAAAAAATCTCAATTTATACACTTTGTCAAATATTTACCAGAACGAGAAAATGAAAATGGTTAATTCCTTCGAACGGAAATCGAACCCACAACTGTTTTTACGGTCAGACTGGCTGGATCATGACGACCAGAAAAGAACATATAATTAAAATGTTCGAATAAACCTTTTTTCCAAATATTTTAGTTCACGTGTACCTAATTTGAATTGCAGCACTAAACGACTATAAAGTAATACAATTTATACGTTAACACTAAACAACATCGGCCGCAGTAAACCACCTTGTAACACAAGTTGAGGACATCTCATTGAACTAGCATTGCCCTATTGAGAAAAATAAGTATAGAAAACTAATATAACGAGGGCTGAATCCTATACTATGAAAGTATAAATATGAAAGTTTGTAAGGATGTTTGTCCCACTGTCACACAAAAACCACTGAACGGACTTAGATGAAATTTTTCAATAATGTAGTATATAAAAGTAAAACAAACAATAAAGTTTAAGCAGACTAAGCCGCGTGTGGGTCACTAGTCCCATAAAAAAAAGTAAATTAAATAAGTTACCTACGAAGAAAATAAATAAATAAAATGATAAAAAATACGAGTACACTTTCATTTCTTGTTGATCATGGAAAAAAGGAAGGAAATAGATATTTATATTTATTATTTTTAAATAAGATAATGGAATTAACCATACTTTACTTTATCCTGTATATAATTAGCAAAGGTTTATATATTTGTTTGTTTTTCGACATATCGGACCATTGTCAATATAAAAGGTTATTAGACGCTTTGATTTGTTGAGTTTCGCTATTCAACGTGTAGTGAAATGCGGAAGCAAAGCGCAGTGTCTTACACTAGGTTCTCTTTATCCTGCGTCAATAAGGGGCAATGCATCTTGAAGTTTACTATTAAATACGTGAGCGTTGGAATTTGTTGTGTTTCGTGGCCATACCAGGATACTCTGGTGCCCAGCCTAGAATTTTTACTGACATTGGCAATTATAATTTTGCTGAAAAATAAAAATAAAAATCTAGTTACAAAATGATAAATCATCCGCTCGAAACCAAAATCAAGTGCCCCCTAGAAAATATATAATACGCCAATGACTAAACAATGTCTTTAATGAGTTAAAGGAAATAACAATGGAATAGAGTAAAATCCATTACTAGCAGCAAAATAATTAATTATAAAAAAAATCTGCAAAAAATGACCAGATGGCACAACTTTTTTAATATATATTAGCACAAATACTGCAGCCCTATATAATATCTACCATATGTTTATCCTTTTTAGTCTATATTTGATTTAGCATAGATTATATATGGCGTGAGTGTGACAATATCGTATATGGTCTCAGATAATAGTAGCTGTCACATTCAACTTATGGTTTAAAGGCTGTACGGTATCATAGCTTATCCCATTTCCTTCTATGAAGATATGGTCAATACTGTCTTGCTGACTCTAAACGCGATGGTTATGGGTCCGATACACATTCGAATAAATATTTTCATTTACCAAGTCTGACAAGGCTCGGCGTTGAGTTCCAGCACATGACATGCAACGTCCAGAATATTGTAAGTGAGAACGGAGTGTCTTGATTCCGGATTTCCGGTTGGCTATAGGTTCATATTAGATTTAGAGTAATATTTTATAATTAGTTCAAAATCAAAATTGCTTATGTTCATGCATCCCACTTCATTTGTTTACAATGCATAGTTTTAATTTCGAAACAAACTAACCCCAAAGAAAACACCCATCTACTAATATTACAAGACTGAAGGGTAAACCAACAACGGAAACCGAACCCACAACCATGAAATTTTGTCAAAAGCAATTAAAACACCTCAAGAGGACGACACAAGAATATTTGGCATAAAATTCATGATAATATTTAGAACGATTATTTTAGAGTGCAACATACAAGCGTTGCATCTCAAGGCTTACACTGCCCTTCAAGCCGTCCCAGATTTGAGCGTCGGTTTAAAGTGTTATAACCTACATTTTCAAATATACTTTAAAAAAGAGCTTCACGCTGTATCCCGCATATTGCAGGGTAGCCAGCCGAACCTAGAGGTGAGCAGCGTTTCCCATTTTCAGCCCAAATGTTGATATATTACGTATTGATTATTAGTTCCCAACGCCGCGCTTTGTCTTATTACCAAAGAGAAGTAATGAAAATTAATTCCCCCGAGTGGGAATCGAACTCTCAACTGTCGAGTTTACGGTCAGATGTTGTGCCGCTGAGCCACTTGTTTTGCTTGTTTAACTTTATACCAAAAAAGGTACATACAATAATATAATGAAATAAATTATATTATAATGACAGAGTAAGGACGTAAACGTAACGACGCGACGCTTTAGAGTTTGATACATATTCCGAACGAACAATTATTCTATTATGCTCTGATAAATTGCGCGGGATTGAGTTCCGCAAAACAAACGCTAAGATTTGATAATCGAGCGGTGCAAGTGAAACAAAGTCTACCTGTACCTTTTGTCTACCTTTCTATATGCGAGATACAACGTGAATACAAAAAAAATGGTGATAAAAATGTTTTTCTAAGTTATGCCATTGTACCCTACATCTATATAAATATTGTTAGTCACTCACCAGTTATCATTATTATCACTTAACGTTATATAAGTGTTATGTATATTTTCTAATCTTTCGTTAAAGAATCGAATTCCGAAGTTCGCCAGTTCAATGCCCACGTAAACTAAATATTTGAATACGAAGTTTTATTTAATGATAATGAATAATAAATAAAACGTGAAAGCAACAATTAGTTTAAGATTAATATATTTTATATATATATATAATAAATACGACGAAAACACGTCAATGTTATTACCTCTCGCATTCCACGTCGCACTTCATCAGAGCGAGGAAATGGAAATAGATTATTCCCCCTAAGTATCGAACACAAGACCATTGCGTTTCGAAAATAAGACACGGTTCCACTGCACCACGACGGCCTCATTAAATGGAACTATAGCTAACAAGTGCAGGTTCTTTTATTGTGACTGTTTGATAAGTTCCCGGGATATTACTAAACATGTTTGTATTGGTATATCTTACGTCACAGATATTTTTTTTCTTCTAATATTAAAGATATCATTATTTAATATTACAAGTAGCACTTAATATAAAACTAGTTTTTCTCTGTGTTTGTTCCATCACTCAGTACAAGATATCTAGAAAATTCGGCAGGATGTGGGGAATGCCCTAACATAAGGTTCCCTTTGCATACGCTGCTATCCATATAGCAGGATATGTGACACAAGATTTTTCTATTATTTATAAAACTTTGCTTCTAAAACATTTAATTTATACTTATACGCTTTTACTACGGAACATTAATTTAATATAATAACAGAAAGTAGGGCAAGTAAAATATATTAGTAAAATTACTTATAAATGTGGCGCGTGTCCTTACAAAATAAGGCAAGGCCGCGTGTTTTATGCGTTTGAGGGAAAAGGAACTTTCGTGGGTAGTGGGTGATGACTCTTTTTCTTAATGCATATGTAAAAATGGTAGAAGATGCAGTTAAAAAACTAATAAATCAAAGCCATCATGGCACATGACTTTTGTGGGTTCGATCAATAGAGAGATCTTTGGTAAAAAGATAAGAGGGGTCTTGTTCCGCCACTCATCACACAATGTCTTACATTGTGTGATGAGTGGCGGTGGCTAGTGCGGAACAAGACCTGTGATGAGTGGCGGAACAAGCGGAACAAGGCGGAAGATGAGACAAGTTTGGACGGAGCAAGGGTAACGGAGTGTCTCAATACTAGGTTCCTTTGTCTACCCTGCTATAAACTTAATACAACGTGACGCTAAACTACACAAAGCATGTACATATTTGAAATATGCCCTTACTAGTACTTTTGAATCGTCTCTTAAATTATAAATCTGTATTGTCAGTCTGTCTAATTACTATCGGTTTGAACCGGTTAAAAGCAGTTTTGTTTCGATTCCTACTATGAAGTCGATTCTCGCTCTGGTTTCTTTCACTTCTGAAAATGAGGAGCGGAGGTGCCTTAATATGAACAGAGTTTCTTAACACTAGGTTCCCAGGTGCTCTCATCCTACCCAGCTATGTGCGGGATACAGCATAAATATAGAAAAAGAAAAAAATTTCGCCGATTAATGGATCGAACCCACAAGCGTCGCGTTTACAGTACAACTCCATCTCACTGCGCCACATTGCCCTGTGATGAGCATCTGTTTACCATATTTACGTTTATATCGCTTCCAGAAATAATTTATAATATGACTTCCTTTTAGTATTGCCAAAGGTTGCTATTAGATATTATAATAATATGATATGAGTAATAATAATAAACACTCGAATATGATAAATGGAAATAGTATATTTAAAGGTTAAATCGCAATATCTCGCACATAGCGGAGGGAACCTAATGCTAAGACACTCGGATTCCCACTTTTCATCGAAAATTCCCAATTATCATCGAATAGTATCGAAAGGCAACGACACGCATCATCTTATAATCATAGCGAAGAAATCAGAATCAGAATCGAACTAACACATTTACAGTCACACACTCTTCGCTTCGCCACATTCGACAACACATCGTAGGTTTGACTCCCACTAGGGATGAACATATATATTATAATTCCTCGCTGCGGTAACGAGACAAAGCACGTCATTGAGATCCATTCAACGTGTAATGTTTCGAAAAATGGGCGGTGCATGGACAACGCAGTGAATCAACACATACTTCTCTCTCTAACGCGACATATACAATATGAATAATAACTATTTTTAGAAGATAAACAATAAAAGATGACGGCACATTATAAACAAATTAAAAATAACGAAACCATTCTTCTCGTCCTTTAAACGCCTCGGCATAAGGATATTGAACCTACGCCTACTCTTAAAGCCGTTGTAATTAATACTTTACCATCTGAATGTAACGAAGAGGCCTTCCGATAATAAACGCGAAGGTTGTGGATTCGATTCCCATTCGGAGGAATGAATTAATTTGATTTCCTCGCTCTGGTAACAATACAAAGTGGGAGTGTTTTAATACTAGGTTCTTTCTGCCTACAATATTATAGACGGCTTATAACGTGAAGCTAGAAATATATAAATTTGATCCTTATGTATATATTAATGATTATCAGCAAAATAATTTTTCACACTTCAGCTTCACGTCATATTCTCTTTCTTCATTTAGCAGGGTAGACAGAGGACTACTCTGCTAAACTGGGGAGAATACAGCGTTTTCTACTTGTGTTCCGTACCCAGTATTAAAACAATCCGCTCCCCACGCTCCACCCTATTAACGAGACATTGCGCGTTAAGTGGCACAAATCAATGAACGAAGAAATATTTAACCCACTGTATTGGTAATTTATATTTTTATTTCCATTTCTAACGCGTGCGAAGCTGCAGTTAAAAGCTAGTTTAATAAAAAAAATCAATAGAACAAAAAAATTAAATCTCATGAGTCAACAGTTGAACAACCTAAACACAATAACTTAATATGTATACTAATCAAATTTGTCAAGAAAATATTTTATTTTATATGAAATAAACATCTTGCTCCGACTACGTTTTACTTCAAAGAAAAACTGTTCGTAGAGGTCGTCGCGGTATAGAGGAACAAGCGTGAGACTATAAACATGACGGTTGTGGGTTCGATTCCCACTCAGAGTGTACGTGTCTTATATATGATATATGTATTGTCGTGTACGTGTCCTCGTTCCTCGTTCTGGTAGAGCAAGGCAAAAAAGTACGTTCAAAACACGTTTCCCAATTTCCGCCGGATTTTTCGTGGCATTGTGTGTTGAGTGGAGGAACTCAACGCCGGTCTTGGTGCCAGAGCGAAGAAATGAAAATATTAAGAAATAATAATTCATTTTCTCGAGTGGGGATCAAACCCACAACTGTCGCGTTACAGTCACACACTTATGCCCCTGCGCTACGAGGACCTCATTGTGTTTGTGTAATTTCTAATAATATATTAAGACAGGCGGTTATTCAACTCGCACGGCCGACCGTTCGCAAGGACGTTTGAAATACGTTTCATAAAAAGAAAGAAATTAGACTTGTTCTAGATTCTCTAACATGTTTATATGGCTATGGCTATGTCACCGTAATGCTGAACTTGAGGGTGTCGTGGCTACAAGCGCAAAGGTTCTCGGTTCGATTCCCACACAACGGAATGAACTATGAAGTTGATTTCTTCGTTATGGTAACAAGATCAAACAAGCCGCCACTCAACGCGCACTCTCGAAAGTTGGACAGCGCGTAGGGAACGAAGTATCTTAATTAATCTATCACTAGGTAAGCAAAACAAAAAGTTGGGAGTCGAACCAGACAACACCATTGGTAAATAATAGGCATTTGTGCCACGATTATACTTTAGGATTATACTATAGGATGGTACTTACGTGTGTAAAATGAATATAACAGAGAGATAGTAAGATAGAGATCTTTATTTAGACAAAAAACATACCTACTTCAAGTCGTATATGGTTGTGTGTTTCAGAAGAGTAACAGTAAAAAAAAATATTTAAAGTCGCATCTTTTTATAACATAGCGAATAAACGAGCGAAAATGTTGAACAGAATCGGCCACTGGCCTTTAACGAGTACCGTTACTTTAAACTTTACTTGGTTAACCAAAATATTTGTTGCTAAGTTAGATTTGGATTCGAGGCCGTCGTGGCGGAGAGGCACACGCGTGATACTGCAAACGCGACGGTTGTGGATTCAATTTGCACTAAGGCAAGTGATATGTAAGTTTTCATTACCTCTCATTTCTGGTAGAAATGCAAAACGCGGCGTTGAGTTCCGCCACTTACGAATTCGTCGGAAAGTAGGAAACTGAGTGTCTTAACTACTTTTGCTCTGCCTATCTACCACTATGCGTGGGGTACTGTATAAAAGTAAAACAAAAGGATAAAATAATAAAAAAACCCTACTCTGGTAAAATAAAACAGTGTGGAATTCCTTCACTGGGGTAAATGGGCAATGGCTGAGTGTCTCTATTTGCGTAAAAATGAAAAGCGATGTGCCAATCAATATTTATTAGTAATTCTTAACGATTCCAAAATTAATAGACAATAACTAGCAGAAGGTCTCATTGTTTCTATCAAAAAGAGTGACAGAGTGTAAAATATAAAACCTTTAACACTTTGCTTTGTTTAACCAGCATAAAAAAAATGACCCTAACAATTATGCCACTAAAAATACCTCTCATATTATGGCAGAAACCAGCTAATGGAAGCGGCTTAATGTTATATTTTCTTTGCCTTCTCTGTTATAGAGGGTAAAACATAATCAAACCTACAACCACCACCTTTACAAACACTCCACTGAATGTGGGACAGACACCACTGAGACACAATGATGTCAATATAACACAAATAAGCATTTAATTTTCAATATTGCTATGCAGAAATCAATTCCATTGTTAAACGTTTATGGTATTAAGCAAATAAATAATACATATAGTATGTACTTGCAGCACAAATAACACTAAGAAAATATAATTACATTACTAATTGCAGTACTAGCAATAAAAAAAAATAACAAAATAACTCATAGATGTAACTAAATGATGAGTACTCTCATGAAAAAAAATTAAAAGTTTTTTTTAGGATTAGAAATTTCTTAGGGGCTTTTGTTTTGAAGGGTGAGCAACTCAGAGTAGTGCCTGGAACTTGCAACCTGAATATAGATACAATGAACCACTTTTAATGCACAATGCTCTAGTCCATTGTCCGAGCTCCGGTCTGTATCGACACCAAAATCAAAATTATTCTAGTAATATCCCATCTTCTAAGTATGAAATTGACTCATGAAAATTGACTCATGACAAAATGTAGTAATCTATCACTATCCAAAATGTTAAAAATACATAAAAATAAAACCTTAATTAAATAAAAATATACACTTCAAAATATATTAAAAAAGCATGTAATTTTTTTATAACAATTCCAAAGAACCAACTAATAATACATATTTTTTTATTTTCACACTGTATCCTATATTATCAAGGCAAGCGGTATTTACTAGTATCTCCCTGGATAATAATGTTAAGAAACTCTGTTTCCCACTGATTAAGTCAGTTGTATATTGAGTAGCTTATGTCAGAAACAAACTTTATATTATTACCAGAGGAAAATAACAAAAATATTTAAACATCCTGATTAGCAAGTGAACCCACAACTTTTACAGTCAGACACTGACCCACGGTACCACAAAAACCCCAAATGTATAATAAATATATTGTGTAATCTTATAACACAAAAAGTCTATAGCATATTGGTTGTAATATTTATCACTTATTTTAATTTTTGTGATAACACAGAAAGTTTAGGCAATTGCCCTTTAATAGATATAATGTAATAAATGACATATTCAAGCAATAAAGTATAAAACGATTTCATTGTTTTTTCATTATATTATATTCTCAAGATGTTTATCTTTTTTTAACAATAGCTAACTATTAATTAAACATGTTTGAAAATTGCTTTATTTACACTTTTATTTTGACTTCATGTTGTGTTCCATGTATAGCAGTGTAGGCAGAGGGAACCTAGTGCAATGACACTGTTCCACACTATCTGATCTATTTTCGAGACATAACGTGTGAACTTTGAGTATCGGAACTCAACGCCGTTTTATTTTTATTATATTTTCCTATTTAGAATATGTCAAATGTTTATTTTTAACTTTTTAACATGGCAAAGACCATAACAACAGTATTAAAAAAAGTATAATACCAACAAAAATCATAATGAAAATCAATAATGACATTTATAACCTAAAAAGTAAGTAATAAACTTATTATAACAATTTAACAATTGTTTAATACAGTTAAAACTACACTATCGCTATTTACATATCCCTGTTCACCACAAAACTCGTACTAGATTCTGATAAGAACAGATAAGACTCTTATTTAAACACAGCTAGAATTTTGATATAGTAAAATTAATGTTATTAACAATTATTTGAGACTGCCGTATAATAAATTTTACCGCTCTGTTGCTTACGGGGAAAATAGTAGGTGATGTAAAAACACACAGCCACTGACTCGATCGAAGTACGCTTAAAACAAGTTTAACAATTATATAATCACGATTAACTATACACACTTTTTATAATGTCTTTTTTTAATCAATTACATTTATTTCACAATTGTTTTAAATTAAAAAATACAAAATACGACAATATTATAGCGATTACAACTTGTGACTGACTTCGCTTTGTACGAGGACACGTCATTCTGACAATTGGAGCGAGACAGCTACAGTGCTAGTGCGAGACAGCGATAGCGTAATACAAACAAATATACAGCCACCATTAAAATTAAACAGACTGATTATTTTATTCCTAACCATTTTTTTAAATAACATTGTAACGATTATTTCGCATTAAATTGAAGATAACTTTATATTATCTATATATCTATATTATATTATATAATATATGGAATGTAATTGCGTAGAATAAAATATACATATACAACATATATAGTTAGTTTAAGTGGCTGCGTAATAAACGTAATTGAATGCTAGAAATCATTAATCATTGCACAAATTGTCATGTGTTCGTTAAATGTAATTTTGTACTGTTTTTAGAATAAAATTCTTTGACAGCGCCATCTGCTAACAAGAGGAGGTATTGCGGTTTAAATATATTTTATTCTATTTCACTAGATGGCTGAATACGATGTAACTTTTGGCAAAAAATTCTTTACTTTTTTATCATTTTGTATTTGTTATTTTGTTCGCTTAAAGACGATGCCTAACAAAAAATGGAGCAACCGGGTGGGTTAGCAAAAGCAGTTGTTTAGCAGCAAAAAATATAAACTCAATTCA
Source organism: Heliconius sara (assembly GCA_917862395.2). Taxonomy (NCBI): domain Eukaryota; kingdom Metazoa; phylum Arthropoda; class Insecta; order Lepidoptera; family Nymphalidae; genus Heliconius; species Heliconius sara. The sequence goes on from OU860785.2 coordinate 15,658,831, forward strand.
TTTTTCAAGTAAAAATTGTCGCTGGGATTAAATTTGAATCTACTACAAATAAAACATATGCCAACAATACGAAGGTCAAGCTTACATGTAATATAAAAAAATATAAATAGGATAATATGATTAATATCATCGCCCGTAAACCAATTTTACAGACAACCAGTTTTTAGGTTCACGCTATATCGAGCACATAGCAGGAAAGCCAGATGGAACTTGCCGCCGAATTTTGGAGGAATTGTGTGTTGAATAGCGGAGTGTAGGCTTGTGCTCTACCGCCACGTCTGGCCTCCACTTAAAGTTATATATTTTATTCACAATTGCCTATTGCTCATGGCTATTACGTTATACGTTGGTGGGATATTATACGTTGATGATATTTATATTAAAAAAAATATACTTACAAAAATTTACGCAGCGAAACTTGATTTTTATATGTTTACTTAAAATAAAATTTTCTTTCCTTAGTGAGGAAGTGTTAACTTTGAAAATGTTAAAAATATCAAATAATTAGGATTCTCATATTCTTCTTCAAAATGCTTAAGTAGGTACAAGGACAACATAGATAAATTGTAACAAGTTTATATTTTGACACTAGGTTTTTTATGTAAATTTAAATAAAATATCAAGGCAATGAATTAATAATCATTACATAAATATTAAACAAAGTTCGCTTACCGCTTCTCGAGTCCATCTTTATGATTATTAAGAAAACACATCACTATCATTTTTGACGTTTCTATTTGAAAAAGTCTATTAATTTTAAAAAGCGCCCTTTTCTATTAAGTAAAAAATTAATATTATAGAAAAATAAAACTAGAAAGAATAATTTATAATTTGTTACCACTTGTGTGAAAGACTTTTTTTATCATGTGTCGAAAAAAAAGAATACAAACAATGTACATACAGTTATTAGGTACTTCAAAATATAAAATGATGAGTTAAATGCTGTGACTACAAACTTTAAATGTAAGTTAAATTTGTCACATATATATTATATATACTGGCGATAAGAATAGATGTCCCTACTGATTAAAAAAAGATATTAATCTTATAGCCGTACTTTATTTTATCAGCATATCATAACACAGCATAATTTCAGCTTGCTACCTCCAAGCGTTCCTGAGATAAAAGGTCTTGACAGACGGACGGACAACACAATTATCCTATAAGGGTCCCGTTTTATCCATTCGAGGTACGGAACCCTAAAAAATCAAGATTATATTATAAAACATAAAAATACAGTTAGACAAATAAAAAAAATATATCAGTAAAAAGTAGAGAGACAATGGGCATGGCCTAGCTCTTACGGCCGTGGAAAGCTTCACGCTGTATCCCACACAGGAGGGAGGCAGAGAGAACCTAGTGTTAACACAATCCGTTCCCCACTTTCCGTCGAATTCTGGAGGCCTTGCGTGTTGAGTGGCGGAACTCAACGCCGACTTTGTCCCGGCACCAGAGCAAGCAAATGAAAATATAGATTTCAATAAATTTTTCATCTCCTTGAGTGGGGATCGAACCCACAACCAGTCGATTTCTGCCCTTGCGCCACGACTGGCGCAGGGGCACAAAGTGTGACTGGATTCTGTGCAATGAATTACTATAAAAAAATATTACGAAGCCGCTGTAACGAAATGGCTCAAGCGTGTGACTGTGAACACGACGGTTCTATGTTTGATTCCAATTGAGGGCATGAATTATTTAATATTTTCATGTTCTCGCTCTGCTAACTACACAAAGCGCAGTGATGACACGTAATGCCTCGAAAATTCGACAGTAAGAGGGGAAAGGAGTATTATAGCACTAGGTTTCCTCTGTCTATAATGTCTTATGCGGGATATAGCGTGAACCTATAATAAATATTACTTCAAAAAATCTAATTATATAAACAAATTATTTTATTTTAAAAAATACGTTGAATCAAATTTAACGCGTAGTACCCCGTTCATATCAGTATTTAGTAAAGATTAGATATTAGAATACATTTTATGGTAATTTTTATATTTTATTACACTATTATAAGCTAAAGAGTTGGTTTGCCTAAACGCGCTTATCTCAGGAAATACGGGTTTGTATTGAAATATTATTTTTGTATTGGATAGTCCATTTATCGAGGAAGGCTATATTAATACATCACGTTAATCATTTGACCACAAGGGCGACACCACGGGTATGTCTAGTATTATACAAATGTAGCTGTAGATTATGTAGTTTCAAATATTTTTGTTTTACTATAATTACCTTATTTTATATTAAATTGAAGATTATATTTTATATTATAATAACTTACCGGTATATATTTTTTATTGACCGCCACAATGTCCACGGGGTCCGGACTGAGACTTCTCATGGTGGGCAGTACGTCGTCTATCATTGTTGCTCGTTTATTGATCTGTAGCAAAAAGGAAAATAAATAAATGTAACATTTACAAAATTTACGTCAAGGCGTTGTTGTTTAATTTCCACTCGGGAAAATGAATTATTTTAATTTTAACAACATTCATATATGAATAATAATATCATAATAATGTCGGCCGGCCGCTGAGGCCGGTCGTGGCGCAGCGGCACGAAGTGTGACTGCAATACCGACTGGTAGTGGGTTCGATCCCTACTCGAGGAGATGATATATTTACGCTCTGGTGTCGAGGTTAAGCGCGGCGTTGAGTTCTGCCACTCAACACACAATGCCTCCAGAATTCGGCAGAAAGTGGGGAAAGGAGTGTCTTAACACAAGGTTCCCTCTGTCTACCCTTCTGTGTGCGAGATACAGCGTGAAGCTGATATTTATTTATATTATTATAATGTCTGCAAAAATGAGTGGTGCGTGGGAAACGAAATGTCTTAATGTTTAACACCAGGTTTCCTCTGTTAACCTGTTATAGGCGAAATACAGCGTGAAAATTTTCATTAACTTAGTTTTGAAAAATAATTTTGAAAAAAACTTATTTGCAAATCCTTGTATATTGAACAAAGATAGTAGTCAAAATAAGATTATCAACTTTTTTTAATGTTTATTTTTCTTAGAAATTGTTCAAATTGGTTCTTATAAAGCAACTAGATGTGTTATTTAGCCGTAATTATGTATCACGTTGGTCGTAGGCCGAGGGGCGGCTTGTGTTTTGTTCTTAGTACATATTTTGTTATATGCACGAACTAAATAAAGTCTTTATTGGCTGACCATGGTGTAAGTTAACGTTTTAAAATACAATTTAGTGAAAAAAAAAACAATATAAATTATATTACACATTTAAAAATTGATAGATAATAATCTTCAACAGTCAGATTATAAGTCAGTGTCCCTTGACATAGGCACCCACGAGTATCTTTCACTGACTGTTCTTTTTTAATTTTACTTTTTTTCTAAATTATAGTCACTGTCGTTATTTTTGCTTCACGCTGTATCCTGTATAGGTCTTTGTTTTCCAGAACGGATAAGTGAAGATTTGTATGATTTCTTTATTTTAAAATTTATTATTCCATAAAATCACTGAGAATACATATAGTACTTCTTGTCAATTTAATCTAATCAAAAATAATCCATAAATGTCCGGTGATATACAGTGATTTTTAACGATATGCGTTATATCTAACATACTGTTGGAAACCAAATATATTTTAACGGTTGTTCGACCTTCGTGGTCGATCGACGTTCGTATTTAATTGAAATCAAATTGTCAATTATCTTTTGTCAAAGCATAGCTAGATAGGATAGAAGGAACACATCTCCGATATCAAGAATGGGCATGTATCAAAGTCAGCTGTATGTGAGCATACTGTGGATAAACCTAGCCATTACATAAGGTTTGATAAACCCCTCATCCTCGCTAAGGAAAACAGATATATTCCTAGAATTATCCGCGAGGCTATTAAAATACAAAAATATCCTAATTTCAATAGAGAGGATGGCTGGAAGCTTTCTAACACCTGGGACCCACTCATAAAATCTTTGAAGTCTCAAACCCACCATACCAGAGGGCAAGATACAGTTAGCTCATTCTGCAAGAATCCAGGGCAGTACGCGAGGAAATTAAGAAGTCGTTGGCGGTAGTTTGATATAGTAATTATGTCAACTGACAGACGAATGCCACCTCAGTCTACCCGTGACTACGGACTACTGCAAAGTGTTCGAAACGTCGGGTTCCCCAAAATGTATAAAGATACAAAATATACGCGATTAATCCGGTTAAAATAGTTTTCATTTAAAAAGCTAGAGTACTCCTAAGGAACGTAGCTTTCATTAAAAACCAAAAATAAGTAAATCGGACCGGTAAACCCAGAGATCTTAGCGCTTGCACAAACAAACAAATTCTTCCGCTTTGTTATATTAGTATAGACTGGTATACATTAATATGCTTGTCATATTGTGTTTATACTTTTCATACTATCGCAACTTCCGCAGATTTGGGTAAGGAATCTGTTGTTAGCAAACTCATGTAAAATAGAGTAAATATAGGTAGAAAAGATTATAAAAGCAATGGAAATGTTTCAATAGAGGCAATTGCTTGTAGGCAACGGCCCTTATTGGATCCCTCAAACTCGTATGAAGTATTGTTATTAGATGATATCACTTATTACAATTCCGTAGAATTTCTTTCCGAATAATTTAGAAACATATAAGTAGACAATAAGTATTTTTATCTTGTTTTTTAAAAAAACATTAACCACTTCCGATTTCTAATACTAATGCCAACAATTTTATAAGTCTTATGGGTCTAAGTACATGTGTCTATAATATAATTCCTATATGTTATAATAGAAATAATTCTAAGTTTGCCACAGTGTATTTGTAAAGTATCGTCCAGTCCCGTAGACATTTCGAGAATTTCTATCTTAGTGCTTCCTTTTACTCCCTAAGAAATCTGCATGCCACCTGCAGCTATCTACGCTGCGTAGTTTCGGCAGTGCATTGTATGTCAGTCACTTGATAACGGATGAGTTCCATATATTATATAGATGTAATTAATAATAGCGTGACGTGATATCCACAATCTAATCAACACGTTATCTAAAAATACACTTGGTACTTCAGGCGTAGTTGTAACTAATAAGTTTACATCTTCCATATTGGGAGAATGGAGAATTATATCACTAAGTGCTCTAACTCAAAGGTGCCAGTTAACTTACAGGAATAAATAAATCTTGAATGCTTTACATAGTAAAGCTATCTTGAGATAAAAATTCAGGCGTTTTTCACAAATTCAATTGATAAGATAAGATTATATGCATAATAGTAGCTACACTTAACAAATTACTCACAGATGTCTTTAGACGTGATAATTTTACTGTTTAATTAGGTTCACGCTGTATCCCTGCATATAAAATAAACGGAGAGAACCTATTGTTAAGACACTCCATCAGCTAATTTTCACTATATTTTTTGAAATCAAGGCCGCACTTTGTCTTTTTATCAGAGCGAGGAATAGTTCATTTCCATGAGTGGGAATTGAGCCCATAACCCTCGTGCTTACAGTTAGCGACTGTTTTTATCCTTCATCGATGACAATAAAAGAAAAAAATAAATTCACATGTATAGACATGTCAAATTATTCATAACTCAGTTTAATTTACTTCATGACTAAGAATATATCATGAAAAAGACATTTTCAGTTTAAATGATGTGTTGATACGGGTTTGAATATCATTATTCTGTAATGGTTAAGCGTTTATTTTATTATTAAATGAGAGACACCGACGTGTTGCAGCGGCACTGTGGCAACCTAACTATAAATGCGACAATTGTAGGTTCGTTTCCCAATCATTGAATTGAGTTATCGGTTTTCTCGCTCTGGTAACAAGACAAAGCACAGCGTAGAGTTCCGCCAGTCAACACGCAATGTCTAGAAAATTATGAGGTGGGTGGGAAAAAGTGTGAGCAAAAAGTAAGAATTCACATCTCCAACTGTCTCTTAGACTATAAACATTGAACTTGAAGTTGACTTTAATTGAAGATAACCTCTGGACACGTGTACAAAGTAAATTATATGTCACTCTGTAGATTACAGGTTCACTTTTTGTATTTTGTATATACATTATAATACTAAGAGGCCAGTCGTGGCGCACAATGTGGAAATCCCAACTCGTTCAAATGAAATATTTATTTAAATTGATATTTTCTTTTCTTTGCTTTGGTGTCGAGTCAAAGCACTGTGTTGAGTTCCGCCACTCAGCACGCCATGCTTCCAGAATTCGGCGGAATATGGGGAACGGTGTGATTTAACACATGGTTGCCTCAGCTTTGTGCGGGATACCGCGTAAAGCTGATTGTTTAAAAAACCGATTTGAAACAATAAATAATTTTTTTTTTAAAACATTTTTGAAGTGTTATTCCTCACTTCGGAAAAAAAACTTATTTAGAAAACGTATAAATATTTGAACGTGGCGTATCGTGGCAAATATTACTTTGATTAACGAAGTTATCAATACGTGAACGTAAATAAAATATTATGCGACCACAATTTTCTAAATTCATTCGTATAGAATAATCAAAAAACTGGGTAATAATCAAATAAATCATAAATTTGATTAATGATTTTTGATTTTGATGATTTTTTGTATAGTTTAGAGTCAGAGCCTCTCCACTTTTTGCCTGAATACGAGACAGGAAGTGGCGAAATTCAACGCAACACTTCCTTCCAGAGAGATTCGAAACTTCACAACCTTCCAGAGAGATTCTTAGTTATTAGTGTTAGCGACCTGAACGCCGCTTCTCCCGCTTTTACTTATTTTAATATTATTATCAAATGATATAAAATCTTTACATAGATTATTTTCAGCGTAGTTCATCTAAATTCGTCCAGTAGTTTTTGCGTGATGGTAGAACAAGCATACGTCCTCACAAATTTTCACATGTGATCCTTTGCACTCGTAAATATTTTCTATTATGAGTACACTGTACTTGGATTATTATTTTACCTATTTATCTGTCTACTAGAAAATTTTTTATGTGAGTTTTTTTAATGTGCTAATATTGCGTAGTTCTAGAAAAAATAAAAGTTCAATGTTAAAAAATATGTGATATTTTTTAAAGAATATTTTTTTTTCTCAAATGTTTATTCAAAATAAACCCAACCATGTTTCGAAACTCATAAAAAAATATCTGATCGTGTTAATTATAAAACGAATTAATATTCACGACGCAAAAATGGACTGTTTAAACATTTGAAGCACATTTGTCTTTTTCGACAAAAAATATTACCTACTTTGATATCTTTAAGGCTTTTTACTATTATTTACGATAAAACGATCGTCAATCGATCGGCTCCCATTAAAAATTTTTAACAAATCCTTGTATTTTGATAAAGCATGTGTTTATGGCTTAATCCTGCGGTAGCTTTTGTTTTGTACTTTGACTTGTTGCAATCGGCATTTTTTTTGGTCTTATTTAACCACCAATCCGGCGACATACGAACGCAAAGGGCTAATAATATTATCCCGGATAATATTAGTTAGGTAAATCTTTTATTGATTATGCGGACGGTATCTTTACATATAATAAAAGTTTAGATTTTATCGCGTCACGCTATATCTCGCACATAGTAGAGCACGCAAAGGGAACCTGGTAACCTAGAATTAAGACAATCTGCTTCCATTAAGTCACTTATACCTCCACTTTTTGATGAATTCTCATTGCGAAATTCGAATGACTTAACTCCGAGAAAGTCCATCAGAATGGGCATGGAATCCACAAACGTCACGTCGCGTTTACAGTCGCGCGCTTGTGTCCCTGCGCCGCGCCACGATTGTTAAGAGGTTTGCGCTAAATATAGATGATAATGGTTTGTAAATTATAATTAATTATCAATTTTACCAATTGTTATCTAAATTTTAAATCTAATTGATAAGATTATTGACACAAGTATTCAAACTATATATACTATGAATAGTACAAAACAAACACAATTTCAAAGTGTTGTACGGATGTAATTTTCTTTTTAGCTCCACGCTGTATCCCGTACATAGTAGAATAGGCAGAGAGAACCTCAGAACCTAGTGTTAAGACACTTCGTTTCCCACTTTCCGCCGAATTCTGAATGCATTGCGTGTTGTGTGGCGCCTCAACTTCTACTTCTAATTAAATTATGAAACAGATTTATATATATATATATATATATATATATATATATATATATATATATATATATATATATATATATATATATATATATATATATATCTATCTATCTATCTATCTATATATATATATATATATATATATATATAGTGTTTCGCTGTAATCCGTAACCGTTCCCCATCTTCGTTACCCACTTCCGATTTATAGTTCCGCAACTCAATACACATTTCCTCAAGGAAAGGAATTGCTTTAAAGGGGAGTTCCCAGGTTTCCTCTGCCTACCCTACTATGCGCAGAATACAATTTGAGGTTAAAAATAATAATATTCAGAAAATTTCTAGAAATTTATTTATAAAGACGAAACGCAAAAAGTAGCATTTGACTTTTGCTCTTTTATGTACAGTTAAGTAAGAGGTTACACGAGATTACAAAAATAATTAGTATTATTTATTCGTTCACTGAATTTATAAGTAAAATTTGATTATTTAATTTATAAAGAGCAACGTTGAGTTTCCTCATTAAATAATTGGGCGGTGAATGGTGGACTTGTTGTGTCACTAGATTTCCTCTGCCTTACTTCATATGCGCAATACAGCGTGCAGCTATATTTTTTACACAAAATCAAATAATTTTATTCAAAATAAGAAGTTTCATCTTTCGAATGTCAAATAATTTACCATCGGTTCATTAAAGTGACTGCCTCAGACTTGAGAAGAACCGGCGCAATTATTTGGCAATAACCTTTAACACACAAACCTCCTTTCACTTACTTATACTTACTTTTTAAATTATCATATAATTATTTTTAATAAATTAAACAGAAATATAAAAAATAAAGTTTCAAAATAAATGAACCAAAACTCAAAATTATAAATTTCCTTTCGCCTGTATTAATGACATGTTTTACTAAAAACCGGCCGAACAACTTCACATAACAAATATATTATCCTCATAGCGAATCGTTTCCTTTACTTCTATGTATCTATTATATATAAATATAATAAAGCGGAAGAGTTTGCTTAATTGAAAGTGCTAATCTCAGGAACACTGTATTGAATTGATATATTTTTCGCAGAGTTACCTTCCTTAATTAAAATGGTCTTTGCCCCAGATTAGTTTGTTGTCCACCCCAGAATTTTTACATTTAATTATTTATTATTTATTTACATTAAAAATCATTTAATTATTTATTTACATTAAAAATCTGAGCTTCAAAAATTTGAAAAAAAAAACGGTCGACATCATGGTCGTGGTCTCGACCGCCACTCGAGGGAATTATTATATTAAAAAAATCGTCCGTTTACCCCGTGTAATAAACATCATTAGGGTAAATATACGAATGTTTTTTTATTTTTTATTTTACTATGTATCCTGCAGAACCAAGGTAGGCGTAGGGCACTTATTGTTAAGACGCTCCCCACGCCCGCCAAAATTTCATGACATTACGTGTTGAGTGGTTGAACTTAACACTGTGTTTTGTCTTGTTACCAGAACGAGGAAATGAAAATATTAAATTCCTCGAACGACAATGTAACTCACAACCGTCGCTTTATCATCACACTTAAGAGCTACCATAAGTATTTGTTATTTCTAAGAATGCTTACAAACATTTATAGGAAAATTTAACTAAAATATTATCTTTTCCGTTTTGTAAATAAATATTATTATAATATATCGAATGTAAACACGTGACGTAATGAAACAGTTTAACAGGGGAATGGTTATTTTCAAACAGCGCTCACCGTTCTGGCGATATAAAGTGCGGCGTTGAGTTACACTAGTAATGAAAAAAAAAAATCAGCTTCACGCTGTATCCCACATATAGCAGGGTAGGCAGAGGGAACCTAGTGTTAAGACACTCCGTTCCCCACTTTCTGCCGAAGTCTGGAGGCATTGCGTGTTGAGTGGCAGAACTCAACGCCGCTCTTTGCCACGACACCAGAGTAATGAATAGTAATGAACGCAATGCTTATAATTGGGCACAATACATTAACTGCTACTTGAAGGATACAGCATGAAGCTGAAAAAAAGTCTTTAGGTTTAGTCGTAGCACAGGGGCATGCTCTGTAAACGCGACAGGTTGTGAGTTCGATTCGTTATGCCTCCATAAGTCGGCGGAAAGTGGTAAATGAAGTATCGGAACGCTAAGTTCTTTCTGCCTGCCCTGCTATGTGCGTGATAAATATATAATCTGAAATAATTTTATATCAATAACCGAAACTGAAACGAATATAGCATTCTTCTTATATTCGCATCCGTATTTAGTACTGTATACTGAGAGTCCCTTTATGAGATACAATTCGTTCTTAACGCTATAGTCAATACTAACTCATTTTATCTCAATCATTATAAAGATAGTCAAGTCTTGTAAGTTATTTCCTTATTTTTCTTTGTATTACCCATACATACGTTATGTACATTATGTATGTATGTGTAAATAAATATCATCTTATTGTAAATTAATGATAAACATCAAACGAATTGTAACCAATATAAGAAGTTACGTCAAAAAGCCCGAGGTCATCGTGGCCCAATGGGACAGGGTCTCAATTTTGTCCAATCCAATTTTCTCGAGAATTAAGTGATATGGTGATGATCTTTTTTAGCTTCACGCTGGGTACCGTATAGCAGGGTAAACGGAAGAAAACTAGTGTTAGGACACTCCGTTCCCTATGCGTCTCGGAATTCTCGAAGCACTCCGTATTGCACACACATCGGCATTGGCAACGCAACTTTTTTAATTTAATTAAATCAAGTGTATTCCAGTTGCGGAATTATTAAGTTTCATAAAAATGAATTCAGCAGTTTTTGAGACATACATATCCACGTATTTGGAGGGGTACTGCAGAAATGTGTAGATAAAACTTGTAAGCAATCCCAAAATTAACTACCTTATAACACGTTTAATTATTAATATTATTCGTGCCTAAAGATAAAGGCCATCCTGGCACAGCAGCACAACGTACTAACTGTAAACGCAACGTCTGTCTGTTTTATTCCCACTCGAGGACTGACATACTTTCAGTTCTTCGGTTTGCTAACAATAAAAACGCGGCGTTGAGTTCTGCCACTGAACATGCAATGTCTCGAACATTGCGTCGATACAGCATACAGCGCACAGCACTATAGGCAAAGGAAACACTAAGCCTCTTCTGCCTACTCTGTTTGCATCATATAATAATAACATAAATATATTAATAATATTTTAGTGTAAACTAAACAAGTTACTACAACAGTTAAATCAGCATTTAAGGTCAAATAAATTAGACTATACACAATACATTAACCGTTTCTTGTTTTCACGCATATAACAGGAAGTCTGAGGAGACTTAGTGTTAAGGCACTCCGTTTTCAACTCTGCTCCCAAATTCCCGACATTGAGTAGCGGAACTTAACTCCGCGCTTTGCCTAAAAAATATTCTATTTCCCGAGTGAGAATTGAACTCACAACTCCTATCAAGTGTTTAGAACTTATAGTATAACATACAACGATATTACTTATGGACCTATAAATACACTGTGAGTCATGGGAAATAACATCTTGCGTGAACAATTTAATATATTTTCCTTGTTTTGTTTATGTGAATGGAAACTAATGTACTTATAGGTAGATCAATTACTAAACATGAAGTTTTACTCCCTCGTTCTGGTAGATAAAGCGCGGTGTTGAGTTCCACAACTCAACACGCAATGTCCCGAAAATTCGGCGATGCGTGACAATCTAAGCACTAGTTTATCTAAGCACTAGTTTACTTCTGTTTATCCTGCTATTTTTGGCGATGCGTGAGAAACGGAGTGTCTAAGCACTAGGTTTCCTCTGCCTATTCTGATATCTTCGATGCGTGAGAAACGGAGCCTAAAATTTGCGAAAAAAATCGTCAAGACGCTCAATTATTTAGCATAGTATAATGGATTCCCATTTGCAAATCTGGCTAACTCTGTTTCAATATCTAAATAAAGAAAACGTCGGGTTTCAAAAATGTATAAAAATACAAATTGAGGCCAGTCGTGGCGCAGCGGTACGAAGTGTGCCTGTAAAACCTGGTTCGACTGTTTGTGACGGACTGGTTGTGGGTTCGATCCCCACTCGAGGAGATGAAATATTTACTTAAATTTATATTTCCATTTCTTCGCTCTGGTGTCGAGGCTAAGCGCGGCGTTGAGTTCTGCCACTCAACACGCAATGCCTCCAGAATTCGCAAGAAAGTGGGGAACCGAGTGTCTTAACACAAAGTTCCCTCTGCCTACCCTGCTGTGTGCGGGATACAGCGTGAAGCTGATTGTTTTATAAAAATACAAAATATACGCGATTAATCCGGTTAAAATAGTTTAATTAAATAAAGAAAAGCTGTTGTAGGTTCGATCCCGACTGTTGGAATGATGACTGTAGTATTTAAATTAATTTCATTTCCGCGCTCTGATATAACGCGGCCTTGAGCTCCGCCATACAAGACGCAATGTCTCTAAGATTAGACGAAAAGTGTGGAACATTACTATGTTGTAAATATGGTGAAGCATTCTTTTTAAACAGTCACAAATTCCCCAACTAGGTAAAAAGTAGAGAAAAGAGCCTAATCACTAAGTGCCAAGAAAAACATTATAAATATATAAAATATAAATAAAATCGTGTTTTATTTATTTTAGCTTCACGCTGTATCCCGCACGTAACAGGGAAGTCGAAGGAACCTGGAAATCTAGAGTTAATACATACCGTTCCCCATTTTCCACTGAATTCTGGAGACATGCGTGTTGAGTGACGGAAATTAACGCCGCGCTTTGGCTCGTTACTAGAGCGGGGAAATTAAAGTATTAAATATCTCATTTTCTAGAACGAATCAAACCTACCACCTGTCGCGTTTACAGTCGCACGCTTGCTTCTGCGCCACAACTGGCATCACAAAACAAATATATTATTATCACAATTTGTCATTCTCTTGAAGTAGTAGATAGATTGTGAGGCACGAGTAGCTATTACGATATGCTTAGTATATTTTTAAATATATGTACCTACCTAGATAAGTATTTATGTGTGTTTGTAAACACACGCATGTTCAGTGGCGGAACACAATGCCGCATTCCTTCTATCAGAGAGGATTTAAGAATAACAAAACGATCTAACGACCTTGTTGATTCCGTTGTAAGTAATCACTACATATGTAATAAATGCAGCATAGCTTTTTTGCGTAAAAACTCAAAATCATAAGTATTTAAATTATATAACACAAAAAATATATGTTGAATAAGGCTAATGGATGAAAATGACTTTCATTTCCATTAAAAATTACAGAAAAAAAATATCATCTTGCAATTTTTAGGGTTCCGTATCTCAAAAGCCAAAACGGAACTCTTATGGGATCATTTTTGTTATCCGTATGTCTGCCTGTCTATCAAGACCATTTTTCTCAAGTTCAGCTCGCTCTTGACCAGTTTTTTTATAATAATAATCAACATTAGTTTTAATTCTCATACTAACTTTCATTTAGGTAATTATTATTATTGATAATTATAGTAAATATTTTGGATATATTACTTAGAACAGTAAAAATATAAGGATAGATACATTATATGATCTTCTGTATACATTATCACATTTATATGAAATCGATTTATTAAATCATTGCAATTTAACAATATTATTATAATTTTCCTTATTATGCTCAAGATGACGTGTAAAATAGGCTGAATAACAACACACGTGACACAAGCTTAAGCGAACCGAAAAGGATGTAAAATATACATTTAATGTCAAAAATTAAAATATATTTTATTATAAAATCTATTCTTAAATAATGTTAAAGAAATTAAAATAGTTATAGGCCGTAGGTAGGTTTTAAGCAATAAACTACAATATTTTCCTTATATAATTATTATCGTATAATTAAAACATGACAGCTCTATTGATGTCAAAATACGTAATATACAGATAAAAAATCATATGTGTAGCTAATAATATTTACAATAGTAGCACGTGTATAGTCCAATTTTTTTTAAATTCACAGGTTAAATTGAATTAAGTGATATACGTCTGGGTTTTTCCAATCAAAGAAAATCAGTAGGAAAAATAAAACAGAAATTACATCTTAACTTTATATGTTAAAATGTGATTAAATTAAAATGTTTTAATATGTTAATATAGATAAAATAAGATATTTCCTCAAAGTGTACAAACTTTCAAAAATAACCAAAGCAAGCAACCATGATTGATACAACCCAAGTTATAGTTACATCATAAATAAAAATACTCACCGCAATATATTATTGAGGGACGAAAAAAATCCAAATTACACACTTGAAAACACTTAAATTACACAAAAAAATGTTGATTACAGCTAATAAAACAAATTACTTTTTGGTATCGCGCCAAAATTGTTACACGGATAAATTAAGACGGTCTTTATAGCTATAGAAAACGAAGGTTAATTAATGACTTTTTGAATTGGTAGGGTTATATTGGTAAAATGGACGTCAAGTCCGTACGGTAGCTAAATAGAAACTGAATTAAAGTACATGCTCTCGAAGCGTGATTAGGAATGTGATAATATTATTATCTTATCATTCGCAAAACACTGTTTTTAGAGATACCTTGTATGTTAAAAGTTTATATTTTTAGTATTGGCTTAAGAATTGATGAAAATTAAATGAATTACGTATTGTTTATCTGTAATAATATTATAAAACAAAGGCTGTTTGGTTTTTTGTGTTGGATAGCCGTTCCTTTCCATTTATCGAGGAAGACTTTTATAGGCTATACATTTTTATACTTTCACGCTGAATCTCGTACATAGTAGGATAGGCAAAGGGAACTTGAAAACATAGTATTCTCTGTTCCACTTAAAACACCGCCGAATTCATGAGACATTGCGTGGTGAGTGGCGGAACTCAACGCCGTATTTTGCTTGGTTACCAGAGTGAGGAAATGAAAAAATTAAATATTTCACTCCCCCGAGTGGCAACCGAACACAATGTTAGAATTTTATCACATAATAAATCAAATATTTTAAATATAAATCAACCAATCGATGCAAAATGTTATGTAACTCTTACTGATGACGTCATATTACAACAGGTGGGGCACTTCTATTTATATAAACAATACAATTAGGTTCAAGTTATCTTAAGTCTCTTCCGCGTAGCAGGATAGGCAGCAGGGTAGTAGCAGGGAACCTCGTGTTAAAACACTTCATTTATCACGTTCTTTAGGTTCCCTCTGCGTATACTGCTTTATGTGGGTGACAGCGTCGAAAAAAAAATCATTCAAGGTGAATCTTATTATATCTATTATTTATATTTTTACCAATTTTCAATAGACCATCCGTACACAAGAGGGAAAGGTCTGCAAAACAAATAAAAATACTAAATAACTACAACACAAACATAATTCATACAAATATTTATATTAAATACTTAATTAGAAAAGTGTGGATTAACACTTTAAAAATGTTTAAAAATATTTATATTACTTATACATATTTTTTTAAGAAAATGTTTTAGCTTCACGTTGTATCCCGCATATACCGCATGGTAGGCAGAGGGAAACTAGTGTTAAGTTACGCCATTCCCCACTTTCCGTCCAATTTTCGAAATATTTGCGAGTAGAGACCGTCTAGTCTTTTACTGAAGTTACAAGCACATACAAATAAGAAAGGTAGTAGAGTAGTAGACAATACGTTCGCAGTTTGTCATTTCTCACTCACAGCAAAAAATAGACAAAAAAATAAATAAATAATAATGTAATGATTTTATATGTATAAGTTTGTAGAAAATTGGCTTAGATAAGTAAATAAATGTGCTGAAATATATAATTGCGACTAGAAGCAGACTATAAATTTGCTCTTTTGATTATAATTACTTTTGCGAGAAAATAGTTCGAATCGGTAACTAAAATTAAGAAAAAAAATCAGAGTAAAATTATGGTCGGCTTCTTTTTAAAAAAGAAGCTAATACTAAGCATTATTAAAAAAATACGCGAATATTTCTGTTAAGCCTTTAAGAAATAGTAAAAACCAGAAGCTTTATTGATTTATCTTAGCCTCCTATATCATGCATTGAAAGTAGAAAGTAGTCTCAATCGAGTCAGGATCAGGATCAGGCCAGGATTGGGATCAGGGTCAGGTGTGGTCACAAAGTGTCGTAAATATCATGAACAAACAAGGTCATAATAGTGTTGATTTGGTCTGCTAGTCCAAAACGCCGAATTTCATTTTTTATGTAATTTTTTTTATGTATTTTTATTATTAATTATCGTAGCAACAAATATATTAAACGATATAAATAGAAACGCTACAAAAAAAGCACTGCATAAGGTACTGCCACCAGTGACCTACTAATGTCGATTTTTTTTATTTCAATAAAGAAAGACTAATTTTTTTCCAATTTCAAAACAACTAAATCTATATATGATTCTTACTGCAATTTAGTACCATATGTATCTATATGTATATTCTGCCATTTTCTTTTATGATAGCGAATTGAAACGTGCACAGAGCGAGTGATTTAATGTCAATATCTGCATTACTTGAGCTAATTAATTTAATCGCTTTGCTTCTCTTCAGCTCTCCTGGACCTCTGCCCAGGGGTTGAATCACGATCGTTTGCTTTTTGAAAATTCATCAGATAACTAGGCATGCGTTAGCCCTGATTTAAACCTGTATAACCAAATAAGAGACGTGACTTGCTAATGTTCTAGGTGTAGAGGAGATTTTATTGCATTAAATAAAATATGACTTACCGTATTTTAAAACCTGTTGCTTACTTACCGTTACCGTTTTCCGTGTCATAAAACGTGTTACTTAGTCCTAGCCAGATTTGTCCAGGGGATAGATGTTAACTCTCTTACGAACTCGAAATTTTAGCAATTGTTAACTCGTAAAAGATTTGTTCACTGGTAGTTACAGTTTATAATAGTAATACATTGTTACGTACGTAGTTATTTTACCTTAACGCGATTCTGTACCCCGTATAACAAGGTGGTGGTCACTATTCCGTGTGTTAACGTAGATTTTTTTTTAGCCAATTCAATAAAAGTTTTGTCGTACAAACAC
Organism: Heliconius sara; assembly: GCA_917862395.2. NCBI lineage: Eukaryota > Metazoa > Arthropoda > Insecta > Lepidoptera > Nymphalidae > Heliconius > Heliconius sara. The sequence continues at coordinate 15,675,937 of OU860785.2, forward strand.
GTTTAATATTAACATATACTCTTTATTCATACACCTGTTCATTTATCTGTTCATTAAGTGTAAACGGACAATAAAGATTTATAAACTTATTTATGAAAGAATATTTAGTATCTCAAAAGCAATCAAGAAAATCCCTTAGGAAGTTACTAGGGTGGTGAAGTGCGATGACCACATATGGGGAAAGATACCTAAAGGTTTTTGTAGCATTGTGTACCTTAAAAATTGTATGAATAATCTTTTATTTTTTTTTATAAATCATAATCTTTAAAATTACGTTTACCCTTCAAAATTGCTCATCTTTGATATTTGTGTCTAAATTGAATATGTTTCTACTTGTAAGAATTTGAGGTAAAACCTACTGTGATCAAATTGGGTTACTCAGAACCGGTTCTTTAACGAGTAAACTTTACAATCTCAAGAATATCTGATGCTTTAAGTCACTTAATATATATAGTTTAAAAATGATCGTTTCAAATATTTCAACTATAGTTAGAGATTTCTGCGTTAAGTTAAGGGAACCCATTTTACTACTAAATTAAAATCGTATTGCAGGAACTTAAAATTTAGAAATCTTTGTAAAATCGTTATTGCATTTTTCATGAGACATTTAAGACGTTAATCTTTACATAAAATGAAAAATTATTTACTATGGTTTGCCTCGTAATTGTTATAAAAGCTTCTTATCATCATATAAATATTGTTTTAACGATATATGTATGTATATGCTTAATAATAATAACTCTAGACATTAGGATATATTTAAGCTCTTCTTAGTATCTTTCCTTTACAAATTAACGTGACCGTATTTATATATATTTGTTGATATTAGAAATTATATTTTAACATAAGAAATTATTTTATACAATACAATATTAGTATATGTGAACGTATATATATATATATATATATATATATATATATATATATATATATATATATATATATATATATATATATGAATGTATATATTTAAGTATGTTTAAGTATGTATATTTATTTTATCTTATTATCTTACCTAAAGCATACGGTGGAAAATGGAGAACTGAGTGTCTTAACACTAAGTTCCCTTTACCCTGTTGTGTACGAGATACAGCGTGAATTTCAAAAAAAGTTCTCACTTCGTGCCAAATTTGTTAACTGTAAGTCCGCGGCAAATGGAAAATTTTCCAACAAAAAGCAGTTTAATCAATACATAAATAACATTAATAGTCTTGACAAACGGACAGACGGTCAGACGTCTAAGTGATCCTATATGGATTCCGTTTTTACGAAACGACTTGTGGTACCGAACTCTAAAAATCAATAAAAAAAAAACAATAAAATGTATTATTTACTTATTATTTAAGCATGTTGTCATTCTTTTAATATTTGTATGTGTTTGTAAGTTTTATAGTAGGTGGTTTATACAATAAGCGCTCTCATCGCTATTATGCTAAATTCATGGAATATAATTAAAGACACTACTGTATGTATATATCATATTTAAATTTTATGCTACACTGCCATTAAAACATATATGGTCACGTTCGTTGACCGAACAGTACTTACGGCCAGGCCCTCTGTAAAATATATCTAGAGCCGACTCTTCAGTATAGTGTGTAGAGTCTAGATTCTACACACGCCCAAGCTGCTTGTATGTATAGTATGAAGGAGATAAATGAATATAAAAGGTATACTAACCCTTTCTTAGGTTTATTCCACTTCTTCGATGTGCTAAAGCCGTACTTCTGTAATTCCCTGTAGTACTTTTTTTGTTCTTTAGCTTTCTTTTTAGCTTCTTTCCTCTGTCTCTCCATAAATATTTTTAGCTCTTCTTCGACGTCCACTAAGGTTTTGTTTTGTTTATCTGTGAAAAGTGATATCAATATCTGTTTATCTATATTTATTACTTCCCGCTATATCCCGCACACAGCTGAGTAGGCAAAGGGAACCTGGTGACCTAGTGTCAAGATACTCCGTCCTTACTTCTATTAAGACAATTCCATTTCTCGCTTTCCCTGCCGAATTTCTGGAGACATTGCGTGCTAAGTGGCGGAACGCAACGGCGTGCTTTGCCTAGTAATTGTTTTCATCAGTCAATATGGTCCGCGTGTGGGGTACGGCATATACGCGTTCACGCATGCACACATTTACACCAACCGATTAACTTCATTAGTTGTTAGGCCATTAGCGGACACGCAAGCCGTATGGATAGCCACTTTCGTTGGTAAATACCCAATATTCGGGGACTCCCCGACGAAAATCAGAGAAAAATTCAAATGGTCCTTAATAAAACCGTAATAAAATAGTGAAGAATAGACAATTCAAACTCACTAGCCGCCGCGGATCCATAATCATCAAAAACGCCTTTCTTTTGTCTCAAATATTTCTTCTCAATTTCATGCATCATGTTGCACAAATGTATAATAGCTTTGCTATGCACTAACATATTTGTGTAAATATAAAACATATAGTTTACAGGGGCGTAGTTGGCCATTTCTTTATGCATAAATTTCTTTTCTACCATGTGGTATAGCTCTAAGATAAGTTGATAGCGGTAAATGATTTCGTGGGTGAGGTACCCAATTTCAAATTCTAATGTGTTTAAATAGAGGGTACGTATTTCGAAATATCGGCGTAAATCCCACAAGCTGAAAAAATTATAATTTATGTTTTTATTCTCAAGAGTTTGTTTGTTTCTTTTAGGATCTAGTTAGTGGTTCGAATACATTTTTATGTGCTAGATAAATTTACCGATAAAGGGTTATATATATAAGAGGACATCGCAGTGCCACAAAGTCTGACTGTTAACGTGACGGTTGTAGGTTCATTTCACTAGAACGGTAAAATAAAATAGAAATTTTACACAGGCTGCTATAAATAAGAAACAAAGCAAGAAAAAGGAAAAACGAACTTACGCAGCTCTATAAGTCACCGATGTCATATAACACGCCATCACCTTGTCCCGCCAGCCTCCATAGTGACTTGTGTAGAACCAATTATAGAAGAATTGTCGTCTCGTTTCATTCATTATACTTTCAACACTTGTTGGCTTATAATCTAAATAATTATAATGTGGGAGAGAGTGATGTCGTTTCTCATTTCATGATTTCCTAGCTCTGGTCAAAAGACAGAGTGCGGTGTTTAGATCCACTACGCAATACGTAACGCCTAGGCCTACACTAGGTTTCCTCTGATTTTCTGCTGCAGAATAAAGCACATTCATTAGAAATTGGTTTAATTACGTCACAACATTCGTCACAAAAGACGCGAATTGTTGAAAATACAACAATTCGCGTCTTTTGTGACGTAGTTCGATTGGACGAAAACGGTTTAATTAACGACTAGTTCTTGGACGGAATGTTTCCGTGAGAGGCGCAGATTCAAGTGTCGCATATTGAATTTTTTGGTAACAATTTTAAATATTTTCTTCCGACATTCATTGTCGCGACGTATCCAAATCTCTAAAGCGAAGAACGGAGAGTTTTGACTCTTAGTACTCTCTGCAGAAGCCGATATATGTGGAATTTGAAAGAAAATAAAAAAGTTAGTTTACCTTTAGTCTCGTTATCGAATGAAACAAATAAATCGATTGTCATCTCTCTTTTGAAGGGTGTCATGTCAGGGACAAAACCTAACACTCTCATATCGGACGTCATGGAGAAGAAAACTAAAAATAACAAGTCAATACAAATACATAGTACAAAACAAAAACCCAACTACATTTATACTAAATTAATGTATCCAATGACACTCCGTGTATGTTTCTTATCCTCCAGCCTGCGATCACTTATCAAAATCAGTTAATTGATTTATAAGCAACTGAGGAACAAAGGAACGGACATACATTCATAGATACGCGCACCAAACATAACTCTTTTTTTGGCCTTACCGCTATCGGGTTAAAAATGCAGCATTGCGCTTTCTCTCGCAGAATTTAGGTGGGTTCCTCAGGAACAATTATATGTAAATTATTTTAATTTTCTGATTGGAAGCTTCAGAAGATTGGAATTTTCAGTTCGTTGTGTTTGAAACAGAGTGTCTTTACATTAAGTTTCTTTTGCCAACCCTGTTTTAAAGTTTTTTTGACGGCTTCACGCCCTATCCCTCATACAGCTGGATAGGCAGAGGGAAACTAGTATCATGTCACTGAGTTTAAGGATTGGAACAAACAATTTTCGTATTTAGTCTGTATAATAGCAAAAAGAAAAACTACATACCACATAACGAAATATGCAGCATTTTCCATATAAAACTGTAAAATTAACTATAAAAAAAATTACGACACTTTATCATAATTACAATTAATTATAATTTCAATTACGTGGTGACACCGTTTAATCGCTAATTTTAATATTTATAGTTGGATTTAGGCCGTTGTGGCGCAGTGGTACAAGCACGTGATTGTAGGCGCGAAGATTGTGGGTTCGGTTCCCGCTGCGTGACTGTCTCTTTTGTATTTTATATTAAATAAATGAGAGCAACGCATCGCAATTTAATAAAATAAACACAATTTATATAGTTATTCCCTTCGATGGGCATCGAACCCACAAACATCGAGCTTTTAATCAAGTGTATGCTATTACTTTATTAAATTGTCGTCGAATTCGTTTTTCAGGCAATTGGAGAAATTAAATTTAGTTGCGCCTTTAAGCAGTACGTGAGAAATTGAGAGCCCTAACTCTAGGTTCCTTCCGACTATCCTGATATGTGCGGGATACAGCGTGAAACTAAATAAAAAACAAGTTAGCTTTTAACTTTTTATTATCATTAATTAATTAATGAATAATACAATTTAGTTTTTATTGAAATTCCGTAACGTCAAAACGAAGAGTTAAAACTTTTTACGTAACAAGATTTGAACCCATGTCACTTTCTTTAGCTTAACGTATTTGTCATAAAATCTCAAAACCAGCTTAACACCATAGATTATAACACCAGCTAAATAAACATTTTAATAAATAAATAAATTATAAGTTAGATCTCCATTTAACACTTTTAGGTGTATAGCGCTTTTTATTGAAAGCAAAAATATCGAGTTTAGTTGACGGCCTATTTTCGTGTTTCCATACAATATTGTGGAATATAGATTTTTCAAGACGAATTTCGTTATAATCCCCTTCTGAAAAACAGGATTATATGAATTCTAATTAAGCTTCACGCTGTATCCCGCACATAGCAGGGTAGGCAAAGGGAACTTGGGAACCTAGAATAAAATTCTGGAGGCATAAAATTGGGCGTGTAGGGTAGGGTATCAATCGCCGCGCCTCCTTGTTACCAGAACGAGGAAATAATAATGTTATTAAATATTAATTCATTCCTCGGATAGGGATCGAATCAGTGAATGAGTTTAATAAAAAAAATCTCAGTTCTAAAGCATGTCTGAAAGAGAGGAACGGAAAGTCTTAGCACTAGTTTCTTTGTGCCTATTCTTCTATGCGGTATACGAATGGCGCTAAACCCTCGCCCACCGAAGATCCGTACAAAGATTGGTGGTCTCAAGATTTACCTGAAATTCAAGCGTAGCTTAGCCTGAGGCCTTTTACTTGATACTTCACTTGAACTAACAGCTTTAATATCAAATTTTGCCCTCTTTTAAGGCTATTATTTCTTAGGATTTAAACACAAATGTATTGTTTTGAGATTTTTTCTTGAACTAGTACTAATTGTAGCTAGCTAGCTGCCAAATTTCATACTAGGTCAACCGGAAGTACTCTATTAATTTTGATACTATTTTTATACTGTCGAATCTGAGTAGTTCTGCCACTCAACATGCAATGCCTCCAGAATTCGGCAGAAAGTGGGGAGCGGAGTGTCTAAAACACTAGGTTCCCTCTGCCTACCCTGCTGTGTGCGGGATACAGCGTGAAGCTGAATCTGAGTATAATGTTTGAATTTCAACTCGATATCTCCAAGCGCTCCTGAGATTAAGACTCTTGACAGATGGAACCCAAAAAATATTTGTTTAGTTAGAGAGCGGCGCTTGGTAACATAACGTTTGTTTATACTCGTATGGCCACTACATACGCAGAAAGGGCATTTTAACACTAGGTTCCCTTTACCTATCGAGATAAAAAGCGTGAAACTGTAAAAAATACCTTAAAAATATTACGTAAAGTATACAGGTTCAAATCCAAATACTTTGTAATATAATACTCACGCATAACATGAAATGCATTTAACAATTCCATTACTGTATAGTGTTGTTTCTCAAAACTTTTCAGATCGGCGTATTTTCTATACGTTTTTAACATCCTCAGGAATCGTTCTTGAATACCCGCGGCTATGAAACCTAACTCATATGTTATACTGTGGCTGTGCTTGTCCTTAATCTTCTCAGCATATTTCAGTTTATACGTTGTATCTAAGAAATAATGAAAATAGTTACCCTTAGTTAGAGGCTAGTCGTTGCGCAGGGGCACAAGCGTGTGACTGTTAGCCAGCCATGTTGTGGGATCGATTCCCACTCAAGGAAATTAAATAAGTATTTTATATTTTCATTTCTTGGTTCCAGTGTCGAGGAAAAGGGTGGAGGTAATGTCCGCTAAACAACACGCAATGTCTCAAAAGTAAGAAAAGGAGTGTCATTAAGACAATTTCCTCTACCTTCCAAGTAATATGCGGGATACAGCGTGAAACTAAAAAAATAGTAACCTGCCACAAATTCCGCGGTCATGTTTATAAGATGGTTGTGTATCAATCCAGTTGCCCATTGCTCGTTCGGTAACTCTCTCGGCTCGATCTGGGGCCTTATCTTCGGTGGTATTAGTACTAAAAGAAGTTATATAAAAATCGAGGACGTCGTGGCGCGGGCGCACCAGCGTGCAACTGTTAACGTTACGGTTGCTCGACAGCTTCCCACTCGGGAAAATTACTTATTTAATCATACATACTTAATAACTTCATTTTAAACTGGGGAATGGAAGTGTCTTAATGGGGAACAGAGTGTCTTAGCACTAGGTTCCCAGGTTCCGTCTGCCTTCAAAGAAATTAAGAGAGTTATGCTAATATACTTACATATTATAAACATGAAAATGGACATTTTATTATATAAAAATGAACTATTCAGCCAAATTTCTAATGAACTTCTTTGTTTCTTGCACATACCTACTACAGTTATATGTAATGATTAATTAAGAAGGATTTGAAGCAGCGTCTCTCATATACGTTAATGTCCTCTACACAACTGAGCAGCGTTGAGTTACATTTTAATCATATGAAGAAACATTAATAAATTTGGAACACCTTTCGCCATATACTCGATTCCTTACTTTTCGCCCAATTTTCGGAACACTGTAAGTTGAGTGGTATAATTCAAAACCGCGGTTTGAATTCTGCCAAACAACGCGGGAAAAACATATATTTTCTATTAATATAAAAAAAACAATTTCGTTACTTGGTCTATGCTAAGGTACTGTATAGCTTTGACGACTAAAGTCGGGGTGACTAGTGTCAGTAAACTGTGGACGCCAGTTCAAATCCAACTATTTTCTAATACGAAATTTATTTATATGTATATAATTTTGGATAAGTAAACAATTTGGTGATTTTTATTTTAGTTATACACAAAAAATATATTTAGAAACGTATAAATATTTGAACGTAGCGTGACCTGAACCCGCAGTGCGCTCTAACTACTAAGCCGTACGTTCTTAGCATGCGACGGCGAAACACTTACACGCGCAACGCGCACTCTAGCAACACCATATATTCCGCACATAGCAGGGTATGCAGAGGGAAACTGGGAACCTAGTGTTATGGCATGTTAAGTCATGTCCGTTTCTCACTTTCCGCCGAATTCAAGAGGCATTGTTGAGTAGCGGAAATCAAAGCCGCTTTGACTCGTTACCAGAGCGAGGAAATGAAAGTATTAAATATTTAATTTGGTCTAGTGGGAATAGAACCCACAACTTGTAGCGTTGACGGTCCCACGCTTGTGCCCATACGTCACGACTGGTCTAACAACCGCGGACTATAATAATAAATAAACTATCGGACTAAAATATCGCAGTGTAGAGTTCCGCTATGTTCAAATTTCGATACATTATATTTTTTTAAAACCACTGACTGTATGTATACTGTATAGAAATATTTTGTAAATGAAAAAATTAAAATAAACTGAAGAAACCCTTCAGTTTAATTAGCTAAAAAACTAATAAACACTTGAGTAATCAAATAATTATAATTAAAACAATATCAGCTATGGTTATATTTGAATATAAAAAATGGAAAACATTAACGCGAAAATAATTATTTTTATTTTATTAACAAGTAAGTAGTGATTGTTTTTAAAATATAAGACGTAAGGGGACTTGACCCCGTGGTCAAAAATAATAGATGCTCGTTGTATTACACATTGTGGCATGACACATTCTAAGTGCGCGGAGCGGAGCGAAGCGGAGCGGATTCTAAGCGGCGCGGTGGAGCGGAAGGTAGCTTGGACCGCTGGTGCAGTGGGGTACATCGAAACGATTAACGTCATCTTATAAAGCCTATACATAGCCTTCCTCAATAATACGTCAATCCAGCCTAAAAATATTTTATTAAATCTAACTAGTACTCGTAGTTCCTAAGATTAAAGTGTTCGAAGAAACAACTTCTTAAGCTCTATTATATAAGTATGTATAGTATAGATCTTCGTCAGTTTTATATTTTGGAACGTGGGCCCGTGTATGTTGATTTGATTTTCGCCCGGGGGAATGAAATATATAATATTTTCATTTTCTTCTTCAGTAATAACAAAATACGAATTCCAGAATTTGGTGGAAAGAGGGGAACGAAAGTGTCTCAATGGAAACAAGGTGATTGAACACTTGGTTCCTAGGTTCTCTCTACCTACCATGCTATGTGCAAGTTAAAATTTCAATTTCAGTAAAATACACCAACGCCCAACACAAGATAAAAGAAAAAGACATAGAATCGGCTAGAAAAATTTTAAACCTAACATCCGATATCATAAAAGACACGGATAGAAGAACAAGTCTTTTGTTGACCATACAGAAGAAGAACTCCGATTGCGCTCCATTCGAAATAGGCTACCTTACATTCAACATACAAGAAAAATATAGGCGAATGGTTGATAAATATAATATCAGCGTGATCATGAGACCAAAGTTGTATCTACTGGAGATGGTCTTGTATTTGGAGGAAATTGAGCATCATTTTTGGGAAATAAATCATATTTCTAACATGATGCATGAGATTGAAAGGAAATATGGTATTGAGGGTGATCTGAATGCTGAATTTAAGGATGATGTCAAGACTGAAACACCGTCATTTGGCCCAGAGATACGGTCTGACTATTTTGAACCTAGAACAAAGAAAAAATCGAAGAAGACGAAGACTTTTAAAATTGATAGATACATTAGTAATCATATGCTTTCCACAAGGAAAAGAACAACTAAATGGTGGCCTTTAGATTATGGATGGGAAATTGATTATTATTGGTAGCGTCAGTAATTTTGAAACTACACATGTTAGATCTGAGTATACTCATTATTCTTGATGATAAATGGTTAATGGTTTAAATAAAAAATATATTGTACGTAACGAAATTTCGTTTACAATAAAATATTTCTAGCATTAAACAAATGTTGTCTTTTCTTTGCTAAGTCGAAGCGAAAATGTGCAATTGTCGGTTAAAATACCTCCTAAATGTGATCTTGGCTAAGAGAAACAGTCTGATCTCCCATATAGTATAACGGTACGGTAACGGTATATATATAATTTAAACTGAATTTACAAAAACGAAGCTTGACGATAAGTTGTGCCACTCAACTTCTCTGTAGATATTTTTGCTTTATTACACGATGCTATGTAAAGAGTAATACAAATGGCAGATTACCCTTTTTATGTTGTTATCGTAGTAGATAATATAAACATACTATTGATAGGAACTATAGTAGGTAGTATATAAATATACTACCTACTACAGTTTATATAGCGTGCTCTAAAACAACAAGTATATTCTATCCAGATATCAGAAATTCGCTGCAATCTCCTGCGCTGCAATAATCTATTTAAAAAATATTGTTTTGAAAATAGACACGCTATGTGTTATTTTTATATTTTGCCACTATGGTACAATATCTGTTATTTAAATAATGCTCAGCTAATTTAATAAAATTTTATTAACATGAAAATGATCTTATTTCAGGTATCGCAAACGGATACTCCACAAAAGCGTCAGACCAAATCATCAATGAACTATCATGGAGTACAAAATTGAAATTATTGAAATACGCTCCAGAACGACGAGTTGGCATATCTCTACTGCGATCTGAAACCGGACCTGAAGACAAAGTGATGAAAAATGAGGACACAAAAAAATCACATGAAGACAAACAGATAGATGAGGACAATAGTATGAAAATGAAATTGTTCCGTTTAATGTATGAGACTGTTAGAGACAGCGACTTAAAAGTTAAGAGAGCTGAACTTATAAAATCTTATTACACGAACTACTCGTCATTCGAAATCGGTTATATATTTGGAGATATAACAGATAAACAGAATATAATGTCAGATATAAGTACGACAGTGAAAAGATTCTACCATTCCTGGAGACCAGTGGAACATATAAATGGTTATGAGCAAATTGCTAATAAAGCGATCGAAATAGCACATCTTGTTGATATGATTAAAGTTATTAACAAGAAACGATTGTAATTGACATTTGTGTCGGAGAAAGTAGAAATCGATCACTTCATATCACCGAAATAAAACAATTTTAGAGAACCTTTAAAGATCTTTTTTTTGTGAGATTCTGTTATGACTTATAAGTTATCTGTGTTTAGTAAAAAAGAACAGTAATATAATTATAATTTTGAAATGATTCTATATTTTTTTAATGTTTGTCTTTATTTAGAAAACGTATAAAAATTTGAACGTAGCAGGACTCTCACCCGCGACTCCTGGAAACCGATCAGGTTATTCCCCACTTCCGATTCTTTCCTAAGTGTGGAATAACTCTTTAAAAATGGTCTAGTTCAGATATTTATTTTGCCCTTTATTTGGTAACGGGATAACGCGCGGCGTTGAGTTCCGCCTCTTAAAAACTAGGCGATACGTGAGGGACGGGTGCCCTATGAAATCCCGTCTGCCTATCATGCTACATGCAGAAAACAGAATATGTACATATAAAAATAATAATAAAATATCTTTGTATGTGGAGGACAGAAAATCTAATAGGACAAAATATCTAAGTATTTAAATTTAATGTTTTTATGTGAAATGGATATCTAGAAAAAAAGCTGTAAATATAAAAAAGGGGGAAATTTTTACACAGAAAATAAATTTATCAACATTCATTAGAAATGAACTGACAGCTATCATGTGTACTCAAATTAAAATTTATAAAATGTTATTGGGGCAATACGCGGCGCTAAATTCCGCCATTGATCACAGGTTCCCTTTTTCCTATGTGCGGGATACAGCGTGAAGCTAGAAAAGTATTATTCTTTATTTAAGAAAAAAAATCTTTAGAAAATGGTAACAAAGTAACAACGAAATAAATTAGAAACGCGCGTTCAACGTACATCGATAAGGAAGTATGGCTTTATGGTTAAAGCGATTGTATTGGACGGTCGACAAGAGGCGTGGGTTTGAATACCGCGACGTTTAAATTTTTATACGTTTGCTAAAAAAGTATTTATCGTGTGCGCCAATATAAGATTTTCCAATTGGTTTAATGCCTAATCAAAAACAATAAACATATAATTGGTTTTGGGAATAACCTTTGAATAGTACAGATTTGTACTATAACTATAACTACAGAAATTGAAAGAAATTTCACAAATGTTGCTCACAGTAATATTTATATGTTTCGGTATGTATGTATATGTCATGTCATGTCATGTATAAGCCAGTAAAGTTATAAGGCTAGGCCAGTCGTGGCGCAGGGGCACCTAAAGGGGGAACCTAATGTAAATATATTCCGTTTTTTGCACGACGCTCAGCTTTCGAGATATTGTGTGTAAAATGGTGAAAGACGCGATGGTTGTGGGTTTGTTTTATTCTCCGCTCTGGTGAGTGATATCGCGGCGTTAAGTTTCCCCACTTACGCAATGTCTTAAAAATTAAGTGAGGCGTCGGCAACGGTACGTGAAGCTATAACTTTATCGTTTTCCAATCTTTTTAGCCATATTACCTCCAATATTGACTCAAAAAAAATACTCAAGAATCTTCGACAGAATGTTAAACGGTGATAAAGATAGGATAAGGCACCTCGCGCACGAGCTCGTCGTCGAGGTCAACTATAAGATACACCAAATAGATGACATCAGAAATCAAGTGTCGAAAATGATTGGATTCGAAATCGGCATGATTATGGGTATTTTGTAATACGCTTTCTTTTGTTAAGTTATATAATTAAAGAACTAACCAAATAACTAACTGCTTAAGCAACTAACGAATTTCAAAAATTAAAAATATACTATTTATTAATTTCTCATGTTTCGTACAGCTCACTCCACTCATTTCTCTCTCATTCTCATTTTGCAGGAAATCAAAATACAGTCTCTATGTTGGTGTAAGCCTATTTTATTTAAAACGAGACCGCATCGCTTAAGCCGCACCCGCTCATTTCTCTTTCGCAGTGGAAACGGGGCCATATAGCACCAGAGAGAACCTAGTGTTAAAACAGTCCGTTCCTCAAACACGATCCAATTTTAGGAACATTGTGTGTTGAGTAGGCGAAACTCACTGACGCTCCTTGTTACCAGATGGGATCGAACCCACAACCAACGAACCATTTAAATTCATATGTTGGTTCCGAAATTGTGTTAGTTTATTTCAGGACAAATAAAAGAAAAATACAGATCGATGTTAGAAATATATCGACAGACGAAAAACAAATATAGCGGCGCGTCTAAGATTGAGATGCCTTCAGCGGAGCCTAGGTTGCCTATACATTACTTTGTAAGGTGAGTCATAAGAAAAAACTCTAAAGAAAAAATTTTAATTTATAATTTTTTAAAATACTTTGATATAAACAGTCTCTGATAGAGCCAGAAAAAACTGTTTATTATTAGACTTTAAGGAAAAAAAAAAAAGTTTTAAATGATATACATCAATTCTTCTGCATCGGTTATTGCAATCTCGTCATCTTCTATCCCGTCTCTTGTGTAGTTTGAATCAATATTGAATCGTTCCGGTAAATCATTCAAAACAACGTTGCCCCCACGATTTTGGTTTTCTTGCTTTAACTGCTTGGTCACATACTTTTTTTATATTCTTTTACATGACAGTGCCAAGTTTACCTTTCACTCTTAATAAAGCGAACATAAAAATAAAATAATTAAGTAGAAATGTAAGACGTTGCTATCAGTACGAGGCGTAGGCCGGTTGCCAAAAAGTAATATAAAACGGTTTTGGCCCCCAACGTAAAGCCCAGCCTTGCGTCGGTTAAAAAGGCAGTTTCAGCATTTTTTTCGCATATAGCAGAATAGACAGGAGAAACCTAGTGAAGACAGTCCGAATTAGAGGCATTGCGTATTGAGTAGGATAGCTTAACTACTTTAATTATATTAATTATAATATTTATTTCGCAAATGGGCTTCGAACTGTAAGAACCCTTATTCCCTCTCTCAATATGCTTATGCTAGCAGATATAATTTCTTGTAATTTTCCGTAGTATGGGAATAACGGCTCAGCGAATTCCATAGTATTTCTCTTTTATTAAAGTATATCAATTATAAATTTAGTTACATCTTGGACGCGATCGAATATACCTTACTTGGGAAACCATAATTACTCAATCTAGTGAAAAGTTTTGTGTTTCGTTAATAAAAAATTGTGGAAAAATAGTAGTTTTTTTAAAAAAAAGACTAAGTGAAAAGGCCTTATAACAGAACCTACAACTATTGTGATTACAGTAAGACTTGCTCACACTGCGCCACGATGTCTATTAGATGTCGTCCGGGTTCTGATGTTTTTTATGAAGTTTTAATGTTAAGTACAAAAAAAATTAAATATTTTGTATGATTTTTTTTAGGATGGAAATTATACATGGTTTAGAAATAGATATCGACAGAATGATACACTTGTTAGAAACTATACCAGAGTATAAGCTCCAGAGTATGCCATTTTTCGGCTAGTATTAAGAAGGTAAATTCTATTCCTTTTTTCAGCTTCACGCTGCATCCCGCACAATGCAGGGTAGGCAGAGGGAAGCTAGTGGTAAGATACATAGTTCCACACGCATCCCTGAATTTTTGAGACATTGCATTTTGAGTGGAATCAACGCTGCCCTTATCCTTGTTACTGGAGTGAAGAAATGGAAATAACTCATTTCTCCGAGCGGGAATCGAACTTAGGTGTGACGCGGTGCCACGACGATCTCATAAATTGTATTCTCTCCGTCATTATAAACATCGCCCATATAACAGGTTAGACAGAAAGATCTAGTGTTTAGTCACTACGCTAAACGTGGGTATGCGTATTTTGGCATTATGAAGTAGTTATATATTTCTATTGTGTTTAAAATTTAAAAAAAAATGTTTTTTTAACACAATATGAGCTCACATTTGGATGTGGGCTCAAATCACTATATTAATTAGTTAAAAGTATTATTTTCAATTTCATCAAACTTCTAATCTCGGGAATAAATCATTTTCATTTTCCCGCAAACCTAACAAAGTGGAGCAAATTACGGCGTTGAGTTTCTTTATTTAGCACGAAACGTGGGAAGTGGCGAGTGTCTAATCTCTACCTGCTATATGTTGGATACAGGGTGAAGCACTAAAGCTTAAAAATAATTTCAGCGTTCCTGAACAGATGGATTTGGATCAGCTTAAATTATGTTTTCGTAAAAATATTTAATATAATTTCAACAAAAGGATTAACATAGTAAAAAAGAAACGAAATCGGACGTTTCATCGCAAATTATTTATAATCAACATTAAATGTCAAATAAATAATCTAGTTTCAATCATTTATAAACATTTACCAATAATAATCAATCTCCCATCCGTAATCAATGGGCCACCACCTGTTCTTTGGTTTCGGTTTCGGAGAGGGTCTCATTAGGCTCAAACCCTTCATGTAAAGCTGCCATTGCTTCTTCCACTCTTTCATTTTCTTCTTCTTCTCTCTCTCCATATTCCTCTGATTTTCCTGAATCTTCTTTAGGGCATTTTCCAAATCTTGAGTGGACTGTTCCGATTTTTTATGGAATTCAGGCATGTGGCTATATTTCCTTGCTATCTCGTGAAACATGTTAACTAAGTGGTAGATTTCGAGGAATAATTTTTGGATCAGTTCAGTAGATTTGATGATATCGAATAGAAGGTCTATTGCGTAGTCGTTGTGATGCTGTATGATTACTACCATTTTTCTGTACCTGTAAATGGTATATTTGTAGGATTTTTTAAATGTTTTAGACTATAACTGACTAAACGCGACGATTTTGGGTTCGGTTCTTATTGGGAGAAATGCTTATATTTAATTTGTTATTATAGCCCCGATCTGATACGCATGCAGTTTTCAAAAAATCGGGGGCAATTTGTTGGGTTGGGCAACGTAGTATTACGTTATTTCTTCCTACTATGCAATGCTGGAAAAAACGTGGAACTCTTTTTCTTATTATTATAAATTTTACCTGTGATCTCAACCCTCAACCGCGGTTTCTTATGGAAATAACTACAAAGAGGTACTCTCTTAA
Organism: Heliconius sara; assembly: GCA_917862395.2. Classification (NCBI taxonomy): domain Eukaryota; kingdom Metazoa; phylum Arthropoda; class Insecta; order Lepidoptera; family Nymphalidae; genus Heliconius; species Heliconius sara. Next base: position 15,691,577 of record OU860785.2, read on the forward strand.
CGTAACGGAAGCCATCAAGCTCTCCCATTTTTGAAACATTGTCCATCGTTATTCTACCACTACTGGTTTTAACTTGATTTCATATAGTCAATGGTCGTGCATATATCAATGAACTGACTATACAAAATAAACAGAATTTCTCAAATCGTACCAGTAATTTTTGATATAATAATAAGAAAATTTATATTTATAAGTATCACATTCAAACTCCTACTACTGCACATCGATCATACTTTCTAAATAATAACACTATACTTTTTCTTGATTGCTCTGTTCTTGACTCTGTGTCCCATTCTTTCCCAATTATCGACATATTAAGTGTGAGTGATGGAACTCAACGCCGCGCTTTATCAATCGGAAATTAGAGTTCCTTCAAGTAATCGTATAGCCCCAACAGTAAGTAATACATGTTATACATTTTTAAGCACCTACGTTTAAAAAAATATCTTAGATGTAACATAAGGTAACGTAACGTTAAATGTTAAGAGCAACTTTTGCACCCAGTGTGGTAGTCGAACGCACCATTTTTGTCAGTACGTTTGTTTACCTTTCCAATATCTCCGAAACTACGTATCCCGCTTCGAAATGCGGAGAGACATCATATTTAGACCTTACATAGGTGACTTCATTGATTTTTAGTTTGGCACGGTCGTTGTAGTTCTTCATTAAGTGTAATAATCTTTGCGGGAGATTTTTGAAATTCTCCTTTTCCTTGTAATCTATTGAGAGGATGGTGGGAAACGCACCTGTATGAATTATTAGATTTTTTTAGCTTCACGTTGTATCCCGCATATAGCACGAGCAGGGGGAACCTACAACTGAGACATTGCGTTTCTCACGCCTCACTTTCATGGGCGTCTCTAGAAATATTTTCTGAAGTAGATATATATAGTGATCATTCACTCTGTTCACCATTTTAATATAATAATGTACGTTTTTATTTCCATTTCCTCGCTCTGGCGGCAAATCACGGCGGTGAATTCCGCCACTCAACACGCAATAATTCCGCCACTCAACACGCAATACCTCAAGAATTCGGCCAAATGTATCTTAATGGGAACGGAGTGTCATAACACCTCTTCTAGTTCTCAAGTTCCCTCTGTCTATCCTGCTATGTGTGAGATACAATGTGAATATTAAAAAAAAACACGAGGTTTGTTTCTTATTTAGACCAAAAAAAACTGTTCACATATAATATTTTTTAATTTCTTCAAAATGTAATAAGAAATTCACCCCACGACTTCAATTTGCCTTTGAATGGTTAATTTATAAGAGAGTCTCTTATCTCTGTTTCTAGATATGAAACGAACGAACAAAATGGGAATTGAACCCACATACATTTTTTACAGTTAGTTTTTTACATTATACCACTGGACCCTCGACACAAAATAAAAAAAAATCAATAATTATTAACAAATACTCACATATTAATAAAATTACTGTAATCATAGAAACGTATTAATTTCCTCAAATCGATATTTAACTGCTCTTTTAATTAAATAGTTTAAATCATTTTCAATTTAAATTGTCATTACCATGTGCTTAGAATGTGATTTATAATTGTTTTTTATTTTTATTCGTCATCTTAAATTTTGCTAGGTAAGCATATAAATCTATTTTTTTCTTTAAAATAGATGATTTATGTTACACTCGGGGGAATGAATAATTATTTATTTATACTTTCATTTCTCAGCTTGGGTACCAATTAAGGCAAAATAGCGAGTTGACTTCTGCGAGTTGACTCAACTCGCAATGCCTGAAAAATTCGGCGAAAAGTTGCGAACGTAGTTTCTTAACACTAGGTTCCCTCTAACTACCCTGCTAGATGCGATACACAGCGTGAAGCTGATAATTACAAAACAACATTTGTCACAAACGTGTTACATGGTGTAACCCAACGCCACACCTTGTCATCAAACTGAGGAAACAAAAATAATTTTAAAAATCATTTGGTGGTCAGGTTTCACGGTAATGTCATTTCTTTTTATTTTTTTTTTTTTTTTTTTTTTCATTTATTTATGTACCACACAGGAAAAAAAAAAAAAAAGTACAGAAATCATATGACAACAGAAAGAATGTGTACAAAGGATAACTTATCTCTAATAGAGATCTCTACCAGAAACCCTTGAATGTAGGAGATGTTAAAAGAAATGATTCGGGTGCGGTATTTAGATATAATAAACCTACATACAAATATACTTAATATTAGTCAATATACTTACATAAATATATAAACACCATATACACATACACAAACATAAATATATACAATAATATAAAGACATTGAAGAATATTTAAATAATAAAGAAATGGACGAAATATATAAAAACTAATCGAGGTTAAGAAAATGTTTTTTTAATTTCCTTTTAAAAGTATTTAGAGATGGATTGCCAGCCATAATAGAGTTAGGAAGCGAGTTCCATAAGCGCGCTGCCTGAACTGTGAAAGATTTTTCATAGAAGGAGGTATTAAATATTGGGAACTCCAGCTTTCTTAGGGTGACACAGGAGCGTACAGGTCTTTCACTCGGAATTGCCAATTGAAAGCGCTCCCTCAAGTAAGGAGGAGAAGAAAGTTTTAAAATGTTAAAAAGAAGAGTGAGGATGTGCAGGTTACGGCGTAAGCGCACAGGAAGCCAATTCAGTTGCCGTCGAAAATCAGACACGTGGTCAAATTTGTGTAAGCCGAAGATAAAGCGAATACACATATTTTGAAGTCGGTCAAGTTTGTCGAGAATCTCCTCATTAGCATCCGGATAACAAACATCAGCGTAATCTAGTAGTGGTAGAAGTAGAGTTTGAGCAAGAGTGGTTTTAGTGCGAATGGGTAAAAAATTTTGAAGGCGTTTTAGAGAGTGCAGAGAATAATGTATGCGTTTACTGATTATGTTAATGTTCGCAGACCACGATAAATGTTTATCAATTGTAAGACCTAAATTTCTTGCTGAATCGGATAACGGTATTATTGTCTCGTTTAATCTTATGCAAGGCAGGGAATTAAAATCTACTTTGGCACGTAATTGTCTACTTCCAATTAATAGAGCTTGAGATTTGGAGGCATTAATAAGAAGGCCAAACAAAGTCGCCCACTCACTGATATGAGCGAGATCAGTGTTTATTTTAAGAATTGCAGTATTCAAGTCTTCAAGAGTGGCATGTCTATATAGCTGCAAATCGTCAGCGTAGAGATGGTATTGACAAGATAGAATTTTGGTAATTTCATTTATAAAAATAGAGAAGAGGAGAGGAGAGAGTACGCCGCCTTGGGGAACACCAGTTTCTAAATCAGCCCAGTCAGAGCAAAGCTCCCCTGTGTAGATTCTTTGTTTGCGACCCCGAAGATAAGAACGAAACCATTCAGTGGCAGCAGCAGAGATGTTAAGTGTGGAAAGGACACCAAGTAACACATCCAAATCCACAGAGTTAAACGCGTTACTAAAGTCGAGTAAGATAAGAATAGTTAATTTTTTATTATCCATCGCGAAACGAATATCGTCAGTCACCTTAATTAATGCTGAACTAGTACTGTGTGATGGACGGAAACCGGACTGGAAAGTATTTAAAAGATCATTTTGCATTAGGTAGTTGGAAAGCTGTTGATATGCGGATTTCTCAAGGAACTTCGAAAGGACAGGAAGGATGGAAATGGGACGAAAATGTGAAAAATGAATAGGATTAGATTGTTTAGGTAACGGGAGGACATGTGCACTTTTCCAGGCAGTAGGGAAAGATTTTGACTCGAATGAATAGTTCAGAATGTGAGTAATTATAGGAGTTACAAAATCTAACACTAGCAGCAACATGTCACGATTCAAGTTATCAGATCCAACTGCTTTAGAGGAAATGGATACGATGCCTTTCCTAACATCTGCTACTGTCACTTCATGGAAAGCAAAAGGATCACAGTTAGGCTGGGTGGCCTGAGCCAGTTTTTGAAGACATAGAATTTTATTGGATTCGGCTAGACGCACAGGAGAAGTAGAAAAGTAACTGTTAAGAGAATTCAAATCAATAGACTGATAAGAAGTGTTACGAGATTTACCCACGCCTAGTGATTCAAAAAATCTCCATGTTTGAGAAGGAGAGAAATTGTCAATGCAGGAAGTTATATGCCGGCGTTTTGCATCTCTACACAATCTGTTACACCGATTTCGCAGCTTCTTATAGACATCAAAATTCTCGGGATTCGGATACCACTTGCACTTTCTCTTGGCTTTGTCGCGTTTTTTCATCATCATCTTTATGGATGAAGTTAGCCAAGGAGCAGGCGGGCGTCTAGTACGGATTGGTTTAAGTGGTGCATGAGCGTCAAATAAAGACAGTAAATTATTGTTAAAAATTTCAACCTTTTTGTCTATATCAGAAGATAAAAATAAATGAGACCAATCCATTGAAGATGCATCTGAAGCAAATGAGTCATAATTAATATGCTTATAGTTGCGACGCATTAACACTTTACCCTTTCGCTTAGGTAGTGTTAGACTGTAACTTACGAACAGGAGGTCATGGTACGAGAAAGGGGCAGTAAGTTGACCATGTATACGTACGTTCTCCGGCTTAGAAGCCACAACGATATCAATCAAAGAGGGATCAGAATTTGGGGGAAAATGTGTTTCAGAGAGGGTTAGCATTGAAAGATTAAAAGACGTCATTAAAGATTGTAACCTTTTAGCTCTGGAGTCTTGTTTTAGAAGGCAGGTGTTCAGGTCGCCCATAATGATTGTGTGTTCATAAGAAGAGACAAGATTTTCAAGAACTGCTTCAAAGGTATGGAAATAATTAATGTTCATGGAGGGACTATAAACGACACCAAGAAGAAGTTTAGTATGGCGACACTTAATCTCAAGAAACATATATTCCAAACTGGCAGAGTACTCATTAGGAGAATGTTGTAGGATCTTATATGATATATCAGTTTTAAGGTAAATACAGATGCCACCGCCTCCTTTATTGACACGATCATTTCTAATTAGATTAAAGTTGGAAATAGAATAAGGAGCAGAAGGAAGAGAAGGTTTAAGCCATGACTCTGAGACCAGAATACAATCGACAGGTACATTGTTAAACGACACAAGAAGGTCGGTGTAGTGCGCTGGTATGCTTTGAGCATTGATGTGCACCAGATTCAAGCAAGAGCTCACATTAAATAATGATTGGAGTTTACAATCTAATGAAAAATTACTAGTTCCAAAATCACTACTATCTGTTGTTCCACTATGAAAACTTTCAGACGAGGAACATGAAAAATAATTGTCTTTTAAGGTTTCATCAATATCTGACATAATTTATGAATAATATATATTTATGAATAATGTGCATATAAAAATATATATACTTACAACAATAATAAAATAATATGAAAATAAATATAAATAAGATAAAAGTTATAAATAAATATAAACTATGAAATATGATGATAGTTAAAATAGATATAAAATTTAAATATTTCTAATGTGTTAATATATCTACTGTGTACAGTAACACAAAAAATAATACAAAACAAAAAAAAAAATCTCTAATATGATCCAACCCACATTCACTGGCAGTTCGAAAGACAAGCTAATTACAATATTAACAATACTTAAAACCTTTATACCTAAATACTTTACAAAATATGCTTAGTACAGTACAATCCAATATCACTATAAAAAAATATACATATATTCTCTCTTTTACCTTGTTGAATAATATTGGTACTCAGTATAAAAATATATACAAATTTATAACAGAACCAAAGCAAAACACTGCAATAAACATACCATAAACAAAAAATATAAAAACATGTATATTTATTTTAAGCATTGTATAGATTTAACATAAATATTTTATATCGACTATCCGAACTAGAGATAACGCTGTGACGTAGCGATACGACTATAATACAAGGTCATTGACTGTGAATGTCAAAACAAATATAGTAATTTGTTGTTTTGCGTTTTTTAAATATATAAATTTAATAAGGCAAGATAAGGAATAGTAGTCTGTAATCCACTGACAGGATTTGAGTATTAATTAAGTAAATAAAATAAATCTTAACACAAGTACAATGCCTAGGAATGTATAGCAGTAAGCACACTATTTAACAAGGTTTTTAACACCACGGCGCACCCTGGAAGGCTTCGGATCTTTGGAACTAGTTGGCTGGGGGTAATTGCTGACAAGGAGCTGAAGTTCCCCTACTGTCACCACCTTTCTGCGAGTTTTGTCAGGCAGAATCACCATGATCACTCCATCAGTTGTCCAGCAATTCTTAATGCCAAAGTGCTTTCTAGCTGCAGTAAAGATTTCTTGTCTTGGCTTTGTCAAGAATTCTGACATGGTAACACTGGAGCCTTTGAGGGAAGTTTTGTTATTCCACACTAAATTTCTCATCTTTAAATTAGAAAAGCGGACTAGTATGGGCCTGGGCTTACTCTTAATCGCACCCAGGCGATGTGATATATCAATCATAGAAGTGTCTATACTTGGTAATTTTAATTGTTCATGAAGTACATTCAGGACTACTGCTTCTGGGCATTCATCTGCAGTTTCAGGCAATCCATGAAATAATAAAATCTTCCTTCGAGAGCATGCTTCTTGCATATCGTAGCCTTCTGTGAGGAGCTGAATTTGTTTACGTAACATAGATAATGTCTTACAAACAAAGTCTTTGAATTTGCAGTAATCGGAAGACAATGTAGCCAGATCACCATATACCTTTTGTGAATTCTGGCTTGGACTTTTGTTTTGTGTTTGTGATAGTGCTTTGTCAAAGTTATCCATTCGTGCTTGAAACAGTGCCACTATATCATCCATATTCTTAGAAAGTTGACTGTGGATATCCATCTTGTGATAACTTCTTATTTTGCACAGCAAATGTTAGAAAAGTATGTATGCCAGGTAATGTAGGTTTGAATTATAAACTTTACAATGAGTACATATGAAAAACTGTTATTATATTTAAATTAAAACAATAAAACATAGCACGATTTTATTTTGTTGTACACTTTTCGACCTACCCGAACTTTAACCTCTAACTAAAACAAAGAGGTGCTTTAAGTTTGACGTGTATATGTGTATACGTAATTGTATGTTTGTATGTGGAAAAATGAAGAATAAAACAAAATTTCACATATAAATATCAGTCGAAAACTTGAATCACGGCTTCCCAAACGTTTTGAATATTTTATTTTTAAAGATAATCGAGTGTTGTTAGCCTTAATTAAAAAAAATACGTCCAGTTGTTTAAAGATTGTTAGTCCTTTTCTAGTATTGTCACTAGTGCTCTTATTTTTTTTGGCAATTACAGGAAGATGAAAAAAAAAACAAAACAATTCAGTAAGTACATATTTTAATTCACTATTAAATTATTTTCTGTCACTGAGAATTCTGTCTGAAACACTAACTCGCTACTCGTTTCTTTTTATATAATATAATATGTTAAGAGAAAAACATCGATACATCAATTTGATATATCGATTCGGTTACATAATTGCAAGCCGCGAATAAAATATGGCGACAACACTATTTATTTATTTTTATTTTTTAATTCGCAAAGCAAACTTGCGGACCATTTTCGTCGAAATTTAAAGTAAGTACTAGAAAAATCGATTGAAAATTCATTGTTTTTTTTTTAAGTCAAATAACAATCTCGATTGAAAATCGTCACACAAGTTTTTAATCCGATCCCTAAATCCATATAAAACTTTTATAACATTTATAAAATATATGTACACCATTTACATAAACACGGTAATCAAACTAGGCGATAGATAATACCCGTGTAAAGTTGCGACGTGGTCGCGGAGAATTGCGGAGGATAATGGAGAAAATCCACGCTTTCTCTAAGAAGAATCGCAAAGAATATTTCGCGTTTTCTTAACCAGGAATAGCGAAAAATATTCTGCACTTTCTCTGTAGAGAACAGCAGATAACATTTTTCGCAATTTCTTGTAAAAAATAGCGGAGTATATTTCGCGTTTTCTCTATCTATTTTGGCGTTTTTCGCATTCGTCTATACATCTGCAGTCCTCGTTTATAGAGTCCAGAGACATGAGACTCTCCTGGGAAGTCCGAAGACAAGCCTTACATCTCGAGTCCACGGAAGTTCCGCTTTGTGAGTTGGCGTCTTCCGAAACTGACTCCAGGGAGCGGAGACTTTCGACAGACGTCAGTTTGTATGAACGTCGGAATTCCGCTATTTCGTCCTCGCTCATGTTCAACGCTAAAAGCGAATCTCTTGCCATTTTGCCTAAAGAAGATACTTTTTTCTTCTTCTTGCTTAGAATTGAGTCCATTTTTGTTAATGGACAGGGTTTGTTTAGACTTTCTGGTAGAGATTTTGGACTAGATCCACTTCTAGTTCGTAATTTCGACCTTCTTTCCGGAATATCCCTAGGTGTAGTACTCTCTGGCACCTTAAAAGCAATAGTTTTCAATTTCGGACTCTCTTTCTCTTCTAAAACCGGTCGTTTGCTCAAATCCTCTAAGGAATTGGACTTTTTAATTTTCGCTCTTTCCGGTATTATCGGTGAGCTTTTTCGACCTTTAATCTCGACTGTAAAAATTTCCGGAATTTCCACCGCTTCGTCTATTACGAGTTCCGGAGACAGGTCTAACATTTCTTTAATTTCCGCATCCCGCAACTCTTGTGCGAGAGACTCTTGCTTCTCTGTGCTTGTCGATTCGAAATCTTGGTTCTCGAATATCAAATAAGATAAGGCATCTTTCCCCAAATCTACGCTTTCCATTTCTTTTTGTGTATCCATCTCGTCTTTCTCCTCAACTTTATCATCGATATAGGCGAATTGTATCAAGTCTGCTGCCATATCGCAAGTTTCGTCAATATTTGCGATAGGAGCTTTGTCAGATTGGGGCTTTTCGTCAGATTTATCCGTAATGGCTTTATTTTTGATTTGACGTTCCGTAACATCCATTGCCAGAGCGGTCGTCGCTATGCTGGATGTGAGTGTATTTTCCGGACTTATGTTCTCTTTGATTCCTCTAATAACTTTCGTCGGAAGCTTGTCGACCGGCTGCGCGGTCTCAGGGCTCGTTTGTTTCTCCAACGAGTTCTCCGAATTAGATTTAAGTACCGACGCAAAAGACCTCGGCCTAACTTCCGGCGGTTTCTCGTTTAAATTAACTATCGTAGCCTCGCTACAATCTTCAGATTTTCTTTCGGACTGATCACCGGACATGTCATCGTATACTTTTAATTCGTTGGGCAATATGAGATCTATATTATCACACTCCGGCGTGTCTATTTTATCGCTTAAATCTAAACATTTTTGTACTAAATCATCGGTGGTTTTTTCGGTAACTTTAGCATTGTCTGCTGAATTTGTTGGGAACTGGAATTCGCTAAGGGTGTCCGTATCAGTAGAGGGCGTCTTGCTGTCGAGCTTCCGTGAAAACGATTCATCCACAAACGAAACTTGAACTCTTTCCGAGAGTGTAGAGTCCGTCGCTTCGGACAAACTATCTGTGTCTTCTTTATCAGTTTTCTCCGTAACACTGCCCCAAGACCAAAAAGAACTGGTTAAAGAAGAATCTTTCCTTGGAGGTGTACTTGAAGTGGATTTTTTCTCATCATCACTAGATCTTGAGAAAAGGCTGCTTGGATGTTGAAACAAGCTCAACAATTTCTCCAAATTGCTCGGCAACTTATACTCTATTTTCTCCTCTTGCTTGGGCAAATGGAAACTAGCGGAAGGTGCCACCCAGGATATCTTCCTCATCCTTTCCAATCCTTTGGACTTTAGCGCTGGTACATCCAACAAACTGGAAGTCCGTTTCGGAGAAGTTAATGTATCTTGGTCCTTTTTGACCGTTTCTCGTAAACTCGAGCTACAGGTCAACGTGCCCTCATTAGACGAGCCATCCTCCTCTCATCTCCGAGGGATTTTGCAATGAATATTCAATTCCTGAATCTGCTGACGTCACCATAATCTTTTCTTGCTTCGTTGAGTCCACCGAACTGACACTGGCCTCCAAACTAGACAACGAACCGTGTATTTTCTTCAAATTTCCAAATATTAACGGCGAAACACTTTCATTAGAACTAATCGATATATTAAGATTCACTGGTGTCACATCACTCGTGGACTCGACGCTGCTCTCCTTAGAAATCGACCTAGTGTCTTCGAGCGTGGTCATTTTCGATCTACCCTCATTCAGACTTTCCACCGAACTTCCAGAAATTTCCAGAGACGAGCTACTATCGCAGAAGGCACTGATTGGTTTGCGCATTAGTCTAGAAACCTCTAGATCTGGACTATCGAGGCTCGACTCGCTTTTGTTTTTCTTTAATACTACACTATCTCTCGCAGGTACAATGTTATCTATATCTACACTTCTCGACGACAGATTACGTAAATTACCAAAATCCTCTTGGTCTAAACGTTTCTTATCTGTTTCTTGCTTATCTTCTAACATATTTACATTTTGGTCGCAATGTACTTTGGTTGCACTGTTGTCTGTTGTTTTTTTATCTGTGTCGCTAATATCTAACGTTTTAACTATTTTAGTATCTATATTTGCATAGTCTATGGTCTCATTATGAGACAAATTGATTGTATCACCGAATGCCCTATCACTATTTTCACGATTGTCTGTTACATCACTAGTCTTAACTAAGTCACTTTTAATGATTTCGTTGTTTAACGAATCGTTTGTCACACCACTAATCACACTTTCACATGAAATTTCATCAACTTTTACATGAATTTCACTAAATTCAGAAACTTTTGGACCCGAATGTGATTGTTCAGGTCCTATTATCACAGATTGCGTTTTCTTTATTTTGTCGTCAGTTTTGTAAGCCTCAACATCTATAATTTCGTGTACTTCACGAACTTCATGCACTTTACGAACTTCATGTAATTCATCGGGAACTTCAATTTGAATGACGAAATCAGTCATGATTTCCTCAGTTTGCGTCACTACATTACGTATATGTGTTCTCGGAATGACCACAGTCTCACTGACGACATATTCGGGCTTAGATTGAGCAGTCTTAAGATCATGTTTACCTACTTTCTTATCATCAACTTTATCTACAACACTTTTATTTTTATATTTCTCTTGTATCCTTGTTTTATCCTCACCAACATGTAAATCTGTTTTATCTTTCAATTTATCGTCACTTTTAGTTTCAAACACGTCATCTACTAAGACTTCATCACATTTCACATCTTTCTTGTCAAAACTCTTGACATTTTCTTCAATTTTTTCAGTACTTTTGACGTTTTTATAATCAAAAGCCATTTTTTCTTTATCACCTGAGAGAGTTGTGTCACTTTTTGTGTCACTAATGTCTGGGGAGGGCGAAGGGGAGGGCGATGGGGAAGTAGGGGGTAAAGTGGGATTATATATGGTATCGTAGTTTCTAGTGACTGAAAATCTAGAAGCTGTTTTCCTTGGCGCTTGAGTCACTTGGGTTTTAGGTGGTTCTGCTACCTGTAATATAAAATAGGTTCACTATTCGACAGTTATATTTTTTATATGTAATTATGGACAACTTTCATTGACCAGTTTTTTTTATAGTTCTCTTGACATTAATGAACGAAAATCTTCAGTAATAAACATTAACATTCTAAAATAGTCTGACTGTAAACGCGACGGTTTTGGATTGGAACACAAGTCTGGGAATTATTTTTTTCTTAGCTCTGGTGATAAAACAAACTGCAGAGAGTGATAACTCCACACGCAAAGTCTCGAAAATTCAGCGCTGTGTGACGAAGGGAAGGTATTAATACTAGGTTCCCACTGCCTGCGCGGCAAAAAACGTGAACGAAACGTTTTCTCTTATGTAAATAACAGGTCCATACATATACATTCATACATACACACCTGTACAACTTTAAATCGAGATGGTGTCGGACAGTATGTCCGAGAGCTGCTTGAACTCTCAGACACTCGATCTGGAGTTACTGGTATAACCTGAAATTAGAGAAAAAAAAGTCTTTTATAAGTTTGTTTCATTTTTGGAATAAATATGTTACAAAAAAAAGTAATTTAAGTTATATCTATACTAATATTATAAGCAGGAATGCAGGAATTACACATTTGATTTAAAAAAAACATATCTCACAGTAGAACATTGGAATGCAAAGCACGCTGCTTTAGCGATAAGGTCGCCACTTGTACATTTCATTTTGTTCTTGATTCCTTTTCTTGTTTTTCGGCTTCCTTTTAAGGAAATGGGAACCTTTATAAGAGCACTTTGTTGTCTGTCTGTCTGTCAAGAGCCTTTATCTCAGGCACGCTCGGTTCGGCTATCGAGTTGAAATTTAAACCATATACTCAAATTTACAGCACTTGATTTCTTTAAAAACTCATATTTCTGTATTTGCTTAAAAAAAGATATGTTTTATTATGCCGTTTATATCACAAAAAATACGTATTTCGATACTAGTAGTGCTCTATTAATTTTCATTCCCTTAATGGGAATGAGTACAATAGAATAGAATAGAATACAACTAGTTGACCTAGAATTATGAAATTTGTTAGCTAGCATCCACAGGTAGCACCAGTTCTACTGAAATTTGTGGTTAAATTAAAAAAAAATAAAAAAAGCCGCCTTAAAAAAAGGAGCAAAATTTGGTATTAAAGATTCAAGTTAGGTATCAGATGAAAGGGGTGTGGTTACAATATTTTAATAATTTCAGAAAAAACGCGAAACCTCCAATTTTTGTACGGAATCCTCGGTGGGCGAGTACGACTCGCGCTTGTCCAGTATTATTTTTGTGTGTACAAAATATAATATTATAAAAAAAAGAATATTATTATACAAAGCTCTGTATTAAGTTCTGTCTAATTATCACGGTATATCGAATTCCGGCGAAAAATAGATTATCCCCACTGAATGCATGATAAAGAATTAAAATGAAGTAGAAATATATTAAGTCTCACTTACCGAAAACCTAGAAGGCGCTGGTATAGGACTTCCAGCTGGTGAAGGAGCTGGTGAGGGTGCCGGGGAACGGAGACGACCCCTGCGCTCTTCTTCTGTCGGTACACTCTGGAAATGACATGAGGAGATTAATTAATACCACATATATATGTATATACATTTTTAACTATATATTAAAATTTTATACAACAAGCGCAAGTGTTCTGATAATCATGATTATGATGATGATGTTGATGATCATAGCAGCGATAATGATGATGATTATTTTAGCTTCACGCTGTATCGCGTATGTAGCAAGATAGCCAGAGGTATGTAGCAAGACAGCCATATCCCACTTTATTTCCATGAATTATCCAGACGTTGCGTGTTAAGTGGCGGAACTCAACGCCGCGCTTTGTCGTGTCACCACCAGAGTTGAATAAAATGATGATAACGATATCGATGATGTTGATTTTAATAATTACATATTACATACCAGTACTCCAATCCTCGACAATGGTACAGTATGACACGTGAGGCTAATCTTTCTTAAGGCGGTGTGCGGAGTGGCAGTGGGCTCGTTACGACGGCATAACGATCTAATGTTTGTTACTAGATCTTGATGGACGGGGTTGGGATTCGATTCCTGAAACGAGAAAAAATATTTATAGTTAGTTTTATCCCGCATACAACATAGTGTTAAGACATTTTATTCCCCAGTGTCCAACTAATTTCCGAGACATTACATTCTTTAACATTTCTGGGATTGGCAGAGAAATTGTCAGTTTAAGATGCTCCCTTCCGCACGGACATTAGAGTATTAACGTGCAAAACTAAACGCCGCGGTCTGGACAGAGCGATTAAAAGAGAATTATTTGAATTTTTTTTCACTATAGTGGATACATGTTCTGTGGTTGCGGTAATTGTAAATTGTAAAGTGTAAACGGTAATTGTTGAGGACACTGCGCCTGATATTTGCGCGCGGGCATTGGTCCGCGCGCCTTTAGAGCGGCGGGGGAGGGAGGGCGAGAACAACCGCGGCACTCGTCTTCACTCACTTCCATTTCAACCTTTCTAACTTCAAGTCTCACTTTAACGACATTTTACTTATATTGTCGGGGTACCTTTGTTATGTGTAGTCAATATATAACTATACAGTCCATTCTTTTATTTAATCATCTTAAGATAGTTCTCCCTTCTCCCTCTCAAGTAGGCACAGGGCACTGCCTCCAACAGTAATTGTTTCTCAAAAATTAAAAAAGGTATCACTAGTGCGTATTGAACCCACAACAATCGCTGTCTAAATAACAAATAAACAAATAGCAATATATATACTTACAGGTGGATCATCCAAGTCTATTTGTGTTAACGTCGTGTTATCTTTCATAGCAGCTAGTATTGCTTGGAGCCCGGCGATGCTAATTTTATTATCGCGTAGATCTAACCTCTGTCATAGAAATAAGGTGAAAATATTAGTATAAATTATACTACAATAAAATATATATTTAACTTCTTTATAAAAGGAAAAAAAAGAAACATGACACATAACACTTATAAAAAAACATAATTTAAGATTTTGCTAAGAACTATAAATATATACAAATAAATAAAAAAACATCTTTTTTTTTATTTTATGGCCATTTTCCTTTTCCAACAGGCATATATAAAGAGAGTAATATAGAGTATATTACAGGTGAACGATAGTACTTCTAATAAGAAAAAAAACATTTGGTACTTCGAGCCGGAAAAAATAAAAAAACTGTCGTTTTTTTTCCTATACTAACCTGCAATTTACTGTCACCGCTTATTAATTGTACGACAGCCTTCGCATCGGGAGACATCCTCACCGCTTGCAGCCCTAAGGAGAGCAGAGGACACTCTATACTCTCCGCCAGTGCCTTAATGGCGTCCGCTCCTAGGGAGTTACGTCCTATATTTAAGACGCATAGAGATTTTGTTGTACGCTGGAACAGATAAAAAAAGAAAGGGTTATTAATAATCACTATTTGTGATTGTTATAAATTAATTCAAATAGTTTCTTAATAACGAACATTATCAAATTTTTTATAATATGATTTTTTTATAATATTTTTTAGATTAAATTTAAGTGTTAAAATAAAGCAGAATTTTCGAGAAATTGCGTGTTGGATGGCGGTACTCAATAACGCACTTTGTTTTGTCACCAGAGCGAGGAAGATCATTCAGTACCCCGAGTGAGAATCGAACCCACAACTGACACATGTAACAAGATGTGCTCTTACACTGCTATGGTCTTAAAATTTGATTATATAAATATTATATTTCAATTAATAAATTAATAAGAAAACTGATTAAATTAATTAATAATCTATATTAATAACATCAATACTAAAATTAATACTACTAATAATAACAATTAGAAAGTGGGGAACGGAGTGTCTTAACTTTTCCCTCTGCCTACCCCGCTGTGTGCGGGATACAGCGTGAAGCTAATTTAATTTATTCAATTTTACTAAAATTATAATGCTAAATAGTTGGTTTCCTTAATCTCGGGAACTACTGCTTATCGAGGCAGGTTATAATAGGCTATATTGTATCACGTTGTTCCGTTCTATGTGATCCACTGTGCCTGCGGTCAGAGTTACAACAAGTAGATATCCATCAGACCGCGGCGTGCGCAGCCGCAGTATAAAAAATTATTTAGACTCACCATGACTTTGGATAAATTATTAGCACAATTTCTTGTCAACTGATTGTTCCATAGTATCAAAAATGCTAAACCCCTGGATTCATAGCCGCCAACTGTAAAAAGAACCATTTTAAAATTTTTTTATAGGTTCCCGCTCTATTCTGCACACAACAGGGTAGGCAGAGGGAACTTAGTGTTAAAACATTCCCTTCACCATTTTGTTAATTCTGGAGGGACCGCGTACTTGAGTACGCGATCGCGGAACTCAACGCCGCGCTTTGGTTCGTCACCAGAGCGAAGAAATATCAATATACATTAAAATAAATATTTAATTTCTTCGAGTATAAAAAAAATATTTGTTTTGCTCTTTGCATTTGTAATAATATTCAAATTTGATGGGATACAGCGTGAAGCTTATTTCAATTAATATTTTTTTGCACTTCACGGCGTTCAACACCGTAAAACAGACATATATGTATTAGTACTCACCTCTACTCCCCACAGGCGCGGCGGTGGGCGACGGCGGCGAGTGGTCGGCCTGCTTCACTAGCGCGTCCGCGATGTCGGCGAGGCCCGCGTCCTGGATTCATTAACATATTCATTTTTAATACCTTTAAATTTTATGAACATTATGTTGTTAATAGTATCTCATTAGAGATGATGGGGGATTTTTACAACACTTTTTTTTTTTACAAATCTGTATTCAAGACGAAAGACGATTGCCACTTAAACGTAAAACACTGATTGAGATGTTATTTTAAGAAACACACAAACACACAATAGGAAAGGAAACACGAAACAAAAAAAGTGGACAATAGATTCCTGAATTCACGTATTTTACTTTACCTTAAAGCGTCTCTAGTTCAAAATTCCTATAGAAAAATTACCATTGAGGCCAGTCGTAGCGCAGAGGCACAGAGTGTGACTTTCAAACCGACTGGTTGTGGGTCGATCCCCACTGGAGGAAGTGAAATATTTATTTACATTTAAATTTTCATGTCTTCGCTCCGGTTTTGAAGCAAAGCGCGCAGTGTTGAGTTCCGCCACTTGACGAGCGATGCCTCTAGAATTAGGTGTAAAGGGGGGAATGGAGCTCTGTACACATAGCGCGCCCGTACCTGTATCCGGTTGTTGGACAGGTCCAGCAGCTGTATGCGCGCGTTGTACCGGAGCAGCGCGGCGAGCTGCGCGGCGTCGGGCGGCGCCAGGCCGTTGTCGCCGAGGCGCAGCTCGCGCACCGACGCGTTCGTCTTCAGCGCTATTACTGCGGGACGGGGTAAGAAACTTGCAGTTAGTTACCTTTGTATATTTTAATCAAAATAAAAAAAATAGCTTTAAGGTCCATCTTGCATATAGCAAAGTACGCAGAGACAACCTAGTGTTAATACACTTCGTTCTCTAAGTATCACCCAATTTTCAAGACAATGCGTATTGAACGACAGAACTCTGGCGGTTACGAGAATGTGAGAAAATAATAGTTACTTATTATGTTTAGTCGGAATCGAACCCACAATGTCATTTTTACAGTCACACACAAGTTAAAGAGGGGCTTCTTATCCAACCGAATTCGACCATGTCAAAGAAATATTAGTAGAAGAAGCAATTAACTGCACTCAGTGTGGAAACTAGTCAATTCCGCCCCCCTCTCCCGCTCTTTCCTTCCGCACAAATTGAGAATCAAACTCCCTACATACTGCTTACCACTCCCCCACTTACCCAAACACAACAAAGCCTCGCCCGCCAGGTTGGCCCTCTGCAGGGACAGAACCCGCAACCTGCACGCGGCCGGGCGCAGCGCGCGCGCCAGCGCGGGCGCGTGCGTCGCCTCTATGCGCCCCGACGACACTTCCAGCTCCACTAGATCTGAGCTCTGGAAACAAAAAACGTCAACATTATCAAGAAACATAAAATGAATTAATGAAAATAATTAAAAATTAATCATGAATAATTAAAAATAATTGAGATATTAAAATCCTCAACACAAAGAACTCTAAATAGTTAACAAAAACCAGAAAGTAAATGAATGGGATTGGGGTGGTAAATGTCAGATACCTTCTTAATCATCCTCGAGGCGGCCTGCCACCCGCGTATGCCAAAGTGCAGGTCACCAATGATTGATATCGCCATCGTGCTCTCGTAGTACTCCACCATGTCGAATAATGATTCCTGCAAGATAGTCATTAAATAATGACTTAATCTTATTATAAAATAAAAGGAAAACTGGATGATATCCAAAAGGCGCAGGTTCAAATCCCGCTACCCCAATATGTGAACTGTATTTTAAACATATAGACGACATGTGTTTTTATCTTTTTTTTAAAAAACGGTAACCATTTCCGATTTCTGAATCTGATTTCTTCGATTCATTGCGTGTTGAGTGGCGGAACTTAACACCAAGTAACATCAACAACTAGCTTTTACTAATAGCCTCGCCTGCGTGGCTGCGTGGTGGGTGTGGAAGTGGGAATAACAAAAAGTTTTGTATAACACATGAAACGTTAGATTCAAGGTTCGGAACCAACAACCAAAGAAAGTGATGAGAATGCCAACGTATATGATCGATTCTAACATCCTTTATTAAACTTAATACCGCACTTACCGCCCCCTCATCATCGATACCAGCATTGTCGATCTCTAATCTCCTAAATTGGACTTTCCGCAGTAACGCCTCTAGAGCGTCTGTAGGTGAGGTGCCGAGTAGGGAACAATCTGTCAGGGCGAGACGAGGTGCCCGTGTGCAACCACCTATTGTGTTTTCGGGGAGCTCCTGGAAAAATGGATAGGCGTGTCAGTTTTTAGTATGTTCTCTGTTTTGAAATGTAAAGGATAGTTGGAAAGAACGTAGTGAAAAATACTCATTACGAAAACGTATAAAAATTTGAACGTAGCGGTATTTGAACCCGCGCCTCTTTAGAAACCCTCCAAGAAAGAAGCGCGGGTTTAAATCCCGCTACGTTCAAATTTTTATACGTTTTCTTAATAAGTATTTTTCTTTCCTGAGTGTGGAATAACACTTGAAAAAAGTGAAAAAATCTATTTGAGTTGCTTCACTTCTAATATATTTTAAGGTGTCCTTCTACAGAAGAACTGGTAGGTTTGTCTAGATTGATCGTTTACGATGTTTGGGAGTCCAGACGCTTTATGAAGAAATGTATTCTGTAAGTACTTGTACATTAATTTTACAAAGGCTCAATAATACGTTTATTTCATTTTATTTTATTAAACATATGTTTTAATAAAAAATATATATTAGTCATAATAAATGATAAGTATAAAAAAAGGTAGTGCTATACATACAAATACAAGATACGGAGAATCACTGCTTTATAGAAATGGGTAAGGCCTTAACACTACCTTCTCTAAAGACTACAGTTTAGTCGACGAATCGTTTCTGCCCTGAATTTAGATTTGAACTTTCGCGCATTCTTCACTCACGCTCGGGAAGAAAATAATGAAAAGTACGAAAATAGCCTAAATTCAAGTCTGCGCAGCCACCCATAGTTAACTTCAGAGCTGTCACCACTCGTCTTTCATACTGTAGTGACTCATCACTACTCTCTATTCACTTAAAGACAAACACATACCCGTATCTGTTGCAGCACAGATTCTATAGGCGGTGTGCGGTGACATCTGCAGGACTCCAGGTACTCTGCCGCGAGTTGAGCTCGCGTTGTGTTCGGTACTGAAATTAAAAATATACAATGTTGACTATAGATACACTTAGTTGTTGTTTGACACTAGAAAAAAATAGAAATATTTTTAATATCATCATCATGTCATGTCATCATCGGTACTGTTCTCGTAGGACAGCCGAATTACTCTTGCCTCATTAATGTATTTTGCCATTCTCCTTCACTCATTCTCTCGACGTGCTGAAGCCACTGCTTTGCGTACAGCCAAACGTCACATTCCGACTCTTCTTAACGCCGATGGTTTTTGGGAAACACAAAAGTAGGAAAAAAATACTTTGGGATAAAAGCAAATGACAAATCATTTTACTCTCTGATAAAATAAAATAAATCAGCTTCACGCTGCATCCCGCACACAGCAGGGTAGGCAGAGGGAACCTAGTGTTAAGACACTCTGTTCCCCACTTCTGCCGAATTCTGGAGGCACTGCGTGAGTGGCAGAACACAACGCCGCGCTTAGCCTCGTCACCAGAGCGAAGAAATAGAAATATAAATTTAAGTAAATATTTCATCTCCTCGAGTGGAGATCGAACACACAACCAGTCGGTTTTACAGCCACACTTCGCGCCGCTGCGCCACGAGTGGCCTCTATGATTTCTACTCATATTTTAGATATAAATAAAGAAACTACGGTTGCAGTGTAAATATTCTGTATTAATATTATAAAACTGAAGTTTGTTGAATGCACTAATCTCAGGAACCATTGGTACAAATTAAATAAAAACATTTGTGCGCGGATAGTCCTTTTATCGGGGAAGGCCATAATTATAAATTATATAACTTACATAAATTATTACAATATAAGCCGCCGCATCTGCGGTCAGAATTATTACCTTCTGCACTTGGCATACCCAATGAGTAGTTAAATATTTCTATTAGAATACGCGGGCGTAAAAATTAAATATTATATATTATCATATCATATGTATTATACTATCCTGATCAATTAATAGGAAAAAGCCAGTAAATTTTATCACGTTATGTTAGCTCCGACAAGTTTCTTTTTTCCAGTTTCATTCTATTTTTTTTATATATCAGGGTAGGCAGAGGGAACCTAGTTAGACACTCCATTTCCCATGCGTTGCCCAATTTTCGAGACATTGTCGGAACTCTATCAGAAAATAACTCAAAGCCAGTATAACAACGACATTGAATTTGCTACTTCTTCTCCATTAACCTATACTAAATGACTAACACCTATGTATGTATATAATAAGTAGAATTATAAATGCGTCACTATAATCGATATTACATACACTTTTTATAAAAAAAAACATAATAACATGTGCATGTTGGCCGGAATCATTAGAAAAATTGTAGTATGACGTGACATCACACGAACCGCTACTGATATGTACATAACGTATAGGAAATTATGAACCTTAGTTAGTAGTTATAAATTTACTTTTAGCGTATTGTAAATAATCTATAATGTATAAAACTCTTAAAGCCATCGTGGCGCAGGTAAACGCGACGGCTGTGTGTTAAATTCCTGCGTTGCCAGATTTTATCTTAGGAAAAAAAATAGATTTATGAAATAAAAATAAGTTAATCAGCTTGACGCTGTATCCTGCACATAGCTGCGTTCCTCATTTTCCGCCGAATTTTTCGAGGCATTGCGTATTGGGCGGCGGAACTCAACGCCGGGCTTTTGCATTGGTGCCAGACCGAAGAAATGAAAATATTCATGCTCATGTGCCGTGACTACCTAAAACGGATTTTTTAAAGTTTATTCATTTACCTATATGTTTTGAAAAAGATTCCATATGTATATAGCAAAGGATAGATAGCAATATAATTTTTTAATGGAAAACCTCACTAAGCTTGTAAGTCCTATGTTTTGGTTTGGGACCTAATGTTAAGACACTCCATTCCAAGACACTACCGCGTGCACGCAACTTTGATTTTGAAGAATGTCATTTAAAATTTCTCGAATCCGCAATCTTTCTTGGCTACCGACAATCAATGTGTTAGAAACAGAACTAGAAATTAAGTATAGTGTTGTTAGCCATTATAATAAACGAGTGACCACTCGATGGCATGGAGAGTGGTAGAATAGAAGAACGATACATATTCACGTAAATATAATATTTGATTTTGTAACACTCGAAAAACTAATGTGCGTACAAATCTTAAATACGGATGTGTAATAGAAGAAGTGTTGAATGTTGGAACTCAACGCCGCACTTTTTCTTGTTACCAGAGAAAGTGAAAATGAAAATACTAAGTATTTTATTTCCTCGAATGGGAATTTAACCCACAATCTGTCGGCCATAACTGGCCACAAAAATAAAAATAAATCAAAAAACAATACAATCATGATATAAATAAATTATTGGTAGCCAGTGTAGTTTTTATATGTTTTACCTTTCCAATAATTTGTAAATTTATATAACTTTTGGCATTTTTGATAAAAATTAGGTCAAGCAATATCACAATGCGAAAATTCCAAGAATTACAGACGACCTTCAGGTATAACCACCTAATTGATTACATGAATATATATATGGATTTTATGATTCAACCATTTTAGGATTTCAACTTGTAAGTTATTACAAACATACCTACAGTTCAAAATCTTTAAAAAATGTACTAATAATTTTTGTTAGCGTAGCGGCTGATTGTACCCTCGACGGTTGTGTATTCAATTCTCAATCGATAGAACGATTATCATTTTCGCCACTTTAACAACACACAATACGTCTTAAAATATATATATTAACTCGTAAGTTTCCTTTCTTTTATATTCATAGTATTCGAATCCACCACCGCCTAAAAAATTAAATAAGATTTTTGACATTCTAAAGTGTTATTTGAGTTATGACTGAGGAGATTGAGGATATGAATTTATTTTTAGCAAATGTATAGAAAAAAAAATTGGAGCGACATTAACCCGCATAACTTGAAATCCGTCCTGTGGTAAACGACATCCAAGAGGCGCAGGCATTCTATAAATATTTCACTTACTGAAACACAAAACTAAAATATAAAAAGCAGCAAATATAAAAAATATCCGTACATACAATATAAGTTATATTCCAACTTTTTTACATAATATCAAATGACGTCACCAAACGCATGATGTCAGCCGACCCATCGACCTCCATCCGGCGGAGAGCTGGATTAATAATTTTGCATTGATTGATTGCAGCAAAAAAAAGTAGGTTATAGTTTGCTTTACGATTGATACAGGTTCGATTTGATCGATTGTCGGTGATAACATTAATTTAAGGATATAAAATTTTTTTTTTGGGGGCAAAATTTTTTTACTTAGTTAGGGCATTGTAGCTCCCAAACGGCCTATTTTGATGTAGATTTTTTTACTCGGGATATGACAAAACAAGTCATGAAAATATGTCTTAGGACATGCAAGTTTATAAGACACACCGTTCATTTCTTAACTGAAAATTTAAAAAAGAATATAAACAGAAATGGAACTCACATCGATCATCACAAACTTTCACATTTATTATTTTATTAAGATTTATTTTCATCTTCCCGCTCAGTTGAACGAAGCTACGCGGCCACAAACACAACACGCTTTCCTTACAATTATTTTTTTTTAAATATTACAAGATTTTTACATATACCTCAAACCTTTATCCATAAATATCTGCGTCACGACGTAATTCTTTATATACAAAGATAAAGCACACTTTGGTCCTTCGAGCCGGATTACAAAAGAATTGAATGAGCAACAGGAAAAGATGTCGCCCATTGAAACATATGGATCATTACACAATGTGTTAGGTAATATTTTTTATATATAAATATATGATTTATTTCTAACAGTTGTAACACAATGAATTTAATTCAGCTATCTGACTGGGAACCCAAAACTGTTTACTACCCGTTGCCACTGCGCCACGACGACCCCAATAAAATATTGAAGCTTTTACAAAATTACAATTTATATTTTATCTAAAATAGGTACATAAAAAAGGCCCGGCCATCGAGGCGCACTAGGAAAGCGTCGGATTGTTAGGGCGATGGTTGTGGGTTCAATTCTCACTAGAAAATGAAAATAAATATATATATGTGTGTATTATATATATATATATATATATATATATATATATATATATATATATATATATATATATATATACTGGCTAGGCCTTAAATGAATGTTAGTTAACGTCATTTGCCATTTATCATTTGCTTCAAAAATAACGCAATTGGGCTTCTTTTGAAAAATAAGTTAAATATATGCAGATAAATTATATACAAACTTTGATTGCGGCTCCTGCAATATTGCAAACAGTGCAAATACGTCAATAGCACCAAACGAGCGAAAAAATATTGAAGACCATATTAATCATATGCATATGATGTCATGAAATACAGTTTTTGTCAAGATAACTAAATGATTTATGTAACTAGCATATTCTAAAGTACGGCGTAGTGTTTGACTGTAAGTATGACGACTGTGGGTTCGATTTCCATTTGGGGAAATAAGAAAAAAATAAGAAGAGAATAAAACCGAGCGCGACTCCGACGCGCGGCCGAGCGTTCCGTACCAGTTACATAAATTAGGTCAATGAGAAGTACCACTCCCAAAGTTGACCAAACTTAACTTTACGGCGTATGCATTCTAGTTTGTATAAAACTAGAAACACAAATTTGTTATATTTTTTTGATGACAACCAGACATGAGAAATATAGGGGAGAATAACCAATATTGTACCATAATCCAATATTAAATTGGACCGAAATATAGTTTCCGTCAATTAACTTCATTTAATTTTTCTGTCAACACCATAATATGCAACGGTAGTGCCACCAACACTCCGCCATATTGTATTGACATCGAACACGCATCATAGCTGTGACGCTAATAAATTGTTTTTGTAGTGTACTGGTATTATTTTTGAGCTAATTGGCTAAGGACATGGTTGAACGTGAAGGTAAGTTACAATTTAGTAAAATATTACTTAAGGAAACAGATTTTAGACTGTTTAATGTGCTAGTAAAATACTACAAATCTTTACAGGTTTTTGTAGAGAACCGCAATACTACCAAGGTATATTGGACCACCCTGAAGTTCCTAAATTGTATCCGGTCCATTATATGCAACTACTTTTTTTAGGCATTCAAATTAATTTGTATCTTTTTAGATGGCAGGTGCTAAAGATAAAAGTAAAATGAATACTACAAATGGAATAAAAAAGACTTAAAAAAAGCTGAAATTACTACTAACAGAATGTTAATTACTTTGAAGTTTAATTTAAGTCTACATACCTACACTAATGTGTAAAATAACTGCTTATAAATATAATTTATTACAAAGCCTAGGCTATTGTTGCAACATTAAGAGATGTTATTATAGATTTTTATAAAATTTCATTTTCGTTTAAATAATTTAAAGATTTGATTAAAAGTTTATAATTGATTTAATATATTTTATTATTTTAGAAATAATTTCAAGATTGAATAACGTACAAATATTCCTAAATAAAGTGATGATAATGTTTAAAGAATAAATATTAATAATAATAACTTAACTTAACTTAACTTCACGCTTTATCCCTAGCGGGGTAGTCAGAGAGAACGGAGCGCCAAACGCTACGGTCTCTACATACCTCTTTCGCCTGTCCACTGTCATCAACCTCTTCATACATGCCCTCCGGGGGATCCTCATGCTTTTTACGTGACCTTCCTCCAGTATCTTTGATACTGTGTTTTCGAAGGTCAACCGAGGTCTCCCCCTACCTCTCTTACCACTCACTTTTCCATCATAAATCTTTTTTGCCATTCTTTCCTCGCTCATTCGTTCGACGTGCCCAAACCAGCTGAGCACGTTCTTCTTCATTCTCACCGTGACATCCTCGCTGATACCTGCCATTCTGTGTACCTCTTCATTACGGATTCGATTAGCTAGGCTGACTCCACATATCCTACGAAGAGATCGCATCTCCACAGCATTCATCTTTCTTTAATTCTTCTTCTGTAATACCCACGTTTCGCTGCTGTATAACAGGGTCGGTACCAAAACTGCATTGTGTACGGCCAAACGCGCAGCTGTGCTGACGTTTCGCCGTCTCATCAATGCAGCCAAGGCTCCGTTAACCTTGTTACCGGCAGCAATACGCCTTTCCACATCCATCTCGTATCTTCCATCTCTACTGAACATACTTCCCAAATATACCACTTCATTCACCTGTTCTAATATCTTATCATTTACACTGATCTTGCATTCCGTCCTTTCTTCATCTCGTTCAAAAATAATGTTCAAAAATAAATAATTTAATAATAATGATTCGTAATTATAGCTTTCTTTTACTAAATTCCTAAATATTCCTAAAATTTAAGATTTGGTCCAATTTAGGGACCTGGTGGTTCAATTTATGGTACAGGTTGTGTAATTTGGACCGAATAACAACATTTAAAAATTTCCTGTTATTTATGTGTTACCATTAGGTTCCAATATCAACAGAATGATATTATATAGCTAAAGAAAGAAGGTACTTCCAAAGTCTTGTTGCGATATATATTTATGCCATTATGTCGAAAGTGGTCCAATATGGGTTACTCTCCCCTATAAGGATTTCGATTTTTGCTTACGGTGGCGCAGCGGCACGAAGTGTGACTGTAAAACAGAAAACACGTTTCCATTTCTTCGCGGCGTTGAGCTCTGCCACTGAAACTCTGAAAGTGGGGAACGGAGGGTCTTAACAGTAGGTTCCCTCTGCCTACCCTGCTGTGTGCGGGATACAGCGTGAAACTGATTTACTTATTTTTATTTCTATAAAAAATCCAGTTTAGTGCGTATCGGAATCGCCTACTGAGGGACGTAGGGGATCCGTACCAATTCCATGAATGTAGGTCAAAGGGAAGTGCAACTTATAGATGCTGATTAACTTAAATTTGAAATGCAGAAGTATGCATCATTCTGTATGAAATAAACCACAAACGTAAGTTTGTAATGGTTCCTTCATATTGTGATAAACCTAAAAAAAAACGATTATCCGGATTCTCTTCTTCGTTTGCATTATAAGTTCTCACTTTTTGCCAAATGCTTTAGGCCCAAGAAATACGGTCTATAGGTTTTCATTATGCAGCGAATTTAATGCAAAATGCGGCGTAAACGATGCACAAATGTTCATATATATTTTGATTGTGTTGACTGACAGGCTTAAGTTTTTGTGCAATTGTAGAACTTGAGGATTCATATTTTATTTATTTACGCTTGATAACTATATATAATCTTGAGAAAAACGGTCTTGACAGACGAACTGACAGACAGACAACAAAGTTAATCCTGAAATGGTTCAGTTTTTCCTTTTCAGGTACAGAACCCTAAAAAATTAAAAAAAAAACAACAAACACCAATAACAACAATAAGTCACACACATCTATTTACTTTAGAAACGTGTAAATATTGCATGACATCATGACCTAGTAATCGGTTAAGATACTTATAGCTAGAGCTACAGATGACCGACTTTAAAGAGTGTTAGTGCTGTATGTTATATGTATATAAATATATTTTACGTATAATTAAAAAATACAAGGGCTTTCTACATATTAAGGCGATCTGACTACGCACGCGACGGATGTAAGTTCGATTTAATCTTAGAGGAATAAATTATTTTCTTATACTGAATATGGTAACAGGACAAAGCGCGGTGTTGAATTTTGCCAATTTACACGCGAAAAACGTGAAGCTGCCTTTGTGTTCAATAAATTTAGCAGCCCTTTTATGGCATGCTATAACAATTAAAAACTGAGGTTCAGACTCTCCGTAAGAGGCATAACGTGCTTGTGCATTTTTTTGTCTAAACAAGTTTTTTTTTTACTCTACATTTTATCCCGCATGGCAGGGTAGAGAAAGACAACCTAAAATCAAGACACTCCGTTTCCCTGCATAAATAATTGTTCTTTATTATATCCCTGTTTAAAAATGATTTACAATACTAATATATATACATTTTGAAATTAGGCCTGTCGTGACGCAGTGGCACAGTGTTATTGTAAAATCGACTGATTGTGGGTTCGATTCCCACTCGAGGAAATGAAATATTTATTTACATTTCCATTTCCATTTCTTCGCTTTCATTTCTGGTGCCGAGGCATAGAGCGGCGTTGAGTTCCGCCACTCAACACGCAATGCCTCCAGAATTCGGCGGAACGTGGGTAACGGAGTGTCTTAGCACTAGGTTCCCTCTGCCCACCCCGCTGTGTGCGGGATACATCGTGAAGCTTTTTATAAAATATATTTTCTACAGAGATATTAAAAAGAGTTGTGAACGTATTATAAGAGATTCATTTTCTTAGACGGTTTATTCAGGACTCGGGTTCAGGTCTTCGTTACGATAAATTTTGTAAACAGAACAGTACTTCAATATAAAAAATAATAAAACTTACTATATTTTGTATGAGATGAGAAGATAAAAATCTACATGCATCATGCAAAGTAGGCGGAATAAATATTTTTTAAAGATAGCGCGTTGAGTGGCGAAATTCAATGCTTTATTTTGCCTAACCAGCTGAAAACAAAATATAAAATAACAAATATACACATGTAATAACCAGCTAGCTAGCTTCTACCCGCAGTTTTGACAATGTGACAAAGTAGGGAATGGAAGTGTCTTAATGGGAATGGAGTGTCCTTCCACTAGGGGATCTAGAAAACGTTCCCTCTACGTACCCTGCTACGGGAGGGATGCATGGTGTAGCTAAAAAAATATAAAACAGACACAATTTTTTTAGGACATTGCGTATTGATTTACGAAACTCAACGCCGCGAATTGTCTAGAATTTTTCTCTTACTTGTTTGATATTGCACTAAATTCCTTAACTTTCCTAGATCCTGAGTCGTTGAAGCCTATCCTGAATCTGTAACTGTTTTTATCATCTATTCTAGACATCAAATAATATATATCAAAAGTTCACAGGTTCAATTCCGAATGAGGACAGTGTCAATATGCTGCATCCTCTGTGGTAATCAGCAGTTTAACCAAATTACACTAAGTGGTTTCTTACCCATATCTAATTTCATTATTTAATAAAAACTAGTGTTAAGGCACTCTATTGCTCACTTTTCGCCTAATTTTAGAGTCACTGCGAAACTTAACGCCGCGCTTTGTTTATGTTTTCGTAGGCATCTGACTCTGAACACTGTCGACGTTTTACAGTCAAATATCATCGCGCTGCACCACGACGGTCTCTCGTCTAATTTCATGATTGAATCATGGTGTAATTGTCGCCATAACCTAGTGTCCAAACACTCCTGCTGCGTAAAACACTGTCGATTTCATTGACCGCCGCCGTGGCGTGGTAGTAGTAGTGACCGTTGTGGGTTCGATTGCCTCTCGGAGGAATGAATTATTTGCTCTGTCTCGCTGTGGTAACAAGACAAAACGCAGCGTTAGGGTCCGCCGCCCAACATGTAACGATTCGAAAAATTGAGCAGTGCAAAGAAGCACAGTTTCTTAACAGTAGGTGCCTACCGTAATATGTGACAGAAATGGCATGAAAGTGCTTTTTTGTTTTAAATTATGAAATGTAAAGAGGAGGAAGAGGAAGGGGGGGAGTACCATTTCGAATATAGGACGCATTGCGTGTTGAGTAGCTGAACTTAATACCATGCTTTGCCTCGTTACAAATATATGTACATATATATTTATATAATTAATTTTGAAATAGTTGAGAGATAAAGCGAAGACTTTACGAAGAGCAACCTGTTTTGAACCTGTCAAAAGATGACGGAAGCCACTTGTTGGCCGGAAGCCAGGTATCGAATCGGGTATACATTTAAAACTATGGGGCAATGACATTGGAAAAATACTGGACTGAAGTTATTTACATACACAATATGTATTATATTTTCACATTTTTCATAACTGTAATTTGTGATATAGGTAGATTAAAGCTAAAGAAGCCTGAAATTTAGGATCTCAACGTCGCAACTTATCTAAGCACCCAAAGTGACAATATTTAACATACAAAATAATATAAATATCTTAGGTTGGATTTGAATTTTGTTTAATATTGAATTGAATTAAAATAAAAAAATAAAATAACAAAAATAAATATAATAAAGTGTAATTTACGTTACATCAATAAATTTAAGTTCGATTCGCACGTGAGATATTTCTTGTGATTGAAAATCACTAGGATTTGTTTATTTAAAAAAAAATATAAAAAAAGTTCTCTTTAAATGGCTTCGAGCTATGTCATATGTCTCCACAGAAAAATTATTTAATCCCTGAGTATGATTATATATTTTAAATTCTTCTCTAAAAAAAAAAAAAAAAAAAAAAAAAAAAAAAAAAAAAAAAAAAAAAAAAAAAAAAAAAAAAAAAAAAAAAAAAAAAAAAAAAATTCTGTAATCTCCTTTTAACTATGGGTGCTGTTACATATATATTTTTAGCCCCCTACCGCAAGTGAGAACCTGGCGACTGGTAACACAGGCCTAGAGCTTAGTACAAGCGTCAGTCTCACATAATTGTAAATAGTGTTATATGTACCAAATGAAACTTATCTTTTTTTTGTAAATTTTAAATTGTGTGAGAAATAAAAGTTATTATTATTATTATTATTATTATAATCTCAAAATAGGCAAAAAGAGCCCCATGTTACTTTATTTATATTTTTAACTGGATTTTTTTTTATCACGCATTCTCCTACTGTGCAAAATTATCCCTTTTTTTACTTATCCTCCTTCGTGTCTTCTCCACACAACGTGACACTGGCGATGTGACAAGTGCTCAACTGGTACACTCGAAACGCTATAAACAAAGGATCATATCATACCTACTTTATATGTCACCGTTCCCAATTTTTTGAAAATTTTCGAAACAGCTCGTGATGTCATTTAAAATTATCTCGATTTGTTTAACCATTAACTTCAAATATTTCATTAAAAATTCTTAATAGGAATCGAACTATTCAAAAACATTAGAAGGATACATTTCTTATTTTCTTTTTATTAGCTTCCTGCTGGATCCCACACATATCAGTGTAGTAAAGATCGACCCACACGGAGACTTTTTTACATTTTCATTTCCTTGCCCTTATATAACCCAAAAAATTGGGCGGAATCGTCTTGAACTCAACACTAGGTTCTTTCTGCCTATCTTGGTACACGCGAGACAGCATGAATCATTAAACATTACAAGTAAATATAAAAAAATACCCAAGTGGGAATTGAACCCAGAACCATCGCATATAAACATACGACAACACACTCGTTATCCCACACAAAAAATCAGAGCATTATCACTCGGCCTTCATCCCATTGTTCTGAAGTCTGTACTGAAATATTCGTGACTCACGGCGTTCTCGGTAATGAGCGTCCAAATAAATATACCTACACTGTCACTGTCAATGTCAGATGGCATCATTAAGATTAGAGTTGCACTCAGAGTAGATAATTAAATATTAACTAGCTTTCACCTGCGTCTTTATTCGTGAGGTCGAATAGAAATAACTAGAGTTGTGTACGACACTAGACACATTAAAAATGCCAGAGGTAAGTCTGACCGCGATATTGTTTGAAGAACGTTTATGTTCTAATTAGTTTCATTTCTTCGCTCTGCTAAACAAAAAGCGGCGTTGAATTCCGCCACTCGCACGCGATGTCTCGAATAATTTTTCGGTGAGTGTCTAAAAACTACGTTTCCTATGTCTACCTTGAAGTGAATTTAGAACATGTAAAAATGCAGATTAAAGCTAAAAAGATTTTTTTCACATATTATACATCGATAACGCTGCATTATGAACACAAATTTTAGATGATCACAGGTTCAAATTTTATTGTTCAAAACAAAAATAACAATGACTCAAGCCTAGTTCTTGGCAATGAATGCTCAAAATAAACATGTAAGGTGACATAATGATATGCACATAGGGTTTGGCTAGTGGTTAGCTTTTATGTTTATGGAGTAGGTCCTAAGTTGAGATTTCAGGGCGGTTCAAAATTAACTTAGTTTTGAAATACAGAAACAGAATAGAAACAGAACAGAAATATTAATTTTCTTCTACTTTTTAACAAAAGAGGCTAAAAGGTAAATGGGTGGTACGAGCAAATCATCAAATCATAATTTAATGTATATAAAAAAATTATCTAACGAGTGAGAATCAAACCTACAACCATCACGTGTACAGTCAAACACTTGCTATGAAGTTAGAGAATACATTAACATGAATCAAGAAATGCAAGGTAGGCGAGGTATAGGAGGCCTCGGTTGACCTTCCAGAACACACTAGTAATTATACTGGATTTTCTAATCATGTTAAAAGCATGAGGAGGTTGATCACAATGGAAGTGGAGGTGAAAGAGGTAGACAGAGATCAGAGACAGCGTCCGGCGCTCCGTTCTTTGTGTGTCCGTCTTTAGGATTAAAAAGGGGACGTAAAAGAATCGAATAATTTACTTAAAACGCTCTATTTTCACTGAGAAACGGTTTAATAATTTGATCTTCAACAGATTTCAGGACAGCGTTATCAATGTGTTCACACTACACGAGATAACTTCAAAAACATGTAATCACGTCATCTTTTGGGATTCATTTATATTGACCAAATAAGTATACTATATTTTTAGCTTCAGTTTCGTTCGCGTGGTCTAATGGGAAAAATAAAGAGTTGTATGCATCATACATTACACATTCTAATTGCCAAAGAAAGGTAAGTTTGACCACATATACAGTGGATTACTTCGAAACGATTACAGTCATGTAATATTATTGTTAGCATCACGCTATATCCCGCACTCTGCAGGTAGGCAGAGTAGGCAAGGTAGGCAAGGGGAACCTGGGGGACATTCCATTCTTCATTTTCCGCCGAAAACACCAGAGCGAAGATATGGAAATATTGAATATTTCATTTCCTCGAATGAGATTCGAACCCCTAAACTATCGCGTTTACATTAACACGCTTGTGCCTTTGAACCACGACTGGCACAACTGATCGGTAATACTGTCTGTATTACCGACGTCTGTCACAGTCACGTAATATAGGCATAAATACGCGCGGCGTTAATATCCGTCTCGCGACTACTTTCCATGCACCTGGAAACAATTTATGTTTTTTAACCGAAAAAGGGCCGGAGGAGATTCTTTATTGGACGTGCATATTCTTTTCACTGAGTAGTTTGATTTTAATAATTATTTTTCTGCGAAGAACGACATGACTGAACTCTAGTTTCTCTACGTCTATCCCTGCCATATGCGGGATAGAGCGTGAAGCTGAATAAAAAGATAATAATAATAGGAACTGTAGACCGTCATTGTTCATTAAGCAATAATTAATGGGCGTTGTTATAATGACATACGTTTTAATTAAACTTGTTTGTACCTCTATGTAGTGTATATTGACTTCTGTATAAAATGTACATTTAGTTTGATATATTTCCCTGTATTTAATACAACAGAGGAAGAGGGAGAACGAAGGTGTTAAGATCGATTTTTTTTGTTTTCCTCTCGAATTGGAGACACTGTGGGTTGGCAAAACTCATCGCTGCATTGTGTTACCAGAGGTGGGAAATGAAAATAATATGATTCGAGAATAATTAATATCTCCAAAGGGTTGTCGAACCCACAACCATTGAATAATTTATATGAGACTAAATTCCAATCGTATCCTATGTAAAAAATATAATCTAGTAACCGGATCTGACCGATGAAAGCCGCTTGAAAGTTGCAAAATTTGATACCGCGATCCTTATATGTTGTCTATTGTGAACTCATTAATCGCAGCTCCCACCTCAAAACTATAAGTATTTATATTTGAAGTAAAATAGAGACATAATCGAACCCACAACCATTGTGTGTATGGCCACACTGTACCACACGCCACGTTTTAAAGTGTTTACTAGCTATTGATAAGCAATCAAGTTTTGTATCTACGACACTAGTTCAGTATAATAGTATTATCACACGCCTTATCACACACGTGACGACCGATATCGTAGCTAGTAACTAATATTTTTCCACTTTAACATACCATACTATAATACTTCTATACTTCCTATTATACTGATATTATAAACGTGAAAGTTTGTTAGTATAGAATTATGTTTGTTCCTCTTTCACGCAAAAACTACTGAACGGATTTACGTGAAACTTTATAATAATATAAATTATACATCAGAATGAGACATAAATGTAAATATTTTGCATAATTTGACTATAATATAACAATAAGTATAGCCCGGCGGAGACGAGGTTTTCATAGTATACTTACCATCTGGTTCATTTTGGAAAAAAATCTATTTGTGGTGGATACATCACGAGGAAGGCTTATATTAAATCTCGCTATGATTCGTAGGAGTCGAGAATTTTAAATCTGAAGAGCGTGTTTGGCTGAACGCGCTAATCTCGATAATTATAGGTTGATTTATTATTTTTTAGTCCGTATTTTCATTTTCTCGCTCTGGTGATAGCACAAAGCGCGGCATTAAGTTCTCACTCAACACGGAAAATACACAAAATTGTTTGGGGAGAGGAGTGTTTCAACACTACCTTCACTCTGCCTACCACGATATACGCGAGATACAGCGTGATTGTCCTTTACAAACTTCAACCCAAGCTTTCATCATAATTTTCCTTCAAAAAACCCATTCAGTATAACAGAGCCAAGTATCTTTAGACAATTTGTCTCACATCACAATTACGTATCTATATGAATCACTATAACACACGTCTAATAATATAAAGGCCAGTCGTAGCTCAGGGACACAAGCGTACGACTGTACACACGACAGGTTGTGGGTTCGATTCCCATTCGACAAAATAAATTATTTAATATTTTCCATTCTTTAGCCTGGTAACAAAGCAAAGCGTGGCCTCCTAAATTCGGCTGTAAGTGGGGAGCTCAAGTGCCTAAATTGGAACGGAGTGTCTTAGCACTACTCTTCATTGCGGATTCGATCAGCTAAGCTGATTTCGCCTATTCTACGAAAAAATCTCTCTCTCTCATCTCCACAGCTTCATTCATCATTCTTCTTATGTAATATCGACATTTCGCTGCCGTATAACAGCATAAGAATCTAAAATCACCTATCATCATCATCTATCCTCAACTTTTCGCTAGTTTTGGAGCCACGGCGTGCTGAGTGGCGGAACTCAACGCCGCGGTTGGTCGTATGTATATTAAAGTGAGGAAAATAAAAAGAGAAAAAAGGCCTTACCTTGCTTTGGGATGCATTAGTGCTCGTTTAAACAAAAAATATCTTTATTTTTAACATATTTTAAATGTTATTAATTATATACTTAGGAACGGAAGATACTTTAAATCTTTAAAAATCTAACCGTAGTGATATAAGAATCCACGGCGCGTGTTTAAAAATATTTAGCGAGTAACATTTTCTTTTGCCAAATGATAATTCTAAACAATTATCTTTGTGTTACGGAAATTTGTGAAAATCTCCCAACAGAGATGCAATGAATATAAATAACGTTATAAGCGCACGTACATATAAGAATTTTGACGTAGCTCCATAAGATCATATGACTTAGCACCTTGGTGCTTTTCTAAAAAAGTACTGCAAAAATACCCCAAATTGTGTTTTTTTTATTTTGTGCGTATATAGCACAGCACTACTATAGGCACAGCGAACATATGAACCTAGTGTTAAGACACTCCGTTTCTCTGGTGCCCCTGCGCCACGACAGCCTCACGAACCAAAGTCTTCAAAACTAAAATCGAACCTAAACTCATCGTTTCCAGACTGGCCAGCCACATCTAGGTGATCTAGTTAAATAATGAGACACTTGATCTCATGTCAATGACAGACGTGGGCTTGCCTGCGACCGTAGAGGTATAATTTAGACAAGTAGCTTAACCCCAAGGTTAGATTTGGGACTCGGAGGTTAGATAGTGGTTGTTTGTAACCAGGTTCGGTTGATGAGTTGTTAGTTTAGTTATAATTTTCAGGATAACTAACGACTTCAAAGAAGGAAAAATTTTCATAGGTTGAGAAAGGATAAGAAAATACATTAAGCTTGATTTAGTTAATATCCGTGTCCGTATATGAAAAATTTAAAAAAAAGGAGAGCCAATGATGTCAGTCGTGGCGTAGGATCACAACCGCGCGGTATATTTAATATTTTCATTTCTTCGCTCTGGTAAATATGCACGCCGTTGAGTTTCGCCACTCAACACGCAACGTCTCTCGAATTCGGCAAGTGGGGAACGGAAGTGTCTTAAAGGGCGCGGAGTGTCCTAACACTGGCTTCCTAGTTTCCCCTCTGCTACATGCGGGATACAGCGTGAAATTATAGACGCTTTAATTTTTTTTAAATAAAAACTATTTAAAAAAATACAGACTTCAATTACTTGTCAATTTCCTAATTACTTATATTATACATGCCTCTCTAAAAATGCGAGGAGATCCATCTTTCAAATACTACTGAACGGATTTCGATTAAACTTTCCAACTACAATGATGTCTTATTTCAATTTAGGGATCACCTTAAGTTGGAATAGCCTCATCCAAATCAAACAGGATATCCTCCACCTGACAAATAGTTTCCGAGAAAACTCTGTACAGACCAACATACTCAAATACCTCAGTAACAGCTCACATATAAAAAAATATATATTTGCTCGGAACAGGGAACCTTCTTGAGTTAAAAGTATATAATTATTTTTTTATCCCACATATAGCAGGGTAGGCAGAGGGAACCTAGAGACACACCAATCGATTTTTTTCGAGATATTGCATGTTAAGCGGAAAAAATCCACATTGCGTTTTGCTTTCTTGCACCAATGATGGATAGTAAATAATTAATTGACCCGATAGAGAATCGAACCCACAACCATCGCGTTTAGTCAGACACTGTGCAGCTGCGCCACGAAGGTCTCGCAAAAAATAATGTATTTTCGTATTTTCCTATATATTTATAAATATCTAGAATAGAATAATTCATTTTCAACAGTATATTGTTGAATCACTGCCAAATAAGCTTGTTTGTGTAGTTTTCACACCTACAGGTGTGGAACATGTTATTATTACTAACTTATTCTTTGAATAAAGTATCTCTTCTATGTCGAAGAGCGACGTAGAGTTCCGCCACTTCTAATGCCTCGACAATTCGGAAATTGGGTCTTGACATAAGATTCCCTCTGCCTACCCTGGTAAATGTGGGACACAGGGTATTCTATTTTTTTATGTTGCTATCTAATCTTAAGTAATCTTAATATATAAGTCATTTTAAAAATAAAAAAATAAATGATTTTGAAAGTCACTCAGTTAATTTTTTTTATTCGTAATGCATTTACTGGTTTGTTTCTTTAGTAGGTAGAGATAACTGTGCTTGTTATCCTTTAGAAATTAGTTGTTGTATTGCAATAAACACTGTAAATAGTAATTAAAAATATCTTTGGGCTAACATTGCCATAATCTTTTTTATATAAAAAAGAAAAACAAGTGACAAATCATATAACTCCTTGGAGTGGGGATCAAACCAACAACCATCGCATTTAGTCAGATGTTATCCTACTGTACCGTTGCAGCTTCAACAATGACTAATAACATAATAGTGACTGCTAAAATTTCGAAGAAGTAATCTAGATAAACATATCAGTTGGCTTTATGTATCTTTCTCGTATGGTACGGGGAGATCATTGGGTACGGAGAGATCATTGAGAATTAAGACACTCCATTCATCACTTCTACTTCTACAAAATATATGAAAACAATAAGCTCTTAACAATGAACAAGACAGTTGTAGGCTCAAAACAAGATTAGGGAACAATTATTTTAACTTGCTCTGGTACTAAAACAAAGCACAGGTTTAAGTTCCACTACTATGTGTCTCACAATAGTCCCTGTTATATACAAAATACATAGTAAAGCAAAATATAAATAAAGAAAACAAAAACCCATGTTTTATATATTTCAGTAACATTTACTACAAGTACAAAAAACATTTTTTTTTGTAGTATATTTATGTAATACAGGTTACACAAAATACACTTTACATAAGTAATTTAAAAAATTCTTAATTAAGATAATGTCATAAAGATAAATAATTAAATAATGTAAATTTTGGATTGCCACTACAAAGTATGTTGTTACCTGTAGCTTCACCTCCATGGGCAAAGGGTAAAAAAATTGTTTTATACACACATGACAATTATTGTCTCTATCTATACCTATAATAAAATTGTAAGCTATCATTGTCTGTACATGGAAGATATATGACAAAATCTATTATTGGGAGCTCTGGGATAAAATGTTTGTCTGTGCATGCTAATCTCAGAAATGGCTAAACTGATTTAAATGCAATTTTCACTATTTTATTTTGGCTTAATATTAAATACAGTTTGTATTTAATATTGAGTTGTTTTATTTATGGTTCATAAATAAAAAAAGTTATATCTAAAGTTATTTTATTCAATTAAATTGCTATGAAATATTAAATTGAAGTGGTTTTAATTTTTCATTATTGTTTTCAATGCATATAAATTGTCTTTAAAAAGATAGATATAAAGAATATTATGAATATAACATAGTGATTAAGATTAGTAAATAAAAGTAAGTAAAAGTAGTATAATCCATGACCAGGTAAAGACCTGGACCTGGACATGATCATACTAAAGAATATATAATAAAAATAAAGAAAGATATATAAAATGTGTAAGAAGCAGATTATGTCAATGTTTTGTGCTTTAAATGGATAAATTATATTTGATTTTAGGTATTTTTACAATACATCAGTGAGAACCTAGTGTTGTATAATAAATTCTTCAGTTTGGAGAATTTATATATAAATTCGACAGATTGGAGAATTTGTTATATTATTTAACGACACAATGTTTTCCGAGTGGAAAATTTAAAAAATTTAAGAATAAATGGATATATTATGGTTTATCTGTAGATTCGCTTAGTATGTACAATTTATTTTAAGTTTATCATTACTGTACTGTTTGTTGCTCTTAAAATAAAACAAATATATTTAAAAAAAACCAACTTACCGTCTTGCCAAGGGTTGGCTGGCTCGAAGTATTGTGTGACAAGTTGGTTGTCTTCGGGAAAATATACTTTTTTACTCAATTTCTTCTCTTTCAAATCATCGCTCAAGCTAACATCGGTCACTGGTTCAACGCCCGCGTGAGATCTATCACAGGTAGACATATCTACGGCATCTATCACATATCAATAATCGACTGTAACACATTAGAAAACGTATATCACACAAATAAATACACAATAACACAATTTTTTGACACAAAACACTATTTTCAAACACACGTTAAGTTTATAGTTTCGTTTTCAGTATTTTCGACCGGTCTTCATTTGTTTTTAGGTGTAGTTATAACAATTTTTTTTCTTATTATATTTTTTATTGCTATATTAGTTTCAAAACATTATACACCTATCATACATCGTTTACCGCCATGTTGGATTTATAAAGACAAAAGGAGAGTTTTCTTTTTGTGGCACTAGAGGTCGCTCTTTATTTACAGTGTTGCTATTATTAAATAAAAAAATAATTAATTATAAAATTAGGTTTTAGAGAAAAAAAATATTAATCACAAGTGGAAATCTTATCACAGAAAATAACGTTGTTCAAGCTAAAATTTGTCTTTCTTTTTTTATAAAATAATAAACGGTTTTGCTACTTAACACTAGGTGACGCTTAAAATTTTATTTCTTATCTCGACACAGATGGCGCCAGTAAATATATATATTTTATAAAATTTATGTTACATTCATAAAAAAAATCTTTAAAACTTAACTTTATAATTGATAAAAATGTAAGGTCATCTATTAAAATAATGCGTAAGGTGTGCTGCTTA
Organism: Heliconius sara; assembly: GCA_917862395.2. Taxonomy (NCBI): domain Eukaryota; kingdom Metazoa; phylum Arthropoda; class Insecta; order Lepidoptera; family Nymphalidae; genus Heliconius; species Heliconius sara. The sequence goes on from OU860785.2 coordinate 15,730,560, forward strand.
ATTTTTAGATGGGTTTTTTTTATAATTTCATTTTCAGAATCAAAATCCAAAATACTTACTAATTTTAATAAACCTAAATTAAATTTTATTCCATCAAAATACCCGGCACATAAAAACAAGAATTTCATAAAGATGTACATATACGTTTTATGAAACAATGAAAAAAAGTTACTTTAAGAACTTATTGGACTGTTTAAAAAATCTTTTATATCTTGAATTGCCGTTTAGTTAATAGTACATTAATTCTTCTTCATATCACATTTTATGTCCTCATTTATTTAGCTTCTTGCTTATTGTATATTGCTTCTGATTGATTATTAATTTTTAAACGTTACAGCTTTACGTTCGGCACATTCCGCCCTATGTTATGTATGTCGGAACCTTGTGTAGCGGAAATCAACACCTGGTTTTTCCTATCAGAGTGGAGAAATTAAAGATAATTTGAATATAATCAATCTCTCGAGCGATGGGTATTGAGGCCACAGCTATTATGACACGAAGGCTTCAAAGGTTTTTACTTTTAATTTCCAGAGTATTTTTTGTTAGTACTGTGGAGGGAGGGCACCGTCATCCCTTTTCCTACGTCCATGTCTATTCTTCCATTTCCTCTCTAATTCAATACAATAGCGTGTTATGTGGCGGAACTCGATGCTGCGCTTTTTCCTATCTTAGCAGGGAAATGAAAGATAATTAAATAACTGAATTATTGACTATATTGTAAAAAAAAACGAATAAGGTAACTAATTTATTTATTAAAATTCAACATCACATTATAAATTCTTATTTTCTAAATTGTAAATTTTTGTATAAATCCTATTTTAAAATTTAACCATAATAAAATACAGATAATATAAACTTATTTTATTTTGGTGCTTTTTTTTTAAATATAGTGTAAAAGATCTGTTTACATACGGGTATTGTAGTCTTAAAATGAAAGGAAATACAAAAACTTTTTAATAAATACCTCTAAATATAATACAGTAAATGATACACAAACATAATAGTTAAATTAAAATTGTAATTTAGTATTTAATTCAAGTTTATTACTTTTGATTGTAAGTTACATATATACATACATATATATATATATATATATATATATATATATATATATATCGATGCTATGGTGGTAAAGAGAATCTACCTACATATTACAAATTTCGACCGAATGCACAATAGACGTAGAACTGTTCAAAAAACCCCATATTTTTTTATAACTTCACGCTGTAGGTACACAGCCTGAAGTTATAAAAAAATATAGGTTTTTTAGGACTCTCAGTCTACCCTGCAAATAGCAGGGTAGACCGAGAGTCTTAGACCTAGTCTTCACTCCGTTTCGACGCATCGTCCAAATTTCGATATATTTAGTATTGAGGGATAGAACTCATTTCGATTGTGATCAGAGAGCAAGGAAATGAAAATAATTCATTCCCCTGAGTGGCAATCGGACTCACAACCATTGCGTTTACAGTCAGACACTATGAGTCTAACTACGGAGAAAACAAAATAATTTCAATGAAAATCTTAATCTAACACAAATCATTATTACAGTCATATTTTATAAAATCTTTAATCATCTGCACCCTATGTATTAATTCTGATGTATGTATAAGCTATATTACTGTAAGGGTTCAACTAAATCTGTTCAGTAGTTATTCAGTGAAAGTGGAACAAGCATCCAACCATCCATCCATACAAACTTTCACATTTAAAATAGTAAATAAAAAATTTGCAATATGTGGGTTGACTAGTTTCACCACCAAAGTGTCTATAATGTTAACATGCATACAATTTTCGATAAACAATATGAAAGAATAATTGTCCTTTTTCAAAACAATATACTTACTGTTAGCAAACTCGTATAAAAGAGGGTAAATATAATATAATAAGAAAACCAATGGAATTGTGGCCCTTGTTGGAAGGAAACTCGTATGAAGTATTGTTATTAGGTAAAACATATCACTTATTACAATTACGTAGAATCTCTTTCCGATTAATTTATAAACATATAGACGATATGTGTTTTTATTTTGTTTTTTTAAAAAACGTTAACCCCTTCCGATGTCTAACATTACTATAAAAAAGAAATCAATTATACGAAATAATTATTTACAGGTATAAATAAATACTTAGATGTATATTTTAACATGTTTTAAAGTGTTTCACACTGAGAATAGAAAAATATTTTTAGTAAAACGTATAAAAAGTTGAACGTAGCGAGATTTGAACGCGCCTTTCTTGAACTTTGGACGGTTTCCAAGAGGGGCGGGTTGTTAAAATTCTTATACGTTTTCTAAAGATATATTTTCAATATATATATTTTTTTATTTTATTATTACATATACTCATAATATAACTTTAAATATCCGAACAATTTTTAATAGTTGTTAACTTTTTTTTATTATAAAAACTTATAAATAGGTTCTTTCATATTTTTTTGTACATACATAATTTTGGATTTGAATTTATACCTAAAGTAATTATTTCAATTAGATAATATAAAAAAGATCGTAGTGGCGTAGCGGCACAGCATGCAGCAGCTTTATTTTGGGGAAAAAAATAAATAAAATTATAAAAATTTTGATCGAAGCAATACATTCATATCAAAACAATAAATTCGATAAGTTTCAACAAATATGTATAGAATGGTCAGTTTTTTTTAAATAATATTTAAATACTTTTAATTCGAACCCACACTTAGCGTTTGTTCTAATTATATAGTCAATATTATAGTAGTGTATACTATATATAAGCTTGTATAGATAAAATATATATATTTTTTGTCAGAAGATTAAATGAGTCCAGTCGTGACACAGGGGAATAAGGGCACGACTATAAGCGCGACAGGATGTGGGTACTACAACCCCACCAGAGGAAATGAAATATTTTAATTTTGTCATTGCGATAACGGGGCAAAGTGAGGCTTTGAGTTCTGCCACTCACCACGCAATGTTTCTAGAATTCGACGGAGAGTATGAAACAGAAGTATCTTAAGGTGTCTTAACAAGGTTCCCAGATTTTCTCTGCCTACCCTCTTATGTACGGGATACACGATTTTTACGAGTGTACACTGTATATCGTGTGTTATAGCATATTATAATCGTGTGTGACAGCATTCAGTTAAACAATAAAATTTGTCAATAAAAAGTAATTGGACATTTGTCATAGTCACAATAACCACAGATAATTAAAAATATATTTTATCTGTACAAGTTAGTTTAAACATAACAGTTTTTGGTCTAAAAGTAATGGCTAATACAGTATAACATAAAAATAATAAACACAAAAATTATATACGAATGTCACTGATTCTCTTTTTTAATTTTCAAATCGAGGACGCCATCTGTAAATTTAAAGAAAACACACATAAATATATTTTAAAAGATTTTTTACTTTTATTTTCCTCTAGTGCACAATATGCAAAATTCCAGAAACCCTTACTTCAAGGCTTTAAGTCTACCGCAATAACTGGCAAGGAGGATTGAAATTATTTTCAATTTTCAACAGAATTAGTAAGAGTATACTTGAATAATTAATATAAACAGAACAATAAGTAGATATAAATAAAGGAAATAAAATCCTTGCAGTTAAGAATCAAAATAAGTGAAAGTAATTAAGATAAATTATTAATATTACAACCTAACCATTTAAAATTAACAAAAACGAATATATAAACGTAACTGAAGAAATTATTAAAAAAGAAACTAAACGCAAACAGCTGCATTATCAATAATATTGACCTAAAATAAATATTTAAAAGTATAACAATTAAAAGAAGCACGAAATATAATACCAAAACAGAACAAAATAGAATACTTAACCTAACCAATAAATTAAAAAAAAAAACTAACTAATCTTTTCTTTACGCTAGTAAGTACTGTTCCATTGTTGGGCAAAGGCCTCTATCCATTTCGTCCACTCAGGTCTATTGTGTGCTATTGAAGATCAGTCAGAGTTGTAATGGTCCAGGTCATCTCGCCATCTCCGTTTCTATTTGCCAATTCTCCTTGTACAATTTGGAATCCAGCTAGTAAAGTACTTCGCCCAAGATTCTTTAGGCGGCAGACGTGTGTCTCAGCCCACCCACGACCGCGATATTTGTGCGAGACCGCAATTTAGTGTTTTGGATTTTGTCTAGTAATTTGACTCCTAAGATGCTCCTAAGATCACTCTTAGTGATACAGCCGCCTTTTCACATTTTTTATATGAATTTATTTGTTAATTTATGTAATTTTCTGGTGTGTAATAAAGAGTTTTTATATTATGTTATGCTGCGCTGGCTTCTGTGTATTCGTCAAAAACCATATCGGTGCACCGTAGGTAAGCACTGAAATCGTCGTTTTTTATGTCGCAGAGGAAAGTCTACTTTCATGGGGTCCCCCATAGACCAATAGCTCCTCCAGGTATTTTTTATTCGTCTTTCGACTTCTTTATCTTATCGTCACTGAAAGAAAACTATTTGACCCAGGTAGAGATATTCTTGGACATATTGCATTTCCTTTGACCCTTGTCATCTTTCGCTGTACGCATTCATTTTTAACCCAACCCCAGGGTTGGCTTTGCTTCTTTAAACATAGTTTGCAGTTCTGACGAGGATGAGGATAATAGGACGATATCACCAGCGAATCGAAGGTATGTTAACCTTTTCTAACCAACGACAATACTTTTATCCTCCCAGCCGGACGCTCGATTCCGGAATACTTCCTCTAGGACACTTTTTTTTTTTATGGAAAAGACAGGGCCGCCCACGACCCCGTGCAACACCTCAGGAGCTGCAGGTTCGTTGCCTTCCTTTAAGGTGGATTAGGCGCCGGAGCCCGGCATTACTTGATGCGAAACGCAGTGGCATAAAGCCACTACTTCACGCCGGTTTTAAATGCCGGGGTGGTAATGGTCCGGTCGAGTCTGCCCATGCGTGTTGCCATTGCTGGCGAAAAACTACAAAAAATTTCAAAGATAGCGAGTCATCCTACTTCACACCGTTATTTATATTAAATATCGGACCCGAGGTGTCAAATTTATTGTTACTGTATCCTGTTTATAAATAATATAATATATAATAAGGATGATTTCACCTATTTTAAGAATCTCAGTTGTTATTCCATCTTCGCCAGGGATTTCTTGTATTTTAACTTTTTTATTATTTTATGTCATAGCGTGTTATTGGAGGAATATAGTCAGGGCATAATGTAATTATCTTTTTTTGCTTTTGAGGTTACGAATAAAGATTTTTATATATGTAAAGTTCATTCTAATTTCTTTTCAAGTCTCTATATTTTGGTGTTTGTTTTCTGCACAGTATTTCAAACTGGTAATCCAACGTTTTCCAGTACAAACTCCTTGTTTAGTTATTCACAATTACGTATTTCTTTATAAAGCATTTTGGAATAATTTAGGGTCATATTCTGTTATTTTTTCTCTAATGTTTCTTTTTCTCTCTATCCTTCTCTATCCTTATTTCTATAATCGGGTCATGTCGATAGCTTTGTAAGTTTTTGTTCAGGTTTCTTTACTTTACCACTAGCTCGTTGTATAGATTTTTTGATAACATCAAATATTACTTGTACATCATTTCAATCTTTGTCAATCTCTAAATAAGCGAAACTGTTATTGAATTCAATATTAAATTCCCTTTTATTCGATATTAAGGTTTCTTTGTTAAGTTTTTTAATATTATTTCTAGCAATTATTTGAGGATTTATTTTTGTCCGAAAAGATACTTTAACTACAACTGGTTCACGATCCGATTTAAATTTAATTTAACTAATTTCAATCTAGACAACATGCAATAGGTGATTATTATATTTATTTTAATACGTATTCCTATCAAATTATAGAAAATACATTACAACAAATTATAGAAAATACATACACAATAACCCGATAAACATACTGTAACACGACAATATTCCTAGAAAACCCTAAAAAATTGCCTATTTTCAATGAGATAATCAAACAAAACAAAAGTGTTTCGATTTCATAAGAACAAACAATATTTTGTATTTGATAAAGGGACTAACCTGTACCATCATCACAACATGCAATCCGCCTCGGCGCCAACTGCTTCCTCCCATGACTCCTTTTCTTCTCTTTAATGCAAAGATTCAATACTCCATCCATTTCTAGTTCACCTCTATCACATCTTATTGTATCTAAAAACACTGTTTTAGCACATATTCTCGTTTCATTTTTATCATTTTTATCTTTAAATATATGATCGACGCTTTGCTGTACGAGTTTTTCTATACGACATTCGAATTTAGTTTTTTCTTTTTCTTTAAAATCTAAGGGTAGTTTTATATTTTTTGGTTGTAGATTGAGTTGTGGTATGTCTGGGTCTATGTCTGGTACTTCTGTTGGGTCTGATCTGTCTTTTAGGGTCTGGAAATAGTTATGGCGTGATTATTAATTTATAATGTTAGAAAAGTTATGTTTGACTTCTGTGTCGCTATAATACTTGTTAGTTGAAAACCTACTTCAGATATTCTATTTCTAGATTCACGCTATATCGCGGAAATTAAGGAACAGAATGAAGACCCTCTGTTCCCCATTATCTGGCAACGTTTTAGATATTGCGTGTTCAGAATACAACTCGTTCTTGACAGGACGGAGAAATAAGTCAATTTTATTAATTATGATAATTTTTGAATTATTACAATGATAATCATTGTCATATAAACAATTTTTTTCATGTCCTGGTTCTGGCAACCCGACACGAAATATATCTAAACTAAATCAAAATTAAATTAAATTAGTTTCACACTGTACCCCGCACACAGCAGAGCAGAAAGAGGAACCTAGTGTAAAGACACTCCGTGCCCCGTGCCGAGTTCTGGAAGCAATAGTTCATTTTCTCAAGTGGGGATCGAACTCACAACCAGTCACACTTTGTGAGCCTGCGCAACCATGGCCAGTCGGCCATCTCTAAACTAAATAAACCAAAAATTGAAAAGAGAATATCTAAACATCATATTATATCTGTCTACCCTCAAAACATACCTGTAAAACATAATTCCTCAACAAATAAAATCTATTCCGCACTTCAGTCCTACTCTGTAATAAGGCTCGTCTCTCACTAAGCGCGTCGTCCCTGCAAGCTCTCACTGCTCGCAGTTCGCGTGTTAACCGCCTTAGATGCTCCATGCTGCGTCTGCGACTGTTTTGTGATGCTAGCTGTGGAAGGATAAATTCAAATTTAGATATATATTTTTATTTATATATATAGAAAAGAAACACCAATATAAGACGCTTCGTTATCCACACACCGCACAGTTTTTGAGATATTGCGCGTTGAATGGCAGTTCTCAACGTCGAACTTAACTTTTTACCAGATTAAGGAAATAAAAAATATCCATTCCACGATTATTATAAATCGAACCCACAACCGTCTCGTATACGTCTTAATTATATTGTTACATTTATAATACTCTAAAGTAGAATTGCCGCTCTTGGCTTGATAGGCTGAAATATTGTCGAAAAATTTTTTATTTCTTCAACATAGTTTTACAGCGGCTCCGCCTATATTAAGTATAGTATAATTTCTTTGATTTTCACGATTATTACACATTTTAAATTAACTATTTTAACCGGATTAATCGCGTATATTTGGTATTATACATGTTTGGAAACCCGACGTTTCGAACACTTTGCAGAAGAACCTGACTGTATCTTTCCCTCTGGTATGGTGGGTTTGAGTATTCAAAGATTTTATGAGTGGGTCCCAGGTGGTAGAAAGCTTTCTGCCGTGATCTCTATTGAAATCAAATCCTCTCTATTCAATAGCCTCGCGGATCATTCTAGGAATATATCTGTTTTCCTTAGCAAGGATTGGGCGTTTATCAAAATTATGTAGTTGCTAAGTTTAACTACAGTGGTACACACAGTTGACTGTATCAGTCAGCTGTGAAACACTAATTATAAGCTAGGCCAATGGCGCAGGGGCAAAAAATGAGACTGTAAAATCGACTGGTTGTTGGTTCGATCCCCACTCGAGGAACGGAAATATTTATTTACATTTATATTTTCATTTCTTCGCTCTGGTGTCGAGGCAAAGCGCAACGTTGAGTTTCGCCACTCAATACGCAATGCCTCCAGAACTCGGCGGAAAGTGGGAAACTGAGTGTCTTGACACTAGGTTCCCTCTGCCTACTCTGCTGTGTGTAGATACAGCGTGAGGCTGATTTTATTTTAATCTCAAGGTGCGGTTGTACTAATGTACTACTATCAAATTTCCAATATAACCACAAACATGTTTTAAGAAAACTTGTAACTTAACCCTCATTGCAACTAACTTTACTCGTGTATACCAATATTTTGATGCAATTATTGATTTAACGACGACGACAATCGTAGGTTTTATTTCCAATCGGGATAGATTTTTCGTGATATTGTTTTTTTTTATTATTTAGTATACGAGTACTCGTATACTTAAATAATTTTCATTTTTTTCATTGTTCATATCAATAATTCAGAAGTAAATAACTAATAAATTTTCATCTTTCGGATTTTTTCCGTTATTTGTATTATAAGATTCGTCCTAAATTTCGTAACTGCAGGTCTACGAGAAGTATATTATAGGTTTTGGTTACGCTATAAATTTCATAGAAAATGAAACAAAAACGATACATAAATGCTCATATCTTTTGACTGCGTTGTCTTAAAAGAACAATTTCTGTGCTCCAAAGAACTGTAAACCTGAATATCTGATATTAATTTCATATTGAGACCTCAACGCGATCCCAAGTGAAATGATCTTGACAAACGGACAAAAAAAGTGATTCTATAAGGGTTCCGTTTATTACATTTTGAGGTACAAGCCCCTAAAAATGGATTAGTTTTTTTAGTTTGATTATATAATAAGTGTTCTGGGAATTGATTTTATTTCCGTATATAATAGAAAAATGTTTAGTTACTTCACACCTTTCTAGAATCTAGATAAATCGTTACTGCATGAACATTCCAAACGTAGTTTTTCTCTTACTTTTCGTGCATTTTTCTAGGTATTGCGGATGGATGTCGGTTTGCCACCAAAGCGAAGTAATGACAATATTAAATCAAATCAATATAGGTAGAGGGAACCTACTGTTAAGAAACTCCGTTCCTCACTTTCTGCCAAACTCTGGAAGCATTACGTGTTGAGTGGCGGAAGTCAACGCCGCGCTTTGTCTCGACACCATAGCGAAGAAAATAAAAATATAAATATAAATGAATATATACTTTGCCCGAGTAGGAACTGAACCTACAATTGTCGTGTTTAAAATCACACGCTTGTGCCACTGCGCCATGACGGCCTCATTTATTAAAGTAAAGGAGTTTATTTGATTTTGCTCTCAAAATTTGTTGTATTCAAAGAAAAATGTTTAGCTATACGGTATTTAGGTACACAGTAAGTACCTACGCTTGAACGGCAAGCGAATTTTTTCCAGCGTAAACTCCGATCCGGATACTAAGTATCAAAATCTCGGTGTTTTTTATCACATACAAATTGAAAGCTAAAGATTCAGCCAATTCAGTAAAACAGTTGTATAAAATAACTGTTATGGCAATTTGTCAAACTAAGTACCTAATTTAAACTGATGCAACTATTCTACTGATGTAACAAAAATCATTGATTTGGGATCTATACATTAACAAAAGTCCCCAATAACAATTTTTCAACAGTTAATATACAATTTTATTATGAGTATAGGATATAAATAATAAAGTAGAAGAATTTGTTTTTGGCTGAGCACGCTTATTTGTACGTTTTATTGATACGAATTCGAAAATTATTTTTGTGCCGATAGAATTTAAGTTGCCTATGCCCACCCTCATATACGGGAAACAGGGTCTTAACTGCTTTTATTAAAAAAAAATAAAAAACTGCTTTAAAAAAAATACATAAAATAAAACCAATATTAATAATACCAATATTACGTCACTGTAATTTAAACATTATAATATATAATTAAAACAAAAAAAGCCGTACCTATAAGAAAAATTGTAAGAGAAACCGCAAAATAGTTTTATATTACAAATACCGTGTGGATAAAGCAGCACTTTCAATCTTCGTGGGAATGAATGTAAAGGTAAGCTAAGTATCAACTAATATTATAAATCTGTAGAGTTTGTTTGGCTGAAAGCGCTAATCTCAAGAACTGTTCCAATTGAAAAATATTTTTTGTGTTGGAAAATCTATTTATTAAGGAAGAGGCAAATATATGTAGATAGTATAATATATTATTTTTATTTACAAACTATAATTATACGATCGAGTTCGTAACCGTTTCGTAGTAGTGGTTTCGATTGCACGGCGATGACGTCAAAAATACACAAAGATTTTGGGGGAAAAAAACTAAATCGAAACATTTCGAGTTCAAATAGCATTAAAATAACTTAACTCCGCGCTTTGCTTCGTGCCATTGCGAGGCGAAAATAAGAAGCATTACATTCCCCCTAGTGGGGCCAAACCTACTAACTGTTGCATTTAAAGTAGCATCACTTGTGCCCCTGCGATATGACGACGGCCTCAAGATTTTTGTATTAATTTTATTTACATAAGCTTGATCATAAATACCATGCTTCTTTTAAAAATAATAAAGTTAGGTATTAATTCTGCACGAAATATTAAATATTTTGCAGCCTCCTGGAATGCCTTATGAGTGTGAAATAAAAATATTATTCACATTGTATCCTGCAGATGGCAGGATAAACAGAGAGCACCTGGAGTATTAAGACAATCTAAATTCTGGAGGCATTGTGTGTTGAGTGGTAACACTCAAAACTTAGCTTTAGCTTGCTACCAGAGCAGGTGAAATGAAAATATTATATATTTTATTTCCTCGAGTGGGAATTGAACCCACATTCTGTTGTGTTTGTTCACATATGTGTACCTCTGTGTGAAAACTGGCCCTTGTACATAACTATAATACTTGCTAAAATACTGCCCTAAATACTTATTTGGCCCAAAACCTGAATTTAAGTCTAAAACTCTACTCTACAAAATGTAAAACTTTTAAAGAGAAATACTTACTCTATTCTTTATTCTTCTTCTCAATCCTCTTAGAAAGGCCAAATCATCTTCACTCAAATTCAGAGCTTGGACCCTCTCTGAATATTTACAGGTTGGCAAACCAGCTACTTCTTCCACTGTCATATTTATGCCTCGAGCTGTAAGTTTTAAAATAATAGTTTATTGTTACATTCAATTCAAATAATTTTATTCAAAATAAGAAGTTTTTACTAAAGTTGCCTTAGACCTGTGAAAAACCATGACAAAAAACCATAAAAGTTTATAGTTATATATAATTAATAATATATTTAAACTAGTTAGTTCATGAGTTAGACTAAAATATAGTAGATTGAGTAATGCCTTAAATTTATATTAACATTACTGAATAATTAAATATACATAAATATGTTTTCTTTTTACAGTGAATATTAGAATTTTAATTTTATATATAAACTGTGAACTAAATACCACTGTAATTCTAATCTTATAAGAAAAAATATTTTGACTTGAACCTTTACTCTTATAATATAATTTAGCTAGATTAACAACGCTTCTATATTAATATACATAACAATAAGCTCGAAAAATAAAACAAAATAACGTATTAAATATTCATGCAACATTTAATACGCATTTTCCACTGACTTATATTAAAAATAGAAAAATACGCCATAAAAAAGTATTATAATTTCCATAATCACAATAAACTTAAACCAAAATCAAAACATAAGAAAATTTGCGTCATTTACTCAGCTTACTTGTTGATTCTTAGAATTAGGTATGCTCATATATCACTTTCAAACTCTTATAAGAAACGCTTACCATCTAATATTTCTTGATCCAATTGATAAGAAGGTACTTGTCTCACGATATCATCCATTCTTCATATTTATACATGTATTTAAATAACTTTTACAACAAAAACTTATTTTATTAGAGTTAGTTATAAAATATAGTATGGGATAGGTTATATATTTGGCTGTCATTTGTCATATGTCAATTGCATAATTGTCAACTGTCAGATGCTGGTAGATTAAAAATGTATCAATAATAGTTATTCGATTATTCATTCTATGTTATTAAAATAATTATAAAAAAAATTAAGCATCATTACTACATATGTGCTTACATTTAGATTATCTTCTGTATGGTATCTTATAAGTTAGAATATATGCATTGAACATTTGACAGATTTACGAGACAAAGTATTTTACGATTTGACTATAAATAGAAGATTATTTTATTATACGAAACATTACTGAAAAATTAAATGTTAATTTTCTATTATAAACAATTAATACAAGCAGCATTATTGTGAAAAAATAACTTAAGATCACTGAGTTCAAAAGATGTTTCTAGAAAATTCAATAGGTTTCTTTGAATGCAAATAAAACTATTTTCTATTTGAACCTAGACACCGAAGTTAAAAAAACGTAATAACGATAACCAACTTCCACTTCATCAATGTTCAAATAATTAACGATTCTAATAGCTCGATATCCCAATTATATTTAGTTCGATTTGAATACATAATCTGTATTTGTTGTATTATTTTAGTCGATCAGTATTGTTCGGTGCTCAATTATTTTCTAATATTTTGAATTTTTGACTTTGAAGCGACAATTGCTCGTTTAAAGCAATAATTATATTTAAAGTAAGTTTTATTTACATACATAGTTAAAAAAAACGTGAATTGATAATTTAAATTTATTTCCATTGTATTATAACTTAGTTGCTCACGTGTAGTAACGTTTTTGAAAATTTAAAAATTTAATAAGAGTATGTTCAATATAAAGGCCTTTTGTAATAGTTTTTTTTATTATTAGTTTAATCATTCATTATTTGTTGTCAAACAAATTAATATCTACAAGTTTACCCAATTGTATAGAATGCAACAATTTTTATTTGTGAACAAAAACATTTAAAAGTATTAAAATATATTTTCATTTTGCTATTAGACATTTAAAATTAGGTGCATAAAATTTGTACAAGGATCAAAAACAATTTTAACTATAAATTTAAGTTTCTTACAAAGACTACATACATGATTTTATGACAATTTATAAATATTGTATAAAAACAAACTATAACTTAATGTATGACAAACGCTTTTCATTCATTAAGTCAACTAAATCGTATAAACAATCATTTATAAATTTGTAATATACTAATTTATAATAAAGTAAATACTAACAAAAATAAACACATTGGACTGTCAAAAAAAGATACATAATAAATATATATTTGAGCAAAAAATGACTTGAATATCATAGTTTCAAACCTTATTTATATGAACCATTGTTCTCATTCTGCAACACAATTGGGAGTCTGCATAGTGAATCCATAGATTGAAGTAGTTTCTTCTTATTCTATGATTACTGGACATAAATCAATATTACTACAGCATAATAATATTTTTATAAACAATTTTATAACAATATATGTATATAAAACCTAAATGTGATAGAAATATGAGACAAGTGTTTTGTTAACTTGGAGAGGAACTTGTTGGAGGCAAATAAACAGCAAAATATCTATAAAAAAATTAAATAAGATCTGTATAATTTGCTAAATATCTCAGCAAGTATTAAATAATCTTGATTAATTTCTAGAATGTACTCCTTCATGTTTTTATACAATTTTTTCTCTAATTTACCAAGTAAAATGAAAATATTAGCATTTTGTATGGCATTTCAAATATTTGTGGTTGTTGTGATGCAGTAGCACAATATATGACTGTAAATGTTAATTTTGTGGATTTGAGTCCCATTTTTGGGGAACATTTTTTTCATTCAACACTCTAGAAAGACTAATGCAGAGTAGAATTCTGTCTCTCAACACAATGAAATGCTTTATTACTAGGTTCTCTCTGCTAAATATTTTTCTCTTTTCTTAGACATGACATCACGGAGTCGCTACAGTAAGTCACATGATTGGGATCCAATGCAAGATGATTATAATGACAGGAGCTACAATCCTCAATATCCTGATGATGATGCAAAGTAAGTATTTTTATTATATTTTGATGATTATAATTGAAATTAAAGAATATATATATGTACTTTTATATTCTTATTAGGATAGTATTAAATACTAAACCTACACGCGCCTCTTGGAATATGTATAATATTGAAAGAGGCACGGGTTCTTATTCTACAATGTTTTTAGAAAATATAAAAATTAGATGTTTTTTAAAAATAACTTTTATAAGTAGCTTGTTACAACTTATTTATGCTGTTAGCATATCTGGGGACATCTTTACAAATTCAACAATTTTATATTTTCTCAAAAAGTATTTTTGTGCATGAAGTATAAAATAAATACCTTAATTGTATTTTTAATTTGTTTATTTTTTTCCATCTGGCACTCCACCAAAATTAGATACAGGAATCATTGGCACAGGTAATTGTAGATTTTAATGAATATGATATCAATAATAGCTGATATGAGGCCGGGATATCTCTGGAAACATTGCAAAGTGCTGCGTGGTTTTCAGCCACTCAACACATTATTTCTCTCCAGAATTCGGCGGAGAGTGTGAAACGGGAGTGTCTTTACTTGCAAATTTACACTTACAAATTTTAAAAGTTTTAAATGTAATAATGATTTCTATTACATAATCTTATTTGCGATAGTAGGAAATTATTATTTCCTTTGGTTATGTATGTACCAAAATGTCTACATATTCTCAAGTGGGAAATGAACACACAACCATCGGGCTTACTTTCACATGCTGCTGTCTCTTATTATGCATTTAATGAATAAATAGTTTTTCTAGCATTACACATTTTGTCTATAACACAAACCAAGGTAGGCAGGGGGAACCTAGTATCCTTGTTTTAAGACGCTTCCATTTCCAGTTTTGCGTCGAATTCTCAGATGTTTTGTATTGAGTGGCAGAACTCAACGCCTAGCTCTGTCTATCAGAGCGATAGAATGAAACTATATAATCGTTTCCTCGAATGGGAATTAAACGCACGACCATCGCCTTTTAATTTAGTAAGCTTGCTAAGCTTAAGCTTAAATGAAACATTATTGCTAGCCAGTCACTCCTTTTGGTTAACAACTATTAAAAAAACTGGACCTAATAAGATTTGTTAAATTAATTGAATGAAATACCTGACTCGCGCTGGTTGTGGGTTCAATTTCCAGTGAGGGGAATAAATTATTATGATCGCTCTAGTAATAAGATCAAAAGATGTCTTATGAAGTTGTCACATTTTTTCTCAAGAAAAATCTTAACTTTTTCGATTTCTCTATATTTTGGAATTCTGGCAAAAGACATCTTACGATTAATTTAAGTTCTTAAGATATTTTTTACTTTCAGCGGTGACGTACAGCTCGATCATTGTAAGCTATACGTAAAGAACATAAGTAAGGCGTTGAACGAGGACGGTTTGAGGGCAGTTTTTGAAAAATACGCGACCAAAGTGAGGGTGTTTTTAAGCAGGGATCCTAAGAAAAGATACGCTATCGCATCTTTTGATAGTCCGGGGTGAGTATTTTTTTAACTTTTAATTTATGCACCGGATTTAATAAAACAAATACTTAAATTTAAGGGGAAATTTATTAAAATATAATAATGAAAACTGCATTTAAGTCGATTTAGCCGTTTTTGAGATTAGCGTGCCCTAGGCGCAGATGAGCAGACATTTTTTTAAATAATTGTTTTGGGTTCTATTACATTGATAGCGAGATGAGACAGATTTTAGTGTCAAGACACTGCTTTTTTTCTCGGCCTAAATTTGAAATATTAGTTGTTGTCTAAAAGGGGAAAATGAAAATAATTCTATCCCCCGAGTACGATTTGAACCTCAACCATCGCGTGTTGACTTTGACTTTGAAAATCAAATCAATCAATCATTCGCACACAGCGGGAGAGGCAGAATGTTAAGACATTCCGTTCTCCACTTTCAGCCGAATTCTGGAGGCATTGCGTGTTGAGTGGCGGAACTCAACGCCACGCTTTACCTCAACACCAAAGCGAAAAAATGGAAATATAAATTTAAATAAATATTTCATCTCCTCAAGTGGGAATCGAACTCACAACCAGTCGTACAGTCACCCTTTGTGCCGCAGCGCTACGACTGGCGTCGAGTTGTTTATTTACTATTTTAGTTAGTTATTTAAAATTTTAATTTTCGACATTCAAAACGCTATGTTTCGGAGGGTCGGCGGTGCGTGGGGAATGGAGTGTGATAACAATAGGTTTCCTACCTACTACTAATTAATAAGATAATAATAATAAGATTTTTTTATCTTCTTTTTTAGAGAAGCGAAGTTAGCCATGATGAAACTAAATAGGGCTGAACCATTGCAATTAATTATTAGTATCGCTCATATGGTGAGTTATATTCTAATACTGACTACTAGGTACTGAGTGATACCCATTGTTTTTTATACGCGCCCAATACAAAAAAATATTAATCTCTGTACATATTTATTAATTTCGTTCGCTTAGACTAGATTTTTTCTCCATTCCATAAAACTGTAATATATTCATTATTTTTCTAAGCTAAGCTCGATACCTCCACGCGCCTTCGAGATAAAAATGGTCTTTACAGACGGACAACAAAGTGATTCTGTAAGGTTTTTCTTCTTTTGAGGTACGGAACCATAAATATATAGTGATAGGTAAACAAGACGTCAATGCAAAACAAGAGGTGGGAACCTCAAAAAATTGCAAAATTTGAAAACCTTTTGTTTTGCATTGACGTTGAAATTTTAAGAAAGTCCATTATTACATCCTTATAATTCGTAGGTATTTTATTTTTAGTTCTACACTGTGTAGTTTCGTTGGTGGGTTGTCTATGGTAACGGAAGGCTATTATGTATATTTTATTATTTGAGGGTATTCGTGGCGCAAGAGTATAAACTTTTTTTGAGAAAATTAAATATTTAATGTTTTAGTCTTCTTCGCTCTGGAAATGAGGCAAACCGCGGCGTTGAGTTTCACCACTTAACGCACAATGCTTCGAGAATTTGCCGGAAAGTGGTTCCTCTGTCCACTCTGTTATGTGCGGGATACAACGTGGAGCTAAAAAGAACCCATAGAAGGAGATGGGTTGTCATAACGACCACTCGCTTGGTAACAAAAATACACGTGCCTTTTATATATTTCCTTCCTAATTTCCTTATTTTTGTAACTCCGTGATTGTCATGACAACCGATTTACTTATAAAGAAACAGTCTATAAGATTATGAGGCCAGTGGCCCATTGGTACAAAGTGTGACTGTATAAATATTTATGTAATTTGTTGATTTGGTTGTTTTCTCTTATTTGAAATATTTATTTAAATTTATATTTTAATGACTTCGTGGGGAACGGATCTCTTAACACTAGGATCCCTCTGCCTACCCTGATGTGTGCAGAATACAGCGTGAAATGATACTTTTTTTTCATCGCTCTACCAGAGCAACAAGACAAAGCGCGGCGTAGAGATCCGCTACTAAACACTGTCTCAAAATTCGGTAGTGCATTGCGAAAGTGTCTTAACACTTGGTACTTAGGTGCTCTGTGCCTACCCAGCGGGATACAGCGTAAAACTAACAAAAACATAAAAATCAATCAATTGGTCGTAATTACAAAGATATGTGAGTAAACTATAATTTCGGAAAAATAAGAGATTCAAAATACTTAGAACTAAGCTTTGCTAGTTTTATTCAGTTCCTACACTATTGCAAAAGTAAGGTAGGAATTGACAAGATCTAGGACAAAGCGTTTGGCCGTACACAATGCAGTTTTGGTACCGACCCTGTTATACGGCAGCGAAACGTGGGTATTACAGAAGAAGAATGAAAGAAAGATGAATGCTGTGGAGATGCGATCTCTTCGTAGGATATGCGGAGTCAGCCTATTTGATCGAATCCGCAATGAAGAGGTACACAGAATGGCAGGTACCAGCGAGGATGTCACGGTGAGAATAAGGAAGAACGTGCTCAGCTGGTTTGGGCACGTCGAACGAATGAGCGAGGAAAGAATGGCAAAAAAGATTTATGATGGAAAAGTGAGTGGTAAGAGAGGTAGGGGAGACCTCGGTTGACCTTCGAAAACACAGTATCAAAGATACTGGAGCAAGGTCACGTAAAAAGCATGAGGATCCCCCGGAGGGCATGTATGAAGAGGTTGATGACAGTGGACGAGGCGAAAGAGGTATGTAGAGACCGTAGCGTTTGGCGCTCCGTTCTCTCTGACTACCCCGCTAGGGATAAAGCGTGAAGCTAAGTTAAGTAAGTAAGTTATTTTATACGTAGGTGATGATTGATGGAGCTTAATATAGTTTATTAGGTAAAAAAAACTATGGATTTATGGATATAATAATAATATTATTTAACGATATCTATAGAATTAATTAATTAATAATAATTATGATTTAAATCGATATATTTCGTGTATGTATATAAATGATTTTTATAATTATATTTATAAAATGATAAGAAACGAAAATTATAATCAAAAATAAAGCCAGAAACATTGTAAAATCAAATTTTAAATCTAAAAATGTCCATTTTACGGTACTATAAATATCTATATATAGATTATCTTAGAAACGAAAAAAAAATGCGTTTGTTTTATGAAAGCACCCATAAATATTTATTTTATTCTGTTGTTTAGTATTTGTTGTTATAGCGGAAACAGAAATACATTATCTAATAATATATCTCAAATTTTAACTGTCTCATTGTCACGGATCAAGAGTTATAGCAAGTTGGACAGACGGCGAGATTTGGATACGGAACCCTAATAATTATATACGGAACCCTAATAATTATATGTAGAATACAAAAATATAAAATATAATTTAAAGTTAATTTTATAAAGTTAATAAGTAATGTGGATATTTAGTCTAAGAAGTTTCCTTCCGAATCATTTTTTGCTTTTATTAAATCTTAATGTGAACAATGGTAGTAAATTGCCAGGAATATTAACTTCACTATCATCGGGCTCGCACACAGCGTTAAACTCTGTCGCTAAAGGGTTTTTGTACGGCACCAAGATCTTCAAATTGGACTGTTCAATCGTCCAAAAACCTTTTTGCAAATCAAGTATGTCTGGCAAAATTCTGACATCTTGAAGTCCTTTGAAATCACCTTGCTCTTTAACTTCCGTTACAACGACTCCGTTGACAGCTTTAATCGTTATATTGAAGTTCTTTAAATTTGGAAGTGAATATTTTATAATGTAGGCGTCTGTGCCATATAATATTTTTGGAGTAATTTGAGTATTCTGCTTGCACAATTTCTGAAGGGTTGACTTAGCGGTGGAGTATTTTCTCTTGATTATGTTAATAGTTTCGCTTATAGATGGAGGTTTATGTTTGTTGCTATCGTGGCTATCATGGCCGTGGTGGAAGCCGTGGTGGAAGTCATGGTCGACGTGATGGTTGAAGCCGTGTTCGAAGTCATGGTCATAACCGTAATAGTCGTAGTCGGGGTGTAGAAAATATTCGAATGAATGACCCACAGAAAATAACACTAGTCCTAAGAGCACCAGAGTATAACGTATACGTAACATTATTGTAACAATAGCAGAACTCTACACTGTGCTGCTTATGATGTTTTTTTACAACTCCCTGTTTATATACAATTTGTATAGTAATAAGTAACGTACGCATCTTTGATTTGGTGGTAAAGAGAACCAACCCACGTATTACAAGTTTTGTGACAATCTATCTACATGATTGTATAAATTGACAGAGACAACACACAAACGAAATTATTGGACTTGAAATTGGAAATTTGTAAATACTAAGAGAGTATTTCTTGAACTTCTGTGGAAACTGACTGGTAAATTTACATACATTAGAAAGTCCACTCAAGCGAAGTTGCGGGCGACGAGAACGGTTCCACAAGAAATATATAATTTATCTCCATAATTTCTAAACCACACGTCAAATTATAATAACATATTTATTTGATTTAGTTTCCCGTTCAAATTATATACTTGTATGTGCGTTATATATAGTAGTGTTAAGACACTCCGACAGAGACATTGCGTGTTGAGCAGCGAAACTCGCTTTGCATGTTTGTCTTGTTACCAGAGTGAAGAAATGAAAATAATTCGTCCCCTTTGATTGATTGTTTCAAAGATGTGTATGTGTGATATGAGGGTTAACTCTCTTTACCGCCGAAGCTACTATACTTATATGTTCATTGAACATTAAAATTTATCGATAAGTTATAAGTTCAAGTCAAAAACCAATTATTTATCTTTATCAGTTTAGCATACATTCTTGGGTTTAGCCAGTTCACTGACTTTTTTAACCTTTAACATCCAACTTTCGCTGTATCCTGCATATAGCAGGATAGGCAGAGGGGACCGAGAGCGTTAAGGCACTCCGTTCCCCACTTTCCGCCGAATTTTTGAAGGCATTGCGTGTTGGGTGATAGAACTCAACGCCGGGCTTCCTTCCTTGGTGACAGACAGAGTGACAGAGCTTAGAAATAAAAATATTAATAAATAGTAATTAATTCCCTCGTACCTTGTGTCTCAACCTTTAACATATTATACTACTTATAACAAAGGAATGCACCAAGCGTTAGCGTTAAGTGGTTGGAGTATTCCTAATAAAATAAGACTAAATATTATATTTCGCAGCCTTATTCTTCGCGATTTTTTACAAAACGTAGCTACGCCCACGCAGCAGCTACCAACCGACATTCAGAGGTAGTCAAGAAAAAAAAAATTCTCCCTACCGTCATATTATCTTACCTCATTCCTGGTGTCGTAGATACTTTAAAAATATGGGTAAAAACAAGAGGCACTATTCAAGAAGAAAAAAAACCGGATACGCCCACCGATGGTTCCGTACAATATTTCGTGGTCTCGAGCTTCTTCTGAATTTCAAGCTTAGCTTAGCCGGAGTCTTTTCGTCTGATGATAGTTCATTTGAACTAGCGGGTTTAATACCAAATTTTGTCCCCCTTTTAAGGCTTTTTTTTCAGGATTTAACCGCAACTAAGGCCAGTGGTGGTTCAGGGGCACAAAGTGTGACTTTAAAACCGACTTGTTGTGGATTCGATCCCCACTCAAGAAGATGAAATATTTATTTAAATTTATATTTTACATTTCTTTGCTCTGGTGTCAAGGCAAAGCGCGGGGTTGAGTTCAGCTACTCAACCCGCAATGCTTTCATAGCTCGGCGGAAAGTGGGGAACGGTGTGTCTTCACTAGGTTCCCTCTGCCTACCCTGCTGTGTGCGGCATACAGCGTGAAGTTGAATTTTTTTATTAGAAATACGTGATTTTTTATTAGAATGAGAGAGGCTGTCTGAACGTTATTAAAAAGACGTCAAATTGAAGGTAGTGTATAGGTCTAGTGTATTTTGAAAAATAATTTTATTATAATAAATAAATAATAAAATTAATATAATAGATAACTTTTTTAATAAATTAACCGTCGTCGCACATTGCAATAGCTTTATTGATGATGTTTTGAATTAATGTTTAAATAATAAAATTTTTGTCTTCTCTATAGTATTGTACGTTAAGTAATGTTAATAAAACCGTTGTGATTAAATAAAAATACAGTCAAATTGAAAATTTTTGACAGACTTTTGTAAAAAGAGGAGTCTGTTCTGTCTCTCAGAATAGAATTTTGGACTCTGAACAGTTACAAATGAATCGCGAAGAATAAATGCTGCTCATTTAATTATGATTGAACTTAAAGTACGGTCGTTTAAGCTTGCTTAATCATTAGTTATTTTGAATTTATTTATAAAACGTTTTACTTTTAAATTCGATTCACTATATACAGTGTTATGTCCTATTTGCTTTAAACGAAATAGTTAAGGTTTTCGACAATTTCTTTTTTCTGTTTATTTACAAGGACCAATAGGTACAAATTAGATTTTGTATTTGTTTTTAACCTCAGCTTAAAACGGATTGGATAGCATTGTTGCCTATCTTTCAAGACCATTTATGTCGAGATTGCCTAAAGATATCAAGCTGAAATTATTAAATATTACATATTAATTGTAGTATATATTAAATATTAAGGGTAGTAATAGGTATATGTTCACAAAAAAATGGCCACAAAATAAATCAAGCTTCTAAGTCACCGCAATCAAGACCCGAGTATCAAACCTATAGAGTATTTCCAATTATATAATTTTAATTATTAAATGTGGCAAGAAGTAAGAATTACAGTAAAAATAAAAAAAAAACCGGTTAAATGCGAATCATTCGTAAAGGGAGGGTTCCGTACCTATTTCAGTTACCTAGTTACAGTACCTAGTTCACCAGGTCGCCTTGCCTACTCTGCTATTTTCGATATACAGGAGCCTAAAATAATTTTTTTTTAAAGACTTCAAAGAGGCTTCTTATCACTAAATGGGTAGGACAATATTTATAAATTGTGTTTCTAGTTGATCTAAATCACGAAATTGGTGTGGGCCCTTGGTGCGCAGGTCTCATTTCATTACAATACTGTAGGTAGACTAAATATACTTTATAAAATTCCTTTAAAATTGTCGTCAGCAGGATTGAACTTGTTCCTCTTGCACTTCGTCTAAGGATTCTGAATTATTTTAATAGTTTTAAGTGTACTTAATCTCAATTTACTCGTGGTTTATGTCTCTCTGTGTGCAGCATAACAGAATCTTATAAATTTGAAGTATAATTAATCAAAACTTCTTTGAAAACAGAGTAAAAATCAAGATAGTCAACAGAATCATGCTCACAGCAGTCGTCCGATAAGTCAGAGGGACAGGAGCGAGAGTAACAGCAGTAGAGGATGGAATAATCGGTAAGTTTTTTTAAATGTATTTAAAAAAAAAAAAATTTTAGTTTTACGCTGTATCCCGCACGTACCAGGGTAGGCAGAGGGAACTTTGCTGCCTTGTCTTATGACATTCCGTTCCCATCAAGACACTTCCGTTCCCCACTCTCTACCGATTTTTGGACGTATTGTGTGTTGATTGACTCAACGCCGCGCTTTGTCTCGTAGCCAGAGCGATGAAATGAAATTATTATATATTTTATTTTCTTGAGAGGGAATTGAACCCATAACTATCGCATTTACAGTTGCACGCTTGTGCCCCTGGTAACCAGGCGTTACTAAAACGCGGCGCCACTGAATACGCAATGCCTCAAGAATCGGCAGAAAGTGGAAACTGGAAGTTTCAGGTTTCTTCTGCATGTGCAGGGTACATTGTGAAGCTGATAATAAATAATAATCATAGATCACAAGTCATTTTTGCTTAACTTTTAAATCTAAGAAACAAACACAAAAATATATTAATATTTCTGTGATTTCTAAGTCAATGTTATATACGAGTACAGTAACGAGACGGTTGTGCCTTCGATTCCTTTCTTCTTCAAAAAGTAGTAAATAAGTTCATGGGGGTTAATATGTTCGATATTTTGTCACATGTAAAATTTAATTTTACCTGTCTCAAAATACAATAAAATCCATGCAATCTTTGCAAATACCGAATTGCATAAACGTGACCACCTCCCTACAAACCACCCCTCCCCCCAAGCGCTAACACCCCCCAGAATAAATCAATATACAAGTGTTTATTGCACATGTGTAGACTCTAGACTTGCTGGGATGCTGTATTGATTGTACGTATTTATGAGATGCAATCAACATCCCCTTTGTATGCATTATTATTTTTTACATTGATTTTAGATTTTGTTTCATATATATATATATGAAACGCCGCGTTTTAGTAACGCCTGGTTACCAGGGGCACAATATAAATATATATATATATATATTTATATTGTGCCCCTGGTAACCTAATATATAAAATAATATGGTAAAATAATATATATATATATATATATATATATATATATATATATATATATATATATATATATATATATATATACAGCGTGCTTTGTTTTATTAATACAGCGGTAAAAACAAAATAATCCTCTGAATAAATCTAAATCTCCTTGTATCATCATCGAACCCACAACCTCCGCTTTTACAGTTACACTCATCTTGCTGTGCCTTTGCGCCACAATTGCCTCAACGAGTTTTATATTTAAAGTTTTGATTGCTACATAAAATTAAAAAAATACGCATGTTTTAAACATCTAAAGCATCTAAATCCTGGAATAATCTAGATATTTTCTCTACACATCAGCTTCGGGGAAAAGAGGGTAAAAGTGGGGGGGGGGGGGGGTGTAAAAAGACCAGGAGGGGTAAAAGGAGAGGGAGGGGTGGTATTTGGTCTCTTTCAGTCGTTGTTCCGATGTCGTTGAATACAGGACTTGCATATTACGTTTGGTTTTGCAATCGGTTCTTTTTCAAGTTAAATAGTTTTGAAACGATTTACCTAGATTCTTTCATAAGGCAAAGATTTTTGCGGTTACGAAAAAGATGTTGTACTTTAAAATTAGTTGGAGTGTCTTGGAAGAATCAGGTATTGTATAACTTATTATTATTGTATTTGTTGCTATTTAGATGATATCTTAACATATCTTTTAAAAAAAATCGTTATAGGCATGTGAAACGTTGTGGTAAGTGTAAAAGATTGATGTTTATTTTTTTGATTGGTCAAAACTGCTTGGGACTTCTACTCGAATCGTGTCTGTTGTCACCAGATAAAGGTGTTTTCACCATAGCGGTAATCGGTGGATTCGAATACTTTAACCGACACGAGTGTCTTTAATTAAATCTTTCTTTTTTTTCCACCATTACAATAGGCATGTATGCATCAAACAGAATTGGAAGAATATAGTATAAAAAAAAGTTCACGCATGCGCCTAGGACTCAGGACCTAGGAAATCTAAGGAATGATCCAGAATATTCATATCTATAGGTATTTGGGTGTGGTTCTTAATGGAGGAAGGTGAGGAGGGGGGGACAGGACGCAAAAAGAAGGGAAGTGTAGGGATAGCAACAGTTTTATAGCTGTGTAAATATATTCATTTTCTCCCAACGATAAAAAGACATGCCTGATTAGCGCCCACGGGGAATCCCCTCGCGATCGCTGGTCTACCCCTCGAGCGGCCATTTGTGTTCGCATTTCTTCAAGGCGAGCTATACGGAGACGATGACGATAAATACCATTCCAGGTCAAGTTTTGACCTTGAGTCTCGAATGTGTCTGTTAGTCTTTAAGGCTTTGATTCTAAGAATTCTATGAATTTATCTAGTATCTAGATACAAATAGGGCATTAAATACATCAGAATCTTAAAATGGAAGGAGATCAGGACCTATGAAATATGGATAATGATCCAGAATCAATATATAAATTTTCATTTTGTTGTGGCCTTCTTAGGGAGGGCCATGCCTAAAACAGGATGCAAGTTTTATAAGTGTATTTCTGTGTATCTGAATGCGATTGTTATTCTTAGATCCTAAGAATACTTGGGAATTAAGACGAATGATAGACAGAAAGGAAAATGACAGTCATGGCGTAGGGGCACAAAAGTGCGACTATCAGCGCGACGTATTGTGGGTTCGATTCCCACTCGAGAAAATAAAATATTTAATGTTTCCTCGTCCTCGCTTTGGTAACCAGGCAAAGGGAACAGAATATCTTAACACATTTTTCCCTCGCCTACCCTGCTGTGGGCGGGATACAGCGTGAAACTGATTTATAATAAAATAGAAACTGTAAATAATAATATTGAAACAAAGAAAGATCATTTCCCCGAGAGTTTAAACAGGAGCATTTAAATCACGCGACAATTTTTTAAATCATATAAATTGTGTAACTGGTATAATTTGATAATAAGATTTTTAAAGGAAAACTTTATTTTGTACATTTTTTGAAGAGATACACAGAATGACAGGGCACTTCGAACGAAAGAGTGATGAAAGAATGTCAAAAAAACTACCCTGCTGGGGATACAGCTGATGAAGATTTTAGCTTAGTATTTTTTATTAAAGCGTATAGGTTCCCAACACTTAACTTCAAGGCGGCCACGGCATGTTGGCCGTGCCGTAAGGAGAAATCGATTTTGTCCTCTGAATATTTTATAAAGCAACGTATGTAACATAGTCGCAGTTGGATATCTGTAATCGATTTTTTTTTCTATTTTTATTTATGCGCTATAGAAGTACATACACAAAATTTATAGTTACCCATGCTTAACGCAACACTTAAATATCAATACTTAGGTTATATATAATTAGACAATTATATTGCTTATGTATGTCGATTCCTCGATTTCTCCGTAATTTGTGAACCGATTTTTTTAAAATTCAACAACCATTTATTATCTATTCTTTTTTTTCATTTCTTACAACTAGGCTTATAATATTCGATGTGAGCATCTAATTTATTTAGAGCGAGATTATAGTGAGATATGTACGAGCTCAATGATTTCGATTTTTCTATCATTTGATGTTTTTGCTTATACAAGACGGGGAAACCATAACTTACTTTAGTAACATAAAAAACTCAACATTCTTTTATTCTATATCAAAAATTAGAATATTTTTTATTTTCGCATTTCACCATTTTAAATCTACGACCCTACTCAACTTTTAGATGACGTAATTTCTATATTATGATATTAACCAATCAAAATTATGAAACGAAATTATTATTATATATTCTTTTTTATTTCGTCCAACCAGATATCGGGAATTTTGCTCTTATTAATAGCTTAAGCGCTTTATAGTGTATATAACAAATTTAACAGTCTAACTAAATACAATTCTGTATCTGTTTGTAGCGATTTATTCATAAATTTTCTTGTTTGAACGTTTAAAGCGCTTTAAAATTCTTTATACAAAAAGGTAGTCTAATGTTTTGTGTATGCGGGAAACGCTTTAGCGCTTTTTTTTATATACTTTGCGTTGTAAGTCAGTTTTTAAAACTTACTAAGTGCTGCTTGAAGTATTATAGACTTATTGTTGTTTTAAAAGTTTTTGTTATAAAGTTTTCATAATTTAGCTTCAATTTATTAAAATTGTTATTTCAGTAGATTAAATAAATAATTTATATATAAAAAAACATGTTACTAAACAAGTATTTTGCGTCAATGAAAGGAGATACTGAATCGTAAGTTGCAACTGTAATCTATACTTTTAGATATTATCTTAAAGTTTTTTTAAATATCTTAATATTTACGTTATTTACACATATATACTTTCATATTATAGCTAATCAATTTCGATAATATTGATTTTAAGTTAGTTGTAAAAGAATTATTTTATTTTTGCAGTATTTAAATACAAAATCGACGATAACAAATTAATTTCGGGTAGACAGATATGATTTATGCATAAATGTGAAAATAATTCTTAACAATAATAACATTTCATAAAAAAAAATCTTAATTAAAAAATATACCAACAAATTTCCTGATTCCTTTCCTTGCTTAAGTGTTTTTTTCATGTTACAAAGATACTAAGTGTATAATAATAAAATTTATCAGTATAGAATGAAAATAGGCATATGAATAAAATTTCATAAATAATACTGTTTGTTCTTTAATACAAGTCATACAAACATAATACATAAAGTATCCTACAAGTTTATGGAACCATTTGCTGTTGTTTTTTTATTCCAAAGTATTGTAATTTAACTTTAACATATGGAGAAAAATAATCTAATCTCAAGTCACCATCAAAAAGATCTCAAATTACAAACCAAACAAAAACATCATAATATTATAACATTTATAATATTAAGTTTAAATGTATTGTTTCTGCTTATGAACATTATAACTAAGTTTTATTGCTTATTGAGTAAAAACAAAATTATAACACATTTTTGTAATTTGATATGATGATGCTGTAATTTAATATGAGTCAGTTTTTACTTATTTTCAATTTTGTTATAGCTATAAGCCATTATGGCACAGTGAATTTCTATCAGAATCTCCAGTAAATATGACAGTTGTGGGTTTCATCCATAATTACGTGAAATCTAACATATATTATGTCACTATATAACAATAAATTTAAGTGGATAAAACTGCATTTAGCTCCATAATATGAATGGAACATATTGAACATGTTGTTGCTCAGTTCTTGTGCCCATAGTTATCTCAACCTTTAATCTTTGAATAAATAAGAGCATCTCAAGATCACTTGAGGCCAGTCGTGGTGCAGTGGCACGAAGTGTGACTGTAAAACCGACTGGTTGTGGGTTCGATCCCCATTTGAGGAGATGAAATATTTACTTAAATTTATATTTCCATTTCTTCGCTCTGGTGTCGAGGCTAAGCGCGGCGTTGAGTTCTGCCACTCAACACGCAATGCCTCCAGAATTCGGCAGAAAGTGGGGAACGGAGTGTCTTAACACTAGGTTCCCTCTGCCTACCCTGTTGTGTGGGATACAGCGTGAAGCTGATTTATTTATTTATTTATTTTTATCTCAAGATCACAATTGGTCTCAGAGTTGAAATTGTTTGATTTATAAATATGGGCCGTAGTCATATGCATTGACCAGGTGCTCAAAACCATAATTCAAGTTAGTTTATTTATTTTTAATTATTATTTTGTTGTTTTTGCTTGCAGTAAGCAAGAGGAGCTGTTGGAAGAGGATAATGGTTTGGATGAAAGCATAGATGATGGAGACTTGGTGAGTTTGTCAATGATTTATATTTGTCTATCTGTATACATAGTGTTTTTGTCAGCACCACTTTAAATGAAACCATAGATTTAGCTAATTATTATTATTGGTCATTGGTAGTTTTAGAATAAAGTTTTTTTGTTAAACGTCAAACATATTTAAAAAATACATTATTCTATTTGTGTTTGTAATATTAAAAAACAATATTTACATATGACCACAGTATATCCACAGTATGTAATTTTTTACATACTATTTTTGCATATCTTTTTTTTTTACAGGATGTGGAGGGTTTCGATACGGAATCAGAGTTAGAACAAGTGAATTTGAAGCTTAAATACTTGGAATTGAAGGCTGAACAAATCAAATGTAAACAGCGCATCATATTACTGAATAAAGCTGGAAAAAAACCTGTAAGTATATGTTCACGCTGTATCCCGCGTGCGTATTGCGTGTTGAGTAGCGGAACTCAACGCCGCGCTTTGCCTCGTTTCTAGAGCGAGGATATGAAAATATTTTGATTTTCTCGAGTAGGAATCAAACGCACAACGCACGCTTGTCGCACCGCTGCGCCACGATTGGTTTTTTGTTTTAAAAATCAGAAAATAGTTTTAAAATTTAGTGTAAAAAAACTGTTCTTCACTACTCACCTTTTTTATTGTTAGTTTGCGGAAATTACCGTCACGCTTTGTGAGACCAAAGAAATACCGGTCTCCAGATCGGAAAATGGGGTAAATATGAATTCCTTTCATCGCTCTGGAGGCATATTGCGGCGTTGAATTCGCCTCTTAATGTCTCCCGAATTAACTGATACATCCCAACTGCTGGGTGTCTCAACACTAGATTCCCTCAGCCTACCCTGCTATATGCGGGATGCCTGTATCTTATAAAGTGTCTTGTATGTTTTCTTCTCTCCATTTATACATATATATTTTTTTCTAATTTGTTTCAGGTACATAAATCTAACAATAGGTGCATTCTACCCGATGGCAGAATTGTTTTCAAGAATGACGGCGACAGGTAATATAATATATTCATATATTTTTTACGCATATATTTTTTTACTTAATACAGAGGTGGAAGTGTCAGAACCTTTAAATGAAACCAGTTTTAACTACTCTATAAAAGCCTAATACAATTTAAAAAAATGTCTTCTCAAAAATTTAAGTGATTTTTTTCAAACAAAATAAATAATAAAATTATTGTTGTTATATAAAACACTATTTATCAAGAACCACGAACGCACACATAAACCTATCAAAGGGAAACCGCCGCATACGCCTCATTCCGAAATAGATTAGTAGGTATTGCAACGAAGTTCAAAGCTGCTTAGCCTTTAGTAATATTTTTGTAGTATCATGTGTTTACTTTTCTGCGTCACACGAAATACAGGTATGGATAAACATCGTGAAATGAAAAAAAAAATCCTACGTCTTAACTGTTGAGGTATCTAGATTAATTTATTTAGGTATGGGCTTAAAATATTTTACTCTTTATGCTGTTCCCGTAAAAGGAGCGCTGACGCTTTCATCGCCTATAAATTAAATTAATATTTTTATTATAATTATGTGTTATAACAAAATACTATTGTTATATAAACATATATATGTTTTTAATTTACAGAACAACAGACAATGCTTTCAGTTCGGCAGGAGGTGATTCGGTAAGTTGTAATTTTTATTACTTAACTAGTGTGACTATAAACGTGACTGGTTGTGGGTTCGATCCCCACTTGAAGAAATGAAATATTTATTGAAATTTATATTTCCATTTCTTAGCTCAAGTATCGAGGCAAAGCACAGCATCGAGTTCCGCCACTCAACGTCTTCAGAATTCAGTAGAAAGGAGAGTGGAGTACAGAGTAACACTAGGTTCCCTCTGCCTATCCTGCACATATATGAAGAATATATATATATATATATATATATATATATATATATATATATATATATATATATATATATATATATATATATATATATATATATATATATTGCTGAGAGGCTATCGTGACGTAGGGGCAAAATTGTTGTAGGTTCGACTCCTACGTGGGGTAATGCAATATTTAATATTTTTATCTGTCTGTGGTGTTGAGGCAAAGCTCGGAACTGTATTTCGCCACTCAACACCCAGTGCTTCCAGAATTCGGTACAAAGTGGGGAACGGAAGTGTCTTAATTTGTCGTTATCTTCCCTTCTATTTGTCTTTACTTTATTGCACATAGTAAGAATGTAATATATATATTTTTAATATTACTAAGTCACTAGTTTTACCGTTAAAAGTAAATAGTTGATATGCAGGCAAGTGTATGATTTACTTCACACTTAACCCTACAAGGCTCAATTTTTTTTTCGTGCGTGAAAAAAATATATAGGTTGTAATTAGTGATTAGAAGATAGGGAACACTTATAAAAATTTAAATAAAACTATATTTTGGGGAAAAAATCACTTTTTATTTCAGTTCCACATGTGGAACACTGAGCCTTGATTATACTTTTTGGTTATTGAACTAGTACATATAGAATTGCTTAGGAAATAGTTTTCCATGTACTTTTTTTCAATTGTAACTTATTTAAATGATATGACTATTACTTATATATTTTTTTTTTGTATATTGCAAAATCTACTTATAACTAATATAATAAATCTGTTTATTGATGGAAATGGATGGATTCTGTACAATAACCAACAATTGATAAGAGTTACATCAAGAAGATGATAAAATAGCCTCAAGTACCACTTTCTAGTCCTTATTTTTATTTTATATTACTCAGGAACGAATTTAGGAGGTCTACACCACCCATATGCTGGTTATATGTCTTTATTATTTGGGGGCAATCCACCTGTATATATATTTTTTGTTTCTTGCAGTATCTTCTTGCTGTTTCTATTGGCTCTTGGCCCACAAACGACGTTCATAAAACGACTGGTTTGTTATCGTACCACATAACGGTGACAATATCTGTATTATCACAATTTGCTATCCATTGCTCTGAAAAACCTCCTTGAATTTTATCCTTTTTTAGGTCTTTAATGGAAGGTATTTTGAGATCTTTTCCTAAACGACCTTTATTAACAGTCCCCAGTGACTGTATTCCCTCTTTGGCCAAAAAAGCAATCAACTCTGGTGACGTATAATAATTATCAAAGAATAATTTGTAATTTTGATTCTTCGGTATGGACCTAGTAAAGCGTACTACGATATTTGAACTTGTCCCTAAGTCTTGCTCACTGGAATATCTTAGTTCAGGAACGTTCTCCATTCCAGAGTAAATTTCAAAATCGTAAGCAAAGCCACGATCATCGCAAAGAACTAGCAGCTTATAGCCCCATTTGTGTGGCTTATTAGGAAGGTATTGTCGTAGTAGATTAGAGGCTTTTGTCGCGCACATTTGCTCATCGACAGACAGTGCTTCTCTTTTAGGCACGCTTTGGCATTTCTTTCTCAATGTTTCCAATATAGGCCTAATTTTATGCAAACGATCATACCCTGGACTACCCGATGAGGGTTGTGTGGAGTTATCGTTAAAATGTAGAAATTGACAATTTTTTTTGAAATGATTTAGCGACATTGTCTGCATAATCAAAGGAATACCCAATTCAGGTGCCCAATACATTCGAATATTCGGCAGCGGCGCCAAACTCATAATCACACAGACACCTAAAAACTTTTTCAATTCATTAGTTGTTATTGTAAATGGCTTTGAAGAATTAGTATCCAAAAGATACTAAATTTGTGCATTTCTTCTACAATATGCTGAAGTAACTCATCATCGAAAAACCATAAAAAATATTGAAGGGGAGTTTCAAAGTCTATAATCGGCGATTCTAATTTTGTGCTTCCAGTAAATGTAATAGGAGGTGACTGAAAAGATGTTTTCTTCCAAATTAATCTTCTTTTTTTTCTTTGGGTGACAGTTACAGAGCCAGGGATTTTAGATTCATGAGCAATTGTGTTACTTGTAGTCGATGATCGTCTAAGTGCCCGAGTTGTGTAATGATAGTTGTCTCTGATGTACTAGGCTGAGGGTCTGATATTTCTGGCTGACAATTTTTAATATTCCTAACAACATCGTTGAAGGGAGAACACTGATGTCTTTGCGGAGATAAGGAAGTTTCCTCTTCGCTGAGTGGCTCAGATAGAAAGTTTTGGATAGAATAAATCCTTTCGATGTCATCATCACTTTCAGCATCAGAAAAATCTTGTCCGTCTTCACTCCCCGAAGGAATTGCCAAGAAACTCTCAATATCTTCGTCACGCAATCTTCTTCGCGCCATTATCTGCAAAAATATCACAGTATTTATAAAGAAATTTATCGTAAGTTCGTATAAGTGAAAACGGCCTCTAAAGCTCAACGTACCGTATGTGGAACACACATAAAAGTATGATTTACTAATACATTTAGTTATTGTAATATAAAAAACAACTTACCTCTGAAAAATATACACTTGGTTTTAACTTACAATATTTTTATTTGAGTCAAAACTATCGAATAACTATTTTTTAAATATTTTTTAATTCAAGCAAATGAGTAACGTTTCACTTTTATTCAAATTTGACATTTACTGTATTATAACAAGTACACGAATGACATTTTTAGGTAAAGAGCCGTACTACAATATTGCTAAAGGTCTGTAGCTTCTATCAAGATGTCAATAGATGCTGCTACTTCTAGTTTTATAACTATAGAAACGATTAAAGTGGATGTTCCTCATATGGAACTGGGTGCCTTGTAGGGTTAACGGTTCAAATCTCGCTACGTTTAAATTTTTATACATTTTCTAAAACATTATTTTACTTTAATAAGCCCGGAAGAACACTTAAAAAATGTACGATTTTTCTACGCTAAATGTGTTGTAAGTTAATGATTTTAGTCATAAGTCAATTACTCAGTTTTTGCTGCTCTAAAGACATTTTGTTTTGAATATGGAAATGTAATGTCGCGAATTGTGTTACCAAATCAAAAAGAATAGGAAAGAGATTTGTAACATGTTACGAATATGAAAGGGACAACTCCTGTTTTTGAACCCACAACTATTCATAATTTTAAAAAATAAGAAATTAATTCAATATTCATAAAAAATGGGAGGCCGGCCGTGGCGCAGTGGCACGAAGTGTGACTGTAAAACCGACTGGTTGTGGGTTCGATCCCCACTCGAGGAGATGAAATATTTACTTAAATTTATATTTCCATTTCTTCGCTCTGGTGCCAAGGCAAAAAGCGCGGCGTTGAATTCTGCCACTCAACACGCAATGCCTCTAAAATTCGGCAGAAAGTGGTGAACGGAGTGTCACACTAGGTTCCCTCTGCCTACCCTGCTGTGTGCGGGATATAGCGTGAAGCTAATTTAATTTAATTTAATTTTAAAAAATGGTTCAGAAGCCTTATTTTTACATTTTTTTTACAAATTACATATTTTACATTTTTTTTTTGAAAATGGGTAATTTTGTTATTTATATGTGGTCTAATTATATTTCCTTCTAGATAGTTAAATATATATATATAAGTATTATATTGTATCATATATTTAACATTGTATCAATGCGTTTTTAATGCGGTTATGTAAAACAAAATATTATTCGTATACTTAATATACAATATATTTTAATATATTGCATGAATGTTATTTATAATAATGGTTAAAGTAAAGAGCAATAAAAATCGACAATTTGTCGACAGATAACAACAAGTTGCTCCTGTGCCCGAGACGGGATTGAATCCGCTATTTCAAGTGCCGCCAAACCCACCGGAGATGCTCAAGATAAGTTTAGATACGCAGAGAGTACAAACACATCTATAGATATACTTATCGAAGTAACAAAAACAGTAGAAGATACTAGTGCTGTGGGAACTTCTGAGATTAAAGATAAATTCGGTTTTGATAACAGTCATAAAGATAATGAAATTGATGAAACTACTAGATTAATACAACTTAGAAATTTAGATTATTCACATATAGTAGATGATAATTTGAAAGTTGTTATAGCGTTATCAGGTTATCCAAAATCTAAAATGCGTCTAAAACATATGGAGTTATTCCAAAAGTGTCTTAATAATATAATGGACATGCAATTAAAAGCTGGTCTTTTAAAGAAAACACCATCTTTTTTGGATTATTATTTAAATAGAGGTGCGATTGTGTGTATTTGTAAGGATTTAGATAGTAGGAATTGGATGGTTAGAGTTAATCCAGGACTGCAGGATCGAATGGAAAGTAATTTAATACTGCTTAAAGCAAAAGTAAAAAGATTATGTTTAGGTTTAATGAAAATACCTAAATCTTGTTGGCCTTCAACTGTTGATGATGCCTTTAAACTTCTACAATATTTTAATCCGACGCTAAAAACTCATTTGTGGCAAATTTATGCTCAAAAAGTTATAGATGGTGTTCAACATACGTATTTTACTGTAGATCGTGTTTCCTGTGAAATAATTCGTGGGCAAAACTTTAAAAATGTTATAGATTACAAACAAATGGAGTTCGAAATTAATACTTGTAATGAAATCTATTACGATTGTTATCCATCTGATTTGAAGGAGGATTTATCTAGTGTAGCATCTAGAGTTAAATTACTAAATGAACTAAAATCAGAAGATAACACCCCAAGAAATATGTCAGATGACAGCGCTAGCACAGAAGAAACATGTAAACTTATAAAAGACGAACAATCTAATACTAAAATGGATAAAAACGAACAAACTTTTCCGATTGGCGAAGTAAATGACGAGGTGGAAATTTTAGATGTGACTGTCACAAAGACTATTGATATAGAGAATGTTCCAGAAAATATTGTATCAGATTTTGACATTTCTGATAATGATAAAGATGTAGAAATAGATGAAGCTTTTGATACTAGCATTTCCGGTATGGCTTCAGAACAATCTGAATTAGAAACTGTGGATACGATTGAAAGAAATAGTAATCTTAATATCGACAGTAATAGAGGTGTAGCATATCACAGAAGAACTAATTATTTACACGTTGAAAATGAATTGAAAATTGCAATCGTTTTAGAGGGATATCCGCAGGAAAAACTAGAGGGTGCTCATATAAGACGCTTTAGGCATCTTTTTAAAGAATCCCTTCATAAGGATATGAAAATGCAACGATTTCCTGATTTATTAATACCGAAATTCCAAGACATGTATCTGTCTAATGGCGCCGTGATATATATCTGTGATAGTATAGAAACTATGGATTATTTACGGGAATTGTTACCAAAATTTATACATTCAACTAGACTTCGGTTGACTTATAGGAATATTAATAATCTAATACGATACACGCGTGTTGTAATGAAAGTACCTAAAGAATTTGCCGATTTGAAATCTGAAGATATACTAATATATTTCCAAGATAGATTTCCCGATTTGAAACTTGATTGTTGGAAAATCTATTCAGACGTAGTTGGAAAACAGAAAAGACAGTTTGGCGTAGATCCTCAATCTTTAGAAGTTCTCAAAAGTCAAGAATTTGATGGTATTTATGAAGGAGAAGAAATAGAATTTAAAATTATTAATAGAAAGAAGAGATTAGAAGAGAATATTTTAAAAAATACAGAAGAAAATGTTGAAATCAAAGTATTGAAAGACAAAATTCTTAAATCTATGTACAGTCCTATAAATCCAAATATAATGAATATATCTCTAACTCGTATTAGAGCTAATCATTACTCAAATTTAGTAGATGATGATCTTAAGTTATATATCGGCCCAATTAATTATCCAGAAACTAGAATAGACGAAGTTCTATTTAATTCTATCAAAAAAAATCTAGAAAATATTGCTTTTGAAACTTGTGCTGATAATTTAGAATCGATTCCAATTATTCATGATATTTATTTATTCGATGGTGTCATATTTATTATCTGTCAAAATATAACTTCTCGATTTTTTATTGAAAAAAATATATATAAAATAAATGCCAATTTGAAAATTTGTTTAAAAGCTACCGAATTTCGTGGAGCAGTAGGCATTGTTAGTATGCTAGCGCAAACTAACAAAAATATTGAGGAAGTAATAAGTATTTTACAAAATCATAATCCGAGGTTAAGGACGAAATTTTGGAGAAAAATCAGTAAAGTACAAACACGCAATAAATTAGATGCTATCGTGCAAATTGATAAGTTATCAGCGCAAGTGATAGCTCATAAGGATTTTAATAGTGTTGTAGATGGGGGTACTGTTGAATTTGAATTAGGTCATCTGCAATCATTGCTTACGTCAAAGACAGATCTAAATGAATCTAGTAAAACTGAACAGAAAATAAATGAAAATCATGAACAAAATAATAGTAAATCCGTACTAACTGAAAAAACAACATTTAATAACCAAATGGAAAAAAATGAAGACAATAACAATATTACTTATGATAAAGAAAACAATTTGACTTATTCGAAATCATGCGATAATCAACTTAACTTAAACTTACAAGGTAAGGATAGCAGAACATCTCTATTGAATACAGATAATAAATCGGACAAAGACTCAATTAAAATCGATACAAACGACGAAATTAATGATTATCGCAAAGTCACAATGAAAGTACCTACCAATATAATGCAAGATTTTGACGATGGCTTAGAAATTATACTAGATTTACTAGAAGATAAGAATCCAGGACTAAATACGGAATTATGGAAAGTTGAGAGTCGATCGCCATACCATAGGGGAAAATTCATAATGTTATTAGATGAGCAGTCAGTTGCTGTTATAAAAAGACAAAATTTTGATCCTATGTTAGGAGAGAATAAAATAAAATTTTTGTTTTAAATTTTAAAATGTTGGTATTCTGTAATTTCTGTGATTTTATATTAAAAAATGGTGGTAACTTTAATATTTTTAAAAACATATAAATAAATTTTATTACATATTTTACAATGATAAAAATACTTTTTTAGTTGATATTTTGCTCTCTAAATCTTATAGGTTAAAAATTAATTTCAAATAATCTTCTTCAATACATTTTACTTCTATTTGTTCGATTTTTTATCTGCAACTTTGATTCTTTTTTTATTTAAATAATTATTGTATTATAACCTATTTCTTGATGACTTATTATCAATAATATTTAATGAAAAGACATTTGTAATTTGTCTAATTACTCATTAATCTGTCACAATTTACAATTTTTGTTTAATAATTTGTTTATTGCCTGTGAATGTTATCTTTCTTATTATATTTATTTTTGTTATTTTGAGTAAATAATGAAATTAAACGTTTTTGTTAATTTTGATAAACGTCGCATCTATTTAATTTTGTTCTTTTTATTTTTTAGTATCTATATACAAACATAAATTATATTATATTTATTATCTGTATATTTAGTATTTCTTAACTATGCTCATTTAGCTCGATAACTTAAATTTTAATTTAATTTAAATTAATGTAAATTAAACAGTATTTATAATTAAGTTCTTTTAAATGTTGCCATTTTTATGTTAGTAATTAAAATTGTTTTTTTATTAATATGACAAGTTAATTTATTTTGTCTTTTTTTCATGATTGTGATATGTAATTGATGCATGCATTTCATATTACGATTTTATTAATGCTATAAATAAAGATATGTGTTTTTTAATTTTTTTTTATATTTTTATTTATCTAGAAGGAAATTATTATACACTAACAATCCTTAGTACCAACTTAGATATTTGATGATAATTTTTTATTTATGATTTTTTTTATAATTTACACATAAATTAAATACAACATTTGAGTAGGCTTCAAAAAACTTCATTGGCAGTTTACATATACTGACTAACACATTATTTAACTAATACATGTTCTCAGAAAAAATCTCTAACGTACTCGCACCTAATGAGATCTCTTTTAATCTACCGTTCACACTACCCCGCACTATCCTCTCTCCACCTCCGCGCTGGTTGAGCACCAAGCCAGCAACCACCTCGAAGTTGCGCATTTTGAATAAAACGCGAAATCTGTAGCGATAAGGCTATTTATTTTTAATATAACCTTAGACGAGTCCATAGAGAATTAATACTCATTCTCTCTCTTTCTCTCTTATATACTCTCTTACGCGCTCATTATCACATTTATTTTAAAGCTAGGCTCGCAAAATTTTTGCCTATTGTTCACACGAGGAGAGAATAATTAAAAGTAAGAAAAGAGCAGCGCAGCTCTGTTCATGCGCTAAGCCTGAAAAAACCCAACACCTTTTTAATATATAAATTTATTTCTCTTCTTTTACTCTTTCTTTCATATGCAGTACGGTTCCGTATTCGTAGCCGTGAAGTGAGCTATGTATATATAGAATAGATATTTCTTCTCTCTTCTTATGTCACACTTTGGAAAGAAAAATTAGAAAACTATATAGATTATATATTTTAGAATTTCGACGTAGCCCGATGAGAACGTATGGTTTAGATGGCTTAGTGTCAGAGCGCTTGGACCGTTTCCAAGAGGCATGGGTTTGAACCTGCTACCCGCTACGGTCTATTTTTGTTTTCTAAAAAAGCCGTACTGTCACTCGTCCCTCATTTTCCTACACGTTACGAAAGTACAGTGCACCAGAACAGAAGCCTCCTGTGCAACAGCGCTGAGTCTCTTCCATATATACTTTTGCGCTCTCATTCTCACCTAAACAGTACGGTCGATGCATCGTGATCGCCTACGCAACACTATAATATTGCGCAAAAGTCCAGTAAGACTAGCTCCAAGGCGGCCACGGCTCGTCGACCGTATTATACATTACGAGAGTGTACGTAACTAAGCACAAGTCCACGACATCAGTCGCTTCCCGCGCTGCAGCGCTGCACGTGCACGTGGTGCGGGGCGGCGGCGGACGCGCGCTGCGGGCGCTGCGGCGTCACGCCCTACTGTAGCGAGCGCTGTCAGCTGCTTGATTGGCAGAAACGGCATCGGTCCGTGTGCCACAATCTGTCTAGGTGAGTTTTGTTTGACTATTTATTTAGTTCATTCTGATCTTTAGACATTCATTCATTTATTATATATATATTTTTTGTATACTTCTTCTTATAAATAATTAATAAAATAATAGATAATACGTTTAAAATAAGACATGACACATTTTCAGTGTCCAAGGCATCTCTGTTTCAACGTATTCTTCCGATTAAAAGATTTTTTGTAGTAGTTCCTGAGATTAGTGCATGTGTCTAAACAAATTCTTTTATAAAATTAAAAAATAAAACATTGTTTTGGATATTATTAATATTACTAGTACAATTAATATATATATATATATATATATATATATATATATATATATATATATATATATATATATATATATATATATATATATATATATATATATATAATTTTATTTTCTATTTAATTTTTGCTTTTTTTCATCTTGTATAGTGACAAATTCCTACAGTCACGTCCCAAAGAACAACAAGTAGTATTACCGTAAGTATAGATACTAATTTTTTTACAAATATAAAACGCATGCAGTAAAAATCTTTTCTTTTGCGATTTTTTTTATATTGTCATAGTTATTATAATATTTTAATATGAAATAATTTGTAATTTAAATATATTTTGCAACTTAGTTTTTTATTTACTTTTTGATTTTTTCAATATAGTGAAAAAACTGCGGAACCACGTGTCAAAGAACCAATACCGTCGTAAGTATTTTTTTTTCTCATGCAGGAGTGATTTAATGCTAAGTCTGTCTCCCACTTTATGTTTACTTATTTATATTTTTGTAAAGTTTGCCAAAAAATAGAATACATAACATAAAAAATACAAAAATTATAAAACAAAACAAAGTAAATAATACATCTTATTAGGGTTCTGTACCATTCCATTAATTTCATTTTTTCCATTCCGTATAACGGAACCTTTGTAGTTGTTCCTCTGGCAACAACATTTATCTCGATATCGCTTGGAGGTATCAAGCTGAAATACGCAGGTCTACGTGCAGTCCCTTGGAGCACAATAAAATTTAGCTTCTAAGTCAACGCAATCAAAAGATACAAGCTTTTATGCATTGATTTTGCTGTATTTTGCATTACCACCCGTGGACCTACAGTTATAAGCTTTGGCACGAAGTAATAACATACATTATAAATAAAGAGTAAAGAAAGTAAAGAGGGTCCAGAAAGTGAAAAATTATGTGTATTTCCCATAAAAAATCGTTACAAATTTGTAATTGTAGTTGATTTTATACAAAATGTATGCATACTCCCGCAAAGTACCTGTAACTTACACTTGACCGGCTTTTCTTCCAAACGAAAATTATTTCATAATATTTTGTATAGAAATTTAAAAAAATACATATTTATTTATACATTTTTGTATTAGAACTCCCACCCCGCGTGAAGCAGCGTCACCTCAAAACGTGAAACGTGATAACTTCGTGAATAGAAATGATAAGACAAATAGGGTAAGTTATTTATACAGAATGTAACGCGATCGACTGATCAACGATGGTTCGGTGGATATTTGAAAATTTGTGATTTTTTGGAAAAATTAGATTCTTAATTCGTATTCGTAATATTTCAAAACTACGTGCTTATAAACATGCATGTGCATGCATGAAACAGTAAAAAAATGTTATTCTTACTTTATAAGCCGATAGTTTTGAAATATTACATTATACTAAAGGCTACTTTTGAACAATTTGAGAAAATAAATCACGACTCAATAGTGGGACTGTTTTCTTGCCAATTTTCTTCAAGAATCCATTTTTTCCAAAAATTCACAAATTCTCGAATATTCGTCGAACAATTGAAATTCGGCTAACATATTTGGGTGGAAAATGGAAACATAGGGAATATTAGCTGCCAAAACGCGGTTTCGTGCGTTTAAATTTTTGATTATATTGCCTACTGTCTCATTTTGATATACAGGATTGATTGATTTTGAAATACAGGATGGAAGAATAATTAAAAAAATTGTTTCCCCAAAAATTTTAATGTGATTTTTTCAAACAAAATAAATAATAAAAATATTGTTGTATTATAAAACGCCATTTGTCAAGAACGACGCACGCACACATAAACAGGTGTGGATAAACCGCGTGAAATATTTTACTCTATGCTGTTCCCGTATAAGGAGCGCTGATACTTCCACTCTGTATATTACTGTAGTATTTCATCCAAATCTGTTAAGTAGTTATTGTGTTGAGTTCCGCTACTCAAAGTGTTGACAACGAGTGCGTTGTCATACTAATTGGGTGGTCCGTGATAGTCCTTAACGCTAGGTTCTCGATGGGGGATATAACATAAAGCTTTAAAAACTAAATAATAACTTGCTTAATAAATGCTGTTTTCACTTTTATGTTTTTTTTACATGGTTATTCTTTTCCAGTATCAACAGCAACAGTCTATACCAAAAGTAAATAGAAATCAACCACTCAAAGGATATAATAATTTGCGGCGGCCGAAAATAGTAACTGAAAGTAAAAATTTGCAAGACTTCGATGATGAAGAGAATTTTGAGAATAATGGTAAGAATATTTATAATTAACTGACTATAAGGGTTTGATTCCCGTGGAGTTGACGATATACGTCATGTATTTGGTGGAATGCGAAGAACGGAATTGTCTTAATGGGAACGGAATGCCACTAGAACCATCAGGTTCCCGGTTCCTTCTGCCTACACTGCAAGCTACGTGTGGTATACAGCGTCAAACTTTTTAAATTTTTATAAAAATATCTGTGAAAAAAATTGGAAATAAATATGAACTTTTTACAGATGTGGAGGAAAAACTACCACAAGAGATAACACCGAAACCAACACCAAAACCAAAACCGAAACCAAAACCACAACAAATAATAAAACCTGAAGCACGGAAGCCAAATATTGAAGAACCGATTCCACAGAAACCACAAAGCCAAGTGCAAGTAACTAAAATACCGTCAGTAGCTGACACTACGCCTGTTAAGAAGATGGTTCCTAAGAAGTAAGGATTTTTTTTATATCTTTAATTTTAATATGATCTTGTTTTTTTAAGTGCATATATAGAGGCCAGTCGCGGCGCACAGGCACTAGCGTGTGAATTAAAACGCAACGGGTTGTGGGTTCGATCCCTCTCGAGGAAACTAAATATTTTATTTATGGGAACAGAGAGTCTTAACATTAAGTTCCCAGGTTCCCTTTCACTTTCCCTGCGTAGCTTTAGGTGACGTATCGTGAAGCTACACGAGAACGCAATACTAAAACACTCGAAACAATTTTAAAATGATCTGTTTGTCTTTCTGTTTGTTTGTAGTAAAGGAGTTGTGTAGATTACTTTTTTCATGAATGGATTTAGTTGGGAAAAATTGCGCCATCAACCTACCGCCTACCTACATATATATAACCTAGGATATATATAAATTTTTAATTTTTTTTATTAAAAATAACAATTTTTGCGAGCAAAATCAAATAAAATATTACACGATTTTAGTTTTATTAAATATTATTTAGTTTTAATAAATTTATTTAGTTTTATTAAATAGTTGTATATTTCAAGCAGGGTAGACATTACCCCGAGTATGAATCGAACCTATATAATACCACCCACCTCATTTACAGTTGCGACTCGATGACCTTTATAACTTTATCATAATAAGTAATCCGTGGTGAGGTGAGACGCATTAGTGTGATTGTACACGCGACGGTTTTGGGTTTTATTCCCACTCGGGGTAATGAAATATTTAATAGTTTCATTTCTTCGTTCTAAAACCAAAACAAACTGCCACTCAACACGTAATGTTTGGAAAATTCAGCGGTTCGTGGGGAACGGAGTGGAATGGGAACGGAACTAGGTTCCTTCTTTCTACCTTGCCATATGCACGATGAAGCGTGAAGCAAAAAAAAAAGTTATACCATTTTTATTCATTACAGTTATATAGTAGAAACGCTGTCCGTTGGAGAAACAATAATCTTAACAATCGACACTCCGACAAACAAAACGGAGAATGCGTACACTTGCATCTCCCTACATCCGGATTATGCTAGTGAATACGACGCATTATGTGAACAATTTGGTATCGACTGTGAGAAAGAAGAGCCTTATACGTAAGTCTTTTTGAATAAGTGTTGAGACATTCCGTCTTTTGCTAAAGGTTTGATGTATGTATGTAGTACGGTTGACGAGTCTTGCTAGCTTACTTCACGGCGGCCACGACTCCTTGATCGTACTATATGTATATATATATATATATATATATATATCATTTACACTTATACTTACATATAGACTGTGTGAGTGAATATGACTGGCTGTGTGAACGATTTGGTGTCGATTGTGCGAAGGAAGAGCCTAATACGTAAGCATTTGTTTTCTACTAGATTTACACATTTTTAATGTTCTGTACTGCATATGAAAAATTGGAATCTGTCAAGTCTATTCTCCTCAAGATTGCGAGGACGTGTCAAGAAATGAAATTAATATCAAATATTCAAGGTCTCTTGGACCATATAAAATAGCACGCTTGTAAGTCAACACATTTAAAAGATACTAGCATTTGTACATCTTTTTTACATGAATATATATATATATGAAAAATGCCGAAATTTATGCCGTTTATAAAGCCAATATATAGATAAAATTCTTTGTTTTGTCTCACAGGCCGCAACTAGGTGAACTATTCGCGTATTTCAACGCTGCAGATTCAGCGTGGTACCGCGCCCGACGTGTATCCGCTACCACCGCAGTCATGATAGATGCGGGACGCCCCTGCACTCTGCCATCGCGGTGTGCGAGAGTGCCGGAGAGATATGTACACATACCGGAGTTTAGTTGCGTGCTGGCTGCTCGCGGTGTTGAGGTATGAGAGTTGTTTGTTCGTCGCCTTAAATAGACCCAAAGTAATAAAATCCAATTATAATTGTTTATAAGTAACATAGACTCACCACAGTTTAGTGGCGTGCTTGTTGGTCGCGGTGTTGAGGTATTAGGTTCAATGTTTGTTTGTAATTTCACTTTCTCTCCTCACTTTCCGCCTGATTCTGGAGACATTGCGGTTTGAGTGGAAATGAAAATATTGAATATTTCATTTTCTCGAGTAGGAATCGAATCGAAGGAAAAACCTATCACGTTTGCTAGCTCCATTTGACTTTAATATAAATACAAGAAAAAACATATGTAAATCACTTAAAATTTAATTATTATATTAATATTTTAATTTTTTTTGGCAGGTCGGTAATAACCTAAAATGTACAATAAAATCCAAGTCGCCGGATACGTGTACAGTATCAATAGAGAACATGGATACGGGTTCGATTCTCGAAGATGGGGAAGTATCACGGTGGAAACCCAAGATTGAAGGGAATGAGAGTCCTGGTAAGATGCAAGTTGTATAAAAAATAATAATAAAAGCACAGTATCCGTAAGAGACAAAGCTCGAGAATGAGTTTTTCAATGTCTCCAAACTTGTTGACACAAACGGAAACGGTACTCAACGCCGCCCATTGTATAATTACCAGAGTAATAATATTTTTCAGTTCTCTTATGTGAATCGAACCCACAACCATAGTGTTGATGTATCAGTCGAGTTACATACAGCATGTTCATAAATATATATTG
The DNA here is from genome assembly GCA_917862395.2 of Heliconius sara. NCBI lineage: Eukaryota > Metazoa > Arthropoda > Insecta > Lepidoptera > Nymphalidae > Heliconius > Heliconius sara. The sequence goes on from OU860785.2 coordinate 15,775,545, forward strand.
TAATGTTTTCTTTTTATTTCAGTTATACCAGAAGTCCAAAGACCAGATATAAAGAATAATACGAAGGTGTACTTAGTAGACTGTACGTCGATAGATAGAGTGTTCATAAGGCCTTCCAAATTAGACGCTTGTAAGGAGTTCGACGCTATACAGGAGGATGTCTTGTTGTATGGTAAAGATGGTGGGTAGAAAAGAGCGTTTATTAAGTTTTGTATTTTTTGAAAGAAATAAGGATTGTTTTGGATTATGTAATATATTGTTAATCTTATTATACAATGTTTTTAATTTTATTCATATTTTTAGCTTCACCTATAAAGGAAAACCCACAAAAAGGACAAACGGTAATAGCGAAGTTCAAAGATGGCCTCTGGTACAGGGCATTATGTAAAAGAACTAATCATACACAGAATAGATATCAATTGGAGTATATTGAATACGGTGAGTATAATACGGCTCCACTGTGTATCCCGCTTATGGCAAGGTAGGACACTCCGCTTTCCACGAACTTCCGATTTTTCGTGACAATGCGTGTTTATTGGTGGTTCCAACACTGCGCTTTGCCACGTTACCAGAGCGATGAAATGAAAATATCAAATATTTCATTCGCCTCGTTCGGGAATCAAACCTGCAAACGTCGTGTTTACAGTCGCACGCTTGTGCCACTGCGCCACTACGGCCTTATTTGTAATGAAAAATTTCGAATTATTTAATATTTTATTTTATATATAATGTATGTAGGAATGTCAGATGTGGTGCGAGTTAGATGTATGAATTACTTACATTTCTATTTCTTCACTGGGAACACATGTGGCGTTGAGTTGCACCACTCGACACTAAAATATGTCGAAATCAAGCTGAAAATAGAAACAATATTTCGTTTATCTATTTAAAAAATAGATAATTTTTTAACAAAGATATAATGATCGTTCATTTTTTTATCAATACAATTCAAATTATTGATCGGCAGAAGGAATTTTCTATTGATTAATAATTCACAGTTTAAATAATGACACTCATTCCACAGGTAACATAGAAACGCAAAACAAAGACGCAATATACGCGTGTCCGCCACCTTTAATTTCGCGCCCCACGCCTGTTGCTAGCGCCAAATTATACTACGAACCCGCTATCACTGCCTTTAAAGAGGCAGATAAAACTAAAACTACTATGTCAGAGGGAGCTATGAGCTATTTGCAGAATTTGAGAGATAGAAATGTTGAATTAATATTGGTATGTATTAGAATTTTTTAATTTTTCTGTTAGAAATGTGTCTTAACACTAGATCCTTCCGTCTATTCTGCTATGTGCGGGATACTGTATATAAAAGCGGGATACTGCGGGATATAGCTTATATATAAAGTTCCTGAGATAAACACATTTATTAAGCTAAATTAGTATAAATTATAAACATGTTTGTTTTTTTTTTCCAGACTTTACCCAATGGATCGTCTTGTCCTTCTGGTGCTGAAATAAACTTACAAATAGCAAAAACCAAGGAATCTGTTAATAAGAAAGTTCTGGAACTAAGTACTCCGGAATGGAAGAAATTGGAACAGCAAGGTGCAGACGTAATAGGTAATTTGTTTATTTAACTTGTGAAACTGAGGAAATTTAAACGTGATGACTAGATATCAGATTATATGAACTGTAAAACTAAAAAAACTATACCAAAATATGCATGCAGAACATTTATTATTAGAATTAGAATTTAAATAAATTTTCACAATTTATTTAAACATATATTAATATTAGAATTAGATTGACATACTAACAATAATTATAATAAACGATAAATTACAAGATTTTTTACTTATTTACTTATTTATTATAATTCTTGTGACAATAAGCAACAACATAATTTTCCAGGCAGTATTTATTTGCAGTAAACTTTTAATGTCCGTTTGTAATATCAATTTAAAGGCTAAAAATGACCTTTCAAGTTTTACCTTCGATGTTTTACGGCGTTATACAACACTTATACACGTACACGTGACTATTGAAATAATACAATAATATGCAAATATTCAAACGCATATAATCCGATGTATAGTGGTGACTGTGGGTTTGATATTTTCGCTTCTTCGATCTTGTACCTAGTGAAAGCGCGGTGTTGAGTTCTGCTACTTATTATATACGATATCAAATATTGGGCGGTAATTGAAGAAATAAGTGTGTTAATTTGATTTTAATTCGTTCTGTCTATTCTGCTATATGACAGACACGCTAGCCATTATTCCATATTTTTTTAATCTATGTCACCACATTGCACAAAAATAGTAAACCAAGTAGATATTAACATTTTACAGGATAGTGCAACTAATACGCGGCTTCGACCGCTTAAACGTCATATTACATTATAGCTAAATAATGCTTAGTATTTTTTGGGTGACAGTGAAACACATTAACAAATATTCTCATTTATAATACTATTACTACTACTTTAAGGCAATAACATTAGAAGTGATCTCTTACGTTAGTAATAAGTATCTATATCCCGTAAATAGCGGTAGGCAGAGGTAACCTGGGAACCTAGTGTTAAGACACTTCCATTCCACATATCTTCTTAGGCAATCTTATAATTATACCCAGATATTAACTGGCCACCATTATCTTTAAACAATTAAATGTGCCTCACAATATAATATTATTTCTAATTTAGAGACCATTTTCTTTAACAGAAATACCAAGACTAGTGCTAACAGATATTACCTACATAAAAATACCGTCGGCCACGTGTGAATTGGAAATTTTCATAGATCTGGCTTCATTGTCGTCGGGCTCTGTCAACGCGCGACCGAGCGGCATGCACCTAGAAGATAAACTACAGACACTAACTGATAGGGTAAGTGAGTGCTAGTGACTGAGAGACCGTAAGAGAGAAGGTTAGTAAGTGATAGAGAGTGATCATATGTAATAATGAGCGGTAGTGAATGATAGAGTGGTAGTGGGTAAGTGAATGAGGAATTGAATAAGTCAAAGAGAGTTAGTCGTTTTTTTAATAACAGAGAAGAATTTATGGTCAGAAGTGGAGAGGTGGAACTTCTTCAAATTAAAAAAAAATCAGCTTCACACTGTATCCTGCACACAGCAGGGTAGGCAGAGGGAACTTTGTGTTAAGACACTTCATTCCCCACTTTCTGCCGAATTCTGGAGGCATTGCGTGTTGAGTGGCAGAACTCAACGCCACGAGGCTAAGCCCCGACACCAGAGCGAAGAAATGGAAATATAAATTTAAGTAAATATTTCATCTCCTCGAGTGGGGATCGAACCCAGAACCAGTCGGTTCTACAGTCACACTTCGTGCTATTCGTGCGCCACGACTTCTTCAAATTATATTTAGTTAATTATGATGAAGAAAATATGTTCAGCTATTTGAAGATTATCAGATATATTCTAGTTGTTTGTTTATATTTTTTAGAGCTATTTGTGTAGTGTTTTAATTTATCAATTATTTGTATAGCATTTACAACAGTGTTTCTTTATATGCAATAGGTCTTCTTACATAAAAGTAAGAAATCGGAAGCAGTTAACGTTTTTAAAAACAAAACAAAAACATATCCTCCATACATTACTAAATTATTCGGAAATAGGTTTTGCGTATTAGCAATAAATGATATGTATCACTCAATAACAATACTTCACACGAGTTTCCTTCCAATAAGGGCCGTTGCCTACAAGCAACTGCCCCCGATTGACAGAATTCCATTGGTCTTTTTCATGAGGTTGCTAACAATATCTATATATAATCTCAATTTCCTTTACAGATGGCTGAGTATTGTCAAAGTGAGCTTGGTAAAGCACCCTATCTGCCTGCGCATGAAGAATTATGTATAGCGTTATGCCCACCATGTATGTATTTGAAGATTTTAGGATTTAAAATAGCGATGGTTGTTGGTTTGAATTCCATTTGGGGACTCTTTTTCTTTTATTTTTCAATTTTTCTTCTCGCATAGCAGAGTAGGCAGACGGAACCTAGTTCATTATAAATAAAATCTAAAAATTTAATCAGCTTCACCCTGTATCGCACATACAGCAGGATAGGCAGAGGGAACCTAGTGTTAAGTTCACACTCCACTTCCCTCTTTTTACGGAACTTTTCGAGGCATTGCGTGTTGAATGCTGAAACTCAACGCCGGGCTTCCGCCTTGTTCCCAGAGCGAAGAAATTGAAATATTAATATGTAATAGTTCATTCCGTCGCGTGGAGATCGAACCCACAAACGCCGCGTTGCAATCACACCCTTGTGCCCCTGCACCAAAAGAATCTTAAATTCAAATTTTTTAAATGTTCTGTTTTAATATGTTGACACAATTATTTTACAAATTTATTTTATTTTTAATCCCCAATTATCATATAATTCACTTTCACCACAAAGAAAAGACAAGTTAAAAAAATCAACATGGAGTATTTGAAATTGAAAAAATCGGTTATTTTTAAATTATATTATTTTGTCTCCAGATCCTCAATGGTTCCGTGCGGTACTCTGCGACCAAGTGGGTGGACCGGGCGGGTCGCAGGTTCGACTCTGCTATATAGACTACGGCAATCTGGAGACTGTACCAGTTACGGACGTAAGAAAAATGCTGCCGGAATTCATTAAAGATTTACCGGCATTGTCGCTGCATGTTAATATTAGAGGTAAGTGACGTGTCACTATTATTTTTATTTTTAAGTTCGACAACTAAACTATTCAACTATAAAAAGATTGTTGTAATTGAATTGTGGTAAGGCCAACACCGCCGTGCCGTGCTTTCTCTCTTTATGAGAGAACGAGTAGATAAAAATAATTCATTTAACTGACTATTAATCGAACCCGTAACCGTCGTCCCTACAATCACTCGGCGTACTACTGCGCCACTATAACCACTACTACGCCCTAGAAAACTTGTAATTAATAAAAATATCATTATCACAGATTTTCCTCAAAACCCATCAACTGATATACTAACAAAAGCACTGACCTACATGAAAATGGATGACGAGGGCCGCGGAACACTGAAAGTGACCAATTGTCAAGAAATAGGCTTCGGAATGTATGAAGCTGACGCGCCGGGACTGATTGATGCGTTGAAGTGAGTGATAGCGTGTCTTGACGTGACGTGGTGAGAGATTTGGTGTCATGACGTGATCGATTAAAAGTACTATGACGTCATAACATACTGATTCTACTTTTCTAGTGTGTAATTTTCATAATAAATGTATAGTATTACGTCATCATAAGTATCAATGTCAAAATTAAGATTGCTTTGTGTATTGATTTGTATTAAGTGTGATGACTTTGACATATTATTTTATTCATTTAGAGACTTTTGACTTTTTGCGTAATCTTTAGTGCTATGTTTGAAACTTATTGTGTAAAATGTTTTGTAATTTTCTTTTCCTGAGATTTTCATGAAAATAGTTTGTATCTTGTTTTATATCTTTAATTGTATATATGTTGTACAAATGGTAATATATAATGTGAAATTATAGTGTCACAGTTAGACTGGATCTGACTGTAAACACAATGTAAATTTGTGGGTACAAATTGTTTCAAATTAAAGCGGAAAGTAGAGAACGTAATAGCTTACATTAGGTTCCCTTAGTCTTTTCTGCTATGTACGGGATACAGCGTGAAGCTCTCTTCTCAACTCAACTTTCTGCCGACCTAAAAATATATTCACGCATATTTTTACGCGGGTAAACGAAAATAAATAGATAACATAATATAAGATTATTTAAGAAGACATAAATATCATTAACGATATTTGTATGTATCGCATTTTTTGCCAAAAAAGGGGATTTAATTTTCACATTAATAAGAACATTTTTGTACTCATCACTTAATATTTTTTATTGATTTTCAGTTTTTTTCTTATCTAATAGGTAAAATAAAAAAGATGTTTTTTAGTTATAATATAAGGTATAATTATAAGTTAAAATGTTTATATTAGTTAAGAAATTGTTTACTTTTGTGTAATGTTGACTTTATTGATTGCTCATTTGGTCTATCTGTTTAAAAGGTTGAGGCTTCAAATTCCTCTTGAAGCCTTTATATAAGAAAAATATCCTTTCCCTTATTTATATCCTTTGGAACTTCATCCTTTGCATATAGGAGGATAGGCAGAGAGAAAATAGTGTTAAGACACTACTCCCACTATTATGTATTATATTATAAATCTTTACATGGTTCATAAGTTTAGTGCCGTGTGATTCCGGCCTAGAATAGGATCATCCTGGTACTTGTGGTGTCATAAAAGGCGACTAAAGTACGTGTGGTAGAGTCACGTCGCCAGCAATGGCGACACGCATGGGCAGACTCGACCGGATCATTACCACCCCCGGCATTTAAAACCGGCGTGAAGTAGTGGCTTTGTGCCACTGCCCCGGCGCCCAACCCATCTTAAAGGCCGGCAACGCACCTGTAGCTCCTCTGGGGTTGCACGGGGTCGTGGGCGGCGGTAATCACTTACCATCAGGTGACCCGCACGCTCGTTTGCCGTGTCTTTTCCATAAAAAAAAAAGTCCCAAGCATTACTCCTGTATTGTCCTGCAGTATTGTGGTATAGGGACTCCATGTAATGCTAAATGCACAACGGTCCACCCTTCTATATTGTTCTCTGGCTGTATCTATTACACTTTCCGTGCAGCCATCTGGATGCACAGATTACATTTTACTTTTTTTTTATTGTTTATTTACTTGCCGAGTCAGAGAATAATACGTAAACGCTCAGAAAGAGCAACTTCAGCGCGGTCGCGACTCGTCAATCGTACTGTAACTACAACCTGCTAACTAGCAGGCCGTCGTAGGACAGTGTCGGACTGTAAACTAGACGGTTCAAGACACACTCGAGTTCTTCTTTCTGCTAACAAGACAAAGTACGGCGTTGAATTTCGCCACTCAACACGCAATGTGTTGCACAAATTAGGTGGTGCGTTGAGAACGGAGTGTTAACGCTGGGTTCATATGTTTTCCCTGCTATATACTGCGGGACGCAGCGGGAAGCTTTTAAAGGCATCGTGGGTTCAAATCTCATGCGAGATGCAGGAGAGTTAAAGAGGAAGAGCAGCGTAAGGTTAGGCCGCCTCTTGTTTTTACTTTAAGTGGAGAATAGAGATATTCTCTGAAAAAGTAACCTCATTGTTGTTTTGTTTAGACCGCTCAATACACCACACTAGATCGTATAGGGTTCTAGATATCTTGTAATTTAGATTGAACACATTTAGGGATGGGAGACACATAAGGGCATTTATATCCTAACTTATACGGTGTAAACCGAAACACCCTATTTGTAGCGACCTAACAGAGCCCTAAGCAGTAGTGGTGAAGTATCGTTCATGAACATTTTGAAACTATTCAATGTTTCATATTTTTACACGTCTTGTGCTTGTTTTGTGTTGCGTTACTATATTTTAATGTTGAATAGTTGTCTATACAGATATCAATATTTGTTACATTTATATAAATTTATAACAATTATATTATAAAATATATTGTTAAATATTACATATGGCTCAGTTCTTTCAAGAGCTTGGACGTATACACGTGTATAAGTGGTGCGGGTTCTGTCCTGTTATATTTTAATATTAATACTTTTTAGTAGGTTTTTTTTCGTTAATCTTCTTTAGTCCACGTTTAACGTAAGAATTACATTTGAGGAGTCGTTATTACGAAATAATATCCTTGTATTTATTAGATTTTTAATGTTTTTGATGGTTTCATTTTGACAGATAATTGGGTGTAAGGTGTGCAAGAGTTTTCTTGCTTTTTTCTAAAAATATTTTTAAAAAAACTTTTTACTGGCTACCAGAAGACTTTAATATTGCAGAATTTTTTAATTTACTTGAAATTTGAAAATAAGTAAATTATCAAAAACTTTGGGAACAGATGCATTTTTACAGAGTCTTAAGTCGTAATTTTTGCAGCAATTTCTACTCCTTAATCATACTTAATATTTATTGCTATTTTGTCATTATACACATTTTCATAGTGTATTTATATAAACTTTTCATCATTTTCGATGTGTATTGTAGTTTTAGAGGTAAGTAGATTCGATTCTCCATTTGGTCAGTCTGCCATTTGTCACTTGTCAAGTGACTTGGCATTTTAGACACCAGCTTCATGGAATATTTTTTGATTCTATTTGAACTTTTTATATTTCATAAGTTTCGGAGATTTTTTTCCTATGATCTGCCACAAGCACCATTGAATATCTTAATAAATAATTGTCACCTTTTGCATCCTTTGGAGGTTAAGAAGTAGTGCGGCGTTAGGTTCCGCCACTTGATGTTACTGTCAGTGTAAATAAGGGTTTTCTCTGTTTACCTAAAAAAATATATGTTTTTAGCTTTTTTCCCCCAGCTTTAGATTTTTATACACAGAATGGTTCTCTGTTTAACCCATGAATTATTCTAGAGGACATGGTTAGAAAGGAAAGTTCTGTCATACATTTATTTAATTTTTTCTTGATATCCTAAGGAGTTTAATGTTAATTAATTTATGACATGGCACCAGGTCTGCTTTTGTATTTTTAGAGTTTTTTAATAGTGCTATTTTTCACAAGCACATTGAATATCTTAATAAATAATTGTGTTGTGATTTGCTTAAAGGTTATTCACCAATCTCTTCTTAGGTACAATGGAGATTAAAGATAAGCCACTTCTCTCTGCCTATAATTGAAAAAGGCCAATTTTTTGGATGTTTCATCATTATTCCAAAAATATATTGAAGATAAATGCTCTCAGTATATAGGAAACATTGAAATCGGTCAGCTTGTTTGGTGCATTTGTCATGTCACATTATGATAAATATGATGATATGATATACATACATATAGACTGATAAACACATTACCATCTTTTGCGTCGCACAGTCGGATAATCTTTTTTCTTTATATAATATAGTTTTGGTTGATTTCACTTTGTTAAAAAAGTATACGGGAATCATTTGAATAATTAATCTATATAGATTAATTGTTCAAATGATTGCAGTATATATTTATATAAGTCCCTTGTAGTTTTATATGAATCATATCAAAATATTGATATGAATCGAAATTTGAACCCAATGCCTTTGAAATAAGATAAAATAACTTTTGAATTAAAGATTGTTGGTGTTGGTCTTATTGATATTTTTAAGGATAAATAAGTATAGATTTTCAGATTTATAGGATGTTAAGCCCCTTTTTTTCTATCTGTACAACTTATTTTGATTTGGTTGAATAAAGGTAGTTTTTGATTATTATTTTTGTTGCGTTTAATATTCTTTTCCTTTTTTTTTTTATATTAATTATTATTTTAATATTATCTTATTAAAATAAAAATGTAAATATATACACATATTTACATTTTTATTTTATATATAAAAAGAGTTGAAATGTTTTCTTTTTTATTTCTAACATTAATGCAAACATTGTATAGCTGTTTTTTTATTATTATTTTAAAGGTAAAATCAAGGTAGCTATGAGTTCCAGTTCAATAACCAATTAGGAGAATTGGTAAAATTTGGATTTTTCTTATCCGATTGGAGAATACTCAATGTTTTCTGATAAGTTCTAAATAGCTGATAACGCAGTGAATAAACACAAATATATCCCTAGAAGTTACTAAAATATTTAGCGCTGGTGCTATATGCTAAGCCGAATTTTGTCTTGAAAAACCATTTTCAAGATGCACAATACAGTAGAGTTTACATCGTTATATGTATAATTGTAGGAATGTTAGATTTGTTTGGATAAACATAATAGGTAGTAATGGATCATTCCTTTTTTCCGATTCGTTCATTATGGTCTTCTGCGAAACAGTCATCGTCTGAAACCAGATCAAAGAAGAAAGCAGTTAAGCATCTTCAAACTATCTTTCAAAGCTACTACAATAGGATCATAGCGATGCAGATGCATTGTGAAAGACACTATAACATCCTGTATTTGATAGTGACCTGCAAGTCGTTATAGTATATGAGTATAGTTCAAGTATTTTTCTTTCCTAAATGTAAAAAATATTTAATAAATAGCATTGTCTAATGCCAAATGCAAATTCTTAATCTTTGGCTGGTGGAAATTTGTAAAAATCTCCGTACAGATATGCTAACAACGTATATAAGTTGTAGTATAATTTCGAGGTAGCTTGCCGAGACCAAATGGCTTAACTGCCAGAGCGCTTCGACGATTTCCAAGGGTTCCGGTTTCATATCCCGTATACATTCTCTAAAAAAATATATTTGTTTTCTAAGTGTGGAATAATACTTTAAAATTGTTACTTATTATATTTTTATATATACATGTAATTATAATACTAATCCTAGTCTCATAGGGAGTACTAAGATGAGGACAGTATCGCTATGGTGGAGGACATTGCTTTGGTCTTTGGTTGTACTCCACAACACTTTGCACGAGCGCGTAGGGAGCCTTTATTGTGCAACTCTAACTTAACTGAGTGGCTTTATACTACTACGAATGGCGAGCTGGTCAGACCTTACGCCTCTTTAGTACCTTGGAACCCGATTCTCTCGTCGTATGCCCTCTGTGATTTTACTTTAGTTCTCTTGCGTTGCCTGGTGCGTTTTTTATTAATATACCCGCTTCATCAATAGCTTCGAGGATTTGGGGTTTATCAAACCCTGTGTAATGGCTGGGCTTATCTACAATGTGCTCACGTAAAGGTGACTTCGATACATGCCCATTCTTCATATCGAAGATGTGTTCCTTCACCCTAACACCAATTTTTCTCTTTGTTTGACAGATGTATAATAAAGCCACAGTCACAATCTAGTTTGTATACAACAAAAGAAACCTCCAGAAATGTATATTTTGCGATACGTGATTAATCCGTTTAAATAGTTTCATTTAAACTACATATTTGTAGATATTTAAAATTTTCGTTTTACTATGAAGGAATTTGAAAGTTTCAAGTAACACTGAAATTTTTCTACTATTGATATGAAGGGAGTAAAATACTTGTCAACTACAAATGTTTTTAAATAGCTAATATTTTGTTCTTCCTCATGAAATCACTGAATATCTTAGTAGCAGGTTTTCAAATTCAATGGAAACTATGTGGTTGGGTTGTACTTTTGCTCTTTACTTTTAAGATTAAATAGACGTGATCCCAAATGATTGCAAAAGGTTATAGGAAACCAACAATAATTTCCCAGCATTAAGCATTCATTCAGCAACAATAATTTTCCAACATTTTTGCAAAAGGTTATAGGAAACCAACAATAATTTCCCAGTATGGTTATTTCAAAAACACTGAATTCATACAGAACTTTTTCCCATATTGTACGAGAGTGTATAATCTACAGTAGGATAGGATTTTAAAGTCCCATAGGATAATAAAGAAGACATCTCCGATTTTTGCTTGTATACGTAGATGTTCCTAAGATTTTAAGATTTTGACTCTATCCAATGGTCACGTTGTTGGCGCAGTGTTAATATTGTTCATTTCTTAATTGTCTATAATGGATAACCTTTTTCTATGCTCGCGGTATGCGCGAAATTTTTGAGCCAAGTCTCCAAGTCCAAGTCAGCCTATCAAACAAAGCAGGTGATTAATAGAAACTTACTTTCTTATCAAGTTAAAAACATAATAAAGTAGTCTTCACAAAACAACATAATATAAGTAAATAAACGCGGAAATCTTTTTGATCAATGTTACAATAAATGCAAGGAGAATTGCCATCTGTAGTGCCGCAAAGACCGTGCACCATATGAGATTTAGCAATGTCTTACAGTACAGGATCTTAATCTGGATTTAGGAACTCATCATTTACTAATATGTCATTTCATTTCAATGTCATTCTTATGTATTTTGTCAAATAACCAGTGAAGATGCGCATTAAGCAAACCATCTTTTTATTATTCGACGTTATACATGAAACTGTTGAATATATGTTTCAAAGACGTTCATTTTAATGATGATTTCTATTATTATATTCATTTTCAGGTAACAAAAACTTAAATCATTTCTATTGTAAGGCGCTTGTCTTACACAGCTATTCTGAGTGATTTTATTATATTTTGGATTAGTTGTAAACTTTTTAAAAATATCAGTTTGACCATGTTCACGAGTAAAGCAGATATCATCTTAAGTACGCTCGTGCATTTAACGGCGAGTACCAGTAAAAATAGATGAAAAAAATATCACTAATTGATAAAGTTTTACGTTTCTAAGTCCTACTGCATTGTATCCCGTAAGTGGCCATATTCTTCTGGTTGCTGCGTAATTACACCAACCACTCTATCTGTTTGAACTGTAAAGCCTACGAAATCTTTTTATAAGTAAGAATAAATTTGCTGCAAATAATAATAAAATTGTTTAGGTAAGCCTTTTTTATTTAAGTTTGGCTCTTTTGTAGCAGGATTGCTGAATTTCCAAAGTTGTATTCGTCTCTTTATGATAACATATTAGATGATCCTAAAGTGCATCTTAAGCCAGATGGGTTTCATAAATACATTGTAAGTGGTTGACTTGATTGTGTTACATAATGTCACGCTGTGCACACTCTTGATCAGTTCAAACGACTGCAACTTCATTTGTTACTGGAATATACCCACCACGGGGTTCAGTAACAGGTTGTTTATCTGCGTTAATCACAAACTTATAACTGTTATGAAACAGAATGCAATAAGAGAGAGCATGCAGAGCGGTGAATCAGTACTTATTATATTCCTTTATAAATTTTGACAGAGATTCACCTAATCACGTACACGATTCAAATGCCTTTTTTCCCACCCTCCGTCATTAAAACGTCAATGTCGGCATTGGCTGGCTCGTCTCTTTGGCGGGCATGACTGGCTTGGCTGGCAGAGATTTGGCTGGCATATGCGGCTTAGTTATGTTTTTCAATTAGAACAGTCTCTTATGAAGCTATAAAATTAAACATATAAGGGTATACTTTGTGCAGCATGGTTTGAAGCTATCTATTTTTTTATAAAGTTATCCTCATATTTATGAGGAATCAAAATTTCCAGGCAGATGTCTGAAATTCATAATTTCATTTAAAATATATTTGGAGAAACTGATTCACTTTCAGGCAATAATTAAACTATGAAGTAATAAAACCTGGCTTTGGTAACTTAAATGCCGGCATAAATGGTCCTTCTAGTATTTGTTTTGCGCCAAAAGGTGTAATTTAAAATTTGCTATTGTAGAAACAGATGTTATCTGAGAAATGTTTTGACCGCTTCTTGAAAATCATCTAATTCTTTAGATATAATGTTCTGTAAGTGATTCCGAAGTAACGGATAATATATGACTCACGATCTTCACTTATCTTATAATAAAGAGTATATAAACACTATAATTGATCTTCACTTCACTGGTCTCAAGATATGTATCTTATGTGTGATCCTGATTACGATAAAGACTCTGACTTTATTCTTTCTTCTCGCGACTCGTTAGAGAATACATCAGTATCACGGTCAGCGATAAGTCACGCATCACGATCACTACTTTTAAAAGATCTTAGATAGCAAATATGTTGTGAACTAAAGTATATATTTTTGGATAAAAGTTTGGGATCCTGGAAACAATGGTTAATCTCTCATCAGTGGCTTGCCAGTTTAATACTGACATATTTCATATACTTTTTTTGATAATAAGAATTTTTAATTATTAAAATACATAATATAATGTTTGTGCTTTACAATAAGTGTCAGTACAGGATCTTAATATGGATTTAGGAACTCAACGTTTACAAATTTTTTAATATCATTGAAATGTGTTTTTTCAAATAACCGGATTTCAGTAGACATCTTTGAAAATCCTACTGGTCTTCCGAAAACGACTGAATATCTAAACTATAATTTATTAACAAATGCGTTACCGTGGCGGACATGACGCGCGTGTGATTTTTTAAAATTTCCATGTGCCATGTGTCACATGTCAGTTGGAAAGCGTTTCCTCGTTCGAATTTCCATGTTCCAATTATTTTATCCTATTAACCAGAATTTATGCTAAAATGCGAATCTTATTTTTAACCTCATACTTTGTTGGTTGCTTATCGTCATCAGGTTTTTATGCATATTTAGATGTGACATATATGATATATTCTATGTAACATTTGTAGTGTATTTTAGAAAATACATCCAACAGATTACATATATTGAGATTTATAATTCCATGTTTTCTCGCGTCAATTCCCACAATCAACAATCAAAAATTATAATTTATATATTCTAGTAACAACAACGGACTGGTCTGACTTTATTGAAATGTTTTAACTATTTGAGTAATGTTTTGTAACGCTAAAGGTTTTTATGCATTCCCACTGTATAAGGAGTTGTATTTCCATATTTGCAAAATTGCAATTACTTTACACAAGCCCATTAAATGTGTAACTACGCAGGTTATGGTATCAAATGTATACCTAATTATGTCCAGTCCATGTAATTATTAGTCCAGCTCTACTTTTTCTTAGACGTCATCGTCAGTGACCTTTAATTCCGTTTAGAGCCTTTTCCATTCCTGGTTGGTTAATAGCAACCAGATGTTTTTGAAAATATTTTTCAAGTAAAAAGAATAAATATTGAATATTTATTCAATATTTGTAATAAATATTCCAGCTTTCTTGGAATTTCTCTCCTGATTTAAAACAGATATATATGATAAATTTAAATTTTACTATCTTTTAAAGTGCAATTGAACATTGAAGCATCACAGGTATTTAAGGGAGTCTACAGCTGTCTAATAATGTCAGGGAAAAATTACATTTCTTATGTTTCGGTGTGGATTTTTATCATAACTTTTGGAATTGTCTTTGTATTTGGGTACTGGTATAAAACAGATACGTACATAAAAATCTTCATGAACTGACATTTCTGGTAGTTGGTAACTTTCCTTCATAACAGTTAGTAAATTATCAGTTAGTAACTATGCAGTGTTACTTAAAAGAGCCAAAAGAGCTACTTTAAGGTACGATCGGTGGCATCGGTCGATTTACTTATTTCTCTCCGGATGATATGGAGTGGTAAGAATTCTATTAATTCCCTAAATAATTCTCTCTCGAATTGTCTCCCTTGATCAGTCATGCGCCTGTTGGGACAACCGAATCTACATACCCACCTCTCATATAAACTTTTTGCCACATTTTTTGTAGTAAAAATTATCAGTGGGATGGCTTCTGGAAAGTGAGTGTATTTATCAATAACGTTAAAATGTACCTAAAACCTTCTGATGTTGTCATACAATATCTACATGGATGTGTTGAAAACGTGTCGTACAAATCTACCTAAATCGGATACAGTGTTTCTGTACTTTCTCGCGTTCACACTTTATACAATTTTTTCCACATATTCCAATATCTTTATTTATATCCGGCTAAAATATTTATCCTTAACTAATTTTCTACTGGCTCTAATACCGGAATGACTTAGATGACAGTCTATTATATTATTTAATACACTAATAAACCTAATGCTTGTGCTAAATTCACTGATAAACATTATTTGTCTCGCTCCTCGCAACGTTTCTCTATTTGTACCTTCTTTACGAAACGTGATTGTTAAAGGTTTATGATCTGTTAAAATTACTAATTCCCGACCTTCTAACATGGTGTGAAAATGAATTATTGCTAAATATATAGCTTATAGTCTTCTGTCGTACGTAGAGAATTTTAGGAATTTCAAAAAGCTTACTTGAAAAATAATCTAAAGGCTGCCAGGCGTTTTCAACTTTTAGTTGTAACGTAGTGCCCACGTATGTATGTACGACAGTAGTGCACTATGCAATGGAAATGATAACAATACCGCATTCTTAAGATCAGTTTCATATTGCTCATTGTTACTTTCCGCCTGCTCATTCTATACAATTGTATTCTTATCTTTATGCTTCGTATTTCTTAAATATCAATTCAGATTATTTAATTCAGACTAATGTTCGGCTGAATGTGGTATGTGCGATGTATAAAATTTAACATGCCCAAAATTTGATGAAGGTCCGCGATAGTTTTCGGTTTTGGGAAATCAATTATTGCTTGTACTTTATCATCTGGAGGACTCAATCCTTTGGTAGATACTCGTACTTCATACCCAAAAAAAAAATCTTTTGACTAATATCATACTGGTTAAATCGCTACAAGACTAACTAATTGCTGTTTATGTGTTTCTTCTATTTCTGAACTTATTAATAATTCGTCGATAAAACTGAATATCTGGAGTCTAACCCTTTTAAAACTGTCTGATGCATAAATCGCAAAAAATTTACAGTTAAAGTGTACGTGCACATTTTAAATAAGCTGGAGTAATAATCTAGCCACATCGTATTGATTAACAATCCTTCCTGGGTGGACCTTCTGGAAGCGATTGGTTTCTTATTCAAATTATATTTTTAATGCACCATACACAGCAACATCCATCAATGGTTGTATTTTATCCGATGTGTGATGTGGCAATGAAAAAATGATAATATTTGGACTTGTATATTCCAGAGTCAAGTAAAATTTATGACTTTCATGATTATCTAATAATATAAGAGTTTTTTCTCTACAGTCAAGCGAACGTGGTCAACAAAAAAATTCTGCCTCTGCAATATATTTGTTAATCATATTTCTCCAATTATCCATCAGGTGAACAAGGCCCCGAGTCTGTGAAGAAGTTCCATCCAACAGGCGATCTTGCATCCTTTTACCGGCAGCGTTGTAGCAACATACAATAGTTGTGGTTTGTCCACTTTCTGTGCTCAAAATGACACCAATTTGTTTTTTACATTTGACTGAAATAATTTTGGGTGGCTTATTTGTAGAAGTTTGAATACCAGTCTCGTTAACTTTGTATAATCTGGTAAAGCACTTGGTCACTTGCGGACGGTCGAAGCCGCTTAACGGGATTTCTGTTCATAAATCCTGCTAACCAGTCATTATTCGCTTTTCTATTTTTACCTCAACTTGCTGGATATGTAAGCTTGTTAATTTTTGCGTAGTTTTACCTTAAAATTTGTAAGTGTTAATTCATAAAAAGTTATGTCCATCTCTTACATCACTCTTAATTTGGTCATTGAAAACTTTACGAAAATGTCCTTGCTGGACAGTCGAAGTACCGTTTTTCTAGTGCCTATACGGAGTTGTTTATTTAAGGTTATATTTTCTTGCCGACCTTTTTTCAGAGTAACTAGATTTGCAGTCTGTTATTGCAATAATGTCTTCGCTCCATTTGGCTTGATCAGTTTTACTTTTATATTTGTCAACCATCTATAACAGATAAGCAAAATTCATAATAAATATTAACCTATTAAATAAGATACTGTCGGACAAAGCGAATATTATTCGGTAACGTGGCATCTATTTAATTTATAAATTATGATTTTAAAAACAATTATTTATTGCCTCAAACAAAAATTACAAACAATCTTTGGTGTTATCACTTTAAACATCGAGCGTGTGAATGGGCATTCACCATAGGACAAGCCTCTATACTACATTTCGTTCGATTTTCCAGATTCACAGCAAATCATAAACTTGTTGAAGTCCTCATCAAGGTAGTCAGTACCATTGTCATCACAGATATTCTGGAAATTGATTAATTCATCTGATGAGCTGATATCGTCTTTAAACATCATAGTAGTTACAATAAACTCTAAATTCAACTTCTTATTTATTATAGCCCTCTATTCTATTTATACTGGTTGACTCTGGTTACTTATATACTTATATTAGTATTTCTTTTCAAAAATCCTTTAAGCCAATCTGATTCAACATACTTACTTTCCTTCTTAAGATTATGAGATATATTTAATTATTAGATTATTATATAGTGAATGATATAAGCTACCAGCCTGAATTCGTTCATGGGTAGGTTAGAGCAAGGTCAGGGCTATACGGAGGATGCATTAACACATGTCAGCCAAGCTCTCTCATTTTTTACTTCGTGGCTATAGATGAGCGGGTCTGGCGTTGTCATGGTGGTGGAACATCACGCCGTTTTTATTTACCAATACCGGCCGATTTTTTTTATAGCTTTTTTAACCTCATCAATTGGTGACAGTAGTTTTACCCAGTGGCAAAAGCTCACAGTGGACGATTCCTTTCCAGTCCCATCATACACATAGCATCGCTTTGTTCCGTCCAGCCGCGCCTTGTCACGGTCTGTGGGGCTTGTTCATGCTCCGACCATGATCTTTTTGCACATTCTTATCGTAACTCACCCATTTTTCATCACCCGTAATCAACTGTTTATGAAATGGTTCTGAATCGTTACGTTTTAACAAAGAATCGCAAATGGAACGTTGCGTTAGGTTTCTTTCAGTGAGATCATGTGGTACCCCAAATATCAAGTCTTATACCCAGACTTTCGTAAATCGTTTTCGTAAAAAACTATTTTATGATTAACATCCAGTTCCTTAGTATTGTCGTAACTTCTAATACATCGTATACATCCTTCTCCACTTTCTCAAAGTTAAAGACAGCCTATTTTTTTTGTTTACTTTATTTTATTTGAGCTATTTGAGCATATATTATATCTAGTGGCCAGTTTTATACAGTTATAGATATATAAATGACTTTAGAGCTCTGCAATGGGAGAATGAAGACTACTGCTTTTATACATGTTATGTTTACTTCTTTATAAAGAAATAATAAAAAAACCTTACTTTTTCTATGTCCCTTTTTTCGGAAACACTCCTCCACCAGCATAATTGAACAAATTGGAAAGGTTTTCCCATAGTTAATCGGCTTTTAGAGGCCGAGCTAAATCTTCATTTTTAAAATATTTTATCTCATTGGATACACTCTCATGTGGACATAAAAGGATTAAAAATGAAATATATGTGATGTGAGGCTTACATTGCGTACCGAAGAAAAAAAATAGTAGAAAGTGAAATGTATTTTTTTATAATTATGCATTTTTGAATGCTCTTTGGAGGAGGACTATGTCCAGCAAACAAGCTGAGTCCGTTGTTGTTTCGTTTTTCGTTAGTTGAATGCTAGAAAACAAGAGCTTGGCTTCAGAAAACGACTAAATATCTAAATTATAAATTATGCGCAACTGTGTTACCGTGGCGGACATGACGCGCTTGCGATTTTTTTTCATTTTCACATGCCAATTTTACAGGCATCTCTATAGCTGGAAACTGTTTCGGCCACTTTATGACATTTGCCAGTGTCTCAAAGTTTGTTGGTTTTTTATGCATTACGCTTTGTGAGCCTCTGATTTCGATTACATATTTGAATTTGACATACATGATATATCTGTATGTAACATTGGCAGTGCCGTTTCAGATAATATATCCATGTGCAGTCTCATCTACCACACATGTAATAGCGAAAACGATATCTTAAACGATTACGATAAGTAATTTTATGACAATGACATATAATTTTCTGTCTATTTTCTAAGACGGCAGGTCGACGCTCTTACTTGTAATATCATTTTTACGCCAAAATTTCCAAATGCTGGTAATAACCATCGCGTAGGTCTTGTGCGCGGCGAAGCTCAGTTTTTAATGTATACCCCATTCCTGCACTTCGGCCAAAGTTGGGTTTTAAGGGCGGGCCACCATGCGTTGTCAAAGGCGCCCTCTATGTCTAGGGAGACGAGCAGAACAATTTTCTTTTCTTGTGTCGTCTCCTTTTTGATGTGATGTAATAGGTCATAGAGGGTGTCTTCGGTTCTCTTCTGTGGCATAAATCCCTACTGGCTGGTGTGGAGCGTAGGAAATAGGTGCCATTGCAATCTCCCCACAAGGAGTTTTTCTACCCTTCCCTTCCCTTCCCAAGATCGATAGAAGTTCTATGGGGCGGTAAGACTTAAGGTTGCTATAGTCTTCCTTTGCTGGTTTGCGGAGGATGCAGACGTGGGCAATTTTCCACTGTTTGGAGAAGAAGAAGTAGAAGTTGCGTGGCGGCCTCGGTTGCTCCCTGGTGGTACGTTTCCTTTGCCAGTACGTATTGGTCGACGGTGAACTGTCTTTTTTGTGGAGCAGCGTTTCTTATGCGGCGTTTTTTCCTAAGCACGTCCCTTTGTAGGTTGTCTAAGGTGGCTGACCACCAGGGCGGCCTAGGATCGCCTTTCCATGCCTTTGCTTTTTTTGGTACCGTGCTTTCGCACGCTCCGTGGATGATGGATGTTTAACACCTCACCAAGTTCCTCCGGCTTCGAGATGCAAGAGATTCGGTTGCTGGTGATGTTGTTCTCGGTTATTTTGGTTCCAGTGCCTTCCCTAGGCGTATTTTGAAGGTGATGGAGTTGTGGTCTGATGTTATTAGACCTTTTTGTCTTTTTGAGCAGGGACTGACTCATTAGGGTCACGTCCACGTAACTCTCATATAGTTTTCCTCCTTTGTACGTCTCGAAAGCCATATACCAATGGCCTGTGTTGAGAATGTAGAGGTCCATCTCTGTTGCAAAGACGTGGTATTCTGCTCTGCGATGGTTTTCGGAGACGCTGCCCCACCAATAGCTCCATGCGTACACGTCGCCTGCCACAATGATGTTATTTGTTGGGATCTTGTTGGTGGCTGCCTCAATTGAGGAAAGGTAGTGGTGCAGGTCTTGGTTGCCCTCGAAGTACACGGATAATCAGCCTAACAACAGGTTTCCGGCTTGAAGCTGAACAGCGGGAACGTTTTCAGTTACGATCTGCGGATCGTGAATCATCCACAGGTCGCTCCCGAAAAATACAATGGCCGCTTTTACCGGCTTTTTACGGTTGAGAGTGCACTGGATGGTAGTGTCGGGGTACTGCTTCATCACCCTCACACCGGTCCTGCCTCTATTTTGCCGTCTTCAACATTATTTGTATAAATCTGACTGCGCTCCTATCTCCGTTTTTGTACTCAAGTGCGACCTGTGCGTGAAGCGGGAGGGTGCCCTTAGCAATACTGAACCCTCGTTCTTGCTATCGAGTCCCACTTTTGTCTCTCCAGGCACTGCGCTGTACGCTGTATGTGCCTGGTCTGGAATATCTCTTCTGGCTCTGGTGCAGTTCACATACCTGGGCGGGTCGAGCTTAAGTCTCAGGGGACAGTCTTTCCCCGTGTGCTCGCCTCCGCAATAGCTGCAGGTGTCTTTTTCAGCTTTGCATTGGGTCTTGGTGTGCCTGAAGCCGAGGCATTTGGCATATTGTACAAGGGGGGATTGGTCCTCCATTGTACAAATGCCAAAGCCTACATATACCTTTCGGCTTCCGTGAACCTTTTCCATACAGGTGGGGACAGTTCTAAGACTGGGTGGCTCACGTGCGGGTTCCGGGCTCGCTTCTTATAGCGAACCGTCATCCTCATGTCTGCTTCACGTAGATTGTGCAGTAGATGTTGGTTATGCGACCTAGCGTGTTCGACGATTTCGTCGTTCGTGAAGCTGAGGACTCCCCGCATACAGACAAGAGGGTCCAGGTTTGTGAGCTCCTTGACTGTAAGGTCTTAGTGCATTTTTACTTGACTTTTTATTGAGTTCATGTCCTCATTGCTCGGGCACCTGAGGACCACTTTTTGGTCCCTGGCTTATCGCACCCTGTCCACTTTTGCCCCGGTTGGTCTCAGATCCAGGGCGTCCCTTATTTTTGTAATAACATTTTCGCTGGTCTCTGTTTTAACTTTTGACGAAATTTTAAGGATCTGATTAGAGTGCGGTTGTTTGGGCTTGGCGGCCACTTACGCGAATGTGTGTGGTCCCGCCAGGGATTTCTCTTGGGATGTTACATCCGAAACCCCTTTTTCTATAGTGGCCAGGGTCTGTTTAACCTCATGGACCGCCAGTTCTTAGTCCAGTGACGGTCTGGGAGGCGAGCTGGTCCTTTTTGTGCCGATGTCCTTCAGTGCCCTCAATTCTGAGGATACTATCTCGACCTCTCGAGCAGAGATATTTTCAAACTCTTGAGTCAAGTCTGTGTGTGTGGTGGTGGTGGTGGTGAGGAGAGGGGTGTGTTGTAGGTTTTTTGGACTTTCTTAAGTTCGTAGATGGCCTCTCGCAGAGTTTGCAGGTACTCTTCTTGTCGGTCCATGGATTGGGGCGTAGGGGATGGTGGTCAGGCCTCCGAGGCTGGTTTTGCCGCGTCTGTGACCAGGTCCATGGTTCTATCTATGTCTCGGCGCAGGCTGTCAAGTCTTGATCCCAGGCTGTTGACCTTTCTCTCCGCGTTTGAGAGCGCTGATTCCAGCACTTTCCATTGCAGAGAACCGGTCTCTGGTCCTAGTTCCTGGGCCCGCAATCGCGCCTACATGTCCTTGATGTCTCTTAAGATTGTTTCCTGTCTAGAATAGGATTAGGTTATATATGTAACGAGTCAAAAAGGAAATCAAAATATGTATTTATTATGAAATAATTAGAATACAAAATGTACTTAGGTGCTTACAATTACGGGTTATAACACTACAGTAGTTTTTAAAGTATGTAATCAGTCATTTTGGTCTGTTTTTTTTTAGCCCAAGCTCAAATATTTTTTTTATTTTACGTTTTATACTCCTCAAGGTATGAGTATCATCAGTATCAAACTGTTCGTTAAAGGTAACAAACTTTTGCAAACTCTGACTGCGTTAAGAGCCTTGGAAATTGTTGTTGGCTGAAACTGTTCTTCAGGGTCTTGTTGGTCTTCGTTTCCTTCGTCAGTGTTACGGTTGTTACTTTCAGCTTCTGCAAGAATTTCTTCTTCAGTAGCTAAGGCGCACACGGCGACACAGTCATCTATTCCAATAAATTCCTCTATTTCAATGTTTTTCTACTGTAGCAGTAAATCTTTGCAACTGAGTAACCAGTTCAGCAAGTGGTACGTCATCTTCATCCGTAGATTGTATCAGTGTCGGTAGTGGAATATCATCGTCGTCATCCGCTCGATCACAAGCGGAGGACAACGAAGGGAGAGAGATCTTTGAAACCTGCATGGCGAAAGCAGTTGGTTATAGTGGTCTGTGTGACCTTTCTCCAAGCTTCCGATATCATTAGAATTGCATCCAGAATAGAGAGACTTTTAATATCTTTGCTGTTCAATATTCAATATTCTGTGCAATATTCTGTATCATTTGTAACACTCGAAATTTTCTGTATTGTGTTTTTAAAGCTTTTGTTACTTCTTGGTCCATGGGCTGTAAAACTGAATGTTCATTGAATGTTCTTAAAGCAACGCGATTATTAAGCTTTCCCGATCACCAACAGTTTTCTTTTACATGAACTAGCCTTTGAATTTAAATGTTTTGTCAGGAGTTAAATTGTAAAACAATCCTGTTTTATCAGCATTAAAGATTTCCTTTGGCGTGTATCCTTCGCACAGTGCAGGCCACTTATGAGAGAGCCACTCTTCAGAGACTCCTTCAGGAGCGCCAGCCGCTTCACCGCAAACTTTTCCTGCCACAATATTGTAACAAGACGACGAACACTCAAAGTTTTCTTTGCCCATAAGACGAGCAAAGTCATTGGCTTTTTGTTGTAGAATCGGACCACTTATTGGGACGTTGTTTGCCCTCTGATGTTTCAACCATTTTAATAAAGAATCTTCTATAACTTTATGTACACTTGTCCTCGCTGGTTTAAGTTTTAAAGAGTTGTTTTCGAAAAGAACTTTTATTTTATCTCTATTCTTCCAAATCGTTGATATCGTCGAGTGCGAAACTCCACATTCCTTTGCAATCTCACTATTTGACTCGATATTTTCTAATCTCCATATGACAAAAGATTTTTCTTCAATAAAAAAAAATTTACTCTTTTTTTGCGACACATAAATGCGCAGTCTAAACAACACTTACACTTTTAAATCAAGCTATTATTCACGCAATCAAGTAGCGCACTAAACAATTGGTGTAAAGTATGCAAGATGACATGGCCGGGAAGAGGTTCGGATGAGGTGGGAGAAAGTGTATAGGTATGCCTAACTATTCCTTCAACACTTATCAATAAGATTTAAAATCGTTTGTATTGATTTGTTTTGCTGAGGCAAGAAACGGTTAGTCGTTATGAATGAATATCGAAAAAGTTTCGTCGTTTTAAGCGATATGTCGCTGTATCCGATGTTGTTATAAAGCCGGTTGCAGATCGAAAACTAAGCTATTCCAAAGCTAAGCTAGGGAAGTTAGGCTAAGCCAAACTAAGCTAAGATAGAGAAATAAATGGCGTGCACTCAAAGAGCTAACAGAAAGCTCAGTTAGTGTTGCGGAGTTCAATTAGACGGATGTCAGGCGCTTGCTATGAATATAATCGATGAAGAAAGTTCCGATGACGAATGCGTTACACATAGAAAAAGAAGATTAGTACTGACTTATTATTATTATATAAGAAAACGACATTCTAGACCTTGGATATGTCAACACATTGAATCTCGGCACGCAAGTTTAGAACTTTATTTTACGAATTAGATGATGTATATTTTCCGTTATATTATCGTGTTACAAGAGTTCAGTTTTATGATTTGTTATCATTGATTATCGGAGATATTACTAAACAAGATACTTACTGTCGGAAGGCTATAACTCGAGAAGAAAGATTAGCTATTTGTTTAAGGTAAGCAAAACAATTTTAATTTAAAAAAAACATTTATTTATATTTGTTATTGGTAAATGCCAAAAGGTTACAAATGATCTAAGCTATTGTTTTGAGTTGTAGTCGAAAATCTAAACGATGATGAGTACCCATATTGATAAGTCTGCCCAGACAAATAACTTTCATAATGTTTCTCTGCTTTGTTTACAATTTGAAAAAGCTTTTTTTACACCTCTTTGTATCCAATCGGGAAGCTTTTTAGTTGACTCGCACATACTGTCAAAAAATAAATTTTACGGATGTCTGTTTCTCCGCCTCTTTTGCCTCCTCAGCCTTCCGTTGCTCTTTTTGCTCACATCGCTTCATAAAATCGTTATCGACTTTCTTTTGAAGTAAGTCGTGTAATGATGTGTCATCAGCAACTTTTCTTTTTTTTTATCCTTGGTGGTTTGGAAGTATTTTCATCATCATCATTCGGAATTTCTTCGAAAATCTCACTACTTTGACTTTCAATTGATGTACTGGGCAAAGAATTTTCATCATTAATTAATACGTTACCAGGTCTCTTACGGTTTTTCATGTGGGGTAAAAGAAATTCGAGTAACTCGGCATATTTCCGGTTATCTGCCAGAGAAGCAGCCTCACCACTTGTACTGGCTTTCATCCTTTTGAGTGACTCTCTATGACTATCACGTAATTTTTTCCACTCATTCTCCGCAGTTTTCACTGTAACAAACACCAAGTCAAACTTAGTAATAAATATTTGTGTTTCAGGTTTTTAGCTACTGGCGACTCTTTTAGAACAATTGGATACAATTACAGAGTGAGAGATCGGTATGCTGGTATGCGGATCTTGTATGCTTCTCTAGTTGCTCGTAAGTACGAGCAACTAGATAAGCATTTCGTGTCAGAGAGTTATTTTGTTATTATTTTAATAATGTAAATTAGATTAAACTTGAAATAAAAATAATTAAACTCACCGTCTGGTATGTCTGGATTACTTATTCCCTCCACTATTTGTTTCCATACAACATCCTTTTTAATTAAGTTGTGATAGTCCTTCAACTGTGTGTTCCTTAACACAGGAAATTGTTTAACAACTTCGATAAATTGCTACATATTCGCTACGAAACGACCGTGCTACGAAAGGACACTGGACAGCACTGGCGAAGGATGTGCGAAGGGCGTGCGGGGAAGGGAGGGACATAGCTTAGCTCGCGTAGCTGCATGTCGGCATACACAACTAACATAGCATTCACATAGTTTGCGGTCTGCACACAAGTATGGAAAACTACGTCAGCTATGCGAGCTAAGCTAAACTAACTTAGTCCTAACTCTTGGTGTGCAACCCGCTTAAGCGGTTTGTTTACTGAATAGTTTACTAGCGATTTGGACGGGATATACCATACAATTTGGTTGTAAAAACCCATAGGTGGTTGTAAACGATGTCGTTATAAACGGTTTTGACTATACGTATAATTATTGTTTGGCTCCTGAATGCCAGCCCTATTATCAAAGAAACTGAAAAAAAATTCAGTTTCTTTGGTAATAGGGCTGGCATTCGTTATTTCCAAAGTCAAAGTTAAATAATTTTATTCAAAATAAGAAGTTAAATGCTTTAATTTTTGAACGTCAAAAAATTTACCACCAGTTCATTAAGTTAATGCCTCAGACCTGAGAAGAACCGGCGCAAGAAACTCAGCGGGACTTATTTTTTTTAATTAAATAATACAAAATCACATTTTAACGTTTCTGACAATGATAGTTTGAAACGGACTGGAGCGAGCATTTCATTCCCAAGGCCTGTTATCATTTATATAATCATTATATAATATAAACGTCTTTTCACAACTCTTTTAAATTGGGATACAGAACGTTTTCTGGGATCCTATAGTAAAGCGCACACATTGTCCTATAAAAGAATTACGGACTCGATGTAATCGGGTTTTAGGTTTAATATATATATATAACAATAAGTTTACTTCTATATTTAGTATTGACATTATGTACATCACCAATTTTGGCTAAATCTTTAATATTCTTCTTAATAACCATAACATTTTCAAAAATGTATTGAGATACAACTATCAATATATATATTTCTTTAAATTTCTTTAAATCCAGGTTCTGTTCTTCCCCTAATTATTACGTGTTGTTCATTCACAACTCAACTCTCTGTAGTATTATTGCTTACTGATTTATTTATTTTACAATGAGTTTCCCGTTTTCAACAATTTCGAGTACAACATTCACTTCACTTCAACATCTCTTGCTGTCAATTGCCCAAGTGCTGTATAACTTTTGATGCAATGTCAAAATATCCGTTTTCGAGGGTACTTGGTGAAGTTTTTCTCTAAAATGTTTTGCACGGATTTTGAATAATCTACTGCACTTGGCTCAAATGGAAAAAGGCCACACTTACGGAATCTGTTTTTGATGGCTTTCTTAAGAGATTCTTATTTAGTATTTTTCAATACTGTGTTAGCGTTTTGTGGCTGTAAACACTAATCATGAACAGTTTTCGTCTATTCAGATTTTAGTGGTTTAAAAACGCTAATGTGTTGTATTGGTTGGTTGTTCCAAATGTGTTGTATTGGGTGTACAAAAACAAGCACTGATTTTTTACTTTGTTTTCATCTATGCACTTCAATAGGCATTTAGAAATATAATTGTAGAAAATTCTTCATTTAACTAGTGTCAGATTTACCGAGGGAACAACCATCACGTTATACGTCATACGAGGGGAAGAAGTCCAGAAGTTCGTGGAATGAAAGGGTTCTAAATTAAATGAAACATTTATTGGATCTATGAATTAATTTTTCTAAACCGTCGAAATAATATTTTTTTTCTTTCGCCTCAAAATGGGCAAATTGCCTCCTTGACCTCATTGTTGTCGGAAAATGTTCTTCCCCTTAAGTCTTTTTTTAAATTGGGGAACAAATGAAGAAGGACTGTTGAGTGGGTGGAATAGTGATTCGAAGCTGTGCGTGTGCAGAGCAGCCATTGTAACTCTGCTCTTGTGAACTGGTGCGTTGTCTTACAAAGGCAACACCCTTAGCCAACTTTCGTCGATGTTTTTCTGTGATAGCCTCTTTTGTTTAATATCTATGCGTAGTATTCTCCGTTTATGTTTCTTCCCTTTTCTTTGTAATCAATCAGTATTATCCCCTCACAATCCCAAAAAGCAGTAGCCATAAACTTTCCAGCCGGTTGTGACACCTTGAATTTTTTTGGGGGTGGTGTGCCCTTTTTATGCCATTGCATAGACTCCTGTTTTGACTCAGGCTCAAAGTGATGGATTCATGTTTCATCTTCAGTAATAATCCGTCCCAAAATCTGTGCCGGTTCATCTCCACACAACTCCAAAAATTGCTTTGAAGCATCGACGTGCTGCTGTTTCTGAAGCGGTGTGAACATTATATAAACAGCAATGATTTTGTTCATCTTTATTTATAGTCTACAATGTTATGAGTTAATAAGTATATAAAATATAAATTATGATTATTTTACAGATTACAATCTATTTAACTTATATAAATTTTTATTTTTATTTCTAACATAAAAGGGCAAGTTTGTCTTGTTGCAATAATATAGTCTATCTCTATTTTATTTGAATTGCAAGAATACTATTTGTATAAATATAATTATAACAAATATTTATAAGCAATAAAAAATATAAAGTGTTTGTTTTATTTCTGCATTTATCTTGTATTATTTTGTATTATACTAGAAATGATTCCCTCCTTCAAAATCATTTGGAATTATTTTTGTTTAAACTAAATAATGATATTTCCAATTGGTTTTGAAAAAATGAATCATTCTGGCTTCGAATAAAAATAGATTTATTATCCGAATAAGAGCCAAGTTTTGAATTTCCCGTCCATATTTGAGGCGGTAAATTTTTAAATATTGTTTTTAGTGGGTACACGATAGATGGCAGCAGTTTTGTCCCCCATTTTTTTGTATGAAGTTAACATTCGTCCCTTTGGGTATATGTGTTCTGTGGCGCGCATTCGCGGTAAATTTAAAAACGTACGTTGCGAAGAAGAAAATGTGTTTACTAAATAAGTATAATTTAAAAATTATTCGTCTAGGTTTTCTGTTTATTAAAAGCTTTGTGTGCGTAGATAAATTTGAGATTCAAACAGAAACAAGGTAAGAAAATATTTTTAAGTATAATAAAACCACTAATGAGATACAATTGTTTCTTGTTATTTATTGTTTATATTCGAATTATTTTTATTCACACTTATATTTTTTTATTTTGTAGTTAAATTTATTTGCTACTATGGATAGATAAAGGAGTAGACTTTGGAGTTTTTTTACGCAGACCAATGACGATAAGGCAATATGTGATCTATGTAATTCGTTGTATTCAGTGAAAGGCGGTTTTACCTGCACCTAACCCATCAATTCTTATAATAAATGAAACCAATTTGCAGAAGTTAAGTGCCTTTATTAAGCGTCCAGTAGGTGCAGCGAGGGAGAAAAAAATTAATAATTTAATTTTTAAAATTATAGTTAAAGACCTTCAACCCTTTTCTATAGTATGCACCCAGGTTTTAAAGATCTTCTTCATTACTTAAAATCAGGCCATAAAATGCCTTCAATGTACTTATAAGCAATTCTTTATTGGACGCTCAATACTTAGAAGTTTATAAAAAATTAAAAGTCGAATTGGAGAGCGCGAAATATATCGATCAACAACGATGGCTGGGAGTCAAGATAAACATGTTCTTACCAAGTTATAACAGCCCATTATTTATTAAATTGGAAGTTAAAGTCCGCTTTATTAGGATGTTTTGAATGTCATGAGCAACACACCATTGGATATTTTAAAAATGAGTTAAATAGGTTATTCTACCAATGGGGTATACAAAATATTTGTCTGCGTTATAGATAACGCAGTAAACATGAAGGCTCCTATACGGTTAACTAATTATGAACATTTACCGTGTGTCGCTCGCACTCTCAATTTAGTAGTGCGTTCCGCGCTCCAGGACAGTGGATTCGGGGAGTTAATAAAAAAAATTAAAACCATTGTGGAACATTTCCACTAAGTCCAATTGCTACAAAAAAAATAATCTCTATGCAGCAGCAGTTGAGGCCAAATGAAAAACCACTGAAACTCAAAATGGATGTGGTGACCAGGAGCAACAGTACCCTGGACATGATAGAGAGGATTTATTTACTGCAAGATCCCTTGAAATCGTCTCATGGAATCCTCCATAATCCTGACGAAAGTCTTTCGGAAGACAAATGGCAAACATTGCCAGAAATAATAAAAACTCAAAAACCATTCAAACAGCTTACTGAAGAGATGTTTTCTGAGCAAAAAGGCTCAATTTCAATGGTCCTGGTCCTTCGACAGAAAGTGTTATTAACATTTTACAAAATTTAAATACCAATTTTAGTACTTATATAGGAAAGAAACTTGTAAATAAAATATTAATAGAATATAAAATGAGATTCAAGAATTGTTACAGGCACCCATACTATCTAAATCCATGTTTTAATAAACTGGCATTGAGATTTGATGCATCAAGTTATGAGTTTGCTAAAGATGCATTGAAAATTGAGTTGCAAACTGAGTTTAACTTTGAAAACATAATAGAACCTTGCCCTTGACCTTGAAATGAATGCCCCTTAAAATGGTGGCAAGCGCGTAATTCTATACCCGGAACTGGAGAACGGCTAAGCGTGTCACACTTAGCTGAAAAATACTTGTCTGTAGCAGCTACCTCGGTACCATCTGAAAGGACTTTCTCCTAATCGGGTCAAATATTAAGTGAGAGGCGCAACTCTATTCAACCAAAGAGGATGGAAAAGATTTTATTTTTAAATATGAATCAGAGATTTCTACACTAAAATTGTTTTAATTTTTTTAGTACAAATCAATAACATTATTTTTATTTTTTATTCTCAATTTTAAAATATAGAAATATTTAAAATATCAAAGGTATTTTTTTACCCTAATAACTTTTTATATTTTATAATATTTTATCTAAGCTTTAAATATTCAGTGAAAGGCGGTTCCACCACAAATTAAAAAAAACATCTTATAAAAAAACGTAGAACAACCTATGAAACCATCATTCCACGCTGCGTATCAGATACGACAGTTCTGGAAGCACCTAACCCATCAACTTCAGCAATTTCTGTAATTAAAATAAATGAAACCAATCTGCAGGAGACTAAACTAAGTGCCTTTATTAAGCGTCCAGCAGGTGTAGTGAGGGAGAAAAAATGAATGATTTAATTTTTTAAACGATAGGTCAAGACCTTCAACCCTTTTCTTTATTAAAAACCCAGGTTTTAAAGATCTTCTTCATTACTTTGAATCAGGTAATAAAATGCCTTCAAGGTACTTATAAGCAATTCTTTATTGGACGCTCAATGCTTTAAAGTTTATAAAAAATTAAAAGACGAATTGAAGAGTGCGAAATATATATCAATCACCACCGATGGCTGGAAGTGAAGATAAACAACTTCTTACCCAGCTGTAACAGCCCATTATTTTGGAAGTTAAAGTCCGCTTCATTAGGATGTTTTAAATGTCTTGAGCGACACACCGCTGAATATATTAAAAGTGAGCTAAATAGGTTAATTTCGTAAATTCAAATCGCTTTCGGTACACAAATGACACGTATGAAAAAGAGTGTGTAAAGAAGAACAAATACATAAACGTTTCTGCAGATTTGTTAATATGTCATTAATATAGTCTGTTTGAGAGCCCTGTTTAAATATGGATGAAGAAATCGATGATGAGAAGATGGAGAAGATACGCAGAGGAAGTATATATTGAATAGATTACCGAAAATATTTTATAAAATTACTTGTAGGATATAAAATAAATTTGCGTAGTGTTATAAAATATATATATATATATATATTTTTAAACATTTTTCAAGTGTTAATCCACACTTAGGAAAGATAAATACCTAATTAGAAAACGTATAAAAATAAGTTGTAACAAGCGTATAGGAATTTCGACGTAGCTTGGTGAGAACGTATGGCTCAGTGGTCAGAGCGTCTGGTCGGTTTCCATGAGGCGCGGGTTCGAGTCCCGCTACGTTCAAATTTTTATACGTTTTTTAATTAAGTTTTTTTTTTTTTGCAAAATAAAATTGATTAACGAAATAAATTGTTATTTAATTACAAATTCTCGACTAATCGTCGTGGCGCGGGAGCATAAGCGTGTCACACGCTTGTGCTTGTGCAAGCGCGACGGGTGGTGGGTTCAAGTCTCACTCGAGGATTTTCTTTTATTCGATCTCTAATAATAAAATTATTTTTAAGTTTTTTTTGCCCTAATTTTAGTAATCATTTACCTAAATGCAATGCTCATCTTAACTTTCACGAAATGTATTTACCACATTGCGACATTGACATTTCTTTGCGACCGCTGTCTGCTTTCTCGAGCGGCTATTTCTAGAGAACATTAGCTAATCCGTTCCAAAAAAATATTATATTTTTGTTCTGCTCTGAACTCAAGAGTATTGTTGTTTGTATGTGTTATAAGTTCTCGAATGTATAATAAAAAAAATATGTTATTACAATAATAGTAGTTTTTTAACATCATTTGATACAGAAGATAATACTTTTCTCCATTGCGCCACTTCGACGGTCGTAATTGGCCTATTTAAAACTACTTTCATTATATTAAGGTTAACTGAAGGCTAAAAAAAAACAATTTATTGTATTCTATTCTGGGGAGTTCACGATTGCTTCCCGCAGCGACCTTTGCCAGCCATTATGAGGGCTGCAACTTTCCGTGCAACTAGCGAGAGCGTACTGCTAGAGTGATGGGGCGACGCGCACCCTGCTGGTATGTCAAGTGGTAAAAATTACGGCGATGGAAGAGGTGATGAATTAATTATTAGATGTGATTGATGACAGAGATTTGAATGTTTTTTGTGTGACTGAGATCAAGGGAAAAGGCAAGGATATCACCGATTTACCGTTCAACCGGTTCACTCTCTGGGCCGGCGTAGCAGAGAGCGAGCGAGGATATCAAGGTATGGGTGAATCATGGTCCTCATGATTGGTTAGTGCAGCGATAGAATACAAGGTATACAAACCGAGACTGCTTTAGGTTCGCTTGACGCTGGGGATAACAAGAGTATTCTTGTTAGCGGCGTATCCGTCAGTATCCTCAGCTTCATAGAAGTTCTAGGTTAGAGGATATAAAAAAATATAATATTTGGCGATTTGAATGGGTTGGAACTGTGCGAAGCGGTTACGAGGGAGTGCTATGTTAGTATGGTGACAAGAGAACAAATGAGGCTAGAAACATTTTTTTTTATGGAAAAAGGACAAGACGAACGAGCGTTTGAATACCTGATGGTAAGTGATTACCGCCACCCACGACCCCGTGCAACACTAGAGGAGCTACAGGTGCGTTGCCGGCCTTTAAGTTTGAGACATTTTGAGAGTACCCATGTCATATCGGCCTGGATACTTGGCACTATGAGCTTATTAAATTCACATGTATACATGGGATGCCATGCCTATGCCCAGAATGGGAATTGGCTTGGCATGGGTAGGCTGTTAAATCGTTAAATGTTGAATACAGAGATCCCCAGCCTGCGTGCGTGTAGAAGCTGACATGTCACCCTGGTTTGACATCCAATCAGGTGTTAAACAAAGATGCGCCATGTCAGTTTGTTTGTTCAATTTGTATTTAGATAGCTGTCTCCAAGGAGTGAAAGAAAGTGACATGTGAGTGAAAGAAAGTGACATGTGAGTGAAAGAAAGTGACATGTGAGTAGGTGACTAGAGTATAAATTGCCTGCTGTTTAGATGATGATACAGTACTCATTGCGTCATCAGAATGCAAGGCATTGCAGGCGTTAGTCACCACTCTGAAAGAAGTGTGGGATAATAATGGTCTATACCTGAATGCGAGTAAGGAGTAAGCGATTCTGGTATTTAAAAAAATAAGGAAGGACGGATCGGAAGGATACAAGATCAGTATAAATGATAAGATATTTGAACAATGAATGAAGTGGTATATATTTTGGGAAGTATGTTCAGTAGAGATGGCAGATACGAGATGGATACGGTAAGGCGTATTGATGACGGTAACAAGATTCATGCTGCCTTAGCTGCATTGATGAGACGGCGAAATGTCTGCACAACTGCACGTTTGGCCGTACACAATACAGTGTTGCAAGTTACTGCATACCAACAACATACCAACGCTGTTATACGGCAGAGAAGAGTGGGTATTACAGACGAAGAATGCAAGAAAGATTAATGTTATGGATATGCGATCTTTTCGTAAGATGTGCGTTGTCAGCTTAGCAAGTATGTCATGGTGAAAATTAAGAAGAACGTGCTCAGTTGGCTTGGGCACGTCGAACGAATGGGGGATGCAAGAATATCAAAAAAAGGATTGAGAAAAAAATGAGCAGTAAGAACAGCAAGTGTATAACCACGATTGACCTTCGAAAGCACAGTATAAAAGATACTGGAAGAAGGTCACATTAAAAGCATGAGGACGCCCCGGAGTGCATGTATGAAGAGGTTAATGACGGTCAAGAGGCAGAGCCAAACCTCTTTCGCCTTGTCCACTGTCATTTCCACCACCGTATCGTTTGGCGCTCCGTTTTCTCTGACTACCCCGCTAGAGTTACAGCGTGAAAAAAAAACAAAACTTCATTTATAATTAACTTTAATCCTTCCTGTAAATTTCTCATCTGCATAGTTCTCATACATTAGCTCCGGACTTTTGTATCTTTTCAATTGCTTCTGAACTCTCGTGTTCTTTTCCAGTATCGCCAAGTTTTTAGATACTCCAGCATAGTTGACCCAAGCGTCATAATATGGCTTGGCCAACTTATTACCTGGCCATTTAGCTACTTCTGTTGATGGAGATGCCTTTTTGGTCAAGATTGGGGATAATGTACGAGTTCTTGATCCTTTTACATCGGATTTACACAATTTTTGTACATTCTTCTTAGTTTTATCATGTTTATCATTTATATTGGGAATGTTTATTCTTAATATTTTCTGTGATTTAGATTCAATTTGTGGTTTATTGCTTTCTGTAGTATTTTTGTTGCTTTCTTTATTGAAAAGTGCTTTTGAGAGGGTCTTCTGTTTGTTGCTTTTGATGATTTCTTCGGATAGTTTGGTTTTATCTTCTTTTTGGATCTTTGTATCTTAAAATAAAGTTAAATCAAATAGATGACATATTAAACTAAATAATCGAGCTTTATTAAATCTTCATAATTTATCTATGTATACAAAAGTTGACTGCTATACAACGCACAGATAATACTAAAGGAACTTAGAAAGTGGAATTTAATATGTAAATAGGTTAGCAAGGGCAGGCTGTAACATACAGTTGAATATAGTTGAAATAAAACTCACAACCGCGAAGACTATTCACTGCCTGCCTGGCTCAAGCCATAATTCCACAGCGGTGGAAGACAGGCAGGTTAGTCCTCATTAAGAAGGAGGGTCGCCCGGTGGATTCTGCCTCCGCCTACAGGCCCATCGTGCTCTTGAGCGAGATCGCCAAGCTTTTCAAGCGTGTTGTAGCGAGGAGGCTGCAACACCATCTGGAGGGGATAGGTCCGGACCTCTCGGACCACCAGTATGGCTTCCGCAGTGGCCGTTCGACTGTGGATGCCATACTCGAGGTAAAGTCCTATGCGCAGAATGCAGTGGCCCGGGGCGATGGAGTCTTGGCGGTGTCTTTAGACATCGCCAACGCTTTCCTGCCCTGCCCAACTCCCTGCCCAGGACCTGCATTAAGGAGGCACTTATTTACCATTGTGTGCCTCCATACCTGCGCCGCGTCATCGGGGCTTACCTGTCCGAGAGGTCTGTGACCTTTCCCCCTCCTGGAGGAGGTTGGGAGGAATTCGGAGTGTCGGCCGGTGTTCCACAAGGATCAGTGCTGGGTCCGATCCTCTGGAACATCGGCTACGACTGGGTGCTGCGAGGCGGCACCCTGAGGGGAATAAAGGTCCTCTGTTACGCCGATGATACGCTGGCCTTGGCGCAGCAGAGGACCTATCGCGAGGCGGCGGTCCTGGCGACGGCGGGGGTAGCCGAAGTCGTGGGCTGCATCAGGCGGCTCGGTCTGGAGGTCGCCCTAAACAAGTCCGAGGCTTTATATTTTCATGCTCCTCGAAAGGGCCCACCATCTGGGGCCCACATTACCATCGGTGGCGTCGAAATCGGTGTCACGAGGAGCATGAAATAAATCGGACTTGTTCTGGACGGACGGTGGAGTTTCCGGGGCCACTTTACATCCTTGGCCCCGAAACTGTTGTAGACGGCGGCGGCATTGGCGCGCCGTTTGCCCAATATCGCCGGGCCGAGCGTCTCGAGCCGTCGGCTGTACACCGGGGTGGTCCGATCGATGGCCCTCTACGGCGCTCCTGTATGGGTGGATGCCCTGGATTGGCAAAACATCGCCCTGCTGCAACGTGCGCAGAGGGTAATGGCCATCCGGGCGATACGGGGGTATCGGACCATCTCCGGTGAGGCAGCGTGCGTGCTGGCCGGAGTCGTGCCGTGGGACCTTGACGCGACGTCTCTGGCGTCGGTCTATTGCCGGCGTCGGGGCCTCGCGTCCGGGGAACCTGGCCCGAGTAGTCGAACGCAGGTTGCTCCCGCGCGCTATTCCGAGCAAGCCGTCGAGGGTGCCCACACACCCTTGACTCCGCGACGTGCCTTGCAGGCCCCCGCCGCCGCGTTTCGCGGACTATTGTCCCCGCGTCTCGCGGCCAGTGGCGGTCGAGGAGGAGCACCGTGAGGTTTTAGTGGGAATTCGGAAGGCCTACATCTGCCAGTCCGCGAGCCCCACATAACCCGCTCGAGTCCCCACTCGGGCCGGTATCCGTAATAGGATTTCCTCACGTTAAAAAAAAAACTCACAACCGTTGTTGTATGCATATTTTAAACTATTATTGTGTAACCTAATGGGAAGTCTTTTTAGATACTGTTACTTTATACTAAATGTCTTGTTTTTTATTTACCTTTCCTTGAATCTCTTGCTTCAATTAACTCTCTTTTATCAAACTTAGATAAATTACTTTTATGATATCTGTCTGTATTAGCTATAACTTTAGTTTTAATCATTATTTCTTCATTCTTCCTCACATTTACTGTATCCATTTTCGTTACATCGCCTCTATCTTTCTGACTAGCTTTCGGCTTTTCCACTAGCTTGTTATTAAGATTAGCACTCTTACTCATAGTAATTTTGGTATCATTAAGATTCATCTTGTAATATTCACAGAAAATTTTGTTTACAATAATTTCAACAATTACATCATAATTGTAAATGCCAACTAGATTATTGGAAAGGAGGTTTTATAAATATTTATATATTTTTTATTCCAGTATAAAAAAAGGCTTCTCAAAGGGAATCTAGAATTAAGTCACTCCATCCCCCTTGCATAATCTAGTGGAATGGAATGGAGTGTCTTAATACTAAGTTTGCCTCTGTTGTTTACTTTCTGCCTACCCTGCTATATGCGAGGTACAGCTTTAAATTAAAAAATAATAATTTAAATTCACTGCTTTGCTTACATTAATCTCTATCTCTCAACAAATAATGCCTGATTGGGTGGGGAAACAGAAAAATGGAGGACACTAGGTTCTCTTTCATTGCCCTTCTATACGAGAAAATGCGTGAAAGTAAAAAAAAATGTTTTCAAAGACACATTATTTCAAACCTCATTTAAAATTAGACATTATTATATATTTTAGACATTTTTAAAAAAATATATTTTTTAATCAAAAAACTAAACAGAAAATTTCAAAAATGCCATAAAAATCTAAATAAAATGGA
Organism: Heliconius sara; assembly: GCA_917862395.2. Classification (NCBI taxonomy): domain Eukaryota; kingdom Metazoa; phylum Arthropoda; class Insecta; order Lepidoptera; family Nymphalidae; genus Heliconius; species Heliconius sara. Next base: position 15,812,736 of record OU860785.2, read on the forward strand.
TTTAAACGCCTCCGTTAGATCACAAAATAAAATACTCTGCAATAAATCGAGGAGGGGCAAGAAATGCGCTAGCAATGACAATGTGAAAACACGACTGTTCGTGGAAAGGAATGCTGTTAGTTCATTACTAGACGCCAAAGGTATGATGAGTTTTACGCTGTATCCCGCGTACGGCAGCGTAGGGAGAGAGGAGCGACGGAACACGGAACACCGCCCAATTATCGAGATATTTCGTGATTGAGTGGCAGAGCGCAAATGATTTTTTTTAGTTTTACTCTGTATCCCTCACATATCAGGGTAGTCAGAAGGTAACTGAGAACATACTGATAAGACACTCCGTTCCCATTAAGACACATCCATTCTCCATTTTCCGCTAAATCCTGGAGGCATTATGAGTTGAGTGGAGGAACTCGCCTCGTTACCAGAGCGAGGACATGAAAATATAAAAAAATGGAAAATTATTTAAACATACAACCATTCTTTCAAGTGTAAATCGAACACATCATCACCGCGTTTACAGTAAGAGGCTACTCGGTGTAGTAGTGACGGTCTCAAATGGTTTATTTATTAAGTTATTGAATTAGGTTTGCACTAGTTATTACTTACATGTTAAAATAAAAATATACCAACACCACATAGTAACAAAAATGAAGCAAACGTTGCATACGAATAGGTACTGTATCCGGCTTCACAAATGTTAGAATTTTAATTACTATATAATAATATTAATAAAAAAAAAATATCAGCCTCGGTCTATATCAGAGAAAATATGACATTCTCCTTTAGAAATCAAACTCGCTACCATTCAAACTTAGTAATGGCTGAGTTGGATTTAATTATTTTTATTTAACGTATCCCGCATATAGTACAGTAGACTGAAGGACCCTAGTTGTAGGTCACTCTGTTCCCCATGCGTCGCTTAACGTTCGAGAGATTAAGTGCTGAATAGTGGAGCTCAACGTCGCTCTTTGTCTTATTAGCAGAACAAAAAATACGAAAATAGTATATTTTTCCAAGTGAGAATTGAACTCTACAAACACAACCATTGCGTTTATGTCGGTCAGTCGCATACTATCCCGCTGTGCGACCTTGCTGTGCACCTTAAAGAAATTAATCTTCATAATAACACAATTTTTTGTTATAATAGATGCAGCTACAATTCATACAAAGCGAAAGGCACCTCTTCGACCGAGACCTGGCCAAAAGAAGTTCATGTCGTCAGTACTCACAATTTTATCGAAATCTACAGCAAGCACACAATATCCAGATATTAACGATGACCCCGTAAACAAAAAACCAAAACTACGCAGACATAACACTTTAAAATCAGGAGTAAACGCTAAGAATCTTTATAAATCAAGAATTTTGAATCAACAAACTTTGGAAGATGATTTCGTAATCTTACAGTCGAAAAAAGAGATAAATCAATCTTCTTCCAATTATTCCGAATTAACAAATTTAGGGCGTCCAGAAGTACAAAGATCTAGAGAAGAAAATAGTGTACTTAATCAAGTTCTTGAAGGAAAAAAACTGAATAAAAACGAACCAACAATGATTATAGAAACTGGCGAGAACGACAAAAAAGTGTATAATCTATTTGTTGATTTATTGGAAACTACAATTAATATGTACAATGCTGAAACTGAACGTGACAATAGCAATAATTTGAATACTATTCTAGAAATAAATCAAGATGTCGCTGAAAAACTTGAAATTAATACAAAATATAGTGAATCACACCACAGTTTGTTGGAAAATAAACTTTCTGAAATAGCTATATATAGAGATAGTGGTACAAATATTGTTGATGAGGCAATATCAATTTTCCCTAAAATCAAAGCCAAATCATTTATTCAAAACAAAAAAGCCAAAAACTTACCAAAATCCAAAAGTTTTGAGCCAAAATCGTCTAACGACAAGTCCAAAAAGAAGAATCTATTAAATATTTTAAAGGAGCAAATACAATTAGGCTCAGCTATTGAACAACCTAGAAATATATATGAAGCTTTAAAAATAATAGCCAAAAATAAACAACGATCAGAAAAGTCGATCAAGTTCCATGAACCGGACATTATCGTTGATAACGGTCGCAAAGATCCAAAATGTACGTTCAAAAGGCAGAATTTGTTTACAAAATCTAAGAAAAAACGTAATATTAACAAAGTTATTCAAAAATATACCCATTTTGATAAAGATAGGATTAAGAAGGATGAAACTAAAATAGTTAAAACCATTCCTTCTTACAAATCCGTCGAAGTATACGGTTTTAACTATGAAGAGAAGGATAATAGAGAATTTAAAGAGGAGAATGAATTAAGAAGACTTATAGAAGAAATTGAGAAACGGAAAGTGATGTTCACGTACCACCCACCATCCCCTTTGATTAGTGATCTTGATTACTGCGCTCTACTAAAATATCCGGACACATCTGCCAGTTATTGTGCTATACAAGAATTTTGTAATTAGCAAATTCAATGAAAAAAACTTTTGTTTTATTTTGTTTTTTTTTTGCTGCACGTTAAGCCCCTCATTGCGTGCACACAGGGTAGGCAGAGAAAACCCAGTAAAGAAACACTCCAATCTCCGTTATAAAAGGTAATATATGCCTCGTTACCAGAGTACTCTTATTGGGAATCGAATCCACAACCACAACTAGTCGCGTTTATAGTCCTACGCTTGTGCCCCTGCGCCACGACTGGCCTCTGTCTGTCTCAATTGTTGGTACCTCTGAAGTTATAAATATGAATATTTTCCTGTAGGAGATAAGAACCAGCAACTCTTTTATTAGTATTAATTTATAAAGTTAAATTAAAAAACCATATAATTTTTTAAAAATTTATATTTATTAAATCAAATAGAAATGTATTGATACTTATACAATAGTATTTAAATACACAAATACACTAACAACTCAAAACAAAAAGGCGGATCCATCATGGAATCACTTCGCTGTCCGTTTGTCTGTACGTCTGTCAAGACCATTTTTACTCAATACCGCGTTGAGTATCAATTAAAAATAGTATTATCGCGTTTATTAACCATCGTTATTGCAGCATTTTTTATAAAATTATAAAATTAATTTTTTTTATAATTTTACCGTTTATATCATAAGTACAAAACAATGATAAAATACAATATAGGTTTATATAATAGCTTATTGACAAAAAAAACATGACATGATGTCTTAAAGCAGGGTAGGCAGAAGGAACCTAATGTTAAGACACTCCAAGTCGCTATGCACTACATAATTTTCGATACATTGCGTGATGAGTGGCGAAACTGAACGACGCGCTTTATCTTATTACTAAAGCAAAGAAATAGTACCTAATGATTTCTTCCCATGAGTGGGAATCGAACCCGTAGCTGTCGCGTTTACAGTCATACGACACGACGACCTCAATAGATATGCAATAAATATGTAAATTATAAACTATAACTAATTTTGCACTGTATTTTAGAAATTAAATTCTATTTATTTGGCTGCGCCAATTATAAATAACTTAAATTGTTAATATTGCACAGCCTGTATATTAAAGCGAAAGTATTTTAAAAAGGTTCTTATATAAATTAAAAAAAAACCGCACGACCATAGAATAGTTTTTTTTTTATATTTAAGCTTCACGTATTCCGCACATAGCTGAATAGCACAGGGAATCTAGGAACCTGGTGCGAAGTGGGAATCGAAACCACAACCTGCCGTGACTATAAAATAGTTTAACTTCACGTAGCAGTATAGGCAAAGGAAACCTACGAACCTAGTGTTCAGACACTTCGTTCCTACATTTTTCCCCTAAGATCGGGAGGCAGAACTCAACGCCACGATTTTCTCCTCGTTACCAGAGCGAGAAAAAGAAAATATTAAATATTTCATTTCCTCGAGTGGAAGTCAAACCCACAATCGGTCGCGTTTACAGTCGCACGCTTTGCCCCGGCGCTACAGCCTCTTATAATTAAATTGAAATTAAAGCTATCAAAAAAAAATAATACTTTACTTTACTTTACTTTATAGTAAGCAGTGAACATAGGGTTAAGACACTAGTGGATAATACTGGACAAAGATAAAAAATAGAACCACAGCTTTAAATAAAGTCTCAATATAAGCCATTTATATACAGTGTGTAACTCGATCGACGGATCAACGGCGGCCTATGGATAAGGACCTTTAATGATTATTCTTCTTAATTATTTGTAATTTTTAAAATAGACTGTACAAAAATTTAGGTTTGAAAAATTCTTTATACGGCCTGAGAAAGTTAATAGTAACAACCACAAGTGCATCATCCATTTTACGGCCTGTGTTAGGTTAGCTTTATAATATCAAAATATTTCTACATCACAGAGATTTTTTGACTGTAGACTGTAACCTAAAGAAATCGAATTAAAAGTTCTAGTAGTTTCTCATAATGAGAATAACAATTATTTACTTTTTATGATTCAAGTAATTTTTTTAAGATCATTGAGCTAGACTTGATGACATGAAACTTTCAGAGGTTGTTTCTGGAAGAAAGTTACCCATTCATATTTTTTCACTAGTCCCTGAATTTTTCCTAAAATGTAGTTTTAAAAAAAACTATTGGAATATTGCTTCCTATAGAGAAATATAAGCCGCCAGTTCCTGAGATTAGCCTATCCAACCACGCCAAATCTACAGCTTTATAATATTAAATGTTAGATATAAATTAAAGTTTGTCTCTATTCATAATTTGTATTGAAATAAAAATAAAAACCATTTATTTAGAACATTTCCATCATGCTTGTTTTTGAATATTACAAGACATTTTCTTGTGAATCATCATTAAGTGTACAAATTTTTGCATCAGAACAATAAATATATGGAGGCATTGATTTAGTTTTGTAAAAATCATGAGAATATGTTATAACTGCGATTTTTTTTGGCATAGCAACTAAAATTGAATGACTATCTTCGCCTTCAACAACATCTATTTGAATTATGGGACACATTGATAAAACTGGACAGTCACAACGTTCCATAAAATTGTATTGTCTTATAGGTTCAGACTTAAATATATCAAACTCTCCATTGACATATGGAGAATAATAAATTCTAAGTACTCCCCAGTTTGACCCCATGAAAACAGCATTTCCATATATTTTTATAATAATTATATCGCGTAGAGGACCCTGTGGTATGGAATGGTTTAATATATACATCCACTGAAAGTACACACGCCAATCTAAATGTTCCAGAAGGTTATAGGTTTTTAAAACATGAAGTAAGTTTGTTGTGGGCCCCATAGTACATTGTAATTTACGCTCTTTACCGATTATAGAGAAGATATCACGCTGGAATGTTAGTATGTTTAGTTGTGTGGTGTACCCTATGCACATAACTCCAGAATTCATTTGAGCTATTTGTACACAATTTAATTCATCATCACCTAACTTACAAGTATACACAGCATCACTCAATGTCACAAAATATACTTCATGTTTGCGCAAAATGAATGTTTTAACGTTCTGAAAAGTAGCATTGCCTTCTGATTTATCATTTTTGTACTTTCTAATTATGAATAGATTGAGATTATAGCCAAGTATCAAAATGGTTGATTCATTTTCCATGTATCTCAAGTAATTGCCTTGTATATTACCTGTTTTGAAAGGCTCCATCGTGTCTAAGTCGTAATAAGTGATCGAACCTCTACTCTGTACACCAACAATGCCGTCCCTTAAAACTTGGAAGTTCCGAACCTCATCTGCTGAACTAGAAGCTGGAGCAAACTCATCTCTTGACTCAGTAGCTTCATGTAATCGAGGCCATAAAGACAGGGTTCTATACACATCGCACCAATGTAAACCAGATTTGCATTTGTAAAACGCAGTTTTATACATATCTTTAAAGTCTCGTTTACAAAATTCTCGCCATAATTGGTCCCGTTTAAGCAAATTGTCGATAATTAACCTCCATCTCCAGCATACTTGGCGGCATCTTACTAATTGTATGGGAGTCATATAAGAGAATATATAAATAAGAACTTCGGTAGGTGTGTAAGACATGTAATGAATGGGTTCCTCTTCTGCCATTTTTATTTAATTGTATATATTAACATTTGAAGTTTTAGTTTATAGATGCACTGGTGTTTATTGTTTATTTTTATCCATTTTTTGTTAGAAGAGTTAGTAAGAAGTAACTAGAAGAAGAATTTATAATTTTTCATGTTTGTTATGATTAAAATAATTGACAGCCCATTTTCAGGATTCAGGTCACATACACAGATTATAAAGAAAACTTGAAGATTTCGTAAAATAAGAAGTCGAAAATTTTTATAATAAACTAAATTTTAATAAAGTATGGTGTCGTATTTAAAATTTGCAATTTTAATACATTTCTTAAATAATAAAAAAAATATATTTTACAAGTAAAAAAATAAATAAAAATAAAAGCTAAATTTAAAATTAGTTAATTTATAAGTATGTCTTTTTTTATTTCTTATCATTATTTCCTATTAACAGTTTTCCCAATTTTTTGCGAAAACAGATAAATAATTTGGATGATTTTTTCAAATAAATAATAAGATACATAATCTATGATGTTTGTAATCTGTGAATTTTTATTCAAACATTTGTTTTCAAAACTTTGTAACTGAAAACTTATATTATAAACATTACTTATTATTAAAATAATTTAAGAATAACAAATAACTTAAACATGTCAGCATTTAAAGCTTTACGCGATGTTTGTAAATCATTCGAGGACGATCTAAAATATATATCCAAAGAAATATTTTCAGCTAAAGTAGACGAGCCGTTTGAAGATGTTATAGTTAAAAGAAAGAAAGATCTGGCATTATATTCTTCAAAATTAAAATTGTTACAAGCTAAATCTGCTGCTGGTAAGAATTATTTTTTATTATGATAAGAACTTGTTTTGTTATTATTATTAGACAAAAATTTTAATATTGATTATACACATACACATACAAAATATTACAAATGGTTTTTTTTGTGACTTTATTTATGTGTTAATTAGTGTTTACAAGTAATTATACTTTATTAATCGAAATCTGTAAATATTAATTGAATAAATTGATAGATAAAATAGTTACAGTCTAGATCCTATTCTGGTAAGACTTTCTTTGTATATATTTTTTGCGTCACGCTGTATCCCGCACACAAGAGTAGGCAGAGGGAACCCGATGTTAAGATAATAAGAAGAGATATTTCCTTTCCTCGAGTGGTAAACGAACCCACAACCTGTTTCTTTTACAGTCACACTTTGTGCCCTTGCACCACAATTGGCTTTTATAGTTTAATATTTTTTTTATTTGCTTAATGCTATTTATATTTATATAAATAATTTTATTAGTATCTATAGATATTTTCTTGTAGGAACATTTAAATTGTGAATAAATTAAAAACAATAATTTAACATACTTTTACTACTAAAGTAGTGTTTTTCTAAACAATATTATTCATTGTCCTAACTCTATTTTAAACCTATGTTTAGCTATTTATATCTTTCTTATTTTTATTACAGTACAACCTCAAATTACGAACCAACAAAAGACTGAATCTGCTATCAAAACAGATTATGAAGATACAGCCATATGGAAAGTAATTGAACAGCAAACAGTAAAAACATTAGTACAAACAAATGCAGTTAAAAAGTTACTCTCGACACCAAATAGGAATTTGAATCCAGAACTTATAGATAGGAAGGAGTGAGTATTATTATTCTTATACACAAGTCTACAGTTAAAAATTTTGTTTGATTGAATATAATAATCTCAAAAAGACTATGTTTTGAAAATTATATTAAATAGTATGTAAATTGCTTAGTAGTTTCATAAAAGAGAAAGCCATTGTAGTGCTGTTACATAGTGTGTGAATGTAAGCATGATAGCTGTGAGTTTGATAAAAAGTTAAGGGAATAATTCTTTATGGAATTAATTATTTAATATTTTCATTTCCTTAATGTTCTGACACTCAACTGTCAATGTTGCTAAAATTCAACAGAATGTGTTTTAACACTAGGTTTCCTCTGCCTACCCTGTTATATAATATGAAGGATACAAGGTCAAATGAAAAAATATTATTTATACCTATCAACTTTATGGTTAAAAATATTTTTATATATTTATTACTTTCCAGCAAAATCATATCACAATTGACAATTTATAAAGATAAGGAGTCTGAACTAAGACACTTGCAGACACTTCTACAGGAAAAAGAAACAGAATTATTAGAAACTAGACAAAAATGGGATGCAAGTCTCTGCAATTTGAAAGATGTCCAAAAAGTTCCAGAAAATACGGAATTGAGTATGGGGCCATTATATAAGTAAGAGTTTTTTTTATATTAATGTGTCTATATGTTTAAATTTGTATGCATATGTGTATTTAACAGTAAGCATAAATAACATAGTGTTAAGACACTCTGTGCTTAGCTTTCTAAGTTTCAGACTTTGCATAGTTTCAGATGATGAATTAAACTTTTATCTTGTCCTGCCCATTTCCAGTCTAGCTTAAGAGCCATGGTGAGTGTGTCTTGCACTTTTGTCTGTTCTCTTATGGCTGTACTCCTTATTTTTTGTACTATCTTAAGTCTCAGTATACTCCTTTTCATGGCCCTTTGAGTGGTTCTTAATCTTCTTTTTATTTTGTCAGTAAGGGCCCATGTTTGACAGCCATACAGTAAGGTAGGAGATATGTGTTGACTACTATCTTTTTTAGGGAGAGGCTATATTTGCCTTTTAATATTTCTTTCTGTGCCCAAAATTTCCACCATGTAATGGCAACACGTCTCTCTAGCTCTTCTTCGTTACTGTTGTTGTTGATGTGACAGCTACTCAGCTCGAAGTGAAATCACAATACGCGATACTACATTATCCCGTTATCTGCTGAGACACTGTAATCGAAAATAGGGAATTTCTAAGTGTTGCCAATTTACAGAGTGTTGTGCCTCGTTTTATTGCATTTTCATAATTTTATCCATCTGCGTGATTTATTATTTGTTTTTCTGCTAAAACGTACGCAAATACGAAAAAGGATATCGAGTCCCCCTGCCTTCCCATTGCCAACGACGAGTATACTCGTATTTGGTTTTCTGTGTCACACGAAATACAGTATGGATAAACATCGTAAAATGGAAAAAAATCCTACGTGTTAACTGTTGAGTTATCTTGACTGATTTCTGCTGCTCCCCGCATAAGGAGCGCAGACGCTTCCACTGTTACACACTGTTTAAATTTATTGATTATAAACTTCTTTTTTTATAGGAAATTACAAGTATTAATAAGTAAAATGGAACTGATGAGGTGGTTAATAACTAAATTGGTAACTTCAAGAACGTCAAACTATGATTGGACCTCGGACCCTCATAAACGGTTGAATGCGCTATCATTGGCAAGAAAGAGTCACAGCATATACAATTATATAGAAAGTTAATTGATTTTTTGGAAAGAATTTTGTTGTTTTATTTCTTTTTTAATCTTTTTTTTTATTTTTCCTTTTTTAGGGTTCCGTGCCTTTTAAGGAAAAAAGGAACCTGTATAAGATCACTTTGTTTTCAGTCCAACTGTCTGTCTGCCTGTCAAGAGCCTTTTTGTCAGGAAAGCTTGGAGATATCGGGTTGAAATTCAAACCATGTACTCAGATCTACGGTCCTCTCATTTCTACATTTACTTAAAAACAATTGTATTTCTATATTTACCAAAAAAAGATATTGCCGTTTATATGCCAAAAATACGCGTATTTCGTGTTTTAGTAGACGAGTAACAACTTGTAGATTCATTTTGTCATGTTATTATTTATCTACAAACTTATATTTTTTTTAAAGATTTCTTATGAAGTATTTTTTTAATTTGTAAGTCAGTTTAGCTTGAGACGCTACGTCTCAATGGTGACGTACGAATAAAGCTTTGTACTAAATTTAACTTTTATTCTGAGCCCCTTTATTACACGATACTATAAAGGGAATTGTAGGGGATTGTAGTACTAGTTGAGGAAAAATTTAAAAACTACAATTGTGGCTAAATCCTAAAAAATAATGGGCTTAAAAGGGGACAAAATTTGATATTAAAACCGCGAGTTCAAGTAGGGTATTAGAAGAAGGGGCTCTGGCTACACAAAGCGTGAATATCAGAAAAACGCTTCGGACCACCACTTTTTGTACGGAACCCTCAGTGGGCGAGCCCGACTCGCGCTTATCTGGTTTTTGTTTTGGTGTATAATTTCAAAATATATATAAGTGGCAGTGGGTGGCGTGGGGTCACAAGCATGAAAAATTATTTCGGTTCGATTCCCAGTTGAGGAAATGAAATATTTATTTAAATTATATTTTAAACTCTGCTTTCGTGTCGAGGCAAAGCGCGGCGTTGAATTCAGCAGAAAATGGAAAATGGAGTTTCTTAACCGTAGGTTTCCTCTGACTACACTGCTGCATGCAGTATTTGGTGTAAAGTTGATTTGATTTGATAATAGATAAGGAAAGATAAAATTAATATTATGAAGTAATGTATTAATAACTATAATATTAAATATACAAATTCATATAGTTGTTATAATTTAACGTGCTAATGAGTGATGTTTTTCTCCGTTTTCTTCACATATTTTAAATCTTTAGTAGTATGGTGAACAGACTGTCCCAGATATAAGGTTGCGTACTTTACCCCTGCAAAGTACAATGTATAGAGAAATATATATTTATACATATCATAAAATATATAAAATATAGGTATACTTAATTATATATTATACTAAATAAGTAAATAACCTCATGCTGTACTGCATTCTTCATCTAGCAGGATAGGCAAAGGGAACCTAATGCTAAGATGCTTTTTTCCTCACTCACTGTCTCTATTTCGAGATGGTGAGTGATGTGTGGCGGAACTCAATGCCGCGCTTTGTCTTGTTACCAGATCGGCGATTAATAAATATTAATTATGTGGAATCGAATCCACAACCCTCACTCTTCGCAATTGCACATGTGCCACTGCGCCACGACTTAGTTTTATCCAATACTAATATAATGTGTTCAGTTCTGTTCTTTTTTTATGGCGTTCCGAGTATGCCATACCAATAATGTCATAGCTTACATACATAAATGTTAAACTCATAACCTGCTTTTTTTACATCGGTTAAAATATATGTTATAGTATCTAATTACCTGTAAACATAAAAATTAAACTCGTTCGTATTTAATCTTGAATAACTGAATCTTGGCAGAGTATTCACCATTACCCACACTTCGTCATCAGTTACGTGGAGATCTGAAATATATAATTCTTAAAAATATTTAGAAAACAAAATTAACAGCTTCACGCTGTATCCCGTATAAAGCAGGCAAGGGAGACGGAACCTAATGTAAACCTGGTGTAAACCCGGAGTGTTTTAATACAACTAGGTTCCCCCTCATTTCACTTACTGACCTATTTTGCAAGACATTGCATGTTGATCGGCGAAACTCAACGGCTCGTTTTATCTTCGTTACCAGAGCGAGGAAGTAAAAATAGTCCTTTCCCCCGTATGAGAATCGAGCCTACAACCGACACTTTTTTTTTTGTTTTCAGGTCTATAATAAAAATATAACTTTACCTGAAGGATAACTCAATTTCTTTATATCCTGTGCCAGTATACCAATATTACTAGGCTGTAACGGTAAGTCGGTATTCCAACACGATAAGGCATCGCGGCCGATGTCTGCGTAGAACATGACGCGAGTGTTGGGATCGAAACCGTGCATCGTCGATTGGGAATGGGAACCGCGGTCACCTACTATCTGTAATTTAATATGATTTTTTAAATGTTAGCTCTATCATTACGTCAATTTTTATAAACCTATCCCTCTCGTTAAAACTAACGACCTACATGCGTCTACGTCCGCTAGATTTCATTGTTATATTTACATAAAGTGTAGCCTTTAACTTACTCTAATGTATAAGCTATATTACTGAAGAGGTTTATTTGAATCCGTTCAGTAGTTTTTGAGTGAAAGTGGATGAACTATCCACCCTCACGAACTTTCACATAGTAATCCTCGAGGCTATTTAAATACAAATGTATTTTAACTTACACTTACAATATAGAACACTTTAAAGCTAAAGTCTCAAAACCACCACACCAGCGGGTAAGATACAGTACGCGACGCAATTGAGAAATTGTTGGCGTGTGGGTTGGGTTGGGTTTGATATAATAATGTTACTCGACAGAAGAATCTCGCAGTCTACTGGGAAAGTAGTCCCAGTAGAGCAGGTTTCGAACACTGCATATATTTTGCGTAGTAATAGAAAGTATACGCAAAGTGTTTGAAATCAAAAATATACGTAGGCTTATAATATTCGGGTTTTGTTTTTACAAGCTTTTATTGCACTTACCGTGTGTATGTGAAATTTAAGCTTGCAGAAGTTTGGATTACGACTTTAGTTCAGATAACAATCTTTCGCATTCTTTTTTCGTTTACCAGAACAGGGCAATGAAAATATATTGTAAAAAATATAATATTAGCTTTACGCTGTATCCTGCACACAGTAGGGTAGGTAGAGGAAACCTAGTGTTAAGACACTCCGTTCCCCACTCATTATGTTGTACTATCATTTTTTAAAATTGTTTTTGAACTTTATCTTAAAAAACGGCGAGGCGAAATGAAATTCACAACTAAATATAATCATTTCCCCGAGTGGGTCGAACCCATAACTACCGCGTCTATAATCAGAGATTGCCCTTGCACCTTGAATATACATATGTAAAACATATAACTGTGAATAAAAAAAATGATAGCACCATCAAGACTGTAATCTTCAAAATCTTTAAAAAATATGGAGTTAACTAGGAAAAGAGATGAGATCTCCAAAGAGCTCAACGTATTTTCTTGAATCATGCCTAGGAATACTATAAAGAACGATCAAGTCACTTTACAAACAAAAAAAACTGAATTCAAATTCGTTTGAGGACTTCAATGCCGAAGAGATATACAGATACACACATACACGCAAACTGAGTCAAAAATGATACTTACGGAATAAAAAGTGAAGTAATTACTTCTAGACATAACAGTATTATTTTTCAAAACGCAAGTGGACACGGAGAACTCCTGGGTGCTAATCATAGGGTGGAAGTAGGCTGTTCTGCAACCATCTGGTCCAGGTTCTGTGAGGGTTATGCTGAAGACACCATCGTTCCATTGGAAGGATTGTTCTGAGAAAATGATAGCAAGGTAATGCGCGGAGTTGAGTTCCGCCACTTAACACGCAATGTTTAACGATAATTACGCGTAAAGTGCCAATTGAGTAGAATTAAGCAATATTATGTATGCAGTTAGATTATGTCAGCGTAAAACTTTTCAAGGCAGCAGGTTTCAAATATCCACTGCATTGGTCTAAAGCAGTGATTCTCAACCTTTTTTTGTTGCGGCACATATTTAACGATTCCAAAATTTGGCGGCACACAAAGAAAAAGATAAAAATTATTTACTTACTACAACACACTGCATAAATAGTTTATGACAAAAAAAATAATGTATTTGCAAAATTTTGCGGCATACTTTTGAAATTTGGCGGCACACAAACGTGCCGCGGCACAGCGGTCGAGAATCACTAGTCTAAAGTCTTGATGAAGTACGAGATTTTTTATTCCATTATTGTGGAACTTGGCAATTATAAGTAGTTTAGGTGACAATGACAATAATATGGTATCATTCAGCTCTCAAGGTTACTAGTAAACTAGTACCTTTGCTCGAGTCACTTGCAATATTTGGTATAGAAAAGCGTATTTTTTTATATAATTTGTATGTCTAATTACCAGGTACGAATCATAAATAGATAGTGTTATATATAGATTGTATATTTAATTACATTTAAAAAAAAAAATATTTATATTGAAATATTACAAAAACAAAATACCTGCTATATACAAATTAGAAGCGGTAGGATTAAAATGAAAATACACGTGGCTATGACGCCAACTATTATTTCTTCTAAGAGAATATACTATTATACCAAATGTGGTGATATCTGGTATATATGCGTACGCGTCATCACAACCCTCCCCTATGTCGACAGTTATTGAGGCTAAACCTGAGAAAAAAAATATGATTGTAAATTAAATTATAAACCAAACTATTAAAAAAAGAACTGCGGGATACATCTTCACGCTGTATCCCGCATATAGCAGGGTAGGCTGAGAGAATTTAGTGTCAAGACACTTCGTTGTCCACGCCCTGTCCTATCTTGGAGATATTGTGCTTTGAATAATTTAACTCCAGTAGAAATCACAACCGTCGCGTTTATTTGCATTCGCTGTGCTGGTGCGTCACCACGGTCACGGGCTCTTGGACTTCAGTGCATTTTTAGAGGCTACAGGTTGTGTCCATTTTCACTTGAGAAATGAAATATTTAATATTTATTACTTGGCTCTGGTATCATGGTGAAGTTGAGTTCCGCCACTCAACAGGTAATGCCTGAAGAATTCGGTAAGCAGTGGGGAACGGTAGTGTCTTAATGGGAACGGAGTGTATATATATTAAGTTCCCAGGCTAGCTCTGCTTACTAAGGTATGTGTGGGATACAAAATCTAAAATAATTGACAAACTAGGTAGGTACACCTAAATTAAAATGAAAACGGTCTCGTTGATTCGACTACGTTTACACCTAGATACCTTAAGTAATATGATCACGTCCTTTGTTCTTACTGCCCCAACATAGAAATGGGACGCTCCGTTCCTCACGCACCGCCCAAATTAAAGACTTAGCGTGTAGAGTTAACCTAACATTTTATTCAGAGGGTGCCCTGACTAATATCTGTCCGATATTTGTTCTTGGGCATACGGGTACGCGACCCCGGATCCTCGAGCCACCACTTGTTATAACCTCCGTCCAGTCCATAAAAGTGGTGTCCCCTTCTTTTAATCTCTTCCTTTTTCCTACCCTCTCCTTCTACCCATCCTTCCCCCTTTTTCTATCTATCCTACTCCTCTCCCCCCGGTTTCTTCCCACAAAGGGTTTTGGAGGTCAGATGGCAGTCGCTCCATTTAAAAACCGCCATACGCCGCTACAATGGAACGTTCGAATGGAAAACTGGGTACGGCTAGGGCGTCGCCGCTAAACGACGCGCAGGCACATCGCCCTACACCTGCGATAAGTGGGCAAGGGCTACCGTGTCAAGTACGGGCACGGCTAAAGACGCGAGTACCCAGAAGGAAACTCCGCTTTGCAACTTGGAATATTGGCTCTCTAACCGGACGATGCAGGGAACTCGCAGATGTACTCATGAGACGTCGGGTCCAGTGTGCTTTCCTCCAGGAAACTCGCTGGAAGGGCAATAAGTCTCGTAACATCGGACAGGGTTACCGGCTTATATACACTGGGTCACCTTCGGGTAGAAACGGGGTGGCGGTAGTGCTTTCTGAAGAGCTTCAGAATGGGCTCCTTGAAGTTGACCGTTGCTGCGACCGCTTGATGCGAGTAAGGGTACTGATTGAGGGCGTTACCGCAAACTTAATCAGTGCCTATGCTCCCCAGGCGGGATGTAGCGCGTCCGAAAAGGAGACATTCTGGGAGCAGTATGAAGAAGTGCTACTTGCTATACCGTCTACCGAAGTGGTCTTAGTTGGGGGGGACTTGAACGGTCACGTCGGTAAGGCTGCTGAGCCGTATGAACGTGTTCACGGGGGTTTTGGGCACGGTCTTCGCAATACAGAGGGAGAAAACATTCTGAGAACCTGTATTGCGTCGGATCTGGCCGTCGTGAATACGTTCTTCCAAAAGAATCCTCAGCACCTTATCACGTATAAGAGTGGGTCCCACTCAACTCAAATAGACTACTTATTGACCAGACGGTGTCATATGGGCAGGGTAACTAACTGTAAGGTCATTCCAGGCGAAAGCCTAACAGCCCAACATCGTCTTCTTGTCATGGACTTTACCGTCACTCCGAAGAAGAAAGTAGCCGAGAAACGTAGGCCTCGGATCAAGTGGTGGTTGCTGAATGGACCGATGCAAACCGACTTCCTGGCAGAGGTGAAAAGTCATAATCTTTCGACCAACACCGAGACTGCTCAGGAGGCTTGGGATCGAGCTCAGTCGGCAATCATTGCGGCGGGCAAGCGAGTTCTTGGCCTTTCTAGGGGAGGACGTGTCATCGACAGGGAGACATGGTGGTGGAATGACGAGGTGCAGGAGGTGACTCGTGAAAAGAAGGATACTTTTAAGAAGTGGCAGCAATCCAACTCTCCTGAAGACAGACTGGAGTACATAGTAGCTAAACGTGCCTGTAAAAGAGCTGTAGCCAGAGCCCGCAGTGAAAATTTGTCACCATTGTATGATAAGCTTGAAACTGTGGAGGGGCAGAAGTTCATTTACAAACTGGCACGTTCCCGGGATAAAGCGACGCAAGATATCGCAAAATGTCTTTGCGTCAGAGATTCCCAGGGCACGCTGCTCTGTAGTCATGCCTCTGTGAAGGAGAGGTGGAGAAGCTACTTTCAGCAGTTGCTGAATACTCAGCACCCATGCAGTCTTCATCACGACCCACCCCCTAACCTCGGACTTATTGCCCCGATAACCCTTGACGAAACTCGTAATTGCCTTCGACGCATGAAGAACGGAAAAGCGGTGGGACCTGACGACATTCCGATCGAAGCGTGGAAATCGTTGGGCTCTCTTGGTGTGCTCATGCTTACTGCCCTTTTTAACCATATCTTGAACACTGGAAAGATGCCACACCAGTGGCGGCTTAGCTTTATTACCCCTATTTACAAGGGAAGGGGCAGTGTTCAAGATTGTGGTAGTTATAGGGGCATTAAGCTTATGAGTCATACCATGAAGCTCTTCGAGCGCATGATCGACCTCAGGCTCCGCCGCGAGTGTACTATCTCTGAGTCTCAATATGGATTTCAGCCAGGATCGGGCACTATGGACGCCGTTTTCGCCCTCAGAACATTGATGGAGGCATACAGGGAAAAAAGGAGAGCTCTGCATGTGGCCTTTTTAGATCTGCAGAAGGCCTTTGACTGTGTGCCTCGTCAGTGCATCTGGTGGGCATTGCGATCCAAAGGGATCCCTGAGGCCTATATTGAGATTATCAGAGACATGTACCACGATTCTGCTTCTATGGTTAGGACTGCTGTTGGCGATACTAAACCCTTCCACATTACAGTAGGGGTTCACCAGGGCTCGGCTCTTAGTCCGTTCTTATTCAATGTGGTGCTCGATACTGTCTCGGCTCACATCCAAGACCAGCCTCCATGGCTGATGATGTATGCCGATGATATAGCACTCATTGATGAGAACCGACTGATGCTGGAGCGTAAATTGAACTTGTGGAAGGGTACGCTTGAGAACGGCGGTCTTAAACTTAACGTGTCGAAGACCGAGTACATGGCCTGCGGGAGCCCGGACTCGAGCACTATCCTTATAGGTCCTGAACCAGCCGTTAAGTCGGAAAAGTTCAGGTACCTTGGATCCGTTATGCACGAGTCTGGAGGCATCGATCACGATGTCTATAGCCGGATAAGCGCTGCTTGGGCCAAATGGCGGGAGGTCACTGGTGTGGTCTGCGACCGCAGGATACCGCCCAAACTTAAGGGTCTGATATACAAGAGCATCATCCGACCGGTTCTTTTATACGGCAGCGAATGTTGGCCGGCACTATCTCGGCACACTCAGGAGCTTCATGTCACGGAAATGAAGATGCTGAGGTGGATGTGCGGCGTAACGCGGTCTGACCGCATACGCAACACATTCATTCGAGGTAGTCTTGGAGTCCGTGACGTAGCGGATAAGCTCCAAGAGCGTCGCCTGAGATGGTTTGGTCACGTTACGCGCCGGCCTGAGAACTATGTCGGATGCAAGTGCCTTGCTATGTCAGTCCCTGGAGTGAGACCTCTCGGACGCCCAAGGAAGCGCTGGTTGGATGTCGTGAAGCAGGACATGAGAGCCAATGGTCTAACCACCGAGGACGCTAAAGACCGTGCAAAGTGGAGTAGGTTGAGCAGGAAGGCAGACCCTGGCAAATAGCCGGGATTAATGCCAGGAAGAAGAAGAAGTTAACCTAACATTTTGTCTAGTTACGAAATTGAGGCAATGAGAATAATTTATTGCTCCGTGTGGGAATCGAATCCACATCTGTCGCGACGGCTCGTTTAAAGAAAACAAAAAAAAATACCTGTAGGAGTATTAGCTGATGGAATATCTGAAGACTTGAAGGGATATCTCAATATTTGCTTATGCCTGTTCAAATCAAATATGACGATAGCTGGTTGCTGCACTTGTGTGGGGTTACCTATAAAGAAAATGCGTTAGTGGAGAATAGTGTTAAGACGCTAGTTTTTCCTGCCTACTAAAAAAGCGTTTTCACGTCTTTCCCGCATAGCAGAGTAGACAGAGAGTAGGTAGTATTCCGTTCCATATTTTCCGACCATTTTTCAAGTGATGGTTCAAGTGATATTTCTACCAGAGTGAAGAAATGAAAATAATTTAGTATAACCAAAGTAAATGTCTCATTTACTTTGGTTATACTAAATTATTCGGCGAAAATTTCTACAAACAGAGAGAACCTAGTACCAAGATCTTCCTTCTCCATTTTCCGTTTGAATTTGAATCATTGCGCGTTGAGTGCCGGAATTTAGTGCTGTACTTTGTTTACTAGAAAAATATGAAAAAAATACATGAAAATAATTTACTCCGTCGGCTGGTGATCGAACGTACACACACACGGTCATTGCGTTGACATACAAACATTTATTTTATATATTTTTATATATACATTATCTGACGTATAGACCTAGGTGTTATATCCTCATAAAACCCAAGGCTGTCGACTTTAATATGACTGTGAATAATATATGTATGTCTTTTCATTGTTCCTTCAAACTAATACCTATAATTTAATATAATCAGAACATCAGATCTAAGGATAAGGATCAGAGGCTTTAAACCTTGAAACGTCGTGTCGCTTTAAAAGCTCAGTTTTTACTAAAATTGTGTATTATATTTAATTAAATAATTATTTTATTTTAACTCAATGCAGTTCAATCCATTAAGACAATATTTCTTTAGCTTTGCTCTATATCCTGCACATAGTTGGCAGAGGGAGGCTGGTGTTAAGGCAATAATTAATTCTACCCGAGTGTGAATTGAACCTACAATCCATCGCGTTTTGGCGTTGTAGTTAAACACTCTTTCTTTCGTTTATTTTTATCTATATATGAAAAATTCATAATGATATGTCAGGTGTATGTATCATTGTTTCCAGGGGGCGATATGGTGAATCCCCCTTTTTACTGTCTCCGAACAAACTGTGAAATCTATGGACCACGCACCGTCCAAGTTGTTAGACAGTTCCGTCACAATCTCTTATAAAAATAAAGGAAAGCTAGGGGAACGCATACTCTAAGCTTAGTGTTAGATACTGGGTTCCTCACGCTTGGTAGGTTTGTCAGGGCTGGTACAATGGCTGCTCCATGTGGCAATCCTGCTGTTGAAACGGCTAAAAACTATTTTTTTTTAATATTAACCCTAGCCTATTTAGGATACGTACCCGGTATCTCCATCAAGCCGGTGTCAACCATCCACAGTCTACCACATTTGTCCGCGCGAGTTCTGTACACTGATATAAGAGCACGCGACTCCCAGATGCTGGGGTAAGGTCTTAATGCTGGAGACTTTGTGTGGACTTCCTTTAAATCTATATAATTTAGTGTAGATAGTATACCTGTGGTGAGAGACAAATGAATATATTAAATGTAGGTCCCCAAATTTACGCTGTATCCCGTACACATTCCGTACACACAGTAAGCAGAGGGAATCTAGTGTTAAGACACTTCGTTTCCCATTTTGGTGAAACTGAAGTTGTTCCATGAGTTAAAATATATCATATTTAGAACAAATAAGATCGATATGACTTTTAATTACCTAAAAATATGTAGACAAATATATATATATATATATATATTTCAAATTTTAAAGAACCTAAATCTAGAAAATTGGTAACTTGTAATTTTTAAAGTATTATTCTATACCTACGATAGAAAAATACGTATTTAGAAAACGTATATTTTTCTCCCACTAAATCCAAGTTCTTATTCGTTTTCTAAATAAGTATATTGGCAATTGATAACTATCACAGAAGAAAAAACTGTTACAAACTTATATTTGGAGTTCATTTCATACAAAATCTGCGCGTTAGGGTAAACTTAAAGTTTAAAATAATACATACAATTTAAATTTGTCAACTTTTTGAATTACAATCATAAAATTGGTACGGAAACCTCGGTGTACGAGTCTGACTCACACTTTTGTTATTTTAAAGCTTATTCGGAGACAGTAAAACGAGGGAACTCACCGTATCGCCTCCTGGGAACAGTGATAAATAACATATCATCAACTTTCTCCACTCCCATAGGAATATTGTTGTACTGCACAAAAAACCTGCCAGCTTCATCTGCAATTTTCATATTATTCTTATAAAAATTTTACATTTACAAAATAAACGAAAGAGAGAGAATATAACTGCAAATACGAGGGTCGTAGGTTCAATTCACACTCGGTAAAATTAATTAATTTCATGTCCTCCTTCTAGTAGCAAAACAAGGTGCGGTGTTGATTTCCGCTTCTGCACATGTAAAATCTCAAAAATTGGACGATATGGGATACAATATAAAAAAATATAAACGTCTATAAAATCTTACCCTTAGGATTCGGTATGTGGTGATCATTTGGTCTTGAATCATCATTTGGGGGTCCTATAAATAAATGTATTTTTTATTAATTTCTTTTCTTTGATGAAGGCCGTCTTGACACAGTGAAATAGCGTCTGGCAAACTGATAACCTCCTTTTCATTTATTTAGGGAACAAATATACTTACTGGAATTCCACCCTTCATCTTCGACATCATCAGTCTCAAAGATGATCTGATCATCACTTCTTTGGTCAGTGTCACCATTACCAAACCTATCGTGTAGAACTGTAACATAATTTTTTTTTAGTTTAACGCTGTATTTCGCACGATAAACCTACCAAACACTAGTGTTAAGAATTTTATGGATAAGACACGGCAAACGAGCGTTCGGGTCACCTGATGGTAAGTGACTACCGCCGCCCACGGCCCCGTGCAACACCAGAGGAGTTTAGAGGAGGTGGGTCGGGCTAAGGAGCCCGGCATTACCTGATGTGAAACGCAGTAGCATAAAGCCACTACTTAACGCCGGTGTAAAATGCCGGGGGTGGTAATGATCCGGTCGAGTCTGCCCATGAGTGTTGCCATTGGTTTAGTACCACACGTACTTTAGTCGCCTCTTACGACACCACCAGGATCATCCTATTCTATGCCGGGATCACACGGCAAACTGTTATTCTCATTCTCATTTTTTGCCAAATTCTGGAGACATAGTGTATTGAGTAGCGGAAATCAACGCCGCGTTTTGCCTCGTTACCAGCGAAGAAATGAAAATACAAAATCTGTGCGTTCCCTCATTCCTTCGAGTGGGAATCGAATCCCATATAAACTTTAGTTTCTCAAGTTTTAGAAGTCATTCTTCTTGTTGACCTAGAATCATGAAATTGGTGCGGAACCTTCACTGGGCGATCCCGACTCGCACTCGACCGGTTTTACTTTAAAGTCAGTTCATACATTTTTTAGATAATTAGGCGTATTTTGTCTTGGTTTGGAAAAATTATATATGTTTAAAGAATTTGTATATTTTTATTAGGTTAACTCCTTATCCTGTAACCCTCAACTTTACTTAACTCACTACTATCACGTGTTTTATTGCGCCACAAGGTAAGCCCTTGCTTAGATTTAGGTCAGAGCAGCTTTAAATCATGCTATCTTTGTCTTCGATAACGTATTAATGTTGTCACGTGATGTCTTTATTGTACCAATGTAATATTGCAATATAAGTTAGGTTTACTATTTGTCTTTCATGATACACTATATATTTTATTATATTCTAAAATTGGGCAGAAAGTGGGGAACGGAGTGTCTTAACACTAGGTTCCCTCTGCCTTACCCTGCTGTGTGCGGGAAACAGCGTGAAGCTGATTTACTATATATTTTGTTAGCTTCACGCTATATTCCGCATGTAGCAGAGTACACATGCGAACTAAGTGTTAAGATACCCCGCTCTCCTCGCACTGCAGAATTTTCGTGTTGACGAAACCTATATGCTTTATTCCTGGGAATGGAAATCGAACTCACACGTCATGCTAACAGTCAGATACTGCATCACCAAGGCTTGAATATAATATGAAGATTCAATATTTTAGTAATTAGTATAGGTCACTTATAGGACGTTTAAATCACGATTTCTTCTTAGAAATGGAAATACTAACGTGTAATAATTTAAAACATTCATTAATTATAATTTGAAACTTCTGACCATACTGATAACGTCATGTTTATTATGATAAAATTTGCAAACTTTTATGAATTAAATTTAATAGTTTTGGCTGAATTATCGCACAAGGAATTTTATAGATATATAGGTACTAAAAGGAATTAATTGAAAAATGTTAAGACTAACACGAGCTTTAGAGAGGAAATGAAAATATTAAATATTTTATTCGAATCGGAGGAAATCGAACCCACAACCTATCACTTTTACAGTCACATGTTTGTGCCCCTTAACGTGTACGACTATACGACTTAAGGCCTTTGCCTACTTTGTTATACGGGGAAAAGTGTGAAGCTTCAAATTAATGAAAAACATCAATAAATTTGAACCTGTACCTCCTCTACATTAAAATAGTAAAATATATATAATACATAAGAAAACTTACGTAAGTGTCCATTCACATCATAAGTTAGTTGCTTCCAAGCGAAAACTTCTTGAAATCTTCCAAGACTTCCCTCTTGTGCAGTAATACTCCACTTTGCGGAGAATACGAATAATAACCAAAGTAGCATTTTCAACTGTAAGCAAATATTATTTAATTAGCTTTTACCAAAGAAAACAGTGAAATAACAAAACGTTTTATATGTAGTGGTAAGTGGGAGATAGTTAAGTATACAGAAATATACAGATACCTCAGAAAGTTATTTTTTTTCCGAAATCAAAACTTATTCTATTTCATATAACCAATTGCATTTTTTTTAAAGTTACTGTTCAGATATTGAAAAATAAACTTGAAGTTAACATAAGCGGGTTAAAAGTAGCAATCTCGCAACTTTATATGATACATTCTAAGAGCGGGAGGTGATGGCCTATAGTCTTCCAAATGAAGGCTATCACATACAAAAATAATTTTACAATTCGAACTAGTAATTCTTGAGATTAGCGCGTTCAACCAAACAAACTACTCAGCTTGATAATATTAGTAAAAAATTGAGTTTTTAAGGATCTATTTAAAAAAAGACGTAAATTAATATTAAATCACTCTACGTTCATGATTTCCGGCTCAATTTTTAAGACATTGCATGTTGAGTGACGGAACTCAACGCCGCATATCGTAGCAACTCAATTCTTATTAGAAAATCAAATAAGTGTAAATGTTCAAAAAAAAAATATTTGAACAATTCTCAAATAAATTCGAGGTCAGTGGTTTTCCATACATAACAATTTATTTACTGTGATTTCACAGTAAACACATACATATTTATGTATCTACTGTCCGCTTTTGAGTAAATATTAGTAGTTATTATTGCATACTTTTCTATAATAGTACTAGGGAGCTTCGCTTGCTTCACAATAATAAAAAAAATAGATATAACCTTATAGAATAGATGCGGGACCTAGTGTGTAAGAAAACGAAAACAATTGAATCCACTGACTGACAACCGTCGCGTATACAGTCAGCCTCTGTGACTACGCCACGATGGCCCAATTTCTTATTAGCTTCACGCTGCATCCCGCAGATACAACCTTCGTTCCCATTAAGGCACTTTCGTCCCCATTTTCCACCGAATTCTGGAGACATTGCGTGGCAGTGGCAAAAATGTATTTTTTTAATTCCCTCAAATGGGAATCGTATTCACAACCAATGAATTTACAGTCGCGCTCCGCGCTACGACGGCCTCGTGTATTTAAGTTTATCTTCGTGCGTTTGCACATTTACGTGACATTGTTGACAAAAAATATGCTTATTTTAGCTTTAAATAATTCGCTTGTTAGAACAACCAATAAAATAAATAAATGAATTTCAAACAATAGCACTATCATTATTTTGTATGGTTATTAGACATAAAATGGAAAATTTCTTTTATTTCCGTTCCTGTAAGAATTTTGAGCTCCTCTCTCTCAGTGCTCCCCCTGCCCCTACCCTCTAATCTAAAAGTAAAGTTCATATTCGGTTTCAACTTTCTAAGGCCCGTTTTCCACCATGAAAGAGAAACAAGAGAGGCGCGTAGGTGGAATGGACTCCTTTTCACCGGAATTACTTCGCTTCGCTCCCTGCACTTGAGCGAATTCGATTCTTTTCGCCCGACTATTTATTGGTGGAAATAATATGCAGTTTACTCTTATAAATTTAGTACGAAACCCTTAAATGATTTACCCTGTGTCCCGCAGCAGTACAGGCAGGGAACCTAGACCTAGACCTAAAGCACTTCGTTGCACCTGCACCGCCCAATTTTCGTGTCGAATGGCGGAACTCGACACCACGCTTTTATCTCGTTCGCAGAGCAGATAATCACAACTAATTTATTTCTCCGAGTGAGAATCAAACCCGCAACCGCTGCCGTGGTTCAGTAACACTGTGTGTGACTGTAAATCCGACGGTTTTTTTTGTCTTCGATCGAGGTATATACTTCATATGTAGTCGCAGAAATGCCGGTTGGTAAAACTATTATTTATCTAATAATTGTCACATAATCGTACAGAACTCTCTGCTCTTCTTATTTTTTTAACTTACCATAAAAAAAATTAAATAAATTTAAATAAAACACTGTTACGTACAATATCTCAATCACTACTAGCGTTAGAAGATTCATCATTCAACTACATAATAGATGTTAGTACCTACTAAGCAAGAAAGTGGTGTAACTATAAAATTTATGTTTTCAAGTTTTGTTTAAAAAAAATCACGTGCACATAAGCACCGCACAGTATGCAAAGGGAATGTGGGAACCTAGTGTTAAGACACTCCGTTCCCCATTAATATATTATCGTTCCCCGAATTATGAGGCATTGCGTGTTGAGTCTCAGACCTCAACGCTGTGTTTTACATCGTTACAAAAGCGAGGAAATGAAACATTAATATTTCATACTACATACTCGAGTAGGCATCGAACCACCGCCACGATTGGCCTCCAAAATGAGAATATTACATTATTATACTTAATTATGACTTATATCACTGCTATTGAAGCTTATTTGTTTATATAATATGAGTATTTACTTTATACGTATGCAATTGAGTTTACGTTATAATGTCGGAGGTCATGGGTTCATCCTTGCTGATGTTTTAGCATTTTCTTTGTATATATTATAATTTTCCCTATAGGGAAAATTTGGTAATTGATTTGTTAAGCAACATTTACCCTAGATAAAATTAGAAGGGTTGCCAGATTTTTTTCTTATATTTTTTTTTCACCACTTATATTATTTTAATAACTGTGCTTATATCAAGGCTGGAATACTAATAAATAATAATTTCTTTTATTTGTATTTGTAAGTAGGTAAGAAACGTAGAAGTAAGACGTTCATGCTAAATTTTATTATTGTAGTGTCACGGGTAGTAGAAGATCTATCGTACCTTTTAATTGTGTTAACTCAGAAGCTTAATTTTTTCTGTTTTCCTAGGAACCATTAATCTGACAATATAATATGAAATTCAACTTCATACCTTCACACTTTCCCGAGATAAACAACAGAGTAATTCTATATAGGGGTACCGTTTTTACAGAAGGACATACGTAACCCTAAAAAGAAAAATAAGTTCTATCTATACATGCATATGCTGTAAATAGATAGCAGCTATATTAAAATTTTGTAGCTCCACGCTGTATGCTGCATATAGTAGGGTAGGAAGAGAGGACCTGGTGCTAAGACATTCTGTACCACATGCACCATGCAACTTGCCACGAATGCGTGTTCAGTGATGGAAATTAACGCCGCGCTTTGTCTTGTAAAAGCGAGAAAATGAACGTAACAGAGAGTGTGGTGTCGATTTCATAGTTACGACCGTCGCGTATCCAGTGAAACGCAGCGTCATGACGACCTCAAAAATAAATAACTCATAGTTTTCCTTCTTATCGATTGCATCATGCATTATAATATTAGCTTCTCTTAGAATCCTCTTTTCTAAGAATTTTTTCTTTCAAGTTACGACGCCTTGTTTGTAAAAGAAACATTCTAATCAGTAATCCCTTAATAGAATAAACACTCTATTATTAGTTACATATAACTCAATAATTCACTTTTTTTTTCAGTTTAGAAGAGTGATTATATAAGTTAGTGTCAAAACTCTCTTTCATCCACTTACTATTTAAGTTAACACAGCCAAATGTTACCCCACTACGCTGACGGCGTCTTGTTACATAATATATTTTTAAGCTTCATCCCGCGCTACCCGCATATGGCGGAATAGACATAATCTTGAGACACTCCGTTCCCCTTTTTCGGCACAGTATTCGAGACTATGCTTAATAAGTTGCGAAATTCATTGTCGTATTATTAAAGAGGGGAATTATTTTCCCGAGTGATAATTGATTTTCCCGAGTGGGAATCGAACCCACAGCCGTCGCGTTTACAGCCTCATATTTCTTACATAATATAATTTAAATAACACTAACAATTTAAAAATATGTAAAGAATTCTAATAAAACTATTTAAATTAATATTTTTTCTAAAACTAAAAATGTTTGCTATTAACATACCACTAGTGATTGTATACATATTAAAATTCTTTACATAAACACAGGATACAGTGTAAAGCTAAAAAAAATATAAAGATTTGCACGTAGCCAATTTTTGAATTGAATCTATTTATGTCCTACTGATACATAGAATATTTTTCAAATGATAAATTCTTAAAGAAGGGAAAACTATTTAGTTATGGCGCAAGTCTGCCTGCCTTCCATTTCTCTCATGCATACGGCGCTGGAAGGCGGACTCTTTCTCTCTCATTGTTAACCACAGCGCTATTCATTATTCGAACACATGCTTCTCTCTCTCCTCTCTTCGCATAACTAGTGTTAATTTAA
The DNA here is from genome assembly GCA_917862395.2 of Heliconius sara. Lineage (NCBI taxonomy): Eukaryota > Metazoa > Arthropoda > Insecta > Lepidoptera > Nymphalidae > Heliconius > Heliconius sara. The sequence goes on from OU860785.2 coordinate 15,839,829, forward strand.
TAATTAATAATTTAATAGAGAAAGTTGTGTTTACACTTGGGAGACGGTAATACCCACCCGTCAGAATGGGTTTATCATGAACTTACTCAGTTTTGTACAGAACAGGAATGGTGATGTATAGATACAGATACATTTACATCATTGTATAATTACTAAGGAAACTCAGGAAACTGTTCGGAACGCTTTTGTTTTAAAATATGTATTGTTAAAAACATCGATCCCAAATACTTTTCATATAAATTTATAACAAAATGTGAGGCTAGAAAAAATTGTAAGTCTCGTTTAAAGTGGTGTCAAAACCATGAAGAGCAAATTAATATTTCGGCCGTTTTTTGGCCGAAATCAAAGCCAAATTTCGGTCAGCCACAAAATTAGTGAATTCGAAATAATCTCTATGATATTTGCTGCTCTTATTTTCCCATACGATGGGAGATTAATAAAACAATAATAGAAAATAAGAAAACCATTTATTTCTTCCATATTTAGAACATTTAACAAATTATCATAATCCAAAGTAATAAATACATTTGGATTCATAATATATTTAGATTCATTAGTAATTTTAGTTTTTTATTAACAATTTATATTATATTGTTTATTTATTATTTTTTATACTGGTCAAAAGTGTGTTTCACTGTAGTGCTGGGCAACCTAGACCGTTACAGCTCTGAAATTTAGCAGGAACGTTGTGGACGACACGGTGATCCCAGCGTAGTTTGGTGATAATTTCTTTTCTTCAATTTTAATAGACTATTACAGAGTATTAATAATTACAAATTCAAGGGGCAATCATAAACCCATTCGAGAACCAGAGAGAGTTCAGGCCAAACGGCTGGACAGTTTTTGACACATGAAGTGGCTTTGAATTGAAATTGTAGTTTTTGAGTAAATGGTCAAAATGTGTCCTATAGTTAAGCTGTGGAACATTTTGAAATTCCCGCGCACAGATTGAACTTAGAATAACGTAACGCAGCGCGTGCGGACAACACAGAAAAAATCGAAAAAAATCGCAAAAAATTCGCAAAATTTTGCGCAACTTCGCTTCGCTCCACCCGCCGTGCACAACATGTACATGTACATGTATACTGATCCTAGTTATATTAATTTAATTATAAATTTATTTAATTTTATATTATATTATGTATTTATATATTTTTACTATATTTATTTAATTTTTTATATTATGTATTTATTTATTTTTTTATTTTATTAAAATATATTTGAAATAAAAATAAATTTACTATAAAGGCATGCAAGATTCTCTCATATGAGGGTGAAGACCAGGCTTTTCCATTTATCTCTCTTTGGCAGTTGTATTACAGTTTTAACGTGTTACTATTATCTACTATGTCGTCCTCCCAACGAGTATTTGTCTCCCTCTCTTTCTCAAGCCTAAAGAGCCCTGCCCCAAGTGTAGAAGTCTCGTCAGTGTCCAGCGGTCCTCGTTCAACTATGACAAACACGTAGCTAATATGACCTGCCCAGCGCCATTTTAGCTTGCGAGAATTTTAGTTCATCTATAACATGTGATACTTCTCCCTATACTTCGTTGGTAGGTTCTCATCTTGTATTTCACCCTAAGTGTGAATTTCCAGATTTGACATCCATAAGTCAGAAAAAGGGAATACACAAGAGTCCGTGATATTTTTCCTTAAATTTATACATTTCTCTCATATTCCAAAATTTTCTCCATGCATTTTTGTAATTTTACTTCTGGGATGGGAGTTGATGATCTTTTGCTTAGGTATGGAGATATTTTATGCTGTAACAGTACAAAAAGTATATAGTAGGATATTTAAATATAATTCCAGATAGGTACTTCATTGTTTTCTTGTACATGAATTCTTCAACAACTTATTAATGCTGAATCTGAAATGAAAAAATAAAAAGTAAAATGGAATATCTTAATTTAAGAGTGTGGTAAAGAGTATCTAGCTAGAAATCATTCCTTTCCCCATATCATGTCCGAATTCTGCAGTTATATGTGAGTGGCGTAACCAAACTCTGTGTTTTTCTAACGGGCCTGGGATAAATTAAATATTTTCAACGGTCAATTCGGTAAAAGTTAACAAGTTTTTTCAAACATATATTTGTCCTCGTATGTATGTATGCCCCTTAATGTACCGAAACCTAAATAAATTATTGTCATTTCAATATTAATTCATTAATCATTAAAATTTATAGATCATCGGGCACAATAGTTACCAGTACGAAGACTAACAATCTATACTATAGACAAAAATCTAATCTATAGACAAAAGGTATAATATTTCGGTGCGGTTGAAGACACGGTAAATTTTTGCTGAAGACCGAAATTGCGGTCGAAACTACATTTTTTTGGCCGAAACTTTCTGAAACCGGCCTTCTTTTCTTTCTTCTTTCTCTTTCTTTTCTTTTCTTTTTTTGTTCACGGTACAGACCAAACGGCTGGACAGTTTTTGACACATGAAGTGTCTTTGAACTTGTCAAAATTGTGGTATTGACATAGGCCATATAAATTTAAAAAATAGATTTGAAGCAGTCGGTTAGTTCGTTTTAACATTAATTAACTATATAGTTAAAATGGCCGCAAAGCCGAAAGAGTTCGAACATAAACAGAAGGCATGTAAGGTAGTTGTTACCTGTGTATGAAGAAATTGTCCTCATTCAAATCAAACTTCGAATAAACGAATATTGGCATCTTGTTCACTAGCACCCATATGTAATTACCGATTACTTTCAAATCTGAAAAAAATTAATAAAATAGAAAAAATCCATATATTGGGAGATAATTATATTAAAAAAATAATATATTGGGAGAAAATATGTAGTGATTGTATGATGATTTTTTGGTTCATGGTAATCTCAATTATAACAGTTCGATTTGATAAAATATTGTTGGATAAGCAATTTGTCAAGAAAGGCTAGGTATATATAATTGGTTTTATAATATATCATCGTTAATCATTTTGATGTAACCCACTGTACCTGATGTTGTTGTCTGTGTCATGTGCCATATGAAACTGTTACTTATTTTAATTCGACTACGAGAGCGAAACTGCATTTAAAAGCTTAGTAGGAAAATAACACAGAAATCAAAAAGAAAATATACCTGAAATATAAACTAACTTCTCATGATCCTGTACAGCTATTTCCACATTTTCAGGTGTCATTTTGTCGTCCACTCTCCAACATAAGATGGCATCTTGGGCGACATTACCAAAGAACAACGTTCTAGAACCAGGATGGTAGTCGTGTGAACCGCTTTGTGTGTATTGTCCTTTAATGCCTAGCGACTTGAACTGTAATTGCAAAATATTATAAATAATATTTGAGAGCCGATCTATAAGCAATATTATAGCTCAACCATTTGCCCGAAACTTAACGTAAAGTTTCAAATTTCCCGTTCCCATAGGAATCTCTGAAAATCCTGGCTCTCTTGCTCTCGTTAAGGAACCTGTCTAGTAGAATCTCTTCCGACATAAGTGAAACGGAGTGTTTTAATATACCTAGGTACACTCTGCCTACCCTGTTATATGCGGAGTACAATGTAAAGCTAAAAACATAATGTATACGTTACCTGATCAACATTTATTGTTCCAGATTTCAAATATTTGGTATTTACAGAAAATTCTTGGATAGAAGCCAGAGGGTGGTAGTATACAGTTCTATCACCATTATAATTTGGTTCCGACAAAGCTATACTGAACAAGCCATCCTTCCAAGGTATAGTGTATCCTACAAAATTGAAATTTAATATAAAATAACTTAAAGAGAATGCAATGGTTCTGGGTGCGATCACCACAAGAACAAAAAATATTATTCATATTAAAATATATTAATTTCCTTGCTTAGGTGGGTAAATGACGGCGTTGATTTCCGCCAATCAACCCGTAATATCTCAAAAATTGGTCAGATAGTGGAGACCGAAATGTCTTAACTTTTTACCCTGCTATATAGAAAAAGGCTATACAGAAAAAAAACAAGAAACTGCTTTTGTTAATTTAAAGTAAAAGAAATTTCACGCTTCTTTTTCTTCAACTTCACCCAGTATCCCCTATATATCATGGCAAGAGTTAGCACCTAGTGGTAGGACGACTGGTTCCTCATGTACCGCCCAATTTTCGGTTCCGCTGAGTAGCGGAACTTCAGACGTAGTGTTAAACCTTGAACGGACTTCAGAAGTAGTTTTAGGTCATTATTTCTTAAGTAGTGGAACTCAACGCCGTGTTCAACGAATATTATGTATATCAAGGCAAAGGCCATTAATAACCAATGCTTGTATAGTCAGCGCTTAATGCTTCTAGTCAAATACCTGCTACAGTGAAGTTTAATGAACTTTCATCATGAGCAAAAGTAGAGTGATTTATTCTGAAACTCTCCTTTTTCTTCAAGGAAAATACAATCATTCCCTCTGTCGCCAAATCATTGATATATGCGTAGGCGTCGTCGCAGTTATTTTCTGTAACATCGACGGCTATAGATGTTAGACCTGAAAAACAAAGACTTTATTTCGTTTTACGCTTTTTTCATAACTAGGTACCCACAGAGAATGGTGCACCAAACGCTACGGTCTCTGCGTACCACTATCGCCTCCACTATCATCAACCGTTGGTCTTTCTCGATGGTCAACTGTAGTCTCCTTCTAGCTCGCTGACCTCTCGTTTATAGTTAAAGCATAAAACTAAAAAAATCTTTATATTGACATACCTCCAGAAGTCCTCTCATTAATAAGATCATTAGCTTTTAATTCATAATACAATATTTGTTTGCGTGTTTGTAAATCATATATAACAATCGCTGGTTGCTTTACTTGGGTTCGGTTTCCTGAAAAACAAATCACTTATTATGTATGGGTAAAATTCTTCTGGTACTGAGAGACTGTTAGACAACCCATAGACTATAATAACGATTTTAATTTGGCAAGTAAGTAGGTTAGGAGGAATACGGGAGCATTAGGACGAGAAAGCTCGACATTCCAATAGTAGCCAGTTCTTCTATTTTACCACTTAAACTTAGTTTTTTAAGGCCGTCGTGGATTAGAAGCACAAGGTTGTGAATGTAACGCAACGGTTGTAGGTTCGATCGCCACACGAAGGAATAAGTTATTATTTGTTAATATTTTCATTGTTTCGCTCTGGCACCAAGGCTAAAGCCCTGCGTTGAGTTCCGCAGCTTAAAACGCAATGAATCGCGTTTTTTTTTTTCATTCATTGCGTGTTATTTATTTTATTACATCGTACTTTATACAAGGTATATGCTGTCACAGTACGTGTACCAAAAGCAGTTTTGTTGAGAAGAAATGTTTTTTACAATTATTATTATTCTTTCGCTTTGGAGAATCAATAAAATTTAAGGTTGCCGGGTTTTCCCAATAGAACCGCTTTCTACGCCGCGGTGGTAGCTTTATATTTATTTAACGATCAAATGAAAGCGCTTTCGCTTTTGTTTTAAATTAAATTAATAAATACACTTAAATTTGTTGAAATAAATAAAATTTTAATTTGACTTTGTATGATATTCTTGGATAAAATAAAACAAATATGAACATACCAGGCACTTCTAATAATCCAGTGTCAACCATCCAAAGCCGTCCACAGACATCTATCCTGGGACGGTACACAGATGTTAGATTTTCACTTCCCGGGTAACGTGGAGATTTGTTATGGGACAGTTCTACATAGTTTAGTGTTGAAGGAATACCTGGAAGTATTACATTTTTTCAGCTACGTTCCCATACCCCGAAAGAATTACACGTAGTCAGACAATTTTTTTTTTCATTTCAACTACGCTAAATATTGAGTAGCGGAGCTCAACGTCGTATAAAAGACATAATAGGAGAATATTTAAAATATAGAGATTTTTAGGAGATATTTCGACCCACGATCATGTTAAAATGAAATTGTAATTTACCAAATCGTCGTCTCGGAACGGTGACAAACACTAAGTTTTTATAAGCCTCGAAGCCAATTGGAATGTTGTTGTATTGTATGAAAAATTTCTCTGAATCTTCTAATTCCTGCTCGAAATGGACGGCACCGGTTATTTTCTTGTAATCTGCATCCTTTTTGTCTATAAATACATAACAACATATTATTTAACTAGTTATTAGTTGGTAGCTCGAAACTTGGCGACAAGTGCACGCCCAGCACCACTACATCCAGAACGACCAGACAGGTCCGACCGGACGGATAGGAGGGATTTGTAGGACGAATATAGATGTACAGGTGATTATTATGTAAACATTTAGTAAATGTGAATACGTGTGAAATCTAATTTTTCTCTTAGTGCCTTATACTTTCCCCTAGAACCATACTAGCCAAACTTTAGCGTTCTACGTCGCGTAGTTTCGGTAGTGCGTTTTCTGATAATCATTCAGTTACGGAAGAATTATTTTAATGTAATTGCTTTCATTTTTCTGCCCTGAAAACAAGAAAAAGCGCGGCGTTGAATTCCGTCACTCAGCTCGCAATGTCTCGAAAATTGGATGGAAAGTAAGACATGGAATGGAACTTTTAAAAATCCATTGTTTTTGGAGTCGGGTATTTTGTAGCTTCTGTTCGGTAGTTTGACAATTATGACGTATTTAAAGTTGTTTTGTCCCATCTGGCATCGACCCCAAAAAGATATCTTTAAGATAAACGAATAGAGATCAAAACAACATTAATAACAATATTTTTCCTTAACTTCACACTGTATCCTGCACATAGCAACATAGGCAACCTAGATGTAATACTACTCCGTTCCTACACCGGAAAATTTTCTGTTGTTAATGTGTTGTGCGGTGCGGAACTTAACACCGCGCTTTTCCTTGTTATCAGAGCCAGAAAATGAATTTATTTCCCTCGAGTGGGAATCGAACCCACAACTTTGCATCGCTGTGCCACGATAACCTAAATACAAATTATAATTATAAATAATATATACAGACATATAAAATATTTCTTTAATACTTACATAAGAAACCATCCAACTCATAGCTTATTTGTTTCCATGATAACACCTCGTCCGAATTGGAATAACCATAACAATATATAAATAGATTTAAAAATATAATAAAATAAAAAAAAATCATTTTAGATATAACGTGTATTCGCTTTGACAATCTGAACAACACTAACAGGTTTTATAACGTAACAATCTATATAAGTATAATGAGGGCCGTCGTGGCGCAGGGGCAAGCTTACAACTGAAAACGCGACGGTTGTGGGTTCGCTTCCCACCCGTGAGAATTAAGTATTACCAACCACTCAACACTCAACGCTTTAATAATTTTACGGAAAGAGAAGAACGGAATTGTCTTAATAGAGAGCGGAGTGTCTTAACAGTGGCTTCCCAGGTTCCCTCTGCGAATCCTGCTATGTGTGGGATACAAAAAGCTGGACACAAAAAGAACTATAAGTTTGACTGATATACCTAGAGATGAAAGGAGAGAGAGAAATCAAAGCACAAACCATTGAACCTAAAGCCTTGAAATTTTCCAAATCGCTTCTTTGTAGAGTATAAATGAGCACTAGTAATGGAGTCTTGGAAAATCCATGTCAAATGGAGTAAAATTGCGAATGAAAGTTTAGTGTGAAATAACTGTTTTTTTTAAAGAATATGAAGTTTAAATTCCTTGTTACTAAAAAAACAATGTTTTTGAATGTGTTGTGGAGATTATACTTAATTAATCTCTTAGGAAAAACCAAGCGGGAAAAACCGCGAGCTGGAAGCTAGTCTATACAAAAAATAGTATTTTTATTATCTCAACATGTATTCGGAAAGACATTCCTTTATCCACTTTCTGTCTATATTCGAAACATTGTATGTTGAATGGCGGAACTGAACACCGCGCTTTGTTTTGCTGGAGTGGAGGAAAACAAGTGATTCCCCTGAGTGGGAATCATATTGGGGACACCAGAGCGAAGAAATTAACATATAATTTAAATAAATATTTCATTTCTTTTCATTCTATTTTTATTTACAGTCACACTTTCTGACCCTGCGCCTCGACTTGGCCTTATTCTAAAGAATTTTGCCTTTCTTTACTGAGTGACTGACAGACAAAACACAAATAAAACCACGTGAAGTAGAACATTTTAACAACTTTACGCCGTATCTCGCATACAGAAGGGTAGGGAGTGCCAACTTAGTGTTAAGACAGTCCGTTCCCCATTTTCCGCTGATTTTTTCGAGGCATTGCGCGTTGAGTGGCGGAACTCAACGCTGTGCCTTGGACCTAGAGCGATGACATGAAAATCTTAACCAAAACCTTTACGTTACAGTCGCAGTTTTATCTCAACAATAATTTGTATAATTAAATAACAAAACGTACTTATTGGATTAAATAGCAGGGTAAGGCCGGCAACGCACCTGTAGCTCCTCTGGGGTTGCACGGAGCCGTGGGCGGCGGTAATTACTTACCATCAGGTGACCCGAACGCTCGTTTGCCTTGTCCTTTTCTATAAAAAAAAATCGGCAGAAATGCGTGTTACGCTTGCTAGTGGCGAAATAAAAAGAAATATAAATATGAATTTCTCTAAGTGGAGATCAAACCAACGAGCATCGCATTTTAATCAGACCGATTTTAATCGCACCGAGTCTGTGTCAACATGTCTGAGATGAATTTGAACTTACAATCATTAAATACATGTATTTCACATTTAGGAAAGATAAATACTTGTTTAGTGGTCAGAGTGCCTGGTCGGTTTCCAGGAGGCACGGGTTAACTCTTAAATTTTTATACTTTTTCAAAATAAATATTTTGTAGTAGATGAATATTGTGTAGTCGGATTTGAACTCGTGGCTATTGAAAACTAAAATACTTTAATAATTTCAAAAAAATATTTTCATATTTTTTCCATTCTCGTGTTACTTAATTCTCTTCAGGAAGTATAGGAAGTACATACATAATAAGGAAGTGAATCTCTTAAAGGTTAATAACGACTATGATATTTTTACAACTGTTATTTACTCATATAATAAAAATTAAAGGGTCTGTCTGTCTATATGGCTGTTTTTATTTTTGTCGAGGCTAATCTACGAAACGACATCACTGGTGGTTAGAGATGGTTGTGTAGCAACGTATAGACTATTTTTATCGCGGAATTTAGGTTTTTGCCAGACTCAAGTGTCTAGTGACCAGATAAATATGAAATAAAAAAATGTTTTTTCTATTAAATAGCCACGGCAGTTATGGTGAGCATAAACTAATAATATCCTAAATTGTTAAAATTGCATTGATGGTTAGGTTCCGTCTTCTTACCCTGCTATTTGCGGGATACAGCGTGAAGATAAAAAAATGAAGAAAGAAATTACCAAAAAAACAAATGAGTCACATTAAATAATTAATGGTATGTCGGGTGAAGCTGCTGGCGGGCAGTTTAAGAAATACAATGATTCCATCCAACAATTGGTATTGATTTGAATCGGTGACCTTTTATGTAGTTTGTAAATCCCGTTAGCTTGTTAACGTTCGTCCGAAATGTATTCTCGGAAATTAAAAGAGATACGAGCATAGACATAATATATACTCACGTCACGTCACGTTTAAATCAAAACGCATTTCATTCTAACGTGGTATGCTACCAGCTTGGCGACCATTCGGAAGTTTCATCAAAATTGATTTAGTAGTTTTAAAGGAGACGTGTATAATATAGGTGTCTAGGTATTTTATGGACCTGGGCACCTAGTGTTAAGATACTCAGTTATCATTACGACACTGAGTTTTGTTTCCCAACTTTCCAATAAATTTTGGAGGATTGCGTGTTGAGTGGCAGAACTCTACGCCGCACATTGCCTTGGTAGTCATTACCAGAGCAGCAGAACATTTAATTTCCTTGGGAATCGAACCCACGCTTGTGCCTCTTGTACTACTGGCTATAAGTAATAAATAAACAAAATACTGATTACGGAGTTTCTTTGAAGCAGTTTACTTTATTTTTGCTGAGAAATTCATTGTTTACCACTATGGACAACAAAATGATATGTAGTTGGGTTATCCTATACGTTTTTGCCAATATATGTTAATCTATGCAATATTAATAATTGAAGGAAAAGATTTAATAGAATAAATCAAACATTTATTGTTTTAAAAAAAATCTGAATAGAAAATAGATTGGTATCCAACTTAAAATTCAAGGCCAGTCGTGGCGCAGGGGCGCGGAGTGTAACTATAAAACGGCTGGTTGTGAGTCCGGTCCCCACTCGAGAACATGAAATATATATTTCCATTTCTTCGGTCTGGTGTCGAAGCAAAGCGCGGCGTTGAGTTCCGCCACTCAACACGCGATGCTTCTAGAATTCGGCGGAAAGTGGGAAACGGACTTAACACTGGGGTCCTTCTTTTTTTTATTTTTATTTTTTTTATTTTCATGGAAAAGACACGGCAAACAGCGTTCGGGTCACCTGATGGTAAGTGATTACCGCCGCCCACGGCCCCGTGCAACCCCAGAGGAGCTACAGGTGTGTTGCCGGCCTTTAAGGTGGGTTGGGCGCCGGAGCCCGGCATTACTTGATGCGAAACGCAGTGGCATAAAGCCACTACTTCACGCTGGTTTTAAATGCCAGGGGTGGTAATGATCCGGTCGAGTCTGCCCATGCGTGTTGCCATTGCTCAAATTATAATTAAAATATAATGAATACATTTTTTAATACCTTTGGCAACGACGAAGAATTATGAAATTTGGCACAGTTCTTATGTTTAAGGAGTGCAAAAAACTAATATAATATATATTTTTTTAAATAAAAAAATACTTATATGATAGATATGTTCGTGTATATGTTTTTTTTTAATTTTTCAGGGCAAATTATGTTGTAAGTAAAACTTCTGGGGTGGGCACTAGATTATTCTGTTTCATAAAGTAATAAACAACATAAAAAGATTGTAGAATAGCCCACATTTAGATAACATTCCAAGTATCACTATAGTTCATAATAAGGCAGATACGCGATTAATTAATATAAATATAGTTACGTAAATAGTTAATAAAAATAAACAGGATAAATATTTTTCTAGCTTCACGCTGTATCCCGCACATAGCGAGATTATGCAGAGGGAACCTAGTGATAAGACACCATTTCCCATTTTACGACCAATTTCCACACACAGCTTGCTGCTTGACGAAATTCAATGCAGCGCTGTGTCTTGTTACAAGAACTAGGAAATGATAATAATTCATTCCTTCGAGTGAGAATTGAACCCACAACAGCCGCTTTACTGCTGCACCACGACGACCTCAAAGTCGCCAATTGAAACTAAAAATAATTTTGTTCTAGTTTTTTTTTTATATAAAAAATACTTTAATCAACTCTTTAATGGCGTTATGCAATACAAACAAGTTTAATATAAAGATGTGATCACAATTGATTATTGATTGTTTTTGGAAATAATATTAATTTATAATAAGAGCAGTCGTGGCGCGTGGGCACAAGCGTGGTACTCTAAATACGCTTGTTGTGGGTTCGATTCCCACATTTAAATTTTAGATATAAAGAATATTATCTTCATTTCCCTATAGTAACAAGACAAAGCATGGCGTTTGGGTCCAAAACTTACGATATATCTCAAGTTTCGGCGGAGAATGGAGTATCTTAGCACTAGGCTCCCTCTGCCTACCCTGCTATATGTTCGAAGCTAAAAATGTATCATTATAAACGTATCTTTATAGTACCATCGTAATATCTTTGACATTTGAGACGAAGCGAGCCAGTTGTGAGTTATATTTCGGACGGGAAAGTTGTTTTTTTAGTTATATTTATTGAAAGTGACATACAAAAGCAATAGAAAAAGGTAATTTTATATACAATAATTAATTATCTTTATATAAATGTACATGTTTATACATGTAAACAAATATTTTTTTATATAAAAACTGTAACTGTAAATTATATTTTGTTAAAAATTGATATATTACCTATAGTAGAACATAGGAAACTAGTTTTAAATTACAAAGACAAGCTTAAAAAGCCTTTTTCACATATATATTTTATTAATTTTACGCTTTATCCCGCATTTAGTAGAAGTAGACAGAGAAAACTTGATGTTAAAGTACTCTATTATTTTAGCGGAATTTTTGTAGCATTAAATGTTCAGTGATGGAACTCAACGCCGTAGTTTGTCACCAGAGTGCAGAAATGAAATATGTAATTGATTTCTTGAGTTGGGATCAAATCGACAAACCATTGAGATATAATGAGAAGCTAAAAATATAAAACAATAATAATATTCAAGTTTTACTATTTTTTTTTCTTAGCTTCACGCAGTATCTCGCACATCGCAGGATACGCAGAAGGAACCTGAGAGCCTAGTGTTAAGATGCTCAATTCCCCATTAAGACAATTCCTTTTCCCACTTTACGTCGAGTGTTTCTTCAAACGCGTGTTGAGCGTGTTGAGTGGCGAAACTCAACCGCGCTTTGCCTCGTTACCAGAGCGAGGAAATGAAAATATTAAATATTTCATTTTCCCGAATGCTCCCATTCGGGAAAACGAAATACCAATACCCAACGAAATACCAATAATTCCACACCACCACACCAATCCTGCACCACGACGGCCTCAACTTTTCAATTTTATTTTTATAACTTAAAATAAAGTGACTTGTTGTGGAGGGTAGGTCCAAAAAGTGAATAAATATTTTGGTACATATGCGTGTGAATAATATAATTCCCTATTTTTTTTATAAATTTGTTACTTCATAGATTTAAAGTGACTCTTAAAATAATGTTAATTGGGAGAGTTTGTTTTCTCGCTTAAATTCTATCCAACAATATTTGCTTTAAATATTGTATAAAATGTATGGAGTTAAGATTATTGGAAGTTTTACTAACATATACATAAAATATTAAAGATGAAAAATAAAAAAAAACACGCAATTAAAACCAAAAGGAGGTTTTTAGTTACATTTATCTCTGAATAACATACAAAAGACGAATAAAACAAAAATTATATTAAGAGAATTATATATATATATATATATATATCTATTATCTATAAAACGCAGATTTGTCCGTTTAAATTTAGATATTATTAGTTAAATTATAGCCAAATTCTAGAAAAGGGTTAAATACATTGTAGTCTATATGTTATTTTGATGGATGAACAAACATACATCCTCACGAGCACTCACTTTTTGGATATTTAGCATTAGAATCAATTGTAAAAGCAATTTAAAGTACAACTTCTATTCTTCGAATTTGATTAAAATTATTATTCTAATGCACACTTATATGAATTCTTATCGAATTGTTTATAATTTGTGACCTATAAGGTTAAAAATCACGTAGTATTATATACTATACTTATATATATATATATATAAGATAATAGCTGTTAATTGGGATATTAATGAAACTACGATAGTAAATTCAAACGATAGTTACGTATATCGTTCAATCTTGTATATATATATGTCTTAAAACCTTGTCATCGCTGATTGACAGTCCGACAAGACGCACAGACGAAACTACGGGACCTAAAACGTTGACATTTGACATATAGGTAGGTTAGTGAGTATAGAGGAGAATTAAGAGAGGATTTATTGAAATTCCAACCGAGAGATGGAACGGGATCGTCTATCTAACGTTTTAAAGTCCGCGCAAATATATAAAACGAGGCCCCCTACGCTTCGTTTCCTCCTACTCTTTGTAGCAGGGGCAAACTGCTATGAAATTAAATCTCTTTGAACAATCGTTCATTGCTTGTTATACTTTGCTGGGAATAAGCCCTCGGTCTGGTAACGAAGCACATCGCGGCGTTGAGTTTCGGCACTCAACACGCATTGCCTCATGAATTCAAGGGAAATTGGGGAACGGAAACGTCTTAATACTAGGTTCCCAAAAAAAACTGTTAGAAAGTGAAATGTGACTTGTAGATAAGATTGGTTAGGAAGTATAGGAAAGGATTGATATTTTTTTTTAAATTTTAACGGAATGAAATTAAGCAATTATTCACTGTAACATACTATATATTATTTTAAATTTAAAAATAATTAATATACATAAATACGGCTGTGTATGGTTGTGTGTTTATTGTACAGTGTTAATGATCCATACTAACAATTTCATTTCATTCCATCTGCTGTCGCTGTATCCCGCACACACCAGTGTGCGGGATACAGCGTGAAGAAGCTAGAAGCTGATTGAGTTAAAACTGATGAAAAGCCCATACGGATTACATTCGTTTGATATAATGAAAATCATGTATTCTAAAATTAATAAGTATAATAGTCAAGTTTTCTCACGTACCAGGATGCAAAATATTCTTCGTTATAAAATATCTGTGCGACTCGAAACAATTATTACAATAAAAAAAATGTTGAGGCCAGTCGTGGCACAGTGGCACGAAGTGTGACTGTAAAACCGAATGGTTTTGGGTTCGATCCCCACTCGAGGAGATGAAATATTTACTTCAATTTATATTTCCATTTTTTCGCTCTGGTGTCGAGGCTAAGCGCGGCGTTGAGTTCTGCTACTCAACACGCAATGCCTCCAGAATTCGATAGAAAGTGGAGAACCCTGCTGTGTGCGGGATACAGCGTGAAGCTTAAAAAAATGTGTATTACTACCGATTCAAATGTGAAACAGTTAAAAATTTGAGGCAGTCGTGGCTCAGCAGCACGACGTTCTAACTGTAAACGCGACGGTTCTGGGCTTAATTCCTAATTAAAGCGGCATTGAGCTCCGTCATATAACATTTAATGTATCAAAATATGTGTTAGAACTAAGTTTCCTTACTACCCTGGTGTATGCGATAGAGAAAATTGAAACATACAAGTAAGAAAAATCGTATGATATAGATATACAGTAGAATAACATTCTGTTCTTATAACGAGTAACGAGTTGAAGCTACTCGTGGCTCAGGAGCACAAGCGTGTGACTGTTAAAATGACACGTTGTGGAGTCGATTCCCACTCGAAGAAATTAAATATTTAATATTTTCACTTCCGCGCTTCGGTAACGACGCAAAACGCGACGTTAAGTTCCGCCTCGCAAAGGGCAACCTCTGCCTCAAACCGCCTTCTAAATCCGTCGGAAACAGCAGAAAAGATGTGACTTAATGGGAACAGTAGTATCTTGACACTTAATTCTTAGGTTCCCTCTACCTAATCTGCTATGTGCGGGATGCAGCGTGAAGCCAACAAAGGGAAAAATCTAAAACAAATTATGAATTTCTTAATGCTTAATAAAAGCATGTTGCTATTATAAAGCTTACTTTATAAGAGAAACAAGTGTCAAAGAACTAATAAATTCTGTTTTGTACTAGTTTATAATTACTTCCTTCAAGTTAGGGTCTGTAACAAGGAAAAAATACATAAGCGACGTATGTGACTATTGTAGAAGGTCGTGAGAATTGTGAGTCATAAACGACTCACAATTCTAGTAAGAATCTTATAATATACTAGCTTTTATGTGAGACTTCGTCTCTGTGTTTGAATAAGTTACAATTTTAAACGCACGCGACACATTGTAATTAAGTGTCCGAGTTGTGAAGCCATCCTCGATAAATAGATTGTCCAATACAAAAGAAAAAAGCATCGAACCAATAGTTCCTGAGATTAGCGCGTACAAACAAACTCTCCAGATTTTATTTTTTTGTGTAGATTATATTTATAATAAATCTTTACATAAATTGTAGCCTATATGTTTGTTATTTTTATGTGTAATATATAAGCTTAGTATCCATCCGCACAAAGTCTCATTTATGTAATTTTAGTAGGATTAAAGGCAAGAAGAAGAAGCATGGCAGTTTCATTCTTAAATTTAAGTTTCCTTTTAACTGACTTCAAAAGAAAAGAGGTTATTAGTCTGACATCGTCATTATATCGAGATATGACTTTTACAATCCGTTAAGTCGTTTGTCGGACTTTTCGGACATTTTATTTAAATTAAATATTAGTCCAAGTAATAATAGAACGGGTCCAGTAGTTATAATTAACTACATTAATCTATGTATTTCTTATGTGGGAACTAACTTGACAACTATTTGAAGCTGTTTTTTTTTGTTTCATATTTTATTTCATACTTTTACCCTAGCGGGGTAGCCAGACGGAACGGAGCACTAAATGCATCTCTGCCTATCTCTTTAATTTGGTTGATGACGATTTTCCTCCAGTGTTGTCGATACAGTGTTGTTGTTCTCAATTAATCCGCAGAGGCGGTTACCTTTCTCACAACCATAAGCTATTAACTCATTTAAATTGTTCATCGATTATACAGCTCATCGATTACAAAATCGATTTAGTCAATTAACCTCAATTTAGAAAATAAAAAACGTGATATATTAAAATTTTAACTTTTTCCCCAGAATGAAGCTCCTGTGTATATGGGCTATAGCCCTAACAACAGTTTACGCGAGGACGGCGACCAAACCACAGAGCATATCACCAGTAATAACGTCTTTATCGGATAAGGTATGATTGAATAATTTAAGACTTTCACGTTCTATTCCACATATTATAGCAAAGTAAGCAGAGGGAACCTAGGAACCTAGCGAACCCACAACTGTCGCATTTACAGTCGCACGCCATGAATGCCTCTTCTCAGCATCTATCACTACGCACGCGACGTTTTTGTTAAAGAAACATTTTATTTATCTTTCGAAATATATTTCGCTATATAGGTATATACAACAGTAAGTTTTTTAATGTCATGCATTTTGAGAACCTAGTGTTAAGACACTCCGTACTCCACTAACTCTGATTGAGATTTGAACCTATATATATCGCATTCACTCCTTTCTTTGTGTTTTTCTGTCCTTATTGAGGAGGAAAAAAACAAACAACTTCTTACTCATAGACTATTTATGGAATGATTGTACAATTACCGTGAATCATAATGTATTGGTATTTGATATTGAATAGCTCCAATTATTCAGAAGTTAAAAATAATATAATATATATGGTTCTGGGTTCGATTTGTGTATTTTTTTTGGTTTGGACTGCAAGTTAGACAGTTGTTTACTGTATTGTATATCTAATAATTGTGGGTTTGATATCCATTCGGGTAATGATTTTTTCCCCAGATCTGGTAAGAAGACACAACACGGAGTTGAGTTCCGCCACTCAATATACAATGACGCAACGGAGTGTCTTAAGACTAGATTCTCTCTAACATAAAGAAAATCATTTATATATATAAATATTAAATATTTTTATTTCCCCTCTCTTATAACGAGTGAAAGCGCGGCGTTGAGTTCTGCCGCTTTACAAACAATGCCTCGATAAATTCGGCGGTAAGTCGGGAAAGGTAGTGTTGTAATGAGATCGGAGTGTTTCAATACTCTAGGTTTCTACGTCTCTTTTGTCTACCCTGCCATGTACGAGATAATAGCGTGAAGCTAACATCAATAGATTCAATAATATAAACAAAGAGTGAAGTTAGGTTCCGTCTCTCCACAGAAATATCTTTAAATTGGCTGGAAATTGGAACGGAGTGACATAACAATATATTCTCTCTGCCTGCCCACTATAAAAAAAGACTGTTTTATATATAGCATAAGTTGTTTTTTTCTTTTACATAAGGATGTTGTTCACAGTGCTAAAGAACGATAATTGGCTAGTATAAATGTTACCAGAACGTAACCATTATGTTTAAATGTTTATTTTATTGTGGCACAAATACCCATTTTTTTAGCCATATGCTGTATCCCATACATAGCAGGCGGAGAACCTAGTGTTTAGACACTCCATTCACCATTCAGACTCTTTCGCTTCCCAACTTTCTCTCGAGCCTTATTCTCGAGGCATTGCTTGTTGTACGGAATTTTTAAATTATTAAATATTTTATTTAGTATAATAAATATTTAAATTCCCTGAGTGGGAAACGAAACCAAAACAATAGCGTTTACACGCACACACAGTCACACTTATTTGTTATGCCTCTGCGCCATAACGGCGTCAATGTTAGGTAAATTAATAATAATAATTCTTATTTTACTTTTAGTTTCTTAACTCAAAATGTCTTCAAGGGGGAAAGTGGAGAACGGAGTGCGTCAACACTAGGCTTGTTTTCTACACTGCATATTTATACTTTTCTTTGTTTTTTTTCAGGATGCTAAGCTGAAAGCAAAAGTTCATCCAGCATTTGCAAATGCAGGACAAAAAGCTGGTCTTGAAATTTGGCGCATTAAGGTATTTTTGTCAAAATAATTATTAGTAACGGTAAGTCTGGAACACAGTATCATAGATAGTGGAGGAAGTTAAAGTAAAAAGCATGAGAAGAGTCCTCAAGCTTTCGATGGGGGACAGTACAAGTTGATGACAGTGGACAAGACAAGAAGTAGAGACACCAAAGCGTTAGGTGCTAAGGTGCTCTCTGGCTAACCCGCTAGGGACGAGGCGTGAAGACAAAATATGTTATTAAAGTAACACATTCATGGTATAAATTATATTTACATCAATGATTGTAAGTTCAATGCCCAATCGAGGATGTTAGAATTCTTGAGTGTTTGTATAACCAAAAATAATAAAATTGTTTATATAACCTCCAAACTATAACACACAAGTCAATATTTTATATGCTTTTTATCGTTTTCGGTGTTTTTATTTTTAGTTCGTTTTGAGTTCGATTCCTGATTGAGGAAATGAGTTATTTTCATTTCCACGGCTTAGTAACAAGCCTTAATTTCCGTTAGGTTCCCTTTACTTACCCTGATGTATGCGGGATAAGCCGAACTAAACTAATAAAAAAATGTAAGCCTAAAATAAAGTACACAAGGTAAATAGGTACAATATACGAGTATGTTAATATTTCAGGACTTCGAGCCAGAAGCTGTACCGAATTCTGACATTGGAAAATTCTACAAAGGGGATTCTTACATCGTTCTAAAGGTAAATTATACAGAATGATTTTAACTTCACCACTTTAAATTAAAGAACAGTTTTAAGTATTCCATTAACCTAATACAATTAAAGTGGAAAAAGGAATAATAGGTTTGGTAGGTTTATTATGAAAATAGGTAAAATATAACGAGAGATATCCCTTTCTCGTGTTTGTATGTTTTTTGAGTATGAAAGTGGCAGATCATCCACAGAAAACTACGTCACCTCTTACTTTTAAGTTTTTTTTCGTTTCACGCTGTATCCTGCACATAGCATTGCACATAGCTTTGTTTTTTTACCAAAGCGAGGAAATAAAAATATTAAATATTTCATTTCGTCGGGTGGGAAACGAACCCACAACCTATCACTTTTAAAGTAGCACGCTTGTGCCTTTTCATCACACCCCTACTAGCCTTAAGTTAAATTAAAATTAAATTTGAATTAAGTAAACACCAAAAACATATTGAAGGTACTTAATTTTTTCATAATTCCTTGATAATAAACGAAAAAATAATAAATTGATAAAATATTTAAGAATTTTTGGGAAAATTATTGCTAAAACTATAATTTTTTCTCCAGACTACATCAGATAAGAAGAACAACCTATCCTGGGACATCCACTATTGGATAGGAGCTGAGACCAGCCAGGATGAGGCCGGGGCAGCTGCCATACTGACTGTTGGCTTAGATGACAAGTTTGACGGAAAAGCCGTACAGCATAGAGAAAGCATGGGTTATGAGAGTTCTCAATTTTTAGGTTATTTCCCTGGAAAAGGTAGGATATTTTTTAATTAAAACAACAAATAAATAACCAAAAGTATTAACATTAGGTTGTCTGTGCTTACCAGGCCGTGTGCGGGATATAGCGTGAAGTTAAAAAAATAAACAAAGTTATTAATTACTTGAGACTGTCGTGGCACAGGGGCACGAGCGGGGGTATATGTAAAATCAAGGGTTATCGATTTAATATTTAATATTATCATTTCTGCGCTCTGGTTGATGTCCAGGTAAAGCACGGCGTTGAGTTCCGCCACACAACATGCGATGCCTCAAAAATTTACTGCCATGCGGAGAACAGAAGTGTTCTGGGGAACGCATTGTCTTAACATAAGGTTCCCTGTTTACCTCTGCGTGCTCAGCTATGTGCGAGTAATAGAGGGAAGCCAAAACGAAGCTAGATATTTTTCATTAAAAGTATATTATTAAATAATCATGAAAAAATGGTTTTCAGCTGTACGCTATGTAGATGGTGGTAACGCATCTGGCTTCAATCACGTTCAAACAAATCCCGGTGCTGAAAAACGACTATTCCAAGTTAAAGGAAAGAAGAACATTAGGGTGAGACAGGTAAGGAAAATATTTTTCACATCTTAAATAGAACTTAGTATTTGGACCCTACGCTCTCCTCTTTCAATCAAGAAATATTACGAGGCGAATCTAAGCCCAGCGATTTATTAAATCAAACCGAAACTGAATCAATCATATATGATATCACTTTAAAATAAATATAGGTAAAACTATTTTTATGATTTTTCATACCATTCCATATTAACCATTCAGTCTCCTATATAAACCACCCGAGGCTTCGCCAGCTTTGTTAATTGAAAATAACTAATAGTTGTGGGTATGTACATCCCGCATTTGGAATCTTTCAATTTCTCGTGCTTATGCTGCTTGCGTGCTTCAACATTTTCAATATAACTTCGCTCTTTTTGATTTTCGCTTCACGCTTTATCCCTAGCGGGGTAGTCAGAGAGAACGGAGCTCCAAACGCTACGGTCTCTACATACCTCTTTCGCCTCCATATCCTTTTCTCTTCTAATTCAACATAAACATAATATTTCACTACCAACCAATAGTTCCCGAGACTAGCGCGTTTAACCAAACAAGCTGTTCAATAATAATATAAGTATAGATAACGATGTGGCGGATAAAAATCTACACTGCGGTTTATTTTAAGTAAAAACACACCATATTCCCACGAAAACAATGGATTTTAACGCTATTGTATATAAAAAGCAAGGTTAATGTTTGTTTGTATGGACATTAAGATTTAAAAAGGAATCCCGTTTAGTCTCGTGTCCTTATAAATTTCCCACCTACCTATATGCAATATTTCTACTATTTTATATGTATGAAAAAAAGCCTAAACCGCTAAAAATATATTAGAAAATAAATATTGCTATCTTTTTTTCAGGTGGACCCTCTCATCTCTTCAATGAACAAAGGCGATGTTTTCATTTTGGACATAAACAGTGACATATTTGTTTACGTCGGAGAGAAAGCGAAGAATGTGGAGAAACTGAAGGCCATCTCTGTGGCGAATCAGATACGGGATCAAGATCATAATGGCAGAGGAAAAGTCGAGATTATTGGTATGTATATTAATGGTATGGTGTATTAATACTAGCTTTTGGCTGCGGCTTCAGTCTCATGGTTAATTAAATTGGAGTTTTTACCTCAGATATACAATAAAGGATCCTTCCGTCGCATTTGACGAATTCCTCGATAAATGGATTTACTAAAACAAAAAAAGCTTTGCAATTCAAGCTTATAGTTCCTGAGCTAACTATATAGCTTTAAGAATTTAGTATAGATAAGAGAAATAATCTTTTTTAGACCAGTACTCCAACGACGTGGATGTCCAAAAGTTCTTCACGAACCTGGGATCAGGAAGTAAGGATTTGGTGCCAAAAGAAAGTGCTGGGGGAGATGACCAGGTGAAATATAAAAAAGCTGATGATTTTATAGTATTAAACATAATGGACTTAATATTGTAGCTCTATGAATAAAATATAAAACGTGACATTGGCGATGTGATAGTGCTCAACTGGCACGCTCGGAACACTTTAACTTAGAAATAAACTGAACTGCTCTGAGAAAATTTGTCTAAAATTGGCTTAGTAATCTTTTTGTTACTAACAGTGTAACGTGTAAATTCTTACTGTATATATAGACTTACAACATTTTTTAGTCATTTCTTTTAGAGCTTTGTACTTCTTGTCGCCGTGCTTCGATTCATGAGAACGATGATATGAAAACATATAAAATTTTATCTTTTTTTCGATTGAAATAAAACCTACGACTATCACTTTGTTTTGTTTTCATATTCATCCATTGTCTACCAATTTTTCACCATTTCAGGCCTTCGAGAAAAATGAAGAACAATCAGTGATATTATCAGAAGTGTCAGATAGCTCTGGGAAAATAAAGATCACTCCGTTATCAGCTCCGTTCAAACAGGAACAACTTAAACCTCAGGTTTGTAATTTTAAATCCTCCTTTTGACTGTAAAGTTCGATTTTAAACAATTTTTTCTGCAGAGTTAAGACAGACAGACAGAGCCCAATTAAGACGTTCTGTTCTATGCTTTCTGCTTGAGTTGGTGACACTGCGTGTTGACTCGTGGACTTCACCACACTATGTTGAAGAAGAGAAGGAAAACGGAACTATTTCAAATATAGCTTTGAATGGGAATTGAATCCCCAATCGAAATGTTTGCGGGAGGAAAGTTGTGAAAAAACGTTTGAGTGTTGAAGGTTATTACTAAAATAATAATATAATTAATGATAACACTATTTTCATTGATAAATAATTAAGAGTGGCTTTAATAAATCATAGCATTAATAAATAATTGATAGTGACTGTAAATAATTGATTAAGAAAACAGATAGGGTTCCGTACCTTTTAAGAAAAAAAGGAACACTTACAAGGTCACTTTGTTGTCCGTCTCTGTTGTTCTTTGTCTGTTTGTCAAGAGCCTTTACAAATAACGCTTGGAGATATTGAATTGGAATTCAAATCATATCTAATAATAAATGTCCCACCATTTCCTGAAAAAAAAAACAATTTTTTACGAAAAAAAAGAGTATTTCGACACTATAAAGGGAATCAAAATTAATAGGCTACTTCCGGTTGATCTAGAATTATGAAATATCGAATACTGATGGTCCGCCGACAGCAAAAATAATACTTTTGTACATTCGAAAAATATTGTTTTTTAAATATTATATTTCAATAAAAATTTTCTCATAAAACTATTTGTTTTAGGAAACATATATTTTGGATACTGTCAGTGGTAGCATTTACGTATGGGTCGGAAAGCAGGCATCACCGAAGGTAACGTGTTTTTTTTTTTACTTTATATAGTATTTTAATACGTTTTCATTATGGCGAGCTGTAACTATTTATGTTATAAAATATAAGAATTGATATTATACGCACTTTTAATTTTTCTATCATCTTGAAACTTGGTAATTATATGTAGATTAGAATAAAATATATGGTACCAATGAGCGTGTATGATGATAAAATTGGTAGATTGGCAATGAATCCATAGACTATCTATCTATCCATCACATATTTTCAATTCAAACTATTAAGTGTAAATAATAATAAATTACATACAAATTATCAGAAATTGGTGGCTCTATAGAAACATTCATGTTGGTTGTCTGGAACCCTTGGAGGTATACAAGGGGCGCTGGTTCAAATCCAGCTACGTTCAAATATTAATATGATGTATGAATGATATAAAATTAATATTATTTAAAATAAAAAGGATTTAAATATTTTTTTAATCTTGTGTTTTTATGATTTTCAGGAAAAGAGTGAAGCTATGGCAAAAGCACAGGAATATTTGAAATCAAAGAACTATCCTTCTTGGGTAAGTTTCTTTATAATTTTCAAGTGTAAATTAGAAAAAACTAAATATAAACTGTTTTGATGGACTTTTATAACTTGTATTACTAACTTGTTAACAGTTGATAGTCTAATGTTGACTGTTCAAAATATTTAAAATATTTTTATTTTCTTCAGTGACTCTGCCCTCACCCACCCACTCGAGAGAATGAATTATTAAATTCTTCATTTCCTCGTTTTGGTAACGAGGCTAAGCGCAAAGTTAATTTCCACTGTTCAATATGCAATTTCTCAAGAGTTCTGCGGAAAATGGGGACCGAAATGTCTTAATAGCAAACGGAGTTCTTCACACTAGATTCCCTCAACCTACCCTAAATGCGTGATAACAGCCAATAATTGTGCCGTGTGATCCCGGCCTAGATAGCTATCCTGGTACTGGTGTGTCGTAGAGCGCTAAGTCGTGTGGTTAAGCTCAACTACCAACGAATGCGGCGTTGGGGACCGCCACCCAACACGCCATGTCCGGAACGGCGGGAGGTGGAGGACGGAGCTACAAATAGCTACGTGGAATGTAAGAGGAGGGATGGAAGAAAAGATGAATGAATTATTAGATGTGATGGATGATAGAGATTTAGATGTCGTTTGTGTGACTGAGACCAAGCGAAAGGGCAATGATACAACTGATTTGCCGGGCAGTCGGGTCGCTTTCTGGGCTGGCGTATCAGAGAGCGAGCGGGGCTGTCAAGGTGTAGGTGTATTATTGTCCTCTCGATTGGTTAGTGCAGCGGTTGAATACAAGGCGATCAACCCGAGACTGCTCTGGGTTCGCTTCAAGCTGGGGTTAACAAGAGTATTCTTGTTAGTGGCGTATGCGCCAGTATCCTCAGCTCCATTAGGCAAACTCGAGGAGTTTTGGGAGAGTGTAAGGGATGTTCTAGGTAGCGTTAGAGGGAATGAAAAATCAATAATATGTGGCGACTTGAACGGATGGGTCGGAACTGCGCGAAGCGGTTACGAGGGAGTGCTGGGTCAGTATGGTGACAAGAGAATAAATGAGGCTGGAAAGCTTATATTGGAAATTTGCAAGGAAAGGAATTTGTTTGTGGCAAACACTATGTTTGACCACAAACAAATTCACATGTATACATGGGAGCGAACGGAAGGGAAAAGTATGATCGACTTATTCCTAGTGGATCAGCGTATTCGAAGCCAAGTCATGGACACACGAGTGTTTAGGGGTTCTGATTTGGGAACAGACCACTATCTAGTAGTTGCTAGAATAAGGGGTCTGTTCACGGGCTGGCGCAGCTACACGAGGTGTCCAGACTTGGAGTCGAATTATCGCATAAGAAGCTGGAAGCTTCAAGATCCACCAACTAGAAAGGAATATCAAGAAAGAGTTTCCAAAAAGCTAGACAGCAGTGAATCTGGAAATGGAAATATTGAAGTATGCTGGCAGAACCTTAGGGATTGTATGAAGGAAGCAGCGATAGAAATATGTGGTAAAGGTAAAGGGGCTTAGTAAAAAGCGTGATGAATGGTGGGATGATGAAGTGCAAGATGCTGTAGAAAGAAAGAAGAAGGCATGGCAGGATTATAAAGCCTCTGGTAAGGATAAAAGTATGAGAGAGATAAAAAAGAAAGAGTATAAGCTGCAAAAGCACCAGACGAAAGTACTGATAAAGATGAAGCGCGAAAAAGCAGAGAATGAAAGAGATGAGAGGTTAACGAACAACTTCAGGGAAAACACGAAGCTTTTCTGGCGAGAAGTTAGTGTTTCTCGAGGTTGCTCGCTAACTTGTAGAATGAAAGGGGTGCTTTCGAAGGACGGTGAAATTCTAACAGAAAAACCACACGTTTTGCAGCGATGGGCGGAATTTACAAGGAGATGTATGAATGTGATGACGCCTCAGTCTCAAGTAGCAGCGAAACGCTGAGTCTTGATGTAGCTGATGGCGAAATCAGTGTGAAAGAAGTTGAGTGTGCAATACGAAGTCTGAAATGTGGTAAGTCAGCAGGAGCAGATGGAGTTACTGCCGAGATGATCAAATATGGTGGGCCACGCGTCTTGGACTTGTTCTGGTTTTTGTGCAATTTATGCTGGAAATCAGGGGAGGTCCCAGACGATTGGCGAGGTGCGGTCATTGTGCCTTTGTATAAAGGCAAAGGTTCACAGATAGACTGCGCAAACCATAGGGCTATCAGTTTGATTAGCTTAGGTAGTAAAGTTTATGCTAAAGTTTGAGCGAGAAGAATGCAAGAGAGATCTGAAAGGCTGTTGTGGGAGGCCCAAGGAGGCTTTAGACCTGGAAGAGGGTGTATGGATCAGATCTTTTCCCTCCGCATGATCACGGAAAAATTTTTGGCCGTTAACCAAAAAGTTTTCTGTGCTTTTGTGGACTTGGAAAAGGCGTTTGATAGAGTTGTCAGAGCGAAATTATGGGAGATACTACTCCGGTACAATGTGAGTGGACCCTTGTTGCAGGCTGTAAAGTCTCTTTATAGAGACCACTCAGCCTGCGTGCGAGTAGGGGCTGGCATGTCGCCCTGGTTTGACATCCGATCGGGTGTTAAACAGGGTTGCGCCATGTCAGCTTGGTTGTTCAATTTGTATTTGGATAGCTGTCTCCAAGGAGTGAAACAAAGTGATATAGGAGTGAAAGTAGGTGACCTGAATGTGAATTGCCTGCTGTACGCAGATGATGCAGTGCTTATTGCATCATCAGAGTGCGAGTTGCAGGCATTGGTCACCACTTTGAAAGAAGAGTGTGAATATAATGGTCTAAGCCTCAATGCGAATAAGACAAAGGTTCTGATTTTTGAACGAGATGAAGAAAGGACGGAATGCAAGATCAGTGTAAATGATAAGATATTAGAACAGGTGAATGAAGTGGTATATTTGGGAAGTATGTTCAGTAGAGATGGAAGATACGAGATGGATGTGGAAAGGCGTATTGCTGCCGGTAACAAGGTTAACGGAGCCTTGGCTGCATTGATGAGACGGCGAAACGTCAGCACAGCTGCGCGTTTGGCCGTACACAATGCAGTTTTGGTACCGACCCTGTTATACGGCAGCGAAACGTGGGTATTACAGAAGAAGAATGAAAGAAAGATGAATGCTGTGGAGATGCGATCTATTCGAAGGATATGCGGAGTCAGCCTAGCTGATCGAATCCGCAATGAAGAGGTACACAGAATGGCAGGTACCAGCGAGGATGTCACGGTGAGAATGAAGAAGAACGTGCTCAGCTGGTTTGGGCACGTCGAACGAATGAGCGAGGAAAGAATGGCAAAAAAGATTTATGATGGAAAAGTGAGTGGTAAGAGAGGTAGGGGGAGACCTCGGTTGACCTTCGAAAACACAGTATCAAAGATACTGGAGGAAAGTCACGTACGTAAAAAGCATGAGGATCCCCCGGAGGGCATGTATGAAGAGGTTGATGACAGTGGACGAGGCGAAAGAGGTATGTAGAGACCGTAGCGTTTGGCGCTCCGTTCTCTCTGACTACCCCGCTAGGGATAAAGCGTGAAGTTGAGTTAAGTTAAGTTAAGTTATAAATTCAAATAACCTAGCAAGCGCTTTAAATCGTATTAATTTTATTCAAGAAGTTTATTCTCGACTGCTAAGGAAGGGTTACGTTTTTCGCGCGTATCTTGTATTTATGTATGTAATATTCTTTATTACCTCATATCTCCAGAATCGCTGAACGGATTTACATATTTGATATCGTTAAATTCGTATTAGTTATCGTTAAATTCGTATTAGCAGCCCAAGTGTTCTTAGATAGGTGACGTTAAAAAACACAATCATGGCGGCTGTGGGACGATGTGGACTTAGTGAAAAAAAAAATTTGCGTTTCGAATACCACAATATGGCTATCAAGAGCTCAATATGAGGATTTCAAAAAGATATATCATGACAATAATTACCATAATGAATTTTAAGAAAAAAGTGAAACATAGGTCCCGACTGTTAAGCCTAATAGTTTATTAGGATTAACAGTCGGGACCTATAAGTAATTCTTCAATCAATAATATCTTTACCTGGAACCCCGCATAATTTAAAGAATTTCAGTCAAGTGCGAATCGATCTCGTCCACCGAGGGTTCCGTGCTACTTTTATGATTGTAGGCAATAGCAAAAGATGAAATGTTTACTTAAATTTATTTTTCCATTTCTTCGCTCTGGTGTCGAGGCAAAGAGCGGCGTTGAATTTTGCCATTAAACACGCAATGTCTCCAGATTTCTGCAGAAAGTGGGGAACGGTGTTTCTTAACACTAAATTCCCTCTGCCTAACCCTGATGTGTGCGGGATAGCGTGCGTGCGTAGCAGCGTGAAGCTGATGTCGATATGATGTCCCTAGGCTAATAATATCTTTGGGGGCCAGTTAACTAATTGCCATCTAATAAATTATAATTCTCAATATAATAGTAGTTTATGTGAAGAAAAAGAGGATAGTGAATCACGTATAGCAACTTCAAAATTATTGCAAAAAAATCAATGGCTTCGTGTTAACGAATAGTTATATTTATACTCTTGTATATTTGAAAAAAACTTTCAGCTGTAAATTATTTTGTTTGCTTATTTTATACCAGTCCTGTCAGTCCATGCCCAGGTAGTGTTCAGGGACACTAGCGTAAGACTGTAAGCGTGACAGGTTGTGGGCTTTGATTCCCATTTGAGATTTTTTTTCATTTCTTTGCTCTAGCATCGATACATAGCTCGGCCAAGAGTTCCTCCCTATGAGGTCCTCCCTAGATTATCTCTGCCTTATTTCAGAAATAAAAACTGAAATAAAAAATAAATAAATTGGGCTATAAGGGATTACCCTTTGTGAAATCCTAATTTATTTATAAAGAATCATCATCAGTCATAATTTATATTTATCTTCAAAAATGATTACCTTTGAAGTACGGCCTCCGCGTCACAGTATGATGTCACGCTGCTAGCTGCGAGACGGCGCTTGTGTACATTTACATTGGCTTATTGTACTCTTGCAGTTTCGTGGTAACTTCAAGTAACTTTTCTTATAGTGAACCAATAAAATTATCAAGAAAAATTGTCTCCCCTATGGGACTTCAGTAAAAAACATACAAAACTTAATTCTGCACTAAAAAGTGGTTTAAAGTTACTAACAGACTAGATCTTCTATAATATAATTAATATAATTTCGATGATTAAAATAGTAGAATACAAACCAACAAGTGAAAAAATCTATTTTTCTGCTTTTCCGTCCTAATCTCCGGATCACCTAAATTGATTTTATAGGACTTTCATTAAAAGATAGAGTAGGTTACAACAAGGACAAGAGAACAAAAATAAATAATATCCATAAAGGTTTTATTCATAATATATTTTGCTTTTATTTATTTTTGCCAATTTTTCATAAATAATGAATTAAAACTTAATAACAATAAAGTGTAGTTACATAAGCAAAGCCGCAAGCAAGCTTTCTTTTAAAAGATTTTACCTAAGAAAAGGTATTTGTTTTCAATGATTCATTCGAACTCTTATAACTGAAAATATTATTTTAGTTGTTGAGCAAACAAATTTAAACACTGAAATTTTATGCACGTACATACTCTGCATCCGATATCATTCACAATCGTAGCAACAGGCGAAGGAGGAAGGACGCAACGAGGAGCTCACGAGCAGCACTCCACGTTGTGACACAGATCGAACACATCCGTCCTTTCGAGCTTATAGTTTTGCTGTCCATTCTGCCAGCTAGCCAGCCAAACTAGCGTGATGTCTATATGAGGCCGATTTGTACCTCGAGCCGCAATGAACGTGTTAAACGTGTTCTTAATTTCTATGTATATAATTACACACAAGCAAGCAAAAGAACATATAGTCGAATTGATAATCTTCTCTTCTGTCGAACGGCTCAGGGGACTTCCACTTCAAAAATAATTGGTTTTGACTTAACGTGCATTTTTTTCAGAAGACAATCAACTTCAATACTTAGACGATAATGAGAGGAGCACCCTGTATGAAGTCAAAGATGAATCAAACGTGTATTATTATGAAGAAATTCCGGAATTCCGTCAACCAGTAAGATTTATTATAATTTCCATACCATCATTAGGCAACATAGCAATATAATGGGTACATTTTGCCCCATTACAGAGTGAGAAAAGTATAAATTTTTGATTTTCACGAGTGAGAATCGATCTCACAACCGTCGCGATTACGTCGCACGCTCTGTGCTCTTAACTTATTCTGCTTATTCCTCTTCGTAAACCGGAACGCCTTAAGCGATGCCTAAAATTACTCGTATTTCTATTTTTCAGGACTTAGAAGAAGATAGGGTATATATACTTGAAACAAAAGACAATGTGTTTGTCTGGTACGGAAAAAAAACTCCAGTGAAGTCGTTTAAAACGTGGAGACCTATTAGTACTGTAAGTAATTATTTATTAAGATTGGCTTAGTCTAAGACTTAAATTAAAATAATATTTTTTTAAAATATATTTTAACTTTATTTCCTAATATATCCTTTGATAGAATAGAGGGGAATAAAAGATAAACATCATTGTTAACTTCACTTTTTAGAGTTCCGTACCTTTTAAGGAAAAAAAAAGGAACCGTCATAAGATCACTTTGTTGTCTGTCCGTCCGTCTGTCTGTCTGTTTGTTTCCCGAAAACAACGTATTTCTAAATTTATTTAAAAAAAGACATGCCCGTTTATGTAGCAAAAATCGCATATTTCGATACTATAAATGTAATCAACATTGATTCAGATGACCTAGAATCATTATATTTAGCAGCTAGCACACATAACAGGTAACATACATTTGACGCTAAATCCAAAAATTTACGAAAAAAGACGGAGTTACGGATACCAATAACGTAAACACATAAAAGACTACTAAAGGTCAATCAACTTTGAACTTTGCTGCCAATACCTACGACTCGAGTGCGGCGGTTTATGTTCTTGACAAATGGCGTTTTATATTACAACAATAATTTTTTATTATTTATTTTGTTTGAAAAAATTAATTGTTATTTTTGGGTAAAAAAATAATAGTATTAGGTTCTTATAGAGTAACTGTGGTTTCATTTAAAGTGGTGCTGACACTTCCACCTGTATAAGTACACTGATTTCAGTTCAATTTTTTTTTATTTTTCCGTATCCTAGAAATTTAAAATATTATAATAATATTTTTTAGTCAGACTTAGCGCAGTTGCGCAGTTAGTTAAATTAAATATATACTTTCTTGGCTCCGATAACTAAATCAAGTTATTTTCTTTTTTCATGACACAGACTTACTTAACGAAACGTCCTGAAGCAACAGTACAGAAACCTATAAGAGTGATCAAACAGGGAAATGAACCTACTGACTTCCACATTGTTTTCGCTAAATGGGACCCTGACATGTGGCTGGTAAGAACATACATACCTACTTTATTATTAACATTTTTATTAAATCGAGCTGTAACATTTAAATTATATAATAAAATCTAAAAAAATAAATTTGACCCACTTCATCATCACGAAGCTTAGGTGGGAGTGCAATAGGTAATATGGTATCATCGAGCTGGTCTAGTGATGGAGCCAACACCTCATAAGTGGAACTCTTCAGAGGCTACTAATAAACCACTGGAATTTAGGCTCACATAATTTATGGCTCCGACCACTTTGTTCCTCTCCACTCATGTATTGCATGATGTAAACATGTTTTTGGAGAGTTTTATAATATATAATATATAATTATTAACAAATATCAAAGTAGAGAGGGACCCTAGTGTTAAGAAACTTAATTCCTGAATTTCTACCCAAATTCGAGACATAGAATGTTGACCTTGCATTACTGGAGCGGCGTATACCGTTCTACCGTCGCATTCACAGGTACATTGCGACACGATGTTCCATATATTTTTCAAAGATTTTGTTTTTTTTTTCCAGAAACAAAATATATATGAAACTGAGAGAGAAGCAGTGTTAAGAAACAACGAAATTAGAGATGCGAAATGATTATTAAAATCGATAAAACAATACTATTGTTGTTAAAAATAGAATTATATAAAAAATATTAAAGATAAAATTCACCATATAATCTGTTGTTTGTTTTTTCTTCAATATCTTTTTACGCTCTTTCCAAATACGCGACGAGAAATACATAATGGGCAGAGAGTGGAAAGCGGAGGGTCTTAACACTCGCTTCTTTCTGCCTACCGTGCCTTGAACAGGATACAGCGTGAAGCTAAGAGAATATCGTCCAATTTGTCCTAAAATAACGAAAATTTATATATCGACTGAGCCTCTCAACATTGTCGAGTGTGAAAATAAGTATGTTTTTAAGTATGAATAAGAACAGTCTAATAAATGTTAGGTGATTCTACAGAATTTTTAAGACCATAATGGCTCTTTGGGACAGGTGGCGCCTAACGCTGCGCTTTGTCTTGTTACTAGAGCAAGGAAATGAAAATGTTAAATATTTCCCCGAGTAGGCATCGAACCCACAACTGTCGCGTTTACAGTCGCACACGGTACGGACCATGTACGCAGAGTGAACAAATTTAAAAATTATTCATATATCCGTTACAATTACAAGGTTCAAATAAAACAAACATAGTAATTTGTGTATATTTTATTTGTGCTTTTTATATTATTAATAAACGAAATATGTACCTATTAAACAATATAAAATAATAATAATGTCTTAAAAAATTATTATGTAAACATTATTGTGATATATTTGTGAGTATCTGACTGTATGTACTCGGTTATAGTGGGTTCTATTCTTAATGGGAATATCTTTTAAGCTTCACGTTGTAAGTCGCATATCGCAGGGTAGTAGAGGAATCGTGGGAACCTAATATTCGGTTGCCATTAAGACAATTCCGTTCCCCACACCGCCGAATTTTGGAGTCATTGAGTATTGAGTGGTGGAACTCTGCGCTTTATGTAAAGTTTCGACACCTCCTCTCTAAATTATTAACGTACAGGGTATATTAGCTTTCCAAAAAATGCAAATAAAATCAAAAAATGCGTAAAAAGAAATAATTTTTTTTTTCTTTTTAAATATTCTTTTTCATACTTCAATTATAGTACTGGGGTTTTTTTTTGTTATTTTTCTATACTACTTATGTATTTACTTTTTATTACCTTTTACTTAGCACCAGTATATTACACATAATATAATATAAATGCGTTTTATAGAAGAGTATAGGCAAAAATCTTAACGTTAGTAGTTAAATCTAGTTCCAGTCTTGAAAGTGTTGCTTGAATGCAGTGGGTTCGATTCCTTCTACCACCTTTGATATATGGACCTGGAAATTAAAAAGATGTATGAAAATGTATTTTTTGTAATTTAAATATTGTTTATTTTTTTTTCACGCTTCACGCTTTGTCCCGCATAGAATATATAGAGAGTAAAGGAAACTTGGGAATTTAATGTTCCCATAGAGACATTTCCTTTACTATAAAAGAAGTGGAATTGTTTCAATTTGGGACAATTGCTTATAGGCAAGGGTCCTTATTGGAAGGAAACTCGTGTGAAGTATTGTTATTGGGTGATATATATCACTTATTGCACATACGCTCACATTTTTATACGTTTTCAAAATAAATATTGAATGTATACGAGATTTTGGTATATTAGTTATAAAAAAAAAGTTTCACGCTTGTTCCTTAATTACCAGGATAGGTAGAGGAAACCTTAGGATAAAAGGAAGTGTTAAGACACTCCGATTCCTGCGTACCGCATTTAATGAAGATTAAAAACTTTTTGAGCCTTACCCAAGCAGGATAGTTGTTAACTTCAAGATAATATTGTGCTTTTTTCATCGCTTCAGATTTTTCCTAAAAATAAAATATTTTATATTATCATAGTTAATCTTAAATATCTTTTATATAATATTTAAAAAAATTATATAAAAAAAATCTATGTAAAATAAAAAAATAAAAAAAAAGATAAAAATATTTTATGGAATTTATTTTTAATTTAATTACCATATAAATTTCAGCATATATTTTTTATTATGTCAATAATTATTAAATAAATTATGTAGTAATTAATATTAAAAAAATA
Source organism: Heliconius sara (assembly GCA_917862395.2). NCBI lineage: Eukaryota > Metazoa > Arthropoda > Insecta > Lepidoptera > Nymphalidae > Heliconius > Heliconius sara. The sequence goes on from OU860785.2 coordinate 15,873,290, forward strand.
TTTTATAGAAACAGATTATTTAATATAGTTTATTGACTCTATAACTTGTATCCCCAAAAACACATCCTTAGGATTCGGATTACGAAAAATATAAAAAAAAGGAAAATCTATTTCAATATTCCATCTAGGGAAGCACCTAGACAAATCCACATGCAAAATTTAAAACTCCTGCCACTTGTAGTTTTTGAGGTTTCGTGATGAGTGACCTTTCGGTTTCATATATATATAAATAAAAAAATACATGAATATATTATATTCTATCTTTAGTTAATATTACAAAGTTCTGATATCCAAAGAAGTATTGATCAATTGAGGACAGAAAAATGCATTTTTATCTTTATAATTTCACTGTTTTTTCCACATATAGAAAGGTCAGTAGAGGGAAACTAGTGCCAGTGGCAGGGTAAAAAAATGAAAATATTAATATTCATTCCCCTGAGTGGGGATCGACCCACAACCGTCGCGTTACAGTCACACAAGTCACACTTGTGCCCCTGCACCATGACGGCCTCAACTTTGACTTTTTACTCAAGTAATAAATTATATTAAATATTTTGTTTAATTTCTCTAATACTACCCTAGGTCCATGTCTAATACAAAACTATGAGAGTAGTTGATAAACGTGTACGCACCTTTCCATTGGACTGTTTTCCGAGCCATACATAAATACTGCTGCCAGTGTCGAGAATGTAGCATTCCTGTAACATACATAATAAATATAAATTCCAAATAAATATTAGATACGGCATAATACTTACTATACAATAACCAGTTACTGAGAAACAAAAAACTACAAAGAGTGTGAGAGTAAAAGCAATAGGTTGTGGGTTCGATTGCTACTCTAGGAAATGAAATATTTAATATTTTCATTGCTATCCTCTGGCGTCAAGGCAAAGCACGGTATCGAGTCGCAATGCCTTCAGAATTCGACAAAAATTGGGGAATGAAAGTATGGAAACGGAGTGTACTAGGTTCCCAAGTTCCTTACTGCTTTATGCTTATCCTAAAAAAAAACTATAAAACACTAAAACGCAAAAGCAATATACTCTTTAATCTTAACAATCATATTTCACAATCTTCATTAATATTGTTTATATTAATATTAACATAATGTAACATGTTTCTTAGCTTTCCTCGACACTGACTTCTATCAAGACTGTAACACAAAAATATTATTGAAATTGAAACCAGTAGTTCCTGAGGTAAGCACGCTTAACCAAACAAACTCTTCAGCCTTATAATAACAGTGTAGATAAAAATGTATTTCCTACCTTAGTGTCGAGTTGTTCTTGTGTGTACGGTCCTGACAGTTTCTTGATCTGAAGTGAACCCGTACTATCCGAGATTTCATTTAGAGCCACCTCTTTAGATGCCCCACGTTCAAAGTCCTAGAAAATATTTAAAAGATTACGAACAAAGGACAGTTGTGATAATAAGGTAGCACTGTTTAAAATTATAAAAATCCTATAAAATACATAAGAACTTTATGTAGTAACTAATAACTGTCTAGTTATTTTATTTTGAGCTTCCCCGTATACATTGGTTATTTATTATATATATTGAAAAGTTAGTTTTTTTATGAGACCTAAAAGAGAAAGAACTATACCTCATCATCTCCACCTTCTTCGGCATCTTTAACAGAGTCCTGATCACCAGAACCAAGAGCACTGAAGAACTGGTTGACATCACCTTCATTAGAGTATGGATCTGAAAGCAGAAATTATTGTAAATATATATATAGGCGGTCGTCGTGGCGTAGTGGGATAGTGTGTGATGCGTTAGCAGAAGATTTAATTCTCATTTGGAGAATGATTATTAAAATGATTAAATCTTTCCTCACTCTGGTATAGATAGCATGGCATTATGTTCTGCTACTCAACACGTAATGCCTCGAAAATTAGGCGAAAAGTCGAGATGTACTTTTTTTTATTTAAATGTAGAGTTAACAGTCCAAGTTTCGTATCAGTAGTTTTTATCTACCGTATATAACATCCATGAATCTCTGGAGAAGATATCCTTATGTAAAACCCTTCAGTTCCTGGGTGCATGACAGACAATGCACAGACGAAACTAGGCTAGGGCTAAATTGCTACTAAGAAAAGATTTTCTGAAATTACTAGAAAGTCCACGTAAACAAAATTACGAGTGACTAGTAATAAATAAAAACAAATATGACACACCGATAATCTCAATATTTCCCCTGCCACTGTGATCTTGATCCCTGATCTGATTGGCAACAGATATAGCCTTCAAACGCTCTACACTCTTCGCCTTCTCCCCGACGTACACCAAGATGTCGTGGTCTATGTCCAAGATGAAACAGTCACCCTTGTTCATAGAAGACACTGATGCTTCCACCTGAAATGAAAAAAATAAAATATAGCTTAAGGAAAAAAATAAAATATAGCTTCAGGTTGTATCCAGCATATATCAGGGTGAGCAAAGGGAACGGTGTTAAGACCCTCCGTTCTCCATGTTCCATCAAATTGACAGAGACACGCTATGTTGGAAGACGGAGTTTACCACTGCGCTTGTCATATTTCAGAGGAATTATTAAGAAATGAAAGTTTTTCTTGGCTCCCTGCTTCATCCCAAAAGAAAAAATCAAGCAGAATTGAACATTAAAAATATATAAGTATACCCGTGTGTGTATGTGTGTTGTATGTAATGTGTAAATAATTTACAGAAATAATTATTCATGAATGAAATTTAGCTAATACTTATTTCATCTGAAAAAACAAAAAAAAACGGACAACACTTGAATGACATACTTCGGATTAGTTTCTCTTTGCCTAAGATGTATATTAAAACATGTATATTAAAAATAGAACATTACCTGTCTAACTCTAACATTGCGTTTTCCTTTGATTTGGAAGAGACGTTTCTCCGCTCCAGCATTCACAGTGACATGATTGAAACCTGATGCGTGACCACCGTCTAAATACCTGATTGCTACAAAAGTAAAAAAAATATATAAGATAAAATATATTTTTAATATAGCTTCGCGCTGAATCCCGCGTACACTAGGGTAGGTAGAGGGAACCCAGTGTTAAGATACTTCGTTCCTCATACACTGTCAAAATTTCGAAACATTGTATATAGAGTGGCGGAGTTCAAAAATCATCTTACTAAAGCGATAAACTGAAATTCATTTTTCAATTAATTTATCAAAAAACATTTTTTTATTACCCCGAGTGAACATCGAACCGCCAACCGTCATGTTTACTGTCAAATATGGCATGGCCGCACATTAACCTTTTTTAAAAGCCAAATTTAAATTTAATACAACATGTGCATTAAATAAGCCCATCTCAATTCTGCCACTATACAGTCACTGTCCTTGGGTTTCGCTAAATAGACCGTTAAAGGTTACATACTACATTACTATTAGTTGAAAAATGTATTTAAAACTGTTATTTTGTATTCTACATAATGCGTAGTGGAGCAATGTCGGACTGTAAACGCGACGGTTGTGGGTTCACTTTCCACTCGGGGGACTGATCATATTTAAATTGGACAGTCAGTGGTCATCAGTTCCTCATTTACTTTAAAACTAGATTCCCTCTGCCAATTCTATGCTAAAATAACTAAAATTATACGCGAAAACGTGTTAGAAACCGAACCAGAAAGAAAGGATTACTTCTTTTTCAGCTACACGCTTTATCCCGCACATAATAGAAGAAACCTGGGTACGCACTGTTAAGACACTCCGTTTCCTATTAAGATTTCTGTTATACACACCTCGCCGAATTCTGGGAGCATTGCGTGTTATGTGACGGAACTCAACGCCGCAATGACGACTAGTTGTGTATAAAATATTTACATCTTTAATCATTGAATGATTCAGCGACTACGTAACAAATACACAAATATATATATATATATATATATATATATATATATATATATATATATATATATATATATATGGAATATTTAAAAACGTATCCAAACAAGGACATATACTTGTACAGCCATTTCCTCAGATGAATAAGGAAAAAAGATTGAGATATCGCATTACTCAATGATTATCCTCTTGTTATCCTGTTTTATAAAAATAGCTTAATAATACGGTATATACCCCAGCACTGCATCGACCAAATTCCGAGACACTGCGTGTTAAGAGGCGGAACTCAACGCCGCTAAATGTAAATAAGTTAAATACATTCAATAACCATTCCCCTAAATGGATATCGAACCCATAACTATCGTCATGCAGTCAGACGTTGGTCTCATTATACCACGGTGGTCATCTGTCTGATACTTAACCAAAAACATTGAGATTCTTTTAAAAAAATTGCTTAATTTTCTAGTCTTTTCCTGACATGCATTTTTCCAACTTTAAATTTGAGTTCCTTTTGCCTGTTCTGCTACATGCAGGATACAGACTAAAGAAAAAAAGTATCAAATATGTAAATAACAGTTTTAAAACAAAAATAAACACCTGGTTCAAAATAGGACAAAAATTGTTTAGACTCGTAGCCCTGAGTCTCCCGATGCTGTACAGCAACACCGTGGAACTGCTCATCATCGAGGTTCACAGATAGTATTGCTGCTGCGCCGGATTCATCCTGGCTAGTCTTGGATCCCAACCAGAAGTGAATGTCCCAGGACAGAGTGGATGATCCTGATGTCTGTAAGAAATATTTTTATTAAATCGCTTTTATTAATTTGATCATTATCTCTATCTATATATATGACAATCTTTTTCTGACTCTAGAAAGGCATCCTACAGTTGCAATGAAATCCCATAATCACTGATTTATATTAGACACGTGGCAACTAACTAACCAAGATTACAGGATAGATAAGCTAATGATTGTCGAGAACTATACATATAATACTATATATGGTATAGTGCTTTAATTATTTAAAAAAAAACGATTTCCTGTAAATAGCAGGATAGGCACGAATAGGTTCCCAGGTTACCTCTCCTTACCCTGCTATGATATACTGAGTACAGAAAAAAAATGTGAGAACTGTGGGTTCGACTCACAGATCAGTCAAACGTTGTATTACAGAACTACCATTGAATCAAGACGCACGATCTCAATGAATCGATTCAAATAATCTAAACCAGATTTATCGAAGGTCGGGATTTGATTTCCAACTAAAATAGATTATTAAGTAATTTTAAACATTTTTAAAGTGTTAATCCACACTTAGGAAAGATAAATACTAAATTAGAAAACGTATAAAAATTTGATTTAAAATGTTTAAAAATATTTAAAAATGTTTAAAAATATTTAAAAAATAGTACCTCTCTTGCCAAACGATAATTCTTAGTAATTATCTTTGGGTAGCGGAAATTTGTAAAAATCTCCCTACAGAGATGCTAACAACATAAGTTGTAACAAGCGTATAAGAATTTCGACGTAGCTTGGCGAAAACGTATGGCTCAGTGGTCAGAGCGCCTGGTCGGTTTCCAGGAGGCGCGGGTTCGAGTCCCGCTACGTTCAAATTTTTATACTTTTTCTAATTAAGTAGATTATTAGGTAATTTATTATGGTTCCGTACTCCTAAGATCAAGATTCCGCTGTCTGTATATCTGTCCCTCTATCAATAGGCTGTATCTCACGAACTGTGATAGTTAGACAGTGGAAATTTACACAAGTGAGGTACACTGTTGCCGCTGTAACAACTAATACTAAAAAAAATATAATTTTTTTTTTATTTAAAAAAAACATATATTTAAGGGGGAGGCGTCTACTATATAATAATCGTTTTTACTTTTTTGCCATTTTATAGATAACGAGACTTTGTGTGCGAGACCGACTCGTACTTGACTGGTTTTTATGTACTAGTGTACAGTTCGCGTAGCTTAAGATGAGCTTTGCAAAAGCTTTTTTGGCAAAAGCAGTATTAATCGGCTCTTCAGTACCAGAGAGAGGAATTATGAATAATTCTTTCTTCCAAATAAGAAATGCGGATAACCCACATTCGTCGCTAGTCGCTAGTATATAATTATATCCTATATAAAAGAGCAGTAAATGAGAAAAAAATAGAATAAAATAATATGTTAAAACTTACTTTTAAAACGATGTACGAATCACCACTATAAAATATGCCATACTGATATACAGGAACTGCCACTGGTTCAAAATCCTGATAAAAAAACATGAATGTTAAAATGAAGTGTCAAGATATTGCGTGTTAGATGGTAAAATTTGACGGCTTACAGCTGTTTTTTTTTGCAGCTCCACGCTGTATCCTGCAAGTAGTAGAATAGGTAGAAAAGAATCTAATGGGAAGATACTCCATTCCTGGGTAAATTTTCGAGATATTGAACCGCAATTGAACTTTGTAATAGGATAAGCAAATATAAATATGATTTAGATTACATAGGAGTACATTTATTTAACTTTGATATGAAAAATAAATATAAATACATAATCTAAAATAAGTTTACTCATTATCTCATATATGATAAATTAAAAATAAATTGATAATATATATTTAAATTGGAGACGGTCAAAGTGGAGTGGCCTCACAGCCTGGCTGTAAAAACTAGTTCGATTCCACTCGAGGGAATAAGTCAAAAGCCAAGGCCAACAAGATACGGCGCGTTGTTGAATTTTACTACTCAACACGCAATGTCTTGAAAATTGTTAGGAAAGTGAGGAACGGAACACGGAATTTAACGCTAGATACTCTGTACCTACTCTGCTACATACGTGATACATAGTGAAGCTATAAAAATAAAATACGTTATTATCCAACTTGTAGTCGAGACCCTTGTGGTGCAGTGGCACAAACTATAAATGCGACGGTTGGGGGTTCTCCTCGGGGGATTGAAATATTTTAATTTTTCATTTCCTTGCTTTCTTCTATCTCTCTCCGGCTCTCTGCGGCGTTACGTTCCTTCACTAAGCACACAATTTCTCGAAAATCTGCGGGAAGTGGGGAACAAAAATATCTTTATGGGAACGGAATCAAACAATGTTAAGCTTTGTAATATTACTATATAAGTAAGTATACATTACAATTAATCAATTTGTATATAAAATAATGAGTTGAAGCTTATTAAGATAACGGATTAACATTTATTTTCGATATCTAAATTTAACAAAAATATGTATACTACGTATCTTTACATTATTATATGTTGGGGCCGTCATGGTACTGTAAACGTAAACGGGGTCGATTCCTACTTGTGGGAATGAAATATTTAATATTCTTATGTCCTCGCTCTTTCCGCTGTTGAATTTCGCTAATCAAAGTGGGGAACGGAAGGTATATTAATGGAGAACAGAGTCCATTAATACTAGGTTCCCACCTTCCCTCTGCCTACCCTACTGTGTGTATATTTATTTATTTACTCTAATCACCACATACTAACACACTTTCGGTTTTAGTAGATACACACGACCAATCGTGTATTTAGAGATTTTTTATAAGGGGGCCTTGACTGTAGTTACGAACTGATATTTTTGTATAAAGGTATTGTTTTGAATTTTTCAGGTTTAGTTTTTGTCAGTGGAAATTCTGGTCACGGAGCATCCTCCCTCGCTCCATTGATATACCCACGCACACGACGGTTCTCAGTTCGAATCATACTTCGGGGAATGTAAAAAAATTGTGCTGATTATGGGGGATAGCGTGTCGTTAAAATTGGTTCCCTTTGCTTTCTTTAACAATGCGTCATACAGCGTGAAGCTTAAATGTATACTACAAAAAGTCAAATAATTCTTGAAATACAAACATAAATTCAGAAACTAAAATAAACATGTCTATCTATCAACGAGTCAATTAAAATGCCAACCAATTGTTGAACATTAGCTGATTATACCAGTGGTAGTATCTATTAATGGCTTTATGGTGAAATCGACACATGGATTCTATATGTATAGGTCTAACTCTATATCTATAGTAATATCAGTAGGGGCGAGTTTGTATGGTTGAACGCGCTAATCTCAGGAACTACAGGTTCTCATTGAAAAATTATTCTTTTGTCGGATAGCGTATTCATTGAGGAAGGATATAGGAAACATTAAACAACGATAATCGTGTTGTCGTAACCCTCTGTACTTGAGGTCAGAGTTACCTCCCGCACAAGAACGAGTCCATTTCTAACTTTTAGGTAGGTATGGACTCAATCTGTACTAAATGTTTCACTTTTTTAATTTATATTTTGTATGGTAAGAAATAAAATTCTAGGTTAAAATAATAAATAATATTGGCATGGTCCACTATGGCTAGCCCGCCAGTGATAAAGCGTTAAAATAAAACAAATCCCTTAAGGGGAAATCGAACCTACAAACATTGTTATACAATCAACATACCTCAATTCTCCATACTTCAAGACCGGCCTTCTTCCCTGAGTTTACAAACGCTGGATGCACTTCAGGCATTGTCTATAAAAGAAAAAAAAATTCTTCATATATATATACATATATTTTAAGATATTTATTTAAAAAAAAACCCGAAAAGAACGGAATACAAATTCTACATACAGAATGATCATATTTTAAAAACCTACCTCTAAATTATCCATTTTAATATTTAGTTAAATTAAATTAATTAATTTAAATTATATCTTTCCACACGACTTCTTTACTATTTTACAACAATAAGTATACTAGAAGTGCTAGAAGTGAAGAGATGTAGTCATGATGTTAAATAGATAATAGTTGACAAACAAGATAATATGGCTTTAAGTGTCAACAAGTATATTAAAATAAAAATGGTTTAACTAAAAATTTCTTAAATTTCTAATTTTCCTAAATGGTAACACAGACTCTGGCTGTGAGTGCGACGGTTGTGGGTTCGATTTCCATTCGAGGGGATTACTTTCATTTGTGCTTGTTTCAATGCGTGGGGAATATAGTGTCTTAAGATTGGTTCCCCTATCAGGGTACACCTGTTATATGCGGGATGCAGCATGAAGATATATATTTTTTAAATATTTTTAAAGTGTTAATCCACACTTAGGAAATAATTATTATTTACAGCGGGGTAAGCAGAGGGAACCTAATGTTAAGACACTCTATTCCCTACTTTCTGCCGGATTCCGGAGACATTGCGTGTTGAGTGGCAGAACTCAACGCTGCGCTTTGCCTCGACACCAGAGCGAAGAAATGGAAATATATATATATAATATAAATAAATCTAAGTAAATATTTCATCTCCTCGAGTGGGGATCGAACCCACAACGAGTCGGTTTTACAGTCACACTTTGTGCCACTGCGCAACGACTGGCCTCTTAGGAAATAACTTTTCTAAATAAATATTTTGTTTCTGGAGTTAGCTCTTTTTCTTTCTAAGTGAATAATATTTCGTTTGCCCAATAAACAGTATGTCACCGTTACCCAGTGACACAGTCTTTGGGTGTCAGCGCTATGATTTGTGTGTAACTTTACCGGGTAGGCGAAGGGAGCTTAGTGTTAAGAGACTCCGTTCCCATTAAGACACCTCCGTCTATTTCCGAGGTATTAACACTAATCTTCCATAAATATAAGTAGTAACACATCAACAACTGTGCTACAACGGTATAAATGTATTTTTAGTTTGCTCTTTGCTAATTAAAGATAATGATGTAAATAGCCTTCATTTATAGAAAATAACTTCAAAATAGTAAATTTACAGTAGTATCTACTGTTGAATGTACTCGTACATAGTATATGTTGTATGCGATGATAATAAACCACCGCCCACTGGGGCCAATGAATTTATGGGAAAAGTATATCACTCTGTTTTTATTTACCTTCCCGCTATATCCCCCATACAGAGGGTATCTGAGTGTTAAGATACTTTGTTGCCCATTTTTACATAGCGTGTTGAATGACGGAACTCAACGCCGCGCTTGTCTCGTCACCGGAGCGAGGGAAATCAACAGTGTTGCGTTTCCAATCACACGCTGCCCCACTGCGTCAGTTTAGCGTACTTTTTGTATTGTTAATTGTATTTTAGTTTTACGCTCTATTCCGCACATAACAGCGTAGGTTACCTGGGAGCTGTATTAATTCAGTTTCGTTCCCCATTTTACGCCTAATTCTCGAGGCACTGTTTATTTAGTGGTGAATCTCGATGGACGGACGTAGAAACACGCACGGTCTTACTTATTATATTGTTCATAACTACGTTCATTATGGAGGAGTGACGAATTATGTATTTAGATCATCTGATAATACAATATGACGCATTTAGATGTCTCACGATAGTTGTCAGTACTAGTTGAGATCGTCGTGGCGCAGAGGCACGTACAACGTACGTACGTAACGGGACGGTTGTGAGTTTAGTTCCCACTCGAGGACACACAGAGACAGCAACAATTGTTTCTATAATTAGCACGTTTAACTAAACAATTGCTTAACTTAAGTGAAGAATAGCTAAATTGACCAATAGACATATAACAGAGTAAGTAGAAAGAACCCAGAGTCAAGACACTCCACTCTCCACTTACCGCCAGGCATTGTTGACTTTTTATACCTACATATATATTGAACATAGGTACATAATTTATATGTAATATCCAACATTAAATCGAAGAGAATCCAACCCACGACCATATTTGTATTGTTATATTGCTGACAATTTTTTATAAAAAATCTTGCTATTATTTAACTTATATACGACACTCCAATACTGTAAACTTTATTATACATATGTATAATAAGGTTTTTAGCCAATAGAATATATATTTATTGGCTTTGGGAGGGAACACCATAAAAGTCCATGGCCGTGCCCTTGAGACTAATCGATCCGAGTCATCTCCATAGGGCGCGTCGTGTGGTTAGATGTAATATACTAAAAGGTTTCCGCAAATTATCATTTCTATAATATTTTTGAGTGAACTGTGAACATACATTATATCGAGACCAATCGTGATGCAGAGGAATCGTGATTCACTCTGGTTGAGGTATAGAGCGGCGTTGAGTTTCGCCATTCAACATGCTATGTCTCCAGAACTATCATATTTTTGGGTAAACTGTGAACATATATTATATCGAGACCAATCGTGATGCAGAGGAATCGTGATTCACTCTGGTTGAGATATAGAGCGGCGTTGAGTTTCGCCATTCAACATGCAATATCTCCAGAACTCGACAGAAAGTGGACAACGGAAGTATCTTAATGGGAATAACCCATGGTCTTACCCAGAAGCGGGATACAGCGTGAAGTTAAAAAACAGTTAAAAATCTAGTCACATTTTCATAATATTTATTCTTATGTGTAATTAATATGGCACATAATAATAAGGAACATTAATATAGTAATATGCCTTATGAGTAATTTCAATGCCGTCGTGTTGTGTAGGTATGGCTGGCTTGCTGGAAAGCGCGGCGTTGAGTTACGCCACTTAAATCTCAACATCCCGGAATACAACAGAAAGAATAGAACGAAGTGTAGAAAGAAGTCTTAACACTAACACATTTATGTTTATCTAACAGAAATAGCAGCAATAACAAAAATCTTGAACTTTCATTTGCCTTACAAACAACTTTTACTGTTGTTTTATCTTCATTGATGCATAATAAAACCATGTTAATGCCAAGATTACTCAAAATGTATGTAGTATTCGTATCTTCACGCTGTATCCCTCATATAGCGGGGTAGGCAGAAGCACAGAACACATATACCCGAAGGGCAGAAGGAAGGTAGTGTTAAGACATTCCGGTCCCCACGCACTGCCCAATTTTTGGCACTTAACGTGTTGAGTGGCGGAACTTAACGCCACACCCACCACATTGAAACGAAATAAAAATAATAAATTCCGTCAAATTGGAAACTAATCCGCAACCGTCGTTTCCTGTTACACACTGTGCCGCTGCGGCCTTTATTTGTTTTATACCGTTACATAAAAAATATAACACAATATTGTAGACAATCCAAATATCACTACATACTAAAAATGTAGTGATATTTGGATTATAAAATATACAATTTCTATAATGGATTTGAACCAGTAACTAGCGACTAAAAAGTACTGTATTATATTGCGTTATTACATTTAGTTTATGTTATCAAAATATATATTTACTCACAAAATTGACAATGCGTCCGGACACTACGAAATTCCGTCAACGACTGAAGAATTGTAGGTTCAAGATCAAGATATTGTAGGCAGCTTAGGTTTTTTACATATTTTTTTTCTTAAAAATCACTTGTTATCGTACTCACAGATGTGCATTATAATTAAATAATTTTAAATTGAGATTAAATTATATATTTGCAGATAAATAACATATTACATTATTTTGTTACTTATTGTTTATATGTAGGTTCTTAGTAAAAACTATTATACGGCAGATTTTTAATTATATTGACTCAAAACTCAGAGACATTCATTCAAAATTTAAATAAAATTAAAATATATATAATATAATATTATATATAAATAAATAAATTCAAATAATTTATTTTTGTTTATTTTTTATATTATATATGCGGTTTCTTCTTCAAAAAATGTTTTAATTCAAAAGTTTTATGATATTAGTACATACTAATAAGACTGTGTCGATTAAAATTAAAATGATTGTAAATTACGACAATATTTAATACTTACTTTGTGTACATAAAATAAACTAATAGTATAAATAATTAAAAATGCGCTATTTTTTCAACAGAACCATAAAGTAGTAAGATGAATGTAATGGGCACAAACTCGATAAGTCTACTAGTAGGCAGTCCAACGTTTCATCAGCCATCTTCCAATTCCATCATCAGACCATTTAAATGGTGCCATAATATTGTATTGTCATTTAATCTACATATAATTCGCTTTACATTAAAAAATATTTACATTTACATATTAAAAGACTTAAGATAAAATATAGATATATTTTTATATATAAATATTAATATTTAATGTTAATTAGTCGACATTTAGAGTTAATTTTAATATAATAATCATGTATAACGTTTGACTGCAGACGCGACGATTTTGGATCTCACTTCCATTCAGGAGAATGTTTTATGTACATTGTGTCGCTCTGACAACAAGACAAAGCGCGGCGTTTTATTCTGTCTTAATATAGGTTCCCATCACCTACACCGCTATTTACGGGATACAGCGTTCAGCAGAAAAAATAGTAGGTATATTTACTCACAAAATTGACAAACACGTCTGTCCGCGAAGAAACACCGTCGATGACTGAAGCTGGATTACTACAGTTTTGTTTTTGTTTCGTTACAGTCTATATAACTGGTTTTTTGTCAAAAAAAGAAATAAAGAGTTCAGTTTAGTTCAGTTCTTTAGCTCTGACGGTTAGAGTATACAAGTAGTGGTATATATATATATATATATATATATATATATAAATGACATGGAAGACTTTTAAATGAGCTAGGAATGGCTTACTCCATCAACCCCATTTTTTTTTTAAATTTTTGTGTAATATTATGTGTATACTGCACATAGCTCGGTAAGCAAAGGGAACCTGGGAGCCTTGTAAGAAAATATATTTTCTACTTTTTAATTTGTTTGAAATCGGTGTTTTTTGTTAAAACATATTTTATTTTATTTTAAGTAATAGGTAGACCTTAAAGGAACATTTATCGAATCGAAAAACTTAAAAATTAGTTAATTATGATTTATTAATTAGGAATTTCACATATGGAACAGTATGAAGTAAGCCCGACAAAAGGTGCTGTAAATCGTTGAGGAGTTCCCTCGACCTATCTAAGTCGGTCTGTGGTCGCCATCATAAGGCCTGTAGTGGCATTTAAAACCCATAAGGGTACAAAGTTCTCATCTATACAAAATTAATTAGGTCCAAAACTCATGGTAGCTACTGAAAACTGTTGAGGAGTTGCCTTAAATGTCCTTTGTCTTTATTATCAGTGACAGTAAGAGCTCATTTAAATCTGAAGTTCCCATTTACAGGGTACAGCGTACAAACACGTCGGTCCGTAAGGAAACACCGTCAATGACTGAAGCTGTTGATGAGCTGGATTACTACAGTTTTGTTTTTGTTTCGTTACAGTCAATATAACTGGTTGTTTGTCAAAAAAAATACTCAGTTCAGTGTAGTTCATAACCAAATGACAGTCAAATTGATTGGCGTGATAATGGGTTATTATTCCATTTGTCGCGTATATACATAATATAAATTTAAGACCTTATATTGTTTTCTCATGGATTTAAAATGGGTCCAAATAGGAAGCACCAGCTTTCAAGCAAATAAGGATCATCAAAATCGGTTCACCCAATCGCAAGCTCTGAGGTAACAAACAAAAACTGACAATCGAATTGAGAATTCTATTTTATTGAAGTCGATTAAAGAGTGGGTTATATTGATACTATTAACGTGAAGTCGTTCTCTATAAATTAACCATTCTATTCTATTCTAAGTGTTATCCACACTTTGGAAAGAAAAATACTTATTTAGAAATTGTATAAAAATTTGAAGTTTTCAGGAGGCGCGGGTTCGAGTCCCACTACGTTCAAATTTTTATACGTTTTCTAAATAAGTATGATTGTAGTTGTTGTTTTTTTTTCCAAAAATATTTTTTTACTTAGTCTTAAGAATGAGTGAAACCATCGTCTCAATTACAAGTATTTCTTTATATATTTACATTATTTTCGCTTATTAGGTGTTTTGGATAAAAAACTCCGTTGAGTTCCGTCACTCAACTCAATAAACGTATATACACTGTTTGCAATAAAAATCATTATAATATAATTATATTCAATTAAGTGGATACTCATTATTTAAATAATAATCGTGAGTCACAAGGTATTTCCTCCATTCAATTTGTTGCCTCCTACAATATACATACGTTACGTACGTATTAAAAAAATTTAAAACGTTATACGTTTTAAAAAAAATGTTGTTTTGTTGTTGGTTAATAAAGGATGGGATAGGAGTGATTTGTCACTACTATAAGGAAGTAAATAGTAACCTATCACTTGAATCTCTATTTCAAATGTTAATAAAATCTGTTGAATTAGGTACTTTTAATAATAATTAAAATAAGTAAATTAACGCTTTTTTCCCCTACATATACAATACCTACAATAGCAGTACTTCAAGTATTTTCTTTTAAATATATTGATAGAATACAGCTTCACCCCGCATACAGCAGGGATGGGAAGAGGGAACATAGTGTTAAGACACTCCGTTCCCCATTTTCGTTTCGACACCAGAGCGAAGAAATGAAAATGTAAATTTAAATAAATGTTTCATTTCTTCAAGTGGATCTTATATCAACGGTAAATCAAGAACATCTCTTCTTCTCCCTTACCACTGAAAGGGAGAAGAAGAGTTGTATGATGTGATCATTTTGACTATGTCTGAAGTAACCAACAATATCATTAATAAATATATTAAAAAGAACGGGACCCAAATGAAACTCACTCAAAATGTATGATTCAGAAAAACCAAGGTCACCGTAAAAGCTAATTACCACAATTACTTTAATTACCTAAGTGTTAAGGTAGGAATAATAGGTAATAATATACAAACATACAAAAGAATCTATTCTATATGTATATTATATAATTACAATTACAAAAGAATAATGTAAATGTGGTTAAATGGACATGACTAAGAGATATATATGACACATGGGACATGTGACATAACTCATTCTGAGCGCGCGAGGTAGCGCTGGCTACAGCTACGTTGGGTTACACCGAAAGATTGAGGTGATGCAATACAGGCATAAGCCTACGCCGATAAATATATTATCCAATACAAAAATATTTTTTCAATTAAAACTTTAGAATTAATTTTTGAGCTTAGCGCTCTAAACCAAATAAACTCTACAGCTTTAATATTTATTAATAAATAATTAAGAAAACGTATAAAAATTTAAACCTTACGGGATTTGAACCCGTGACACTTTGGAAACCGTTAGGAAGAGTGAAGAGAAGTGACGTGTGAATTGACACTTTAATAATGTTAAAATAAATAAAACAGCTATGTTTTAGTTATAAGAAATAATAGTAAATGATAATATATATGAAAATCAAATTAAATCAGCTTCACGCTGTATCCCGCACGTAGCAGGGTAAGTAGAGGGAATCTATTGTCAGTTAAGACACTCCGTTGACCGCCGAGTTCTGGAGGCGTTGCGCGTTGAGTGGCGCTACTCAACGCCGCGCTTTGCTTTTACACCAGAGCGAAGAAATGAAAATACAAATGTAAATAAATATTTCATTTCTTCGAGTGGAGATCGAACACACAACCAGTCGATTTTACAGTCACACTTTGTGTCCCTGCGCCACGACTGGCTTCAATTATATATTTAAAGAAGGAGATAATTAGTTTGTGGCGACCCCACATACTTCATGCTCGAAATGATTTCTCAATTTACATAATAATTTAAGCTTAAAACGCGAAAAAAAGGTAAGCGCGCCAAAAGTAAAGCTTTTTTTTAAATGACATTTCTCTATTTTAAAAATCGTCGATCTGGTAACGAGGCAAAGCGCGGCATTGATTTCCGCCAGTCAACACGCAATGCCTTCAGAATTTGGCGAGAAATGGGGAAAGGAAGTGTCTTAATGGGAACGGAATGTCTTGTCTCTAGATTCCCAGGTTGCATCTGCTACGTGTGGGGTAAAGTGTGAAGTGCCCCCGAATGAGAATCGAACCCACAACCGTCGCATTCACAGCCAAATACTGTTCCACTGTTACACAAGAGTTTCAGTAGAACTGATATGATTTACGAAAATAACTTTAATAGATCATTTAAAAATTTACGACTTTATTTTAGATTATTCTTGTACTTGTTCTATAAGAACGACCGATATTCAAATGCCAAGGGGAATTACATAATTTTCGACACTATCAAATTTGTGGATATTTTCGTGTTACAGTTTAATTTTGAATGACATTTCTATGTTATTTATATTTTGATAGTGGGAGCGAATCTAGTCAACAGTCAAGTTAGTTCATAATAAAGAACTACTATTTTAATGCTGTTTCTTATCAAAACGGCGAAATCATAATAAATATTAATGTAATCAATCATTCACCTAAGTAACATAACGCTACGATGTGACTGACGTTGACGTTGGTTTGATATTACCAAAGCCGCCGGATACTACCGCGGATACAGATTTTTAAGACAAATATACGTTTGACACGAATTCAGATACGGATTTTAGTAAACGAAAACTTTCTAGGGATCAAGTAAAAAATTCAAAAATTCAATTAACAATCGATCGATGGGATCAAAACAACTGCATGATATTTAAATCAAAATAGTTTAAAAAAGTAAAAAACACATTCAACAAAATGTTTTCTCGAAACCACGTGAACATATTGCATTGTATATGGCTAACAACGCCGTGGCTGCCCTGAAGCCAGCTTTTCCGAATTTATCCGCATTGTTCATTGAAGAAAAAAATATTCAAAAGTGAGAAAAATCTTAAAATTAAGTCTACAGCTAAGGTCAGGGCGGTCTTGACTTGTTGACCGTACTGTTTTTACTACACCACGAGGACGGCTTCTAAATGGTGAAACACTAGTAAACATATTTTTCAATTCAAGCGAAAATTTATTACATAATGATTAATACGAGTATATTTAGTCAAAATTTATAATCAAAGTCAAATGAAAAACGAAAGTCTAAATTAGTGCTAAATTAAAAATGAGAATCTGTGATCACATACCTACTTAAATTCTGTATTTTCTCTACAATCGTAAATCTTATGCCAAATTTAATGCCACACAAACAAAACCTAGGATACTTGCCAAAAAGACAGGGTGATTCATGTTCTCCTTGGTATCTTACTGAAAATGACTACATTTTATTAACTATATTTCCTTTAACATGTTCTTGTTTATACAAAGTCGAAGTATTTTGGTTTAATGGTTATTGTGAGTTCAATTATCCTATCCTACTAAAAGCGAATGCTTGTGAGGATGAATGTTTGTCCTACTTTCACGCTAAAACTACTGAACGGATTTAGATGCAACTCTTCAGGAAAATAGCTTATACATCAAAAGAACACTTAGACTATAATTTATGTAAAGCTCAACTTAAATTCTGCATATTTTAAGCACTATATTATGATGGCCTGACTGTTCGATCCTACAACCAAAAATAACTAACATTTTTGGTCTAGATCCAAAGAAACAATCAAATATTCTTTAGTCGTTTTTTTTTTTAATAAAAAAAATGTTGCAGCTGTTTATAATATGTAAAACACTAGCTTTTACATGTGGCTTCGTCCCCTTGATCTAATAGAAAATTTTTAGTCCAAAAAATATTTTTCAGCTTTACTCTGTATACCGCACACAGTCGGGCAGGCAGAGGGAACCTGGAAACCTAGAGTTATTATTCCGTTCTTATTAAGTACTTCCGTATCCACTTTCCGCCGAGTTAAGGCTCCATTACCACATTCATATCATATCTTCCATCTCTACTGAATATCTTTAATAAGTAAACCCCTTTATTTAGTTGTTCTAATATAATCCCTTTACATAATAATCTTAATTTACATCTCCTCGAGTGGTCTCCTCCAGTTGGTTTTACAGTCACACTTTGTGCCCTTGCGCCACAACTGGCTTCACAATTACAATATATATTGTAATAATAATTTTTTCAATATCATATCGTAGATTTATAAACCGTTGGTTAAAACTATTATATGATATGAAAGTCCTATTATTGAGTTACATTAAGAAAAAAAATCACCAACGCAGACTCAACAGTCGGGCTGTACTTAAAATTTATTGAAAATCACTGAACATACATATATGGAGGTGAAATGGGTACTGGAGTAGCCTACCCATAGAGTACTGCTAATCTGTCGATCGAGTTACCTGTATAAAAGGGTAATAGTAGAAAAAAATATCGACGAAGTCATCTGTGCATAAGTATACAGCAGATAACTCCAACATTTCTTCGCTCTGGCGTCGAGGCAAACATACAATGTTTATACAAGGTTCCCTCTACCTTCTCTACTGTATGCGGTATACAGCGTGATTTTTAACATTTTTAAAGTCTTTCTTTATTAAGTGTGGAATAACACTTTAAAAATGTTAAAAGTATTTAATAAATAGCTATTTCTCTTGCCAGACGATAATTCCTGGTAATTATCTTTGGGTACAGGAAATTTGTAAAAATCTCCCTACAGAGATACTAACAACATAAATAAATAAGTTGTTACAAGCGTATAAAATTTCGACGTAGCATAATGAGAACGTGCGGCTATAGTGGTCAGAGCGCCTCGTCGGTTTCAAGGAGGCGCGGGTTCAAGTCTCACTACTTTCAAATTTGCATAGCTGCATGCATAAGTAGCTATAATAGATACTCCTATATGAAGATAGCCAATAAATAAAAATAAAATTGAAATATTAAATAAGAACTATTATTAATTTAATTTAAAAAAGTAGATTTTATGATAGTTTATTAATTTAGTAGGGTAGGCAGAGGGAACTTGTGAGCCTAGGAACCTAAGTAAGGATGCAAAGCGCGGCGTTGAGTTCCACAACTCAACACGCATTGCCTCCAGAATTCGATGGAAAATGGGGAACGGGAATGTCTTTACACTAGGTTCCCTCTGTCTACCGTACTTTGTATGGAATACAGCGTGAGATTTTAATGAAAAAATATATAATAAAGAACAAAATCTATGATAATATATTGTTATACAAAAGTGCTATTAAATTATAACAAGTCCTTTTTAAAATTCAAAGTTGTGTACGTCACGTTTCATCTCAACAGATTTCGTATTTAAATAGATTGAGCCCTCAAAACTCGTATATTATGACAAACAATACGCTTAATACGTTTTTCTAAGTAAATGCTATTATATAAATGTAGGCGCTAGCATATAAAATTTACTAATGATAGTAGAAAGAAAAAAATATCTAGCATTACGTTGTTTTACCAAATGGGAGATAGGGAGAGGATCTCAATGCAGTAACTTGGACTAAACACCCATGTGTGGACTTAAAGAGTTCCTCTTGAAGTTTAAATGCACTTTATACTTAGCCTCGCTTTTTTGAGGCCAGTCGTGACGCAACGGCACAACTGCGTGACTGTAAACGCGACTGGTTGTGGGTTTGATCTGCTCGAGGAAATGAAATATTTATTTAAATTTATATTTTCATTTCTTTGTCAAAAACAGCGGAGTTGAGTTCTGCTACTCCACACGAATTGCCTCCAGAATTCGACTGAAAATAGGGAATGGGGTGTCTTAACAATAGGTTACCTCTGCCTTCGCTGCTATATGCAGGATACAGCGTGAGGCTGATTTTTTTAAGTCCAGGCCGTTGTGGAGCTTTGGTTCAAGGTGTGACTATAACCGTAAACGCAGATGGTGTGACGCAGTTCAGTAGGAACTTATAAAATTAGATCGTTAAAATTACAATGGATTTTTTTATAAAGGAAAAAAATTTGAACTAGCTTTAACCTGCGTCTTTACACGGGCGTTAAAGAGAAAATAGTAGACATGTGATACATTATAAGTAAGTCCGAAGTAACCTGACCGCATATACTAATAGAAAGACAGGCTAACAACAATTATAAAACATTTCTCTTAGTTTTAATATCCTTGAAATTAAAAACTAAATGCACTTCAAAGAAAAACTTCATTTTAAAACCACAGACAGATATAACGATTTTATTAACTTATACGCAAAATTATAGACAAAGTATATATGTGTTATCATTATAAAGCAACTTGTTCATAATTTTACGACTTACTTTCAACGATAAACCATTTGTACAGCTGGCCGCCGTCGGAGCTAGTAATGACAATAATATCTCAAAAGGTAAGAAATAGTTTTAAAATGTATTTTTTTGAAAAATTATATAAGTAAAATAGATATTACTTAGAAAGAAGAAGAAGCCCACTAGGTGGGTATGAAATATTTAATATTTCCATTTCCAGGCTCTTATATGTAATGCCCTCAGAATTATCTATATATATAAAAGGACTTGTTCTGACTGACTGAGGTAAGACGCACGCACAGCCGTAACCGCTGATGGTAGAAACGTGAAATTTGGACAGATGTTTATTTTTATAATCTGGACATCCACTAAGAAGGGATTTTGAAAAATTTTAACCCTAAAGGGATGAAATAGGGGTTAAAAGTTTGTATGGATTTTTTTTAAAACAGCACCGATTTTTATAAAATTCGAAATTCAGACTCTTTAAAGTATTTCATTGAACACGTGTTTCATAGTTTATTAGAATTCACCACATAAGGGTTCAAATAAGGGGTTGAAGGTTTATATGGAAAGATCTTTAAATCGCCACTGATTTTTATAAAAAATTAAATTCAGACTATTAAAAATTTTATTGAACACATGTTTCGTGGTTTTTCTAGAATTTACCCCTAAGGGTGGAAAAGCGGGCGAAGCCGCGCGCGCTTACTAGTATATTATAAGAACGATATTCTCTATATTGGAAAGGAGTGTCTTAACTCTAGATTCCCAGTTTCTCCCTGCCTACCCTTTTATGTTCGGGATATAGTGTGAAGCTAAAAAAAAACAACATAAAAATATTTTTTTAATTCGAAGCAATAGTTCATGAGATTAACGCGTTCACATAAATAAACACATAAGCTTTACTATATTAAATTGCATTTAAAATTCCAGGTACTAATAATATGTGGAATAAATGCTGTCTCAATAGGCAATGGATTTATTGCTGGGCACGTGGCAGCGATGATACGGTCCTTGAAGAAGAAAGATGACATTGCACTAGAAGAAAGCGAAATTTACTTTTTAGGTATGATCAATAAGCTATCATGTGGCATACTAACCGTAGACAGCATCTTTGTTTGTGCGTACTTGATGCACAAAATAAAAAAAAATGAAGTTAACAATGTACTTCAAACAAAAAAAATTAACAAATTAATAGGTAAATATTTTTTTGGCTCTACTTGTTACTTTGACAAGGAAATGAAAATATTAAACACTTGTGGTCCTGCGCCACGATTGGCCTTTTTTTGTTTTAATTAAAAATGTTATTTGTTGTTATCAGAAGGAGTATTTTAAGAATAAATAAATCAGCTTCACGCTGTATCCCACACTCAGCATGGTACGCAAACACAGGAGGGAAACCTTGTGTTAAGACACTCCGTTCCCCACTTTCTGCCGAATTCTGAAGGCATTGCGTGTTGAGTGGCAGAACGCAGCCACGCTTAGCCTAGACACCAGAGCGAAGAAATTGAAATATAAATTTAAGTAAATATTTCATCTCCTCGAATGGGGATCGAACCCACAACCAGTCGGTTTTACAGTCACACTTCGTGCCACTGTGCCATCACTCTTAATCGTTGAGGAGTTGAGTCAACTAGAAATGCTTTAAAAAATCGGCGTAAAATGGTGAACTGAGTGTCTGAATACTAGATTTCCTCTCCCTACTATATCATATATGCGGATATATCTTGAAGATGAACAAACATTTCTTTCAATTAATTCTAGAAGTGTAAAATGTATATATTTTTTGGTTTCAGCATCATCTGTTTACTTCCTCAGTGTAATTGGTTTGGCGTTAGCGGCGATTATATCTGACAAAATCGGTAGAAAATGGTCATTCATCATCTTCTCTACACCGATGATGGTGAATTTTATTATTTTATACTTCGCCCAAAATATGACTGCACTTGTGATTTCTAGATTTTTGGGTGGAATAGCGCTAGGTGGCTTATTTGCTTTGAAAATATGCACGACTTCGGAATACGCATCACCCGATTCAAGAGGATTGTATCTCAATTTGATAAGTACACTAGCACCATCTGTGGGAACAGCTATAAGTCACGCATTAGGAAATATATGGCATTGGAGGATCGTTGCCCTAGTGGGCATTATACCATCAGGCATGGGGATAATACTGCCTATTTTTTTGGGAAGAGAGTCCCCATTGGCTAGCTTCTAAAGGTAAATTTGAAGAATGTGGTAATGCATTTCATAAAATACACGGAAACGATGAAAAATCCGAAATTGAGCTGCAACTGATGTTAAAAATGGAGAAGACGAAATTAAGAAATGCACAAGAAACAAAATCTCTTAGTACATTTAAAAATATACTATTTATATTCAAAAAAAGATATTTCTGGGAGCTTATTGTTTTAAGTATTCTTATGCAAATTTATTTGACTGCTGCTGGAAAATTAAGTTTCAATGCTTTGGCTATTGTTATTATTGAAGAAATTACTGGATCACATAATGTATTCTTCTTTACGTTAGTTGTAGATGGCTTCATAATAACCGGTGCATGCTTATCATGTGTTTTGATAACCAAAATGTCTATGAGAAACATGTTGTTTACAACAAGTATTGTAGCTATCAGCGTTTTAATTTTATTAAGTGTCACTGTATACTTCAAAACCACCGACTCCTTGCTTCAGTGGCTTAGTGTGATATTATTATCTGTTTATTTTTTAATTTTAAAAGCAGGACCGTATCCTGTTCTAGAAGCACTTTTGGGTGAAATTTATCCTCTGGAAGTGAAATTGTTCTGTTTCTTTATTTCTTGTTCAATTTTAATGGGAGCCTTGTCTTTGAATATATTTTTGTTACCATATATGGTAAAGGCAATGGGATATCACGGATTGTTCTTTCTAAACGCCATGCTAATGTCTTTAAGTCTTACGTATATTTGGTGGAGATTACCAGAGACGAAAGGAAGAACATTACAAGAAATCGAATTATATTTTAAAACTAAAACTTTTGTGATATTGATAAACTAAACAATGAGCAAATAAAAACATTGATTTGAAAAGTGGTCTAAGTTTTGTATTTCATATTTATAAAGCAATCTTTATAAACGATAAACATATAAAATTCTGACATTGGATCAAATTTAAATTCAAATTCAAATAATTTTATTCAAATAATTTACCACCAGTTCACTAAAGTTAATGCCTCATGACCTGAGAAGGATTTATTTTTTTTTAATTAATTTTAAACAAATACATTTTTATTTATCTGTGACAATGATCCTAACCTGAAGATTCGGAATATGAGACCAGTCTTGACGTAGAGGCACAAGTGTGGGACTGTAAATGCCGCCAGTTGTAGGTCCGATCCCCATTCGAGGAAATGAAATATTTATTTAAATTTATATTTCAATTTCTTCGTGTTTCGGAAGCAAAGCGCGACGTTGAGTTTTGCTACTCAACACGCAATGCCTCTGGAATCCGGCGGAAAGTGGGGAACGGAAATATCTTAATGGGAAAAGAGTGTCTTAACATGAGGTTCCCAAGTTCCCTATGCCTACCCTACTATATGATACTACGTGAAGCTAAAAAAGTGATGTCTAAAGTAGTGTTATAAACCTGGGAGAAGGTAAAAAATGAAAAACAAAAATATAAAGGAAGTACTTCAGTACTTACATACTTATGCCAACCATTACCTACGACAATAAAATTTGAATTTCAAAATATATAAAAAAAAACATAAAAAAACCTTAGGTAGCTATATCTAAAATTCCATATATTCATGTATTCTGACCTATCGCAATGTCAAATTGAAAATCTATTTGTGATTTATACTTTTATAAGTATAGGTGAGATTAAATAAAATTAACTTGGTCCAATTTATGGATTCCCAATGAATGGGAGAATGATTTTTGCCAATTTTCCTTGCTCTGCTAACATGACAAAGCGCAGCGTTCAGTTCCACCACTCAATACGCAATGTCTCATAAATTGGGAGAGTGGAATGCCCTAACACTAGGTCACCTCTCCCTACCTGATATATACGGAATATAGTGGGAAAGTGTAAAAAGGAACATGTCAGCAATTTTTTATCCGAGGCAATATGATGTGGCAATGTTACGCGTAATTTATATATTATAAGTGTATAGTTCAGCGTTGAGTTCCGCCTTGAGCTAAAAAAACTAAAAAGTAGTATGCAAATCACAAAATCTCAAAGTAACTAACTATTCTTAGATATTTTTACAATAATAAATATCTTGATTCATTGAAAGAGTCAATATTTGTACAGATTTAACAATATCTGTCATTATTTGAATTATACATGAACTAAATTCCAATGAACTATTCTATTATATCTTATAAAAGTAAGAAAAATATATATATATTTTAATTTGTTTTTAGGGAACGGAAGGAAGTGACTTAATATGAAAAGAGTATTTTGCTATGTCTTCTATATGCGGGATACAGCGAAAAGTTATTAAATACAATAATATGGTTTTTCAGCTTAAGGATATTTTCACAATATATTAAACAGCGTAGGTAGATATTAGCTTGTTTCAAGACACTCTGTTCTCCCACTTTTGTGTGCCATACATTGACTGCCAGGACTGGGAATTTTGCATTAAAAACATTATAAAATAGCAGTAACATGTAACAAAAAGCGCGCATATGCGATCTATAATAAATAGTGTTGTGCTTATCTGTTTTAGTAAAGAACCTTTTGATTAACTACCTAGATAAGGTGACAAGGTACGAGGACAAGGGCATAATTGAAGATCAAATATAAATAGATAACGAAATGGTCATTATACATAATGTTTTTGTCATGACCACTTTATATGGAACAATTGTTTTAACACTATAAAAGAGATTTTTCCAAGTATCGTATAATCAAAAAAAAATCCTACGTCTAAGCTGTTGAAGTATCTTGATCAAATTTTTCAGAGTTTGAAATATTTTACCATATTTGCTGCACTCGTAAAAGGAGCGTAAATGCTTCCACCCTGTATATCAGCTAAAGTGTTACCCAAAAATATCTTCTATCTTCGAAGCATTAACGAAAATTATAAAGAAAAAAAACGCCCCGAACTGGAGACGGAATTCGCGAACATAGAAAATAACAGTTCACAACTTAATAATAACTTGGGAAGCAATGGATAAATACTAAAAAGAAGTGCAGTCTCGTTCAAGGCCAAATAACTGGATTTTAATCAAGATTTTTTTTTTCTACAATCAATCAAACGTACGTCCGATAATGGTGTCCCTGTCCGTGGTGACCATGTCATATAGTACATATGAAACCTAATTAATTGAATATATATTAATTGAATATATCGGTTATCAAAATTTTAATTCGCATTTACACATATTGCACACACGTAAGACCTATACCGGTCTTTGCTTTTGCTTTTATTTAAGAAGAATTAAGTAGTTTCTAAAAATATTTTTCGTACTTGGAGGGTATTTAAGGACCAGTCTTAATATTGGGTTCTCTCTGCTTACATCCTGACATATGCGAGATAAAGCGTAATACAAAAACTGTGCATTCAAACACGTTCCGCTTCAATACTTTTCTAGACTTAAGGACAAGATGAAAAGACAATAATTAAATTGATAAAATATGTGTGTAAAATTTCATTATACGACAACAGAACCATTGTCCGAGGTCAGTCGTGGCCCATGTGCACGGGCGTGCGACTGTAAGCGCGATAGGTTGTGGGTTCGACTCCATATTTTTTATATTCTATAATTTAATTTAATATTTACTTGTATTTAACGAGGTAAAGCGCAGTGCCTTCACGCAGGCGGATAGTGGGGAACGAAGTGTCTTAAAACTAGGTTCCCAGGTTTCCTCTGCCTACCACGACGTGTACGAGATACAGCGTGAAAAAGAAACTTTTTAATACTTTGTAATTTTCAAACCAGAACTGTAATGTGTGTTTAATACAACCAAAACTGCTGAGCTTACAATCTTGAATTTTTTTAGATAAGTTCCATAAGTGACAACTAACAAAGGAATTTCGGAAAACACACTCCAAAGGATATATATGAAGTATATATATGTCATAGCTTTGATTTTATCATATCTTGATTTCTTATAATTTATTATCTATTACAGTACAGTACAGTAGAGCGAGCCATCTAACAGGACAATTATATTTACAAACCATCTTGGAACCTACTGAAGTAGGTACAAAACAATTTCATCCACATCGGTCCAGCTGTTTACTAGAAAGGGAGTGACAAACACACATACGGAATAGTTATACATATATGTATACATATAACATAAATGGAGTTTGCAGCGTTGACATTGTTCCCTCACGCTTATGTTATCAAAGTATTAACAATAAATTTAATATAAAATTGGCAATATATTATTCATTTAATGTTTTGTTTTGTTTCGTTTGTATAATTAATTGGTTCTCAATTCTATTCCGTGCTAGGTCAACTTATATCTCTCATCTAACTGTAAACGTAGTGGTTGTGAATCGATTTCCGCTCGGAAGATTGAATTATTTTCCTTTTTCGTGGCAACCTAAAGAGCAGTATTGAATTCTGCAATTCCAGTGGAATTGAGTCACAAATTTACACTGAGTTTCTCTAAATTTAACTAAGCTAATTCTATTTCCAGCTCTCTTTTACGGATAAGGAGGATTGAAATGTTAAAGTTATTACTTTGACTCTGATTATAAAATTTTCAATACCACTGCGCAAACAAGGATGGTGATGTCTTTGTCAGTCTTTATGTGTTTATTAGGAATTAGAAAAGGGGTAGGTCCCCTTTTTCCTTCCTTCCTAAACGAATTAAATCTTCTCAAATCCCTGTAAACTTAAAACAGGTCCTGACTGTAAATCTTAATAAACTATTGGTTTTACCCGTTTAAAGTGTTGTACTGTTGGATTTTTTATTTTCTTTATATTTGACTCATTGTAACTGTAACCCGCAATAATTTTCACTCTTCAATATATTAAAGAGGCATGATGTAATTATACCTTAGGAGACCGATATTTGTAAGCATTTATTTAATTAAATAGTTTATTATAGATTCAGCAAAAACAATATCATAACTTTATTATTTAACTTGAATAACAATTTTGATTCCATTTTCAAATAGTTTTCTGTTTGTACCTGTTTAGAGGTGGCATGATTTTTCCAATATCATATGCGATTTTCTTTCAAGTGGTGTTGGATTCATATAAAAAACTTATGAGAATGCAATTTTTCTCCAAAAACGCATTACCAAAAATGTTATTAAAAGTGATTGCGGCAACATTCTTGTAGGCAACTCTGGAGTAATCTATTCTACTATCATATATCATTCTTATATATGTTTAATTAAAAAAAAGATACCTGCAGATTTAGGCACTGGAATCTAAGGCCATAAGGAACAATCCAAATTTTATAAATTTACTTTTCAGTAGTTTTTGAGATATGAATTTCTGGTCCTAGTAAATATTTTAAGTTGACTTAAGATTTAACTACTTTTAATATGTTATTTTCGTCATATGTTTTAATATTCCGCTCCTAAGTCTATTTTTAAATTGTATTTCGTTTTAGGTGAGCTCTTCTTAAACGAAGCCCAGGGATGAGGGCTGTTAAGTTTAACACCGCAATAAAAAATATCTTTTATGGAATATGTGGATGTGTAATCTTATGTACCTACTTGTATTTAATTTTTTTAAGGAACTTCTAATATTATCATTGAAAACGTGCTAAAATAAATTTATTTTAAGGAAACTTCTTGGATATTTTTCTTTTTTTTTTTATTAGCTTCACGTTGTATCCCGCACAAAGCAGAGGCAGAATAAACCTAGTATTCCCCACTTTCAGCAGAATTTACAGTCTAAAATTATGCCTGGCTTTTCACGTGACGTTTCTCTAGTATCTTCGATACTGTGTATTCGAAGGTCAACCGAGGTCTCCTCCTACCTCTCTTACCACTCACTTTTCCATTATAAAACTTTTTTGCCATTCTTTCATCACTCATTCCTTCGACGTGCCCAAACTAGCTGAGCACGTTCCTAACATCTCTTCATTGCGGATTCGATCAGGTAAACTGATTTCGCATATCCTACAAAGAGATCATTTCTCCACAGCATTCATTGTTCTTTTATTCTTCTTCTGGAATACCCACGTTTTGCTGTCGTACAACAGCGTCGGTACCAATACTATCGCGTTTATCACGTCGTGTTTATAGTCGCATACTTATGCACGATTGGCCTCTGTCTGTCTGTCTCCTTATAACTACACTACTATATGCGGAAGAGATGTGAAGCTGTAAATACAATCCAAAGTTCATCAGAGTATGCGCTTGCAACCATTGATATCCTGTCAAGCAGCCACATAGTCTTTGCAAATTTTTCAGGGCCAGAGTACCGTCTGCCCTATCCACTTGGTGTCGCTGTAAGCCTATGGGGTAACAGCATTACCTTATGTTCAAAGTGTCGTAAACAGGGTATCTGTGACTTAAAAATAAATAAATCAGCTTCACGCTGTATCCCGAACACAGCAGGGTAGGCAGAGGGAACCTCGTGTTAAGACACTCCGTTCCCCACTTTCTGCTGAATTCTGGAGGCATTGCGTGTTGAGTGGCAGAAAACAACGCCGTGCTTTGACTCGACAATAGAGCGAAGAAATGGAAATATAAATTTCATCTCCTCAAATGGGGATCGAACCCAAAATCAGTCGGGTTTCCAGTCACACTTTTTCCACTGCGCCACGACTGGCCTCATAATCATCTGTGACTTGCTTTTTGAAAACACATGTGGGGAGTTTTACTATTTTAAATCTACTGGCGTTTTGTATAGAACCTTATGTAGGTACACATATGTTGATATGTTGTATTAGAATTGATTTACAGCTTAAACCTAGGGCTTAGGGATTTTAGTTCAGTCATTGATCAATATTTATTTTAGAATTTTTTTACCTTTACTCATTATGCCGCACATAGCGGGGTAGGAATACGAAACTTGGAAATCATGTGTTAAGATACTCCGTTTCTATTTAAATACTGCTGTTTGCTAATATCCGTCGAATTATGGAGGCATTGTATGTTGAGTAGCATTTTATAAGTATGACCTCTAGTACAATTGTATCAACAATCTAAAGATTACTAAATATAATTAATTTTTGCTATCAAGGCCGTCGTGACGCTATGGGAATTTACGCAAATAAATTATTTTCATTTCTCCACTATGTTAAGGCGCGGCGTTGAGGTCCACTACTTAACATGCAAAGTTTAACATGGTCTATTGTCCTAACACTAGATTATCTCCTTACTATATGAGGGATATAGCTTGAAACGCATGACTTTTATTGTTAGTAGCTTTTCACTTTAAACTAAATTGGAATTTGTAATTTTTTAAGATATATTTCAAATATATTTTGTTTAAGCAATTGTGACTACTTGAAATACAAAAAAAAGGATGAGAAAATCAAACAATACATATAAAAATATGAGTAACATTTATTTTATATCACAATCTAAATATAATATAATAGAATTATGCGAAAAAATTTCATTTCATTCATTAATATATCGTATCGTAATCCACCAGACAAAAACAGTCGTTTCATTAAAATCCTAATTGATCCGTTGCCACAACCCGTTGAGATTCACGGGTTAGTCGCTTTATATTATATATCTCATCTATCCAGTCCCACTATAAGTTATCCATCAAATAAATAAGTTTTGAGCGATCCCAAACATATGTTGCGTCCAAAATTTAGGTCCAGGATAATGGGCCAAAGCTGGTGCCAATTCTCTAAGAAATAAAAAGAGGAAAACAGTCAATATTTTCACAATTATGGCAAAAGATTGATGTTTCGTTCCTAAATTTGAACACAAATACAAATGGGTAGGTATTTTCTAACATTATGAGTTCAGTGCTTTCTAGGTAAAAGATATAAGCTGTAGGTATCTTTGGGCAGAGCTACACATGCTGGTTTCTGTCTCAAATCTTCTTTGTTTACTGCTGCTATGTCAAACTCTTGCATGATACTTGCGAACATAACAAAACTCATTGTCGTGACCAAAGTTTGTCCTACACACGTTCTTTTGCCGATGCTGAAAGGCAAGAAGTGGGGGATATTCTTTTTTACACTAACTACTTCTTTTTCAACTTCTGTCACTCTATTTATTGGTCCAGTTCTTTCTCCATCTGACTCCATCCCTGAATCGCATTGAGAGTTGCGTCTCGCTCTTACTTTGGATTTTTCTAAGAAACGAGATGGATCGAATTTTTCAGGTTCATCCCAATATTTAGAGGATGTATTTAATTCGTAATTGTTAATAAAGACGATTGTTCCTTTTTCGACTCCATAGCCGGCGATATTAGCGTTCTCTGTTGCAACGTGAGGAACGATGGGAGATGAAGCGTATCTGAGGCACTCTAGGACTGTTGCTTCCGTATATGGCATTAGAGTTCTATCAGCTAATGTAATGGCTCGTTTGCCTTTAGTGATTCCGTCAATTTCAGCTTTGATTTTTTTGCCTACTTCTGGATCTCTGGCAACAGCGGTAAGACATAGCATAACCAAGTTACCAACTGATGAATGTCCTCCTAAGAAATCTTCCAACATAAAAATTATAGTGTTTCTATCTACAATAGGGTCGTCACGTAGCACTCTCAACAAACCATCCAAGAAGTCTTTTTCGGGACTTTCTAAATCTAAATTCGTCTCCCGCTGTTCAACAATTCTGGATAGAATGAAGGTGCGAATCTCTTGTGACCAATTCGAAAGTTTATCCATATGCTTCTTATAGAACGGGGCTAACCATGGCAGGAAATCAACGGCGTACCCCTGATTAATTTCCCAGAAAATTTCGTCAAAATGATCTACGATTTTCCTGAACTCTGTATCAGTTTCGGTATCAAATCTTACATTGCACATATAATTGGAGAACATATTCATGGCAGTGGACATAAGTAGTGGCTTCAAATTTATGGCATTAGTGGATGACCTGGTCATGTGCTTCAAAGTTTGGACCAACTCAATAGATTCGAAAGTAGCGACAGATCCAATTCTTGAAAAGTTATCGGTGTGCTGTTTTGGGCCACAGTGACGCCTTGCCAGGTTTCTACGACGCAGCTGAAGATTCGACCAATCACATAGCGCCAAAGCTGTGAACAATGAAAAATATTGTTAAAATATATCATCTTTTTAATATTTATTTTATTGGGACGTTTAAATAAATATAAAATTATAAATATTTTAAATTAACTTCCTTAATACTAAAATCGTCCAAAGAAAGTTGACTGCTAGCTTTAAAAAGTGGAAAATTGGGCGGTGCGTGGGGAAAAGAATGTTAACTAAATTTCTCTCTATCTAACCAGCTATATGCAGGATAAAGCGTAAAGCACGTTTAATATATTTTTTTACATAATAATTATTTTTTGTTTGCATTTCTCTTATGTCCTTAACTAGGTTCACTAGCTAGTGAAGCCGCAATAAATACTCCTGTCTTTAAACTTGAACACTCTGTTTTCTCTCCAATACATCACTAAAAAGTATCACTTTAAGATTTAAATATATTCTGAATCCATTCTATTTTAGTCGATCATTTTCAATATATGCGCAAACGTAAGTACCTTTGTATGCATAATATTCTACTGACGTCAAGACATACATATTTTGTTACCGATTTTTGTTCAGAATTATGGTGTTGTTAGGTCTAAACTTCAATACAAAATATTTGTATAGAAGTATAAAAGCTGAAAAGTTCTTTCTGTTGAACGTGCTTTTCTCAGTAACTTCAGGGTCGTATGTGGTTGGGTTAAGGTAGGTTGAAAAGTAATTTATACCACAAAAATATAAAGTAGTCCATTTATCGAGGAAAGCTTAGGAGGAGGCCTTTAGATCCCAAAGTGGTCCAGGTGGACCCTCAGGGTCCTCGAAAGTTTTGACGGGGGGTCTACGTTGTCGTTGGCGTGGCAAAAAAATCAAAGTTCACAATTCACAAGCGTGTGTCTACGAAGATTCATCTCAATTACACCAAAATCAACAATCAAATTGAAATATAACAGAAAGTATCATTAATAATTACATAAGTTTATGAGTGGATGTCAAAATAGTGAAGTTGGTTAGTACCACTTTACATTTTGATATCCACTGCCAGAACAATCAAGTAATTAATTAACCACAATTAATAAATTAAATAATATATAATTTTTAAAGATTATCAATTCGCGGTTGGAACTCAGCAGCTTCGCAAATTTTTATAGTTAGTCCACAGGAACCAACAAAATTTTGAAAACTGTCTATAAGAAAAAAGTATGGGAACTTCTGCTATAGGCTTATATAACGTTTATCGTTCCGATATATTTCGATACAAAAAACTGTACCTGCCGTTAGAGAAACCTCGGGCATAATACACACACACACATACATGTATATATATATATATATATATATATATATATATATATATATATATATATATATATATATATATATATATATATATATATATATATATATATATAGCTTTAAGTATTGTAAGCGCTGCTTGTTTCCCGATATAAAATAAATAAATAAATAACACTAGGTGTGGTTGTGAACCCACAACCACACCATCACGCTATCGTGATTCGCCACGATGGCCTCAATTCTATAAAATTTATAACGCAATTTCAGTAAAATATCATATTACGTTATTTAAGCTTCTAAAACTATAAACAATCTAAGTATTATATTTCAAAATTTTGATTTTGCTAGATCGTTAAAAAAATGTGTTTAAGTGGTTTCATGATATCTACATAGGTAGTACGTATAATTCTCATCGTTGACAATTTATTCGAAACGTTAGTTTCTGAGATTAGTGCGTTCAATCGAAGAAGCTTTTCATTTGTATGATATTAGTATAGATTCTTATAGGAACGGAGTGTCTTAATACTAGGTTTAACGGCACTCAACGCTATGCTTTGTCTTGTTAATAGATCAAAAATAAATTACACTAATTCATACTCTCTTCTGTGAATTGAACCCAAAAGCTTTACGCGTACGGTCACACGGTGCCCCACTGCGACACAACGGTGTCCAATTTATAATAATAATTTAATTTGAAGTCAGTTATCTACTTAAATAGCGCTACGCATTTAATAGTTGTGTCAAATTTCAAACCGCTACTTAAGTTAAAGGCATAAGCGATTTACATTAAATTAAAATCAAATCATGAATAATATTTAATAAAAACAAATAAAATAAGAATTATATTATAAATATATATTGAGGCCACAGCGTATGACTGTAAGTGTGACGATTGTGGGTTCAATCCCCTCTCGGAGGAATAATAATATCTTAATCAAAACTTGGCGTTGAATTCCGTTTTGAGTCTCAAAAGTGAGCTCTGCTCTGCTTAAGTGTTAACACTTGTTAACTTTTAGTTGTTACGAAACGTTCAGTTGTTACCAAACCTTTAGCTGTTACCAAACGTTTAGTTGTTACCAAAGCGAGAAAATAAAAATAATTCTTTCCCCCGGGTGTGAATGGACAACTGTGGCAATTATAATCAGACGCTATGTTTTTGCCCCACGTCGTATTACTCCACCTCCTCTTAGTAAAAATTTAATGTGTGAATAAAAAGGACTCTGCTTATTGCAAAATACTGGACGGCTTGGGGCAGGAGAACATATTTGTGACTGTTCATTTCTTCTCTCTAACGAAGCCAACTGTGGCATTGAGTTCAGCTACTGAACACAACGCCTCAAGAATTAGGCGGAAAATGAGGAACGGAAATATCTTAATCAAAACGGAGAGCCTTAACACTAAGGATATAGGATGCTGAACTGCCTTTTTATAATTTAAATGTTATTTATATTTAAAGTTGTACCAAACATACCTTTACGTTATTCAAATTACAAATACTTATTTGTAGGTCATTTAGATTGTCTGGTATTTTTATATATCCTATAATAAAAAAAAAAACTACTGTTTCGCCTGCGACTTCGTCCTTTTAAACTGATCGTCGAAACGAAAAAACTAAAAAAAAAAACTGTGCGTCAGCTTAACTAAATCCAATATAAAAATTTCGACTAATTTATAAATAGGGGCGGAATCAGTGACACTTATTTTAAAATTTTCAAGTTTTTCTGGCTGAGCCGACATACTAGGGCTTAGTAGCGATAAGTACGTAAAACTTTTGTTACTAGTAAGAAATTAACAACAAATAACACAAAGTGTAATAATATCAATAAAAGATTCTTTAAAAAAGTAATTTCCCAAAAATTATCCGTATATATCCGTAACCGTCTGTGAAATACTCTCCGCAACTAACGAATAATCTTAAATAATTAAATAAATTTTATATCCGATACCCAAACCGAAACCTATATAAGTAGTTTACTTTTTATATCCGTATCTGTATTCTGAAATCTGAAATGATGCGTATATGCCTGACTACTATAATATCCATGTTTTATACATATAAACCTTCAACCACTTTGTCTATTAGTGAAAACCGCATTAAAATCCGTTCCGTATTTTGAAAGATTTAGCGTTGATGGTTGGGAGTTAGGGTTGCCAGATGGCAGGGATATTCGGGATTGTCCTGGAATTTTATGTGTTGTCCCGTGTCGAGTTTCTAATTTTAATTTTCTGTCTCCGAATGAATGAAGAAAAAAGGAATGAATGAAGAAAAAAAAAAGAAAAGAAAGAAAAAAGTGTTGAGACACTCCGTTGAGCGGAGGACCTCAACGCCGCGCATACTAACTATAATCTAATAGACATTAACAGTGTAAATTATTTTAAGAAAATTATAGCAAGAAGTTTGTTGGTGTCGACTATAAAATCTTAAATCTTGTTTCTGAAATTTCAAGAAACTTCGGGAAAGCGCTCATACGTATCTAATTACAATGTTCTACGCCCCGGAGTCAGTGGTTGTATGAAAGTAACTGATGAGTAGCGACGACATTCGTGGCGCAGGGGCACAAAGTGTGACTGTAAACGCAACTGGTTGTAAGTCCGACCCCCACTCGAGGAAATGAAATATTTATTCAAATTTATA
This sequence comes from Heliconius sara, assembly GCA_917862395.2. Taxonomy (NCBI): domain Eukaryota; kingdom Metazoa; phylum Arthropoda; class Insecta; order Lepidoptera; family Nymphalidae; genus Heliconius; species Heliconius sara. The sequence continues at coordinate 15,908,867 of OU860785.2, forward strand.
TTTTGATATTTTCGCTCTGTGGTGGAGGCGGTGTTGTGTTCCGCCACTTAATACGCAATGCTTCCAGAACTCAGCGGAAAGTGGGTAACGCAGTGTGTTTACACTAGACTCCTTCTATTCTGCTGTGTGCGGTATACGACGTGAAGCTTGTTTGATTTTGATTCGTAAAAATTTTATAAAGAAATATATAGATTAATTTCTCAATAAAAAACGAATATGTATCACAGTCTAAGGATCATGGGACACAACAAAAAAGCAGCGTCACATTAACAGAAGAATAGTGGACACGACGAAAGAGGAATACGGATACAGTAGTTTCCACCTGCACTTGAACATTGAGTGAGAGTGAGAACTTGAAACATTAAGTGTTGAGTGGAACTCATAACTCAATATTCACATTCATTTCCCAAAGTCTTCCCGTCTTACAGTTATTTTAATATGCCTTTTTTTTCAGGATCTTTTAATTTTTAATCCACCTGTATAAATGTAATATAAAAAAGCTTTAAGTTACATATCATATACTATAAGTAAATTTTATTATGTCAGTTATTATTTAGATTCTGTGTTATAAGGACGTGTTAAAGGATTCAAATTCAGCAATTAATATGTAAGTTTAATATAATATTTGGAGAAATCTTAAATGAAATTTAAGCCGTCGTGACGCAGACACAAAAGCGAACGACTGTAAACGCGATCTTTTTGGATTCGAGTCCCTACTCGGGGGAATGAAATATTTAATATTTTAGTTTCCTCGTTCTGGTAACAAGGCATAGCGTGGCGTTGAATTCCGCCACTCAACACGCAATGCTTTAAGAATTCGGCGGAAACTGGGGCACGGAAGTCTCTTAATGGGAATGGAGTCTTACATTAGGTCCCCTGATCGTCTGCCTACGCTGCTATGTCCAGGATGCAGCGTGAAGCTACAAAAAAAATCAATAGCTTTCTCGTATAACTTACTAGCTTTACCTGCGTCTTCGCCCGCATGTTCAAATGTAAGTGTATGTTAACTTAGGGTTGTGTATGACATATTCTAAGTACCCCGAGATAGCCTTTAGCTAACCACACTATATATACAAAAATAAATACATAAATCTATTTTTTTCCATTCGAACTCGTGGTTTCAGAGATTAGCGCTTTCAACCAAACAAATTCAAGTATCATTCATGTGAGGTATTTGAATGAAAAACAAAGTGACTTATCACACAATCTTTTTAGGATTCCGTAAATCAAAAGGAAAAACGGAAACCTTACAAGATCACTTTCTTGTCCGTCTATCAAGATCGTTTATCTTGAGATCCTGTGGAGGTATCAAGCTGAAATTAATATCGAATAATTAGGTCTACGGTCCCCTTCGTGGAGACCAAAAATTAAGCTTAATAATAAAGTAATTCAACGTAATCAAAAAATACAAGAATTTGTGCGTATTTGTATAAATTCGCCACGTCGCGTTAATTAAGGGAGAACTTACAATACAAGTAAAGGAAAAAGTCCGTAATGTGAACATTTATAGATATTTCATAGAAAAGTTAGTTACAAACTTATGTTTGTAGACGAAATAAGTGAATACGCTCCGACAATTTAAGTTTTTCAATTTTTATAAAATTGTAATTCCCGTTGACCTTTAATTCTGATATTGGTCCTGAACCCTGAGTGGGCGAGTCCGACTCCGACTTTACGGTGTCTCCTGCATTTAGGTGCGTGAATTTTTGAAGATATTGCGTGTTGTTAGTGGAATTTAACGCCGCTCTTTGACTTCTTACCAAAACAAGGAATGAAAATAAATCATTCCTCCAATTGGGAATCCCACCCACAATCGTCGTATTAACAGTCAGACGTTGCCAAATAAAAAAAATACAAAGGAATAAATAATTATACTTACAATTATTCCTATCGCCAGCAAACAGCTTGTGGAACCTCAGAAAGTCTGGTCTTCCGCCGAAAAATTTGCCATTTTGGTTCAAGACCTCTCTTATCAGTTCTAAATTGTTGACAACGAGACACTGCGCCGAGCCCAATGTTATACTATAAATGTTGCCATAAGTTTTAGATAATTCCGTAAAAGACTGGAAGGGAGATTCGCTGGTGCCCAACAAATGCATGCTACCAATAACAGGGAAAGGTGTCGGTCCGGGGGCTACTTTTAAAATGTCTACTTTATTCTCTCCATATTTATTCACTTTCTTCCAAATTACAGTTTTACGTGAAAACCATTTTATATAAACAATGAATATCAGAAATGCGATTAACACGAGCGCACTCATTTTTTTCTAAAAAGAAATTTCTCGAGTGTACACTCCGAATTTTGGCGGAACGAGCCCCGTTCGCGACTGCCTCTATTTACAATTTGCCGTCATATTTATAGCGTCTTTCCCGCCATTTTGTGTTTTCTTTACTTTTTTAATGCGCAAACGATTTTCAATCTTATGCCTAGGCTTTTGTTTTATAAATTTTCTGCTTGATCTGTAAGGTTAAAAGTGTATTATTAAGCAAAGTATATTCTATTCACAATTATCGTGCAGCAGCGATATAGCTTCTGTCAGCAAATGCGACGTTCGTGGGTTCCATTCTCAGTTGATGGAAATAATAAAAAGACAAAGCGCGGCGTTGGGTCTCGCCACTCAACGCCACGAAAGTGAAGAACGAAGTGGAAAGTATTAAATAATTGCTATACAAAAATAACTTTATAATATTTTTTTTGCATATCGGCCCAGTCGACGGTAGCGACGGTTTCATATATAAATAAAGTAAATATAAATACTTATTATTATTATTATTATTTTTTTATGGAAAAAACACGGCAAACGAGCGTGCAGGTCACCTGATGGTAAGTGATTACCGCCGCCTACGATCCCGTGCAACCCCAGAGGAGCTACAGGTGCGTTGCCGGCCTTTAAGGTGGGTTGGGCGCCGGGGCCCGGCATTACCTGAAGCGAAACGCAGTCGCATAAAGCCACTACTTCACGCCGGTTTTAAATGCCGGGGGTGGTAATAATCCGGTCGAGTCTCCCCATGCGTGTTGCCAGTGCTGGCGATGTGACTCTACCACACGTACTTTAGTCGTCTCTTACGACACCACCAGTACCAGGATGATCCTATTCTAGGCCGGGATCACACGGCCATTATTATAAAGGAGTTATATTCTTTCTAATACTATTACTTATGAATTTTACCGGTATTTATAAATAATAAATAAATTACAACATATAATTGACATAAATTAAAAAAAATAAAAAATATCAATGCCTTGAGCACGAAGCCACATGTTCCTATAAAGGTACGTTGATACTCTCACACGTGGGCATGGGCGTAGGAATAGTGGAGGCCATACGGGCCCGGCTCACCGCGGACTAGTCCTGTGCCCACCCCAGAAATTTTAGTAACAAAAAAATTACTCTACAAACTTAAAAAATAACGTTTATACGAACAAATCTGCTTAAAGCCTAAGCCCAGAAACTTCATATACAAAAATAAATGCCGAATTTGATACCACACCTCTTAAATAATAGCGTTCTAGTTACCTAAACGTATATTTTCATAGAAATTACACTTTATACGAACGAACTGGCTCCGTGCACGACTATCAATACTAGTCAATTGAAACGTTATTTTACTAAAAATGATTTCAGTTATGTGTTGTAGCTTTGAGAATAAAAGGAAATTAAGTCACCAAAATTAGTTTTATTATTGTTAAAATACGCAATATAAAAATGTTTATTAATAACCAATTATTTAAATACCAAAACAGAATGTGATTTAAGAAATAACAGTTATTTAATTTAATTATTTTTGTTTTATTTGTAAGTGTAATTGAGTAAAGAAATATTTACAGATCTTAAGATCTTTTAAGATCTTTTATGGGGGCCTGTAAATTTACCAATACACAGAAGATATGTACAATGTTCTGAAATCATACCAAATTTATAAAGTTTCCCGACTTCATCATTCATCTTTGCATTATCCTTTCGATATAAATTCTTACACTCGCAATATTATATGTTTCTTGTATTTCTTCTATCACTCTTAGTTTGAAGGAAGGGAAGGAATAACAATCTTCACCTATTTTCTACTTCGATCTATAACTATTCTTATATCTGGAAAACCTTAAGCTAAAACAATATCGTTGCTGATTGTTTTAATAATAATTGTTGCGTATCATTACGGATAGATGAACACCCAGTAGAATATTTTTTTCTGTTGAAGTTACCACATCTGTGTGTTTTTGAGGGTTATTACGTATTTTGTTTTTAATTTTTTTGTCTTTTTTAATATAAATAATTCAATGGTCTTTTTCTGTTAGTACTTCATCATCACATACTTGTCTATAAATAAATCAAATAAATCAGCTTCACGCTGTATCCCGCACACTGCAGGGTAGGCAGAGGGAACGTAGTGAAAGACACTTCGTTCCCCACTTTCTGCCGAATTCCGGAGGCATTGCGTGTTAAGTGGCAGAACTCAACGCCGCGCTTTGCCTCGACACCAGAGCGAAGAAATGGAAATATAAATTTAAGTAAATATTTCATCTCCTCGAGTGGGGATCGAACCCACAACCAGTCGGTTTACAGTCACACTTTGTGCCGCTGCGCCACGACCGGCCTCAATGTATGTAAATATGGCTATTACATGTATTTATTTATTATGTCTTGCATTGTAGAATTTCTCATTTTTTTGACTTAATAAAACTATAAATTGTACATTTTGCTGATATTAACAGGTGACAAAGCCTACATTTTGTCTACTTTTGGCCACCATGAGCGCGGCGAGCGATTATGATATCCCCACCTAGTACTTTGCACACTGCCAATAAGCTTAAAGCTAATTTGTAGGCGGTATAAGTGGCGGTGGCAGTGACAGCTACAGCAGCAAAATTTTCTCAAAAATTTGCAAAAACATTTCGTATTAAATAGACAAAACTATAATCAGTTCATTTCAGGAACATGGTTCTAAGAAGTTAAACCTATGCTAGGTATCAAGCATAATTTTTGATTTTTAAGGCAGTTCTGAACTCTTTCTGACTGTAAACGCCAAGCTTGCATGTTTAAGTCCTATTTGGGGGAATAAATTGTTTTCATTTATACGCTCTAGTAACAAGACAAAGCGCGGCATTGAGTTTGACCAATCAATATACAATGTCTCGAAAATTCAGCGATTTGTGAGAAAGCGTCTTACCACTACCTACTATTTGCGGTGAACGATGTGAAGCCTGCTCTCCTGAGTCCTGCCCCATATTCCGTTATATGGTCCGTTGACCTGCTATGATGATTTGACTATGGTAACGGATGATGCAATAAACTTAGCTGGCAAAATTCAATAGAAACTTTCCAATCGTTAAAAAACATAAAGTCAGCCAGCCAGGATACAGCGTGAAACTGAAAAAACCCCACAGTTTTAGTAAGCTCCAAACAGAATGTATAACGTCATCGTTTCCATTTTCTTTATAAATACCAACACGTGTTTAAAAGCTAAACTTTTTTCGGCGTTTAAATCATTTTTAAAAAATCATTTGAATTTCTATTGAATTTGAAATTGATCGTTTGACGTGCGTATACGTAATAAGGTGTAATGTATACACAAATACAGAATATAAATAATATTCATAGATTAAAAATGTTATATAATGTGAGGGATTGAATGGATTTTTTATTGCGGAATATTGCAAAAACTTAATATCTTATTAGTTCAACACTTGTAAATTATACAAATATTATTAATGTGAATGTGAGTTTATATATAACGCTTCCACGTCAAAACTACTTAACCGATTAACATGAAACTTTGTGTAGATACTTTTAGAAATATTAGAAAAAACATTTTTTACTTTAAAAAAATCTGACTGTATTTTTATTATATATATTTACATATTATACATATCTTGCATATTTTAATTAATATTATTAATTAATAAAATTTTAAATAACTCTTCCGCACCCGTCAAAGATCCATTTTCGCCAAAAATAAGATTTTCGACTCACACGCTGCTTCACCGGTTATTTTAGCTTATTGTTATTTTATAAGTAGTATGTATTCGTTGTTAAAAAAAAAAGGTTTAGCCCCCCATTTGAATCGATTGCGCTGGGTCCCAGAGCTGTAACCTGTAACCGTGCCAAAGATAGCTTTTCAATTAATTAAATCCCACTAGTCGATTCACTTATTAGTCACCCTCGTTAAGCTCCCGCCCGGTCTTATCGCTCTCTTTCCCGAATTGCTAACGACGGACCTACGTCACAGTGCAGTGTTGCTGTCTCTTTCTTGCATTACTCATCACCTAACGACGCCACAGTGCCTGTCTCTTTGTCGCTATGTTGACTAATAAATACTTAATGCAATTTCTCTCATTTTAATCAAAGCGCCAGAAACCACGATACAGGATTGTATGCTAGAGCCCGCAATATTAAATCGCTTTCTACAAAATGATTTTATTATTACAATCTTTATGAATTTATTTAGTCTAAATACTTCCATTGTATGTTTTTATTGTATAATGTTTCAAATAATGGTGCACCGGTGAAACAATATTTTGTTTATTAAAAACTTCCCATTTAATGTACATATATTTATGAAATCTAAATAGTTCTATTGTATTTTTTATTATACAATGTTTAAATTATAGTTCGCTGGTGAAAGAATTTTTTTTTATTAAATAGTTCTCGATTCAATATATATTTTTGGATTTATTTTTTAGTTGTTATTGTGGAATTTTAAACCTGCTCAAACTTTCTTTTGTTTTGTTTCTTTATTACTCATAAGTCATCAGTATAGAGTTTGAATATTATCGTTATCATTTGCGGTATTTTAATAGGTTTGTTCATTTATTTTTCAGTTATTATTGTGAAATTTTAAACCTGCTCAAATTTCGTTAGTAAGATTGAATATTGTCGTTATCATTTGCGGTATTTTAATAGGTTTGTTCATTTACATTGTCTAAGTTAGTATAAAACGACTGTGTATCTTTGTTCAGTGTCTTCTTGTTAAGAACTGTTGTGCGAGTGTTGTCTAATAAGTGCTAACCGCATGGAAACCATTATGGATGTGAGTATTACTTTTTATTCATGTTATTTTGTATTTTACTGTGATTTTTTACAACGTGTGTTTTTTACCACTCTCTAACGTTTTTTAGATAGCGTAGAAATTTATTTTAGTTTTATACTCATTTTCCTTTGTATTCATTGTTGTAGCTTACGCGCTGCGTGGGTGGGAATAATGCAGAATACGAAGAAAACACGTATAAACAGTATTACTTCTCAACATCTGACGATACCCTCACCATACCCTATCAAAAAACGAGAGAGATCAAAGAGCAGTGACTCTCTAAATGAGTTCTTTCAAGAATCTCCAAAGATAAAAAAGACAAAACTATGTTCTACATCGGTGGGGCGAGCGACGAACGATGGTAGCTCATATCTTACTACCAATGAAGATGATGGATCTAATGCAACACATCTCATAAAAATTGAGATATTTGAACTGAAAAAACTGGTTGATGTACCACTGGAGGAGCACTGGAAACATGCAGATGTGAGGGTCAAATATTATAACAAGAAAAATAACAAAAATAACCAGCACCAACTTACACGAAAGTTGGTACATAGTATCACCAAAGAAATTTCTAGTGCACCAAACCTAAAAAAATATCACTTTAAACAAAAAGACTAAATAAATTATTTTACAAAAATTTTACTTTGTTTTATTTTCATTTGAAAGGCATTTTAATAAAACCAAATAATATTTTTTTACATTAGCATTTATTACATAATAAATAATGTTTCATACATATTTTTTTACATAATGCTATTCTTATTTAAAATATTATAAAAGATTGAAACATATCGTTTAACAGAAGATCATTATTATTTGTATCTTGATTAAACATTTCATCAAAGTTAGTGAGAGACATACCTCTACACTTTATAGATATATATATATATATATATATATATATATATATATATATATATATATATATATATATATATATATATATATATACACAAGACAGTATTCACCACAAAAAGAAGAAAAAACATTTTGAATTATCTTATTGCTATATATATATATATATATATAACAAAGCTTCATCAAATTGTGATTCAAAGGTCTTTGACTCAATGCTTGTGAACTTATCGTTGAAAACTTCTATAGCACATTCTGCCGATTCAACAATCTCGCAAATTTCATCCAATTCCTTGTCAGTCCAGCAATTACTTTTAATCTCCTGTTCTTTAGTAAATAACACACTAGTAACATGATCACAGTTCGACATTTTCAACTACTATTTAACTCAACACGAATTAATGTAACGCAAGACGGTTTAAATGTGAGTATGTTAGAAACGTTTTTGGTTTTTATGGATTCTTTATAAATGAACAAACCTAGTAAAATACCGCAAATGATAACGATACTATTCAAACTCTATACTGATGACTTATGAGTAATAAAGAAACAATTAGAAGTTTGAGCAGGTTTAAAATTCCACAATAACAACTAAAAAATAAATCCAAAAATATATATTAAATCGAGAACTATTTAATAAAAAAAATATTGTTTCATCGGCGCGCGCTTAAAACATAATCTTCCTTTTGAGCCTCTCTACAGTTGGGAAAAAATTCAAATATCTCTAGTCCTAACGAGCCTATGATTAGTGCTTGCCTTAAATAAATTATGAAACTGTGCTTTCGGGTTATTGTTAAGATACTCCATTCTTGAGGCCGTCGTGGCGCAGAGGCACAAGGATGTGACTGTAACGTGGAGCGGAGTGTCTCAACACTAGGTTCCCCCTAGTTTTCCATATGGGATAAAACCCCACAACCGTCGCTGTAAGACCACGATCCGCGATACGACGACAGTCTTATGTCAATCAGGTTAATCGTTTCGATGCAATCCACTGTACCTGTGGTCCAAGTTGCTGTTGCTGACTGACATACTCTAAATGCGGAACGAACTTAGAATGTGTCATAATATAATAATCAACTCTCAGTTTGGCCACAGGAGCAAATGCGCGGGTAGGTAATCCATTGACGTAGGAATAGGATTGGCTGGGTGCTCAGTGCCCACCCCACATAATCTATTGCACACCCCAGAAATTTTAATAACAAAAAAAATACCTAGAAATTCCTAAGTGTGGATAAACACTTTAAAAATGTTTAAAAATTTTAAAAAGCTTTAGCTTGGAGTTTACTCCAGCGCAATTGAAATATCTCTAGATTAGAATGGTGCCATGGTAGTTGTACTACACAGATCCAACAATCTACTAACTATCAATAATCAATAGCAAAACAGAATCCATTTTTTTTTTAAATTAAGAAACCAACTACAATGGGGTCGAGGCAACGTTGCACCGTAAGTTTTCCCGTTTGAAATTATTTCCTCGAAATTCGAGGGTGATCTTAAACAAAAATCTTGAATAATTCAAATGTGCCACTTTTTTTAAATAGGCTAGAACGAGACGTGAATACACCGAGTGACACGTGTACATTGAAGAAGTAGGTCAGGAACAGGGTACCAGAAAGCACCAGAAATTTTAGGTGTAGGGTTATAGGCTGTTTGAAGGTTATCATTTCCATTCTCGTGGATATTGGTTTGAAATTATAAGTACTGCTGTGTAATAGTAGTCTGAATGATTAAACATGGTCATTCTTATGATGAAGGTCTCAACATTTTTGTCCAAAAGTGCGAACCATCTTGGGAATTATTCCGTACTATATATATATTGGTGTATTTTAAGAGGCATTATTAAGATATAATAAATAAATTTGTGAAACGCAAAACAACATGTTACGTAACATACAATATCTCGAAAGTTCGACGGTAAATGGAGAACGAAGTGCCTTAATACTGGGTTCCCTCTGCCTATACTGTCCTATGCTTGATACAGCTTTCAGCTAAAACAATATATCAAAATTACAAATACTCAGGGTCGTATCATCCCATCATCTCAGTCCCGTCATTTTTCATCTTCCGGTTTGGGGTAATTACATGTTAGATAATGAAATCAAATATCCTTATTTACAAAACAATCAGATAGAAAGAATTGTGTTAACATAGTTTCGAAGAATTTTCTATTCAAGTGGCTTAGCTATGACATCTGCTTGCTATGTAGTAAGCATTGATATAATTATACCAAAGGTTTTCGAAATATCAAACGAAAGGAACGAAAAGAAGAAAACTTGAAGTTGTAACAAAGGCTACTCCAAAATAAGATTCAAACTATTGGATCTCTCACATCAGGATATATACAGCATCACAATTTCCAGCTTAGCAAAAAATAAAAAGATGTAGATTATCTTTTGAAATTATTCTGATTATCTTCCACCTCCGTTGGAATTTTCGAGACATTGTGTGAATTGAATGACAGAACTCAACGCCTCGTTTTATGTGAGGATATAAAAATAATTAATCCATCTTGTGAGAAATTCATACTCCAAAAATCGAACCGTCGCGGTTAGCGGGACGCCGTGCCGCTACGCTACGGCGGCCTCAAAAACAACGTAACGGTCAGGTATAAATATGTATAAAAAAATCTGGAGCACTTAACTAATTCATTCAGAGATACGACCAAATGTAAGCAAAAGCAGGAAAATTGATATGTTTGTCATTAGGTTAGATGACGTTAGTACAGTAGTTACGTAGCATGAGGGTAGTAAATACAAATATTTCGAAGAAAGTTAATATTTTATATATTCACTAGAGACCCGCTCGCGGCTTCGTCCGCTTAACCTACTGAATTAGTTATTTAATACACCGAATTACGTTCGTACTTTAATTTATAATATATGTTTGCAACACATTTATGTGATTTCTAATGTGAAAATTATTAAAACCTTAGGATTGTATTATCGTTATTCTCATATAAAGAACATGAAAAGAATGAAAAAAAAAACCATTATGTTCATATAAACGATGTACGTGTTGAATTAAGCATTACTGTCTAAATTCGGCTTAGTTATTTTTAATTAACTTTTATTCGTCATTTAGATTGAACTAATTAATTCCCTACTACGTTAACAGATTAAGTGAAACAGTGAACTGTATACCTGAATATCTGATATTAATCTCAGATTGATACCTCAACGCAATCTCAAGTAAAATGGTTTTGACAGACGGACAAAGAACGTTATCCTATAAGGGTTTCGTTTTTTTTGCCTTTTGAGGTACAAACCTTAAAAATGAATATATTTTTTTATTTTGGTTATACATTAAATAAATAGTAATTTATGTATTTTGGGAATTGATTTGATTTTCATATTTAATAGAAAAAAATGTTTAGTTATTTCACATCTGCGCGCAAACTGCAAACGCAGTCAACGCCGATTTGCTTCGACACCAGAGCGATGACAATATAAATGTAAATGCCACATTTAGCCTCATAGAATATATAATGTTGTAGGCAGAGGGAACCTAGCGTTAAGACACTTCGTTCCCCACTTTTCGCCGAATATTTCGAGGGATTATTATTTACTACATTATTTCGAGGGACTCAGCGAAGAAAATATTAATGAATGATAAATTATTGATTCCCCCGAGTGAGGATCGAAGCTACAACCGCCATGTTACAGAACAATAACTATTTTTCAGGACTCATGAAAAATAGTTAGATTACTGACAATAGCTTGCCAATTTATGATGAAAAGCAAAGTTTACACGTGTCTCCATACTTTCCAGTAACATACTTTCGTAAAAACAAACTAATATCTAAGATTTGTTCAGCGGTTTTTAACTCTAAAATAGGCCAAACGCTAGTACAAGAGACTTTTCGTGTAAATAACCAATATCTAGATCACAAAGACTGGTTTCTAAAAAGCTATTACGGTGATAAGTGGATCACCTGTTTTTGGTGTGATGTAAACTTTTTTGTTCAATATTCCATAATGTGTTGCATGTTTTCTGGAAAGCAATATTTTTAGGCACAAGTGTGTGACTGTAAATGCGACGTATTGTGGGTTCGATTTTCACTCGAAATTAAATAATTAATATTTTAATTTCTTCACTCTGGTAAAGAGGCAAAGCGTGGCGTTGAGTTCCGCCGCTCAACAACGTGAATTCTGAGGAATGTGGAGAAAGAAAGTTACACACTAACACTAACAGGTTCCCAAGTTGCATCTGCCTACCACGCTATGTGCGGGATTTTATTCAGATTCCAACTGCCTGTCAGCTCTTATTTATTTAAACAGAACTATGAAAATGTTTAAAGAATCCGTGAAGTCTCACAGTCTGGACAGAAAATTTCAATTTCGATAAAGTCATAGTCTTCTTGTGAATTCCGTATATAGCTGGGTAGGAGAACTTAGTGCTAAGACGCTCTGTTCGCCACACATTGCCCAGTTTTCGAGATAATGCGTGTTGGGTGGCGATATTTAACGCTGCACTTAGATTTGTTACTAGAGCCGGGAAGCAAAAGTACTTCTTTCCCTCGAATTGGAATTGAACTCATAACAGCCACGACTCAGATACTTCCCCACGATGGCCTCGATATGCAATATACACATACGTACATACATAGGTACATAATTTACTAAATTACTTTTTTTTAAGACCAGTAGTTTCCGCTGTGCTTTGTCTGCCGGGCTCTAAGTAACGGAAGAGTTGTTTGTAAAGACTTCTATATAATATAAACGGGGAACGTAGTGACGTAACACTAAAATCCGTCGGAATATTTATTATATTATCATTTGATGACTTCACTGCTTAGTGAATTTCATTCATATTCATTCAATATGGCGGTCGTATTTTTTTATAAATTAAATATTTATTATAAACCTTCGGGATTACCATAGTTTGTTCATTTTTTTTTCTCCGGAAGAGATCTTTGTATATTTTTTTCTTCGTTGACCCCTTTTGACCCAATTTATTCCAAAATTTTGCCTGAACAATATATTTTTGCTAGGGTTATGCTTTTTTTTTTTTTAATTAAAAGAAATATTTCGACAATATGCCACGGGGCCGTGATAGCCTCAAAAATTATTTTTAAAGTTATCGATTCTTACTTATTTAGGATATCGTGGCGTATTAGAATAGAGTCTGATATTTTAATATCAGACACTGTCCGTAGGAAACGGAGTGTCCCAACACTGAGTTTCTTCAGCGTACTCTGCTATGCAGCATAAAGCGTAAAAATGCTTTTTTACGGAGAATTTTGACTCTATAATCTATTTCAATATTCCAATCAACTGTTACAGCCAACCCTATGGGCACACGGAAACTGGGAACCATAAATAAATATATATGCTAAAATCATCTGACCTTCCATCTTTTGTAGACACGTGAAAAAAAATCCGGCAAATATTTATTATTTTGGGTAGATTGAAAAAAAAACTTGCTTAATAAACCAGTGTCTGAATAATTTTGTTTCCTTAATATACTATAATATGTTAGACTTTTTAGCGGTACAATTGGGATATGTAAAATCAATACGAGATTATATGTATAAAGCAGACGCGTTCAACCACACACTCAGTTAAGACCGGTTTTTTCATTTATCGCGTTAATCTCAGGAACTAATGATTCAAATTCTTCTTCTTTTTGAGTCTTTTTGCTTTCTATAGCAGGATAAGTAGATAGAACTTAGTTATGTGTTAAGTAGCGGATTTTAACGCGGCGCTTTGTCTTGTAGAGCGAGGACATGTATCAGACCACTCTCCTGCGGTATTATTATAATATTGACACTACAATCACTTAGTCTGTTATTGTTTTTGAAATATTATTTACATTAAGTTATATTTTCATTTCTTCGCTCTGGTATCGAGGTAAAGCGCGGCGTTGAATTCCGCCACTCAATACGAAAAGTCTCTAGAATTTGGCAGAAAGTGGTTTAATTTTATTTTCTTGATTTTTTAAATGGTTACTTGGAATTTAGGTGATATGAAAGAATCTTGAATTGAGAACGGAGTGTCCGTTCTCCACCAAATCTAATTAAACTTTGTATTAAAATAAATTAAAAACCCCCAACACCAACATTTCTAAAAAAACTAAATTGAAATTGGTTCATCCACTTGGGTGCTTCACAGCCATATAAATACACACATACATATTTCGTCGGGAGTTAAAAAACATCTTCACGCTATATTTATTTTAGCAGGATAGGCAGAAGGAGTCTAGTGTTAAGACACTCCGTCCTCAACTATGGATCCAAGCAAATCCCTGTGTCATAGCTAGTGTATGCTAAAGTGGAATTCACGGCCAGCGGTTGCTCAAGAGTCAAATATTCAAAACGATTGACGCAAAACAGTCATATATCATGTATTCGGGCGTTTCGTTTTATGCAAGCGTTTGGATACGCGGCGGTGGTGGGCGCTTTTTTGTTTTATTTTAGTGCTTTTTTTTTGTTTTTTACAGTTTCGTACCACAAAACGAAAAAACGGAACCCTTATAGGATTACTTTGATGTTCATCTATTGGGCTGCCATTTATATCAAGATCGTGTGGAGGTATCAAGCTGAAATTAATGTCAAATATTCTAGCCCACGGTCCCTTACAGTACGGAAAAAAATCTAGTTTCTAAGTGAACCCTATATAAATATACGAACGTTTTTACATCGTTATTACCGCATTTTGTTTGAAATTCGGTGCGTAATAAAAATCTATAGGTACCTACCTACCTACAATCATGAAATTTGGTACGAAGTGAGAACTTGCAATACAAATAAAGGAAAACATTCAATAAGTGAAAATTTATAGATATTTCATATAAAAAATAATCATCACAAACTTATAATTGTAGTTCACTTCATACAAAATTAATGCATATTAAAGTGTCCACGTATGCATATTTAAGTTTATCAACTTTTATGTACTTCCTGTTGGCATACAATCCTGAAATTGGTACGGAGCCCTCGGTTTGCGAGCCCGACTCGCGTTTGATAGGTTTATTGGGTTCTGTAGCTCAAAATGATTAAAACAGGACTCTTATTACTTTCTTGTCCGTATATCAAAAGCATTTATCTCAGCGTCGTGTGGATGTATCGATCTGAAATTAATATTAAATATTCAGGTCTTTGGTCCTTTGGAACATAGAAATAATATGCTTCTAGGTCAACGCTATTAAATTGTACGAGTATATATGCATTATTTTTGCTGCATTCTGTATGAATTAGTCGCGTAATCAAAACTCATAATGTACTTCCCGTGGACCTATAGTTATGAAATTTGGTACGAATTGGCAACTTGCAATACCTTGCGTTCGTATCAAATTTCATAATTGTGATACTTGCAATATATTTCATAGAAAACAATTATGTAAATCATTATAAACTTATAATTGTTGTTCCATACAAAATGAGTGGATACGTCCGAAAACTTTAGTTAGTTAACTTCAAATTAATTTCTCGTTGACTCACAACCCACGTTCGTTTTTTTTGCCGTAGAATCTTCTTCGTATGCTCTTCATGCAACGTGAGTTTGGCGAGTGAATGAATTGTGCCAAAATTATAGGACGGACTACAACCCTGAAATTGGTACTGAACCCTCGGTATGCAAGTCCGACTCGACTGCACTTCACCATTTTTTTTAATGTTAAGGATAGAGAAGGAGAAGTTTTACAATCTTCCAGTTTTTATGTATATTTTTTTACTTTAGGCTGTGTCCTGCACATAGTAGGGAAGATAGAGGGAACCCGCAAACCTAGGGTTAAGAAACTCTGTTTCCCACTTCCTACTAAATTCTCGAGGCATTGCGTATTGACTGAAGAAACTCAACGCCAAGTTTTGGCTTATTTTACTCCCACGTTAGTGAATAGAAATCCACAACCGTCACGTTACAGTCGCAACGCTTGTGCCCCTGACCCACGACGGAATTTTGAATTGCATATTAAATATAATTTATCGAGGTATGTTTTCTTTTTTTGCTACCGCGGTATTTTCTTTTTTTCAGTAACAAGACATACCACAATTCTTTCATTTCGATTCTTTTTCTATGCAATGTAATATAAATATAATAATTTCTCGCCACAACAACTAATGAAATTTACTATAGTGTAAGAAATCCCTTGTCACAATCCTAGCTGAATCGGCACTTTGTTTTTAAGGCGTTTGGAAGCATGCATGTCGGCGTGATTCGATTCTTGAATTGTAGGTACTTGAAAATAATAATGTACAGTGAAATTGCTGGTGGTGATGGTTACCATTAAAATTGGTTTAATAAGTTCCAACGTGTTTCCCCATCGATGGACCCATTGACAATGAAACGACCCATGGACAAGAACAACGGCAGATCAAAATTCGTTCTTACTAAAGTTCTCCATGACGCACTTTTTATTTTTTTTTATAGTATTATAATTGAAGGTTTAATGTAATGATTTTTTTTTGTTAATTACATTTGGAATATATTTTATTTCATTGGGACAAATTGTAATACGTAAGAATGTCTAATTCAGGTTGTTCGCATCGATATTTTAAACATAATTTCCTTAAAATAATGCGCAAATAGGTATAAAGTGTTATATATTTTTGAAAAGCCTATAGTATTTAGATATTAAGACCATTATTATATTGTGGATTTTGTGACTATATTCCTATAAAAAATATTAAAAATGAGTGAAGACAAAAAAAGGTACGTGCTTAAAGTTCATCGAGACTTTTGACAGTTACCGACGTCTAACGACGCGTTATATTTGACATTATTTTATAGTCCATATTCAGAAAAAACATTTATATCAAAATCAGCTGCGGATACGTGCGGTTTTAGAAGTTATCACGAAAACAACGATACAAATCAGGGAACAAGAAAATTCTATCTATTGAAATTTCTAATGTTGTACTATTTAATTGATTAGATGGCGGTAAATTTCAATGAAATTATTGTTATTTATTAATAAAAGGACGTATTTTGGTTTACCTTCATTTTGCATACAGTTTGCGGTATAATTAATTAATAAAATGCACAATACCCTTATTTATGAAATCATATAAATAGAGTGAATTATTTTAATAAAACTATTACAAATTAGTAAAGAAATACTAACAGACGTTCGATTGTTAAGTGACTTCATAGAATTTCAAAATGGCTAATACTTTCAAGTGTTCCAAGCGTGAATTATTACTCCCATACATTGAAGGAGGAAAAAAACTTGAAGCAATCAATATTATCTATTAATATTTCCTAAAGAAAAGTATCATGTTTCGGTCGACAATATATGTTTTATCATCAGCGACATTTAAAGGTAATTAATTTCTTTAATAAATAATGGACAGAAGCATCCCGATAAAAGGAATCGTTTTTTTTTTAAAAATAACGAAAATTGGTTAAATTCTGAATATTTGTTAACCTTACCAATCATTAAAGAAGTAGTACCTGAGAACTCACCATCGTCGTCTTCTGGAAAACGCGGAAGACCCTGTG
Source organism: Heliconius sara (assembly GCA_917862395.2). Classification (NCBI taxonomy): domain Eukaryota; kingdom Metazoa; phylum Arthropoda; class Insecta; order Lepidoptera; family Nymphalidae; genus Heliconius; species Heliconius sara. Next base: position 15,926,194 of record OU860785.2, read on the forward strand.
TCTTTTATAGGGACTCATCAGAATCAAATCAACGAAGAAGCGAAAAAATACCACGCTATTTAGTGAATATGGCTTTGAACTCATTTGCAATACCTACGTCCAGGGCTTACGTTCCATAGGAGGACAAATAGAAGCAAAACTCGTGGAAAAACTAAGGCTTGCTGATCGAGATACAATGTCTCTATATTTGAATGCAGAGCAAAATGTCATCGAATCAAGAGGCATTAAATATTTTCATTGATTTGGATTAACGAATGAGATCAGAAGAATGCACAAGGTGCACAAGAATCCCGTAATAAGGATTATCAAAAATTTCGCCTACATCATGCCATAATGTGCTCTCGATCAGCTACAAATGAGGATGTATTTCATACTCCTCTCTACACATCAGATCCGTACATTTCCAGTCATAGAAAGACCAGTATAGCAAAAGTGTGAAGGCACTTGATGAAAGTACCCTAGATCTTTTAAAATTGAATTCTAATTTCACTTTTTCACCAAGTATAATTAAATATAATATACTCATCATATAATATACATTCATGTCTGATATATTATTCTACAGTTTTTGTAAATTTTATATTTTATTAAATTAGTATGTATAATCATAATTTCTTACACAAATAGATAACAGCTTAAGAAACATGGGTTTTTAATAAACAAATTTAATAATACATTGTTATTACTACTATAAGTAGTGTGGACTAAGGAAATTATTATAATTTCTTTTTCATTATTTTTTTAACATTTATATACTCCAATAAAAGTATAATATCTGAACTTTACCTAAAGCGCTTTTTTTTTACTTTATGCTTGTGCAAAAATTCAACTGTTTATCTTAACAAATAAAAAAGTTATCGATTTTTGATCTGATACAGACCTCGATTGCCCATAGTGCGCAGGATTCGATTTGGCAGACTGAGACAGTATACATCCTGCATCCACATGAATCTCATCTTGCAGGAGAGAGGAGTTGGCTCTATGAGTGTCGCGTTCACTCCGGTCAACAAGCGCAACTGTGGGACAGTTTCGCAGCAGTAGGTATTTGATGCTATTAAAGAGCAATGGTCGAATTGCTCCGTTATCTAACTTATTTTCTAAATTTTTAGTCCTGAACGACTTCTTTTTATTTTAAAATTTGAAAAATACACTTAAATATGAGTCAAAAGAGAAAAAAAAAGCGTTTTTCCTTTGGAAACTTGAGTGCTTATCGGACCATCAGTATACAGACATTAAACGCTGCAAGTTAATGATAATAAAAGAGATGCAATAATAGATAAAACAACAAAAATAATAGATACACACAAATTAAAGAGATAATATAAAAATATAATGATATTATACAGCGAGTATCCGCACTCCAAAATGGCGGCACCGGTAACGGTCTACAAAAACAGTGTCAAATATATAAATATATAAACTGACGGACAGTTAGACTTAATATTCGTTAACAGATGCTCGGGGGATACAGAATGATCAAAATTCATGATATTACATACTTTGTTTTGTCGTTCTGTTTAAATTGGTTTGCCTTTACGTTTGGAGTGCGCTTGCGCAGAAAAATACTTATAGATATATTATCTCTAATGCTATAATAATTCCAGAAGCCATCATGGCGCAGTGGAACAGCGTCCGACTATAAACGTGATGGTTGCGAGTTGCACTCCCATTCTTAGTTCCAGTTCATTTTTAGTGCCAATTATTATCATTAGTTCCAAGGGAGATTTTTACAAATTACCCAAACATTACTTAGAATTATCGTTTGGCAAAAAAGAATACAATTTTTCAAAAATGTTTTTTATAACAATTTTAAAGTGTTATTTCACACTTAAGATAGAAAAATATCTATGATTTGAATATCACGTACATATGTATGTTCTCATCGAGCTACGTCGAAATTCTTATACGCTTGTTACAAAGAGGCGCGGTTTCAAATCTTGCTGTTTCAAATTTTTAAACGTTTTCTTAATAAGTAACTTTTAGTTACTTTTAAATATTATTAAAATGTTATTCCACACTTAAGGAAGAAAAATATTTATTAAAAAACGTATAAAATCCGTTACATTCAAAGTAACGTAAGTATAACTCTTTAAGTTAGTTATTTTCACTTGGCCATACGGTCGAGTTCCTTGCAAAAACAAGTAATTCTATATACTTTTTTTTAAGCTGTTGTTTTTCTATATCCAGAACATAGCAGAACCTGAGATCCTAGTGTTAAGATAACCCGTTTCCATTAAGACTTGCATTTCCCGCTGTCCGCCAAATTCTAGAGGCATACTTCACGTCAAAACCCTTATTGGTACTGCCCAGGGCCCAGTTTCGGCTTCATATGAAGTACTGTTCTCATCTCTGGGCAGTACACTTCATTAAGCACCTTGAACCATTTGATCACATACAACATTGAGCCGTTCGTATCACTGGGGACGTAAAGGGTACGTAAAGTTTTGGTTATAACGTTATACATTAATGGTAGTTTTTTTTTATTTAGTCTTTAAATACTAAAAGTAGTACAGTAGGAAATTGTTTGACAATGAACGGAGGTTCAATCCCAATTGGGGGAAAAGTTTAATTGCATATGGATATTAATAAATTATTTTTATTAGATACTAAGTAAATTTATTACCTTCAAGCTGTATGCCGCATATAGCAGGGTAGGCAAAGGGAACATAATGTTAAGACTCTTAGTGGTCATACACCGACCAATTTTAGAATAATTTTTCGTTGAACAGCTGGGCTGAACGCTGCGTTTTAACTACTTAACAAAGCGAACAACGAACAAACGAACCCACAGCCATCGCGTTTATAGTTAGGGAATGTGCCGTTAATGTTTTAATTTTTTCGCTCTAGAAAAAATACAAAATGCGGCGTCGAGTTGCAGTCAGTCAACACACAATGCCTCAAAAATTCGGCGGAAAGTCGCCACGGGAAACGTCTTAATGGGCAACTGAGAGCCTTAACACTAGGTTCCCAGGTTCCCAATGCCTACCCTGCTATGTACAGGATAAAGTGTCAAGCTAAAAAGAAATAATTAGAATAGGTGGCAACTATGGTACGAAAGAATCCAACGTAAAACACCAGTTTCACGCTGTATCCCCCACTGCGTCACGACTGCCTCAATATTAAATACATTGTTTATAAATAGGTAAATTGAAAAAAGCCATACATTTTAACTTTTTTTTCTTAAAGTCATGAATTAAATATAATGTTTAACTTAAAAACGGTCGGACCGTTTCTAAGACGGTCAGTTTATTTCGAGCTTTGCAACAAGTGACTTGTATTTTAAAGTGATTATTATTTACAGTAAGTTATGTTTACTTTTTCCTGTTAAATATTAAGCAAGACACGGCGCGGCGTTAAGTTCCGACAATTACCGCGCATTATTTCGGAATCGAACGCAAAGCGAAGGACAGAGTGCCTTGACGTTAGGTTATACCCGAAGATATGCGTGGCACAATGTCTACAATATTCTATACATATATTAAAATGCTGTAAAGTTAATTTAATTAAACACCCGTATAATGTCAATAAATGATGGTTGAAATTGAAAATTTTTTTTTGTGTTGGATAATAGATTATACATTTATCGAGGATAGGCTATATATTTTTTTTAAATCCTCCATTGAAATTTAAATGTTTAGTTTTACAATATTAGTATTTTTACATTAATATATATACATAAATGTATTATAATACCTCAATAGATTATCTTGTAGTGTTAAATATATAAACAGCATAATGAGATAATAATGTAATTGCGTTCGTTAAGTTTGTTTTATGCCTAGTAATTATATAAATACAGGTTATTTAAGGTTTTATATCGTAATTGGATACAATATAATTATGTTTATAATACATGTAGAATGTTTCTAGATATAAACAAAATGCGGCGTTAGGTTCCGCAATTTTCCAAAAGAAACACTAGAAATCCATAGATTGTTTCCTTGAAACAGTTTGGGACCCAACTGTAGGTTTAGGGGCCATTTACGATGTTCTCGAAACCTAACTACATCAATCTAGGTGGGTCAACCTAGGTTATTCGAACTCTAATCCTTTCCTTTACATTTACAAAGGAAAGTATAGATATTTAGGTCTCCAAAAAAAATGTAAACAAAGATACATACACTTATACAATATGTAGCGCATGTACTTGAAAGCCTAAATCTATATCTATACATAATATAATAAAATTGTAAGTGATCGCTTTCCGTACATAGTAGGTACATGGGAAAATCTATTATGTTAATCGGGCTTGACCGATTTAAATGTAGTTTTAACTTTTATCTATGGTATTTTGTAAAATTTCTATTAACATTTTCTGTTTGTTTTATTTATGAACCCTTTGTTCAAAAATATGTCAACATATAGTATTTTTTTTTATTATTACAATATAAATGTTTTTTTCTAATGGCTCAAACTTTGTTTTTAAAATATAGATAAAATAGTAATGATATTAGAATACGAATATAATTCATTAATATTCGTAAATACATAGTTGTAGAGTTCTAGAACATCACGTGGAGGTGTCAAAGTAAAATTAATATTTAACATCCAACTAAGGTCCCTAAGAGCACAGAAAAAAATTCCTTCCAAATTCATCACGCAATCATAAAATACGAGCGTTCGTGCATCGTTTTTCCCGCATTTTGTAGGAGTGGATCTACAGTTATGAAATTTGTCAAGAAGTGAGAACTTACAATACAAATAAATATAAATAAAGAAAATTCAGATTTATAGGTATTTCATAGAAAATAATCTTTACAAACTTCTATTTGTTGTTCATTTCGTACTAAATGAGTGCATACGCCCGCTAAGTTAAGTTTGTCAACTTTTATTAGTTAGTACTTCCCGTAGCCGTATAGTTCTGAAATTATTAAGGTACCCCGTATATAGCAGGGTAGACAGAGGGAACCCAGTATTACACTCCGCGTAAAACACAACCATCAGTTTTCGATTGAAATTGTCTGTTTAGTGGCTGAACTGAACGCCGCACTTGATCTTGTTATTAGAATTAGAAAATGATAATATTTCATTCCCCCGAGTGAGATTGGAACTCGAAAAAGAAAATTTAATTAATGGTGAATATTGAGTGAATATATTGTTAAGCAATAATCACAAATATGTTACAAGACTGTTGGATGTGGAACCAAAGCTGTGCTGTGTGACAAGTGATAAACTTGTCTTGACGGAGTGGATATTTTTTTTCTAGATTTACGCTGTATCCCGCATATTGCAGGTTAGACAGGGAACCTAGGGTACCTAGTGTTAAAACACTTCCTTATCACGCACCACCCAATTTTAGAGACATTGTCTGTGTTTAGCTTAGCTTCATTAGTGGCGAACCCAACGCTGCGCTTGGTTACAACGCGGCGCTACTGTTACCAGAACGAGAAAATAAAAATAATTTATCCCCTGAGTGGGAATTGATCCCACAACTGTTGAGTTTACAGTCACACACTGCCCCATTGGCCCAGGCACAATGGCCTAGATTTCCATATGTATGAGTAGATCATTTTACATTACTTCTTCGAATTAAACCATAAATTCCATGAAATATCTAGAAGGTTTTATATTACTACAAAATGTCATATTACTTGACCTTGCTATGGCAGCGAAATTTGAACTACACGTGTTTACTAAAGGAATAAATATATTTAAATATATTGAGGCCGTCTGGCTGTAAATACGATGGTTATGGCTTCGATTCTCACTCAGGGGTGTGAATTATTTTTATTTCCTGCTAACGAAAACAAAGCGTGCTGTTGAGTTCCGTTATTCAACATCAACTCAGTCGAGTATTTTTACAAACAAAAATTAAGGCTTTAAAATTAAAAACAACAAGTTTAAACAAAAAGTTCAGTACAACTCTAGAAAATATCTCTAAAAACACCCATGGGCGGTGGAGAATGAAGTCCCTTAACTCAATCATAACAAATAAACGTATTTTATGCGGGATACAGCCTGAAACTAAAAGGAATAATTAAATTGGAGACACATCTTTACTACTTTATTAATGTATACAATATTCAATTAACTATTTTCGTTCACAGAAAGAAACTATGCTGACATAAACTTCGATAGAAAAAAAAACAAGAACAAAAATGGCGTTGAACAATAATGTATTTACAAAAAACGACAAACACATCACAAATACAAAATATTTGACAAATGACATTTTGACAATTTTAAATTCTATATTTTTTCTTATTAAAACCGTTTTCGACATAGCTGCTAAGCATTTTTGCTCGTTTTTAATTTTTTCTTTACTATTATTAATTATTTATGTTTTTTATAAATCGTATTTGAGTCCAGTATTATACGTGAAGGTAAGGAATAATTTAACTTTTAACAGCTTCACGCTGTATCCCACACAGGGTAGGCAGAGGGAACGTAGTGAAAGACACTCCGTTTCCCACTTTCTGCCGAATTCCGTAGGCATTGCGTGTTAAGTGGCAGAACTCAACGCCGCGCTTTGCCTCGACACCAGAGCGAAGAAATGAAAATATAAATGTAAGTAAATATTTCATCTCCTCGAGCGGGGATCGAACCCACAACCAGTCGGTTTACAGTCACACTTTGTGCCACTGCGCCACGACCGGCCTCAAGGAATAATTGCAATGTAACATTATTTTTTAGTTACAGACAATTCCAGCTTAATTTTGAAGATATGCATATTAAGTGACATATTTTTAGTTTTCGAGTTCGATTCCCACTCGAGGTAATTAAATATTTCATAATTTTCTTTTCTCGCTCTGACAAAAAGGGCACATGTTCCTAATAGTAGCCATGTGCGGGATACAACGTAAAGGTAAAAAAATACCTATATTATTATATAGGTATTTTTTTATAATATAATTAATATTATTATGTAAGAAAAATTATGGTGACCAGTGCAAATTTTACTACAATAACCTTGTTTCTACATATTTGTATAAAAAAATATATATTATTAGGAACTATCAGAAGTTGGATTCGAACACCTACCACGCAAAGATCGATCACTGCATATAATACAAGCACAGAAAATAAGAAAACTTGGTAGCAAACTGCCTCCACCATTCCCAAATGGGTGGTTTGCATTAGCAGAAAGCAGAGAGTTGAAAATTGGATCTGTTATTCCTGTTGATGCTTTGGGTAAGTCTTTAAGCCAAAAAGACAGAGTCCTAGTGTCAAAAAACTATGTTCTTCACTCAAAAAGAGACATTGATGGGAGGTTGCGTGCGGAGCTTAACGCAACGCTTCGTCTACCCAAAGCTAGTGGGAATCGATGCCACAATCGTGACGCTTACGAACAGATTTACTAGCTTTAACGTTGCACACTTACGTCCGCGTGGCCAAAAGCTATTTACTGAGTTGTATATATAATATCCTTGGAGAAAACGTAGTGAGACAGCTTTCTACATTTTACACCTTATTTTTAAAGTTATCGAAATCGACACACAACTATCGCGTTTAACGATTTCATTTCCTTGAGAAAGAATTCAACCACAACGTTATGTTTACATTCGCACATTTATACCCCTGCGTTATGACCACCTCAATTGATATTAACCTATTACTATTAGCCCATCGTGGCACAGGAGCACAAAGGTGTAACTCAAACGCGACGGATATTGGTTCGATCCCACTTGTGGGAATGAATTATTATTTAATGTTATCATGTTTTCGCTCTGGCACCAAGGCAAACCAAGGCAATGCAATTCCTCGAAAATTTCGGTGGAAAGTGTTGAACGGAGAGTCTTAACACTAGGTCCCCTCTGCCTACCCTGCTGTATGCAGGATACAGCGTGAAGCGTGATTTATTATTTTTTTTATTTAATCCAAAAAAAATATTTCTTAGGTTTAAATCTCTGCGTCTACAGAGGAGAAGACGGAATTGTGAGGATAGTCGACGCCTATTGCCCACACTTGGGTGCCAATTTAGCTATCGGGGGCACCGTTTGTGGGAATTGTATAGAATGCCCTTTCCATCAGTGGAAATTTGGAGCTGATGGAAATTGTGTTACGATTCCCGGGGCAGATTTAGGTTAGTTTTTTGTATTAAATTACTATATGTCAATCACGCATGCCTGGCAAATAGTTTTCTAGAAACTGTCTTTCACGGTAAATAAGCATAAAAAAAATATGATATAGTGAAATTATCGAAATACTTGTACATTATAATTGGAACCGTCGTGGCGAAATGAGACAGCATCTGCCTGTGAATGCGACGGTTGTGAGTTCGACTCTCAATAGGGGCAATGAATTTCCTGGATGGAATTCTTCGTTCTGGGAAAAATAGCGAGTGCGGCGTTGAGTTCCGACGCTGAACGTGCAATAACTCGAAAAATGGGCAGAAGGTTGCATACTGAGTGACTTAACGGTTTTCTCTTACTTAATTATGTTTGCACCTGCCTACCCTGCTATGTTAGGGATACAGCATAAAAACAAACAAATAAAATACTCTTAATCATTAAAATTGATATGATGGAAATCTAGTGTTAAGACACTCGATTCTCCACGCACCGATCCCCAATTTTTAAGACTATGTGTTGCATGGCGTACAACGCCGCCGTGGCATGTGTCCAACGCCGCACATTTGCTATCAGATAAATAAAACAAAAATATTAACAAACAACCACCAGCACAATCAGACGCTGTCCCACGCGAATTCATCGGAAAGTAGGGAACAGAGTGGGGAACCTGCTGAGTGCGGGATTCAGCGTGAAGGTGATTTAATTTATTACTTATTTTGTTTGATTATTTTAGTACCAAAAGGTATTGCCATCAAGACTTACAATTCAATGGAGGTAGATGGGGCTATTTGGATCTGGTACCATGTGGACGGTCTACCACCACAGTGGAAGGTGGCAGAGTCTGAAGAATCCAAGAATTGGGGATACAGGGGTAGAAACGAATTTACAGTAAATGCTCATATTCAGGTGAGGTTTTGATCACAATTTTCGAATCATATATATACTATTAGTGCTAGAACCGTTTTCACTGTTGTTGTTGATCGTCCTGATGCTTGTTTTTTGTCCCAGTGGCACAATAGTAAGACTGTAAACGCAATGTTTGTGGGTTCGATTCCTACTAGGAAATGTTTTATATGTTTATTTTCTCACTCTAGTGACGAGGCTGCGTTGAGTTCCTTAACTCACGATTCGGCAAAAAGTGGGGAAAGGAAATGTCTAAATGGGAACGGAGTGTCTTAACGCTAAGTTCCCAGGTTCCATTTGCTTTCCTTGCTACGTGATTTATTTATAATTATTATATTTTTTGTTTTCAGGAAATACCAGAGAATGGAGCTGATGTGGCACATTTGAATGCTGTACACACAGTATCCTTATTAACTGATATTGGGCATAAATATCCTATATTGAATCACTTCATCGGTAAGTATGGTTGATAAGTTATGATTATTACCTATTTTTACATTTAATAAAATTAGCGTAGTAGCGTAGTAGCGTAGCGGGGCTCTTACCCGCGTCTTTGCGCTAACAAAGTAAGTACGTTCTAATCGCGCGTATAAGTATTTCGACGTAACTCGCTAAGAATGTATCTATTAATTGCGCTTTGACAGTCTCCAACAGGCGCGGGTTCAATTCCCGATATGTTAAATATTTCGGTTCGTTCGTTTTAAGCTTCACGCTGTATCCTGCATTAAGCAGAGTCGGCATTTGCTAGCCTGCAACTGCGAACTTACCAGTCAAAAACGAAGAGTTTCCGTTCAAAGTCGGGACATAGTGCGCTGAGTGGCACACTACTAATATGCTTTGTTTAACCAGAACTAAGAAATGACAATAACTCCACCGAATGGACATTGAACTCATAATCATCAAATTTACCGTCAGAAGCTGTCCACTGAAGGCACTGATTTGATATTGTTTTAGGACGACACACATGGGAAGCTCAATGGTCAAAAGACAAAGAAGATCACGTGGCAGTCATAAAAATAGTTCATAATTACATCATTATGACAATGAACCTATTTCCTACGAACTTGGTTGTTCATCAGGTTAGTTTTATTGAAATTTATCAAATCCTAACCTAGTGAAAGACACTCCGTTCCCCACTTTTTATCGAATTCTGGAGGCATTGCCTGTTAAGTGGCAGAACTCAACGCCGCGCTTTGACTCGACACCAGAGCGAAGAAATGGAAATATAAATTTAAGTCAATATTTATCGAAAAATTATTATATATTTATTGATATATTGATTGAAATTTAACTATTTGTTTTTTATTATCGAGGGAGGCTTACATTACATTACGTCAATAGTTTCTTTGTAACTATACTTGGCTTTAGGGTTACTTCGGGCACTTGAAATATTTATAATAGAATACTCTTGGTTTTTTTTATTATATATGTAATATTTCATAATTAAAGCGAAGACGTAGGTACCAAGTTGTTGCCACATGCACATCATTCTCCAATTTATAATATTGTTATACAACCCCAGATTAATATTTAAAAAAAAACATTCGCTAGTTCAGGAGAGTAGTATGTACAAACAAAGAAACTGAAATAAAATCATAGATTGATTTCTTTATTTATTATTTATTCACTAGCTACTATTGCTTTCCAGATAGGCCCAGCACACGTGCGTCTCAACTTCTATTCACCACTGGGTCCTGTCATGATATCTCAGTCAGTCACTCCTATGGGGCCGTTACTGCAGAAAGTTGTACATAGAATGTATGCCCCCTGGTATAGTGCTGTGCTTGGCGCTGCTATGGTTATTATGGAAGCTTATCAGGTATTTAGAATAGCGAGGGAACTAGTGATGTACTAAGTCTGAGTTAAGCGCTTGTATGTTGCTGGATTTTAACCTGTACCTTTTGCAGTCTGATTGAATGATCACAGTAACAACACATACACATATTCACATATCTATCCAATATACAGATATCGATCTGTAAGCATAACTGTATTTTTTAAGGCAATAAAATGTGAAATGAAAATTAAGCAAAAAAATAACGCATTTTCATCTACTATAAAACTACAATATTTCGGACAAACTCTTTCCCTCTATTGTGCTCACTTATGTTAGGTATACTTTAATAGAAAATATTATTTGCTTTTTATAGTTTCACGCTGTATCCCGAACAAAGCCCAATAGGCAGAGGGAAACTGGGAACCCAGTATTAAGACACTCTGTTCCCATTAAAACACTTCCGATCCTCACTTTTCGCCAGATCCCTGCCCCTGCGCCACGACTGGGCTCATAATTGGATATTCACCCATTTAATCCTTCTTTTCTCTCTTTCAGTTCCAGAGGGACGTTATTATTTGGAATAATAAGAAATATGTTAGTTCACCAGCATACACTAAAACCGATAAAACTATTCGCACATATAGGGCTTGGTTCAATCAGTTCTATAGCGAAAATAGTATATCTTTGAAGAATGCTCTGCAAAATCCTTTAGATTGGTAGTTTTATCACTTTAGGACAGAAATTAAGAAAAATGGAAAATATGTGTTTTGATGTATTTTTAGGGTTCCTTTTAAGGAAAAAGAAACCATTATAAATCACTTTGTTGTACGGCGGTCTGTCTGTTTGTCTGTCTGCCTGTCAAGAGCCTTTATCTCAGAAACGCTTGGAGATATCGAGTTGAAATTCAAACCATATATTCAGATTTACGGCTTAAAAAATGTATTTTTACTTATAAAAAGATATGGCCCTTTGTTTCGCAAAAACGCGTGTTTCAATACCACAAAGCATTTCCGGTTGACCTGTCTATATATATATCTATACATTTGTGGTTAATTCCTTAAAAAATAATAGCCTTAAAAGCAGGGCAAAATTTGATATTAAAGCCGCTTGTTCAAGTTAAGTATCAAATGAAAGGCTAAGACAAGCTTGACTTGCAGAAAAAAACTCGACACCTCCAAGTACGGAACCTTTCGTGCTTGGCCGGATTCTTCTTATATGTAGAAAAAAGTAAAATGAAAGTAGACAGAGGGCACCTAGAGTTAAGACACTCCGTTCCATTCGTACTGCCCTGAATCTTAAGTGCCACAACTCAACGCGGCGTTCCGCTGCCAAACACACAGTTTACAAAAGCACACTCAATAATCTCATATAATTGTTGGTCTAAAAGTTATTGTCTAGCGCTACTATACTATAAATGTGATAATTGTGAGTTCCATGACCTCACCAGAAAGAGCGCGGCGTTGAGTTCCACCATACACACAATGTCTCTAAATTAGAGACATAGTAGAGAATTGGATGTATTCGCTTTGAAATATACAAGAACAATTTAATTGTTTTAGCGATATTATCACAAATATTATGTAGATATTTATTATGATAATTATTAAAATATTAGATTAATGTCCGATAACTTCTAGTTAACATATCAGACAGATATTTATCATATTGAAATTTAAGAAAAACAATTTAAGTAACAGTATTAGAACCCGTGTTTATTAGAATTATAATATACAAGTCGTCGCCCGCAATAATAGCCTAATCAAGTGGTCTTCGGGACGAAAATGGAAAATCTCCATATTTTTTCGTGTTCGCAAAGAAATTTTGAATCCCTATAATCTATCTATAGCATAGTTCTGAAAAATTTTAAATTTATGTAACTCAATGGAATCAACGCTAACACAGTAGCGGCGAGATGGTTGTCCTTTTTTATCTTTTCTCAAAATAAAATGATGACAACATTTAACTGTCAGTTAAGTAAACAGGAACTTGGACTATAGTATTTGTATATTATTTTGTAAAGAGTTTTGTGTGTTGCCATATTGTGTATTGTGAAATTATTACTGTTAAATATAAATATTAATGAATATTATATATTTCGTTTTATTTCAATAGAAAGATAGAGTTATAGAGGATAGAAGCGTTTGCGCTGCTTTTACGGGAGCAGATACCTAAAGAAATTAATCAAGATACCTCAACAGTGTAGACGTAGGTTTTTTCACGATGTTTATCCATACTATATGTCGAGTGACGCAACTGCGTATTCGTAACTACGAATAGAACCTAAACACCTACGAATACAAATATACTACTAAGCGTCGCCTACGAAAACGAAAAAGGGATCTATTTTACGCAATTCAACATCGCCGCCATTACCTACGAATCGAATTCTTGAATGAGACGTTGCGGCGTCATCGCTTTGATAGATTTGTGTCTGTGTACGGCGTTCTTGACAAATGGTGTTCTATTTTACAACGATAATTTTATTAATTATTTTGTTTCAAAAAATCACTTTTTCATTTTTGGAAAAAATTCTTTTGTTTTAATTGTTTTAGGTTTTTATAGAGTAGTAGAAACTGTGGTTTCATGTGGTAATGACAAAAAGCACTCTATATATAAAATTGCAGAAAAAAGATAACTTAAGATACCTACAATATTTTAATTGAAAGTTCGAAAGAAAAACAAAAAATAGATAAAACCGATTTATTGAGTCGTTATCGATTTATATTCAGCATAATCAATAAAACCATCGTTATTCAAATCAGCTTTCTTCAAAGCTTCATCAATAGTTTGTGATAATTCTTCATCTTTATAATTAATTGGGAATTCGAGCTCGTTGCCATCTGGGTCTGTAATATAGAACATTCATTAATACAACAATAAAAAAAATACTTAAAATACGAACACAAGAGACAATAGCTTACATTTTTAAAAAAGATCAAAATTATTAAGGTTGAAAATTTTGTTTTGTCTTGCAGTACTATGGTTGAAACTAAATTTAGAAGAACATATATTATTATTATTTTAGTTTCACACTGTATACAGCACATAGCAGTCTAGGCAGAAGGAACCTGAGAACCTGGTGGTAAGACCCATTAAAACACCCGTGTAACACTTTACAACGTATTCTGGAGGCATTGCGTGTTGATTAGCGGAACTCAACGCGGCGCTTTGCCTGATTACCAGCGCGAGGAAATGAAAATATTAAAAGGTTAATTCCCCCAAAGGAATTGAACACACAGCCGTCGCATTTACAGTCGCACGTTTTTGTATTTACATTATTTTACAGTAAAACGGCAAATTTTACGCGTAAAAGTATGAATTTGGATAAAAAAATATTATATTTCCTTCTTTCTTAATATTTTCTAACAATAAATTTTGGCAATACATGAAATTCATTTTACTCGTCTATTACTGAAATAGAAAAATGAATTGATTGATTGATGATTGAATGAGATGATCCATTGACAAAATTACTAAACAAATAAGTCCAATAAAAATATTTTCACATAAGGGTGGAAATAATAAACATTTTTTTATCTTTAAATAAAATTTATTACGAATAATTTATTCTCAATGCTTAATGTACACGCTTTGTCCCACGTAGTATCTACACGATGAATATTTTTTTTGTTTATATATTTTGTGTTTTTTTTCTTTAATTTATTTGTAGTTTCACGCTGTATCCCGTACATAGCAGGATAGCCGGAGGGAACCTGGGAAACCTAATGTCTAACGGAGTGACATTAAGTCACTGTATTAAGGAGAACGTAAAATATGTATCTGTCCCCCATTAAGTCACTCCGTTCCCCACTTAATTCTGTATACATTGTGTGTTGAGTGGCGGCGCTCAACGTCGTGCTTTGCTCCGTTACCAGAGCAAGGAAATAAATATATTCAATATTTCTTTGCCTCGATTGGGAATTGAATCCACGACCTACCCACGCTTACAGTCGTATCCTTGTACACCTGCGCCGCGATGGCTTCTCATACTTAACTTTACCACAGATACATAAAAAATATACATGAAGTTCTCAAAGCAATATATAAATAGTTTTATTTTAATTTTTTTATGCATTTAGATACAAGAATTTGATGTTTACATTTATATCAAAGAAAAGACACTAGCAATTAATCCAAACTTTTAATAACACGAAAATGAAGTCAATTTAAATAATTTTATCCCAAAATTTTTACATATATATTAAAATAAAAAAAATCAGCTTCACGCTGTATCCCGCACACAGCAGGGTAGGCAGAGGGAAAGGGTAGTGTTAAGACACTCCGTTCCCGACTTTCCGCCGAGTTTGGAGGCATTGCGTGTTGAGTGGCAGAACTCAGCGTCACGCTTTGCCTCGATACCAGAGCGAAGAAGTGAAAATATACATTTTAATAAATATTTCATTTCCTCGAGTGGGGATCGAACCCACAACCAGTCGATTTTACAGTCACACTTTGTGCCCGGGCCGTGGTACGACGGGCCTCTATATAAATATAATAATAAAAATAACCCAAACTTAAACCAATTATTTCAATGCAAATAGCGAAGACATTTAGATGTAGATAAATATACCCACAAAATATTACCAAATTCCCAATAAACCGAATGAAAAAATATTATTAATTTTATTATTATTTATAACAAATTAATAACATGATTATTTCTTTAATTTCGCCTTCAACATGTTGATTCGATATTCCAAATAATCGATATAGCCGTCGTCATTCAAATCTGTGTGTTTGAATGCTTCTTCCAACAACGCCTCGAGTTGGGCGTCTTTATATACTAGATTAGATCCTCCGGATTGGTCTGAAATTGTTAAATGAATTATAAAAAAACTCTGCTTATATCGACATATTAGTAGCGTTGTTGGATAATAAATAAGTAATGAACAATGTGAAATAAAATTCCGAAATAAAAGAAGCATAATTCCGTTGGCTTAGAGGGTACACCTACTAACAACCTATTTATTTTAAACGTCTTTAAAAAACGATATGTAATAAAAATTATTTGTTTTCTCTACTATATAGAATAAAGTAAAGATCGAAAATGTCTTTTTTTAAGCCTTTTTTTCTTTGAATCTTATTTATTTTATAAGTCATACATTCTGTCTTAAAGCTTTTCGAATGGTACAAATATATACAAGTACATAGCGACAGAAAATGAATTACGCAGGTTTACACTCTTAAGCCAGAGATATGTTAAGACTCTGCGAGATGGTCAGAAAGAATCTACTCTATTTTACATTCATTTTCAAAAATCCTGATTTATGATAGTGTGTAATCTCCCAACACTATTTAACTTTGCTTTGTTTAAGTAGACCGACGAAATATTTATTTATTGTACTTCCATGATTTTTCCTTTTAGTTTCAGGTTATATTTGGTATGTAGTACGTTACGTTTCACGTTATATTTGACATTTCGGGTTAGGACTCTTTTTTTTTACCAGATCGAGGATATAAAAATAATTGATTCCTCCGAGTCGAACCCAACACTATTAGGCTTATTGACAGACGCTGCTGCACCACAACGGTCTCAATACACATATATATTATAAATATAAATTTTCCTCTGTGGAATGCAAGTGACACATCACTTTCTCTGAAAGTCATGCCGAAGTTATCACTATAAGTCCTTAAATTAGGAAAACTAAAATTAACCAAAAACTATTATTATAGGAAAGTATGTATGTACTATTTATTAGTACATACATACTTTAATATTTTTTTATATATTAAATATATTTTTATTTTTTTATATCCATAAAATAGAAACATATAACTACTTACCCCAGTCTTATGTGGGTTTCTGGACAGCACATTTGACACAAATTCCCAGTTTTTGTGGGATTTATTTATACATAATTTTTTTTATATTTTAATTTTTAAACTTATTTGATTTCAGTCGATAAACCGAAATATGAATCAATCAAAAACGTTTTTGTTTTATACTACGGCACAACACTAAATAAGCATAGATAACATAAAAATCCTACTAATATTAGAAAAATAATTGCCCCCGCGGCGCTTCGGCCACTTGAACTATCAATATATTGTAGCTAGTTTTAGCCAATTCAATAAAATACTAATTTTGTAGCATTATTTTGTAACAAATATTGTCGCATGCAACTCTTTATATAAACATACACATACATATTATTTTTTTATTTGTAAACCGATTGAAATGTAACGTTTTTGAAACTAGCGTGAACAAATTTAAAAAGTCATTGTTTTAGACCCTAATACAGTAAAGCAAACCTAGTAAAGCCAAACAAAAAATATTTATATAAATATTATATCTTCCATGTACCGACACCGATCCGTTACGATTTTATTATAAATAGAGATATGATGATGGATGTTCCACTTGTGAAAAAAATCGTCAAAGAATTGCTCACGTATAAACTGCTGCACGGATTTAGATGAAACTTAACAGTAGTATAGGTTACGCATCAAAATAAAACACAAGTAGGTAGGCAACAATTCATGTAAACATTTTGCGCTCTAATTTAACAATAACCTTAAGCGGCCGATACTGCGTTTGAGTCGCCATTATGTTATATACTTTAAACTTTAACAATGTATACTGTACAGATAACGCGATCATTTGCCGATACAATACGGGACATTTTGGGATGACTTTCCCTTTTTTAGAGGTGTGCTTTCGTTTTTTTAGAGAGGCGTTTCCTTTTTTTTTTAGAATACCTTTAATTATCATCGACGTCTGAAGGTGCTTTCGTCTTTTTTACGTTAAACTAACACTTTAAAAAAATAATTTAATACTTCCGTTTGAAATCTAACAAACTGTCATAACCACACAACGGAGAAATTTGTTTCGACTGACCACATTTCTCGGGCACAAGCGAAAAACGGGACACTGCTTTTCAAAACGGCACGTCTGGTCACGGTATGTAATTGACTAACTCCTACCTCACACCTTCGTATCTGTATATCAACACAATATTTTCTGGAATAAATATTGATTTGTTTTTTTATTAATTTCCCTTCACTCACACCACGCACTGCACAATTTTTGAGGCATTGCCCGTTGAGTGGCGGTGTCACTGCGGCGCTGTCTCGTTACCAGAACAAAGAAATCAAAATAGGTTCTTCTTCGAGTGATAATCGAACCCACAACACGTTCAGTTAAGCACAGCTCAAACACAGCTCTTTTTTACTTATTCATATATTGTATGATAAGTCATTAATAACTCCTAATAGTAAGTTACAAAAGTAATCAAATAAATAAATCAGCTTCACGCTGTGTCCCGCACACAGCAGGGTAGGCAGACGGAACCTAGTGTTAAGACACGCCGTTCCACACTCTCCGTTGAATTCTGGAGGCAATGTTGAGTAGCGAAGCTCAACGCCGAGATTTGCCTCGACAACAAGCAAAGTAACTTTCTCTGCTATAATGAACTAAAAAGTAATCCTTCTTTCAAATTAAAACCTTAAGTAATATCTAACTCGAGTTATATTATATAATTATAATTGCGTATAATTAAAAAATTACTACTCTCCTCTTTATTCCCCATATTAAAACTCGGACGGACCAACAAAAAAGCAATAAAACAACTAAATTTTCATATAAATTTATTACATTTCAACAATTCATACAAACATACTTCACCATAACCCATACACAAAACTAAAAAGCATCATTTTTATATTAAAATGTGAAGACCACCTCCACTTTCTGGGTTCTGTCTACTCTGCTATATTATATATATAGTATAGTTCTTTATTATAAAAATGATGATTTTTAATTTTTTATGTGTACAAAACATACACACATTGACAAACAAGTTGTATAAAATATATACATATATATTAATATAAAATGTAAAAACATGAGTTTTTTCTGATAACTTATTGATGACAAAGATATAAAATGTCTTTTAAATGTTTTTGAGTAAGAAGAAATATTTATAACATAATTATTAAATATGTATGGTCTTTTTTATAAGAAATATAAATTTTGTGACCATAATAAAGAATTATCGATAGTTTTCGAGTAAGAAAGAGATTCTTAATATAATACGAAAAACAAAAGGACGGAAGATAGATTTTATTTAATAAAAACAGTCAAAGAGAAGCATTAAAAATAATTTACAACACAAATGTTAAAATTTTTATAATTCGAGTAATTCTTATTTTTTAATAGAGTCAGAGATAAAAAAGGACAACACGTCAAAAACAATATATACACTTCAAAAACTTTAAGTTTATCTATGTTTAATGATTTTCTAAATGGCAACACTCATTTTAACAAAAAAGAATAAAATATTCAATATGATTTGTGCGTATGGATTTTAAAAATGACATCAATTAATTTGATAAAATCTAATTAAAAAAAATACAGGTTATCCCATAAAAACGTTCAAAAATCCTACATACACAACCCTAGTGTTAACCCTATAGAATTTTGAATGGTGACAATAATTTTGAAAAAAATATTATATATCAAAATTGTCACAAAAATTGGGGAAAATGAGGCAAAAAGCACAATTTTATTAAATTTAACAATACCATTACTTATTAAGTGTATTTAATAAGACTTTAATAAAGAAGTTTTACCACAAAACTTAAAAAAACTGGGCAAACATAGCTAAATGTACTTTTTTCCTTACATATTTATATTTTTTTCTTGCGTCCTTATAAATTCAGGGTAATCTACATAACCATCGCGGTTGTGATCATCCATATTTATGAAAGTTAATTAATTCATCATCTCGTCAATTCTCAAAACTTACCTTATTGCGAGACAAGAAAAAAATATAAATATATACATTTTATAAATTAATTGTTTACAATATAAATTACTTTCTCTAAGAAATGAAAAAAAACTGTATTTTTTTAATTGGAATTTTATGAGCGTTGCCACAATAAAAACTACGAATCTCAAAAAAAACAGGGAAACCGAGAAAAATTGTACTATTTCCCCTCCTTATTCATATTTTTCTGTTGGGCTCTAATAAATTCGGGGTAGTCTATATAACCGTCGCGGTTGTGATCATCCATATTTAATATAGGATCTATTAAGTTGATCAATTCGTCATCTTTAAATATTTTCTCACCTACCGGCGGCGTTCCTTGCTGATTTTCTTGTTTGTGACCTTGTTCTAGTTAATGGAGAAAAAATTAAATGTATGAAATATGAGTATAAGTGGTACGGTCAGTACAGTACGGTCGACGAGTCGTGGCCACTCTAATGTTAGGCTTTCTGATTTTTTGCATATTTTTCAATCGGGTAAGAGAAAAATTGAAAATCAAATCTACGTAGTCATCTATAGCTAGCTTCAGGGCGGCAGCAATTTGTCGACCGTATTGTAAAGATTGCATTTTGTAAAGCAGGATTTGAACCCGCGCCATTTGGGGTTCCAAGCGCCTT
Organism: Heliconius sara; assembly: GCA_917862395.2. Classification (NCBI taxonomy): domain Eukaryota; kingdom Metazoa; phylum Arthropoda; class Insecta; order Lepidoptera; family Nymphalidae; genus Heliconius; species Heliconius sara. The sequence continues at coordinate 15,946,274 of OU860785.2, forward strand.
AGACTATAAAGCTATATGTATATTGATAATTAAATAAGTTGTATAATAAATGATCAAGTAATATGAAATACATAAAGCTGACATTAACCCACATACATATTGAAGCCTAAGAACATACAAACACAATTTAAATTCTCTCATGTTTAAAGCATATTTTTAAAAAAGTATATTAATTTATCTCTATATCTTATATAATTGAATATTGTATTCAAATTCAAATAATTTTATTCAACATAAGAAGTAACTTGCTTCATTTCTTGAACGTCAAACAATTTACCACCAGTTCACAAAAGTTAATGCCTCAGACCTGAGAAGAACCGGCGCAAATAACTCGGCGCGACTTATTTATATTCAGTTTTCTTTTTATTAAATTTAAATAAGTTAATGGTCAAAAACGACGAATTATTTTTTTTATTATATTAGATTTTCATTTATAATTTGTTGTACATCTACTGAAATGTAACATTTTTTTTTCAACTATACGCTTTACAAAGAATCCAGTGTCAAGACACTGTTCTCTCCACTTTCGAACCAAATTCGCAATATCGGATATATTACGGGTTAGGTGGCGGAACTCAACGCCACAATTTCCAATTCGATAAAATAAAAATAATATTAAATATTATCACTCCCCCGGTATGTTATCGAACCTACAACCACCGTGTTTACTGTCAGACGCTGTCCCACTGCCACATAATTTTTGTTTTATTTTTGTTTTAAACTCACCGTGCCAATGTATCAAAGACTTGATCAATTCACAGCCATCGAGTTTATTATTATTATCGGCGTCGTGCATTTTGAAATAGTGGAATTGTAATTCCTGTTCCGACATTTTGGATGTATCGATCGGCACGTCCATATGTTCTTGGATATGTCTAAAACAATGTGTTTTTATTAAAAAATATATATTTAGCATTATTTAAAAAACTACATTATATTGTACTTATTGTAATTGGAAAGAATTTTCAAAGAGGCGCGGCTTCAAATCCCGCTACATTAAAATTTTTATACGTTTTCTTAAGAATTTTTTTTTTCCAAGTGTAGTAAACGCTTTAAAAATGTAAAAAAAAATACATTGTATCGAATGTGCAAAAGTAGCATAATAATGTAAGTCGCATAACAATAAATCTTTTAATTGATGATTTGTATGTAAAATTTAATTAAACATGAACTATTTTTAAATTGTTGATAATTTTTTTTTGGTAAAAAATAATTGGAAATGTCTTCTTGTATTAATTTGTTTATCTATATACCAATACATCCATAGTATGAGATCTATTGAAGATCGAAAAAACAATTGAGATGGAAAATATAAAATTCTAATATTCTTTTTATTTTATTTTTTAAGTTCAAATTAACTTACTCTCTTTCTTGTGCGATGTTAGCGGCATTAAGCAGTTGAGGATCTGTAATATATATTTTTTAATAAAATAAAGGTTAAAAAACTTATTGGCTAGACCTAATTATATCATCAAAATAGCTGAAGCAACCTTCACAATAAAATTTTGTGAGGATCATTTTGTTATCAGTTTGAATAATATCAGTAATTATAGAATTTTCATATAAAAGAAAAATAATATAATTTCAAACAGAATAAGTTATGTGTATAATACATAATAATAACAATTATATGGGAAAATAAATATTTTACTTAAAAATTCTTACCCCCGTGGTGACCATGTTGACTTTGAACAGGTACTTGCTGTACAGGTACCTGTTGATTTATTTATATATATTATTAATTTTTAAAAATACACTTAATAAAAAACAAATTAGACATTTTTATGTCTGTACTATAATTAGTAAATCTTGTTAATACTGTTTCCTTTTTAACTTTTAAATAGACAAGCAATTTGCGAGCAAAATATAATTTTGGAGAAACTTTTTTACGAAAAAAATAGAACATACTAAATTTTAAAATATAATAACTTCTTTAAAGAAAATAAAAAATCAGAAAGCTTCTTAATAAATTACCAAAAATTACTAATATATAAAAATAATGCACTGAAATACTTGATTCAAGAGTAAAGAAATATAAAAATATCAAAAATGAAGGAATTATAAGACTGATAAAAATGTTATAAAACCTTTTCCAATGGACAAATGGATATAGTAGATTGATATCCCACACAAAGTATAAAAAATGCTTATTAAAAAATTATATAAACCTGTTGTACAGGAACTTGCTGTTGATACTGTTGTTGGGGAGGCGGCTGTTGGTATTGTTGTTGTGGGGGCGGCGGTTGTTGATATTGTTGTTGAGGTGGCTATATACAACAAAACATAAATAAATAAGTTGCCACAATTGTAGCGCTATTAATAAGTATGAGTATGTGCCTAAAAATCAATGACTGTAAATTCAAATCTCTGTATGGGAATAAACTACATTTGTTAACTCAGTGTAAATAGCAAAAATCGGACAGATCGCGACATATAAGAATTTGAATGTACAGGAGTTCTTATAGGGTTTAAAATAAAGTATTTTTCTTTTTTAAGTGGAATAAAACTTTAAAATCACTTTAACAATTCAAATTCAAAAACTAAATAGTGTCTAACTAAATGGGATGTGATACCTTTTCTCCCCTTTATAGTCATTTTATTATTATTTTACTTCTATATTTGTTACAAGTTACCAGTCTTGCCCAGCTATCTTTCAAATTTAATAAGATAGTTGTCCAGAATGCACATGTGCTGCAATATATAGGATTTACATCCTATATAGAATATAGCTTTAGTTAGAGGATCAAAAAGATAAACCAGCTGCTGATCATTCAGATGTAGTATTTTAGATTGAGAATAATATAAATTTAAGTACAGCAATAAAGGCTTATTTATATTCTACAAGTATAATATTTTATTAAACTAAATAAATAACTCACCTGTTGATGCATTTGTTGTTGCTGTGGAGGGGGAGGTGGTTGGTAATTCTAGGAAGAAAAAATAAAAACAAGCATAGAATCAAATATAAAAGACATAATTTTTTTTTGGAGATGGCACGGCAAACACAGTATTTCCCGTGAAAATTCCAGGATAAAAAAAATATCCTATATTGCCCCTCTCTCTTTCAATATTAGTGCCACAATAAATGATCAGGAGATTAGCCCGAAAAAACAGAAAGAAACAAAACATTATGAAAAAAATAATAATTTAATCAATAAATTGAAGCCAGTTGTGACAAAGGGGCACAAGTGGGTGACTACAAGTGACTGATTGTGGGTTCAATATCCACTCAGGCAAATGAAATATTTATTTAAATGTATATGTTCATTTGTTCACTCTGGAGTCGTAGAGTGGTATTGACTCTGGCATTCAAGACACAATATTTTCAGCCTCAACAATGGATACAGCATGATAAAATAAAAAAAAATACTTCTTACAATGTAAACATAAACACTTCTAAAATACTTATGTTTGACTGAAACGTTATACAATTGAAATAAATACAGGGGCCGTGATTAAATTAAGTTACTGAACTGTAACTCCAAATGAAGGAAAACTTATATATTAACATACATTAAATATATGAATGCTGTTCATGTACTAATCAAAATGCAGTTTAAATTCTTTAATTTATATTTTAAGCTACCTTTAAGTTAATTAGGTAAGAGTCTATAGGTACCTTCTGGAGGTGTGTGGATCATTATAGACCACATCAGGTTAGAAAAATACAATACCTATGCATGGAGGGAAATTTATCATACTATCAAAATGCAGCATATTTTTTTTATTTAATACACAATATCCTTATGTTAGGAAAAATAAAAAACGCCGAGATTTATACTATATACTATTCTCTCTACAAACATATTATGTTAAAAGAAATAAAAAATACCTGATAGTTTTGTGGTGGCACTCCAGGAGCAACTTTCTGCTGGTACTGTTGCGACAGCGCACATTGTAGCAAAGAGGCTAATATTAATAACTTATACATATTGGCACCTGAAATTTTATTAATCTTATGAATTCTTATTTATAAGAACTATTACTAACTATTACTCAACTTAAAGTTAACACATATGTTCAAAATAATAATGTTTAGACTTTATATATGTAAGCATAGAAAATTAATTTACCTTTACCTACGTGGTAATATAGTGATAAAAAGCTTATCTAATTGTTGTAAAAGATAAAACTAAAGTTGTTTCTGCTAGCGTTTTCAAAAAACAAGTTGGGAAATCACACGTCACTTGGATATGTCATTTACTCATTTCACTTTGCGATTTACATTCCATTTTACGTATGTGGTTTCGACATGTCAGTTTTTTTTATAATTTTTTTTATAATATATTTTTATATTAAACTAGCGACCCGCTCGCGGCTTCGCCCGCTTGTACAATACAATTATTTATTTACTCATTGAGATGAGTAATTTTAGTCATTAAAGTCTATACATTGAAAACTAAGGTTTCAACCTAAAATATCAATATTATTTTTCGCCAGGATAATTAATTCGCGTCTATAATTAATTGCCTACGTAATTATATTTGCGATTTTTGAAAATATTTTAAAAATTGCTGGCTCTATATCTCTTTCAAATCAATTGTCGTCAAAACTTATTTAAAATGTTATTGTTATAAAGATAAAAGTGAACTAAGTTGGGAAATCGCACGTTACTTCGATATGTCATTAGTCTTGTGATTAACGTTCAATATTGCGTTGTGTAGTTTTTATGTTAACATAAATAAATTATATTAATATAGTCAGTTGTGGCGGAGGGGCACAAGCGTGCGCCGATCTGGGTTCGATACCCACTTCCTCGAGTGAAATGAAATATTTATTTATGTAAAACTTATTTTGCTGAGGCGCGCGGCGTTGAGTTCCGCTACTCAACTCGCAATGCCTCCAGAATTCGGTGGAAAGTCTTAACACTAGGCTACCACTGCTTACCTTGTTACATATGGGATGCTGTATCCCTCAAAGCTAAAAAATAATTAACAATAATATAAATATCATTCAGCGTGAAATATAAAAGATTCACAATCTATAAAAATATTGTCATCTTAGCTATAATTTAATGATATTGTAGGTACTTGCAGAAGAAATTTAGTTTTTTTTAGCTTCACACTCTTTACTGCTCATAGCAGGGTAGGCAGAGGGAACCTAGAAACCTTGTGTTAAAACATGCCGCTCCTCGCTGTGGTAACGAGGAGAAAGCGAGGCGTCGAGACCCACCACTCAACACTCAATTAATCAAGAATACGGCTTAATGTGAGTTGAGTGTCTTAGCACTAAATTCCCAGATGACTTTCTGGCTATCTGCGGAACTTATCGTGAAGCTAAAATTATCTTCAATTTAAAAAAAATATCAAAGGAGCTTAAGACACTCCGTTCTCCATTTTCCGCCGAATTCAGGAGGCATTGCGTGTTGAGTGATGTTGCCTCGACACCATGAAATGAAAATGTTAAATATTAAATTTCCACGAGTGGGATCGAACCCACAACCTGTCGCGTTTACGCGTGATAAGCTCGTGTTCCGGCGCCACGACTGCCCTCAAAAAAAGCTCTGAAGTATTATGTAATCCCTAGGCAGAGTTAACTTAGTATTAAAATATTCATTCCCCACTTTTGCACTTTGTGCGCAGATCTGTTTTGTTACCAAAGCGGGGAAATAAAATAATACATTTTATCCCAATGGGAACGGAACCTCCATTAAGGTAAATGCTCCATTGCGCCATAACTACCTAATTAAAAATTATTATATTATTTAAAACTAAAGGAAAAAATATTTAACTTCGTAGTATTTATTTGAAAATAAATAATTTTAAGTTTATAAATAAACTAGTTGGATTTTGATGCTTGCCGAGTTACTTTCATTTGCCACTAAATATTCAAATTTATATCCATTAACTTGGTTTCACATCAAGCCTTATTTTTTGTATTTTTTTATAGCTCGAGCTCAAGCATCATGTCGACCAATTTAATCCCTTCCACAGAATAGAATTTTCTACCAAAATAAAGAAAAAAAAAACCGCTTCACTCCAACAGTTGCCAATCGAGTAGCGAAACTTAAACACGGTCTTGGATTTTAATTGACGTATTTTTTATTTAGGTATTCAGTAAAAAAAACTGTTTATAAAGATTTATTTAATATCAAAATATATTTTTATTATTATGTACAAAAAAAAGGGAACGTACAACCGTACGTTTACAGACGTTGTACCCACGTCTTATTTTTTTAATTTACTTTCTTTACACTGTTGTCTGTCCTTAACAATCGATGTAGAATATATCGTAATATTTCTCCGTTCTCCTTATTTTAAGACTAAAACATTATCGTATTCAGAGCTAGTATCTTTAATACATTGTATTTGATCTTTAATCAACAATGGATGGCAAATCAAATGACAAAGTCGCCATTGCTCGCCAAACTTTAACATAACCTTGAAAGTCACTATCAGTGTAGGTGTTCTGGGATATTATTTATTATTAATAGGTTATTTTCGTGGCAATATTGTTTTCTTTTAAATTTTTACTTTACTACGTAACTTAGAATAGATTCACGCTGTATCCCCGGCTAAGCTTTCCAGCCTCATTTATTCCCCTTGTCACTATACTGCCCTCTGGCACTCTCTAGTAAACGCTTCGCGCAGTTTCGACCTGTGCGTTTAAAACATTACCTAGAACGTCTCTGATACTCTGCCCTCATGGAGCTGAGGATACCAGAGAATGTTTATCTCTTAAGTTAAGAAAACCAAGAAATAAAAGTATCTTTTTCCTACCTTTACCCTGACGTTCTTTCAATTTAATTTCTATTTAATACAAAAATGAGTGATCTTAAAATTAAAAACATATGATCAAAGTCTAAATCCTAAATAAAAATGTAACTCTTTTTTCTCATTTTCTATTACGATACAACTTTCCTAACAATCGATATTTTCTTATTCCTCCGTTCTCCTTCTTCCAAAACAACTACGTTATCATATTCAGAGCTGACATCTTTAATACATTCTATTTCATCTTTAGTCAATCCATTCGGCAAATCAAATTTGACAAACTCATCGTTTCCCGCCAAATCTTGACATAACGTTCTGACATAACTTAGAAAGTCCCCGTCCACGTTGTATATAACTTTCTTATTTTCAGGCACATACTTAAACGCATTTTGCCACAATTTTTTAACATTATCATCGCCAGTTTTATTATATTTATCCAATGTTGCCAGCTTATGACCGATTTCATTATTTTTAGGCTCTAATTTCAGCGCTTTTTTGTAATATTTTAATGCTTCTTCGAACCTACTTAACGCTTCGCAGGCTCGTCCATAATAAAATAACGCTTTGCAATGTTTTTCAATATCTGTTATAAAATCCAGACATTCCAGTGTATTTATTGTATATTTAGGTTTATCTAGTTTAAAATAACAAATTGCCATATTAATATAAGATTTAATTTTATATACTTTTAGTTCATTTAATTCATTTTCGTCATTAGTTTGTGATATATTTAGTATTGAGATGGATTGTTGGTATTCTCTTATGGCGGCCATATATTTTTTCCTATTAAATAAGTTTTTGGCCTTACTGTGTATAGATTGTACTGTGGTTATAGTTACTTCGAATTTTCTTTGTTCTTCCATTGGGAGGCTATTGAATCTGTAAAAAAATTCATTTTTTTTAATGATTATTCTTTTCGAGTTTGTCGAGTGGTGCAACACAAGACTGCGCATTGTCTTGTTACCAGAGCGAGAAGATGAAAATATTAAATAATTCATTCCCTGAGCTTGTAATGAACCCATAACCGTCGTCTCCAGTTACACAGTGTGAATAAGCCACGATTGCTCCAATTATATGTTTTATAGGCCTGTTACTGGCCTAAAGGCGTGTGAATATTGTGACGCAGGGGCATAGTGTGATTGTGAATGCGACAGTTGTGGGTTCAATCCCAGTCGGGTAAATGAAATATTTAATATTTCCATCTTTTTAGCTCTAGTGTCGGGGCAAAGCGCGGCGTTGAGTTCCGCCACTCAATACGCATTGCCTCCAGTATTCGGCGGAAAATGGGGAACAGAGTGCCTTATGGTTACCTCTGCCTACCCTGCACCCGTGTGTGATGACGCCAAAAAACTTTTTTTTATATATTTATACAAAAAAAAATTAAAAAAAAACAAAAAAGTTAAAAAGGCCACCGCTCACCTTCTCCCAGCCCCAGTATTCTCAACACCGTACAGACATATAACAAACAATGCTATCTCTGGTCTAATGCGGGGTAGAACGCCGTGTTTGCCCCATGCTACCTCTGGCTTTAGTAATAATAGGAATCTAGCTTTTGGACCTTTTATGCAGGTTAGACCTATTTCTAGACCTGGGATGAAACGACCGTGACCTAAAGTTAAACGCTGTAAAGAAATGAAATATCAAATAAAAAAAACATATATGCAGCTGTTGCCCACATTGATTTAAAAAAAACCAATATTTCTTATCTCCCACAACATGATATAGGTATTATTAATTCTGTGGTCTCCATTTACAATCCACTAAGTACAAAATAAAAAATATATAAATTATATATATATATATATATATATATATATATATATATATATATATATATATATATATATATATATATATATATATATATATATATATATATATATATATATATATATATATATATATATATATATATACATATAAATAAAAACAGCTTTACGCTGTATCACACAAAAGGGTAGGCAGAGGGAACGTATTGTTAAGACACTCCATTCCCCATTTTCCACCGGGTTTCTGGAGGTATTGCACGTTGAGTGGCGGAACTCAGCGCCGCATTTTTTTTATATTGCTTTGTATTCACATAAAATATAATACATTTTAATACTCACTGTAGGATTACCATTATTCATAGTAAGTGTGGAATCAAAAGGAATTTTTGCATTTTCAAAATATGCTGCATAGTGTACTGTCACTATCGCATCTGATGGTACTAGTGGCCCAGAACCTATAACATGCAATAGAAACTCAATTGACTAGACCACTTGTTGTTGTTAGGGATTAAGATATTAGAAAATCCAGATAATCAAATTTATGAAGGAAAGCAGATTTTGTGCATAATATTAAGTGTTTATTAAAGACAATAAATACATATCAGCAGAAATCAATGACAAGACGTTTAGTAGCATTCGGTTCGGTTGTTCTCTTTGACTACCCAGCTAGGATTAAAGTGTGAATCTAAATGTAAATCAATTTTTATTACGAGATTTCCCAACTTATTTATATATAAATACTTATTTCGATTGCATATATTAATTTGATTTGTTATTTAACATAAATGATCCAGATACTTGCAAACCCATATAATTGAAAATCAACTCAATATACTGATGTATTTTTCAGATTCCTGCTTTTTAGGCATTTATCAGGGTATTTCACAATACAAAATAAATATGGTGTCTATAAACTTTTGAATGATAAGTAGTGAAAACTTAGCAACACATATGATACAAAGTGCCTTATTATATTTAACTAGAATGTGAAATTAATCACAAAGTTATATAAAATAGCTAAGGAATTGAACACCACTACCTTCTTCTAAAATCATCATCTTCACTGCACCACTGGGCACACAATCAATCATTTTACTTGCTAAATCATCAAATGAGTGATACTCCGGGCATGACAGCATTAGTTCATTTACTGAAGACTCTAAGTTACTATACACATCTTCATCACTAGGAAAAATAAATATATAATTATACATAAAAAATAGTTGATTAGAATGGGTACAAGTATGCTACACCATAGTTGTGGGTTCAATTACCACTTGGGGGGTACATCAGATATTTACATTTCTTCGCTTTGGCAACAAGGGAAGCAAGGTGTTGGATTCCTCCATTCAACGTGCAATGGCTCAAGAATTCGGAGTGGAAAATCAAAGTGTCTGAAAGGGAAGCACAGTATGTTAGCACTGCAAGGCCAGCCTTGCGGTATATAATTTGGAGCTAGACTAAAAGGACTTCAAAATACTACCTGTCATCATTGTCCATATCTGGATATAAATCATCGTCACAGTTTAACATTTCTCCTGTTCTTTCCTTCTTCAAATTTGTATCAATATGAAATTCTGATATGCCACTTAAAAGATCTCTGAAATAGTACAAAATAATTTGATGTATTCTAATGTGAATGTATTCTAATAGTAAATATAATGTGGTAAGTTTTTTTAAGAATACTTTTTACACTTTGTCTGTTCTTTTTTATAAAATAAATTTGTTAATAAAGGTACATACATACATGTTTGTTTATTTTTTATTTATATTATTATTTATTATTAAATGGTCTATGGTCATATGAGTGTATCTAGAAATACTTTTTTAAGAAAACATAAATATTTTAAAATAGCAGGATTTGAACTTTCTCCTCTTCTGAACTGTCCAAGTGATTGGAACATTAAGCCATACCATTCATCAAGCTCCTCCGACATTGTATATTGTTAGCATCTGTGTGTCGGTAAAGATTTCCTTTTTTTTATTTTTCACCTTTAATGTAATATGAACACTAGATTATTCCCGCGTCTGATTTCGGTTGCGACTTTAATTCTTGCTTACAGCAGAGAGAAGCTACTGTTGAAACTCTTCGTTTTCCAGTATAAACATATGTTACGTGTTAAGTATAACTTAGATAAAAAAATATTTTAACTTACTTCATTGTAACACCTTTTGAAAATTGTACGGGATCTTTAAAAACTTCCTCCATTTTTTTTTATTTATTATTCAAATAGAAGCGTAATAATTTTCAGTAATATCACTACAATTAAATTTAAACCTTAATATAATAAAATTTGGTTTGGCTTGGTTCTTTGATTATGGCGTTCCGAGCGTACCAGTAGAGCACATATCACTTCGCCAATGTCACGTTGTGTGGAGAAGACACGAAGGAGGTTGTACTATAATAAAATTTTAAATAAACATAAAATAAGATTGTGTTACGGCGGTAAGGACAAAATATTGACAAAATTTTATATTGCCATTATAAAAAAATCGATCAACTTATATCGATATTATAAGAATATAGTGTTTAATTAATCGTTATATATATGTTTAAATAATTTTATTACAACATTCTTTAAGGATAAAACTATATAACGAGAAGATAGGTGCTACTCTCACTTGATGGGAAGAAAGAAAGGAGAAGAAGAACCTTATTTCCACACTCCTTAAATTCTTCCAGATATGGTAGGACTCAACCTGAAGCATCAACGACCAGGAAATTTCTTTCCAATATCAGAACCGTCTTCAAAATCAACAGAAGTATACACATGTAAATCTTAACTGGGTTGGAGGTTCTGCCAGCTATTTTCATCGACTTAAACTGAAGGAAACCCAGGATGTTAATACGCTTCTAGCATTAAATGAACTGTGTGGTACATAATTTTGTACTTTTAATAAACACGAAGTTAGAATGATTTGATTTTTATTTATTTAGAAAGCCCAGGCTTAGCTTTTCTGATAGCAGAAAAGTAGAGGCTCCCAAGATTCTCAGAGTTCTTAGATATTATCTTTTAGATAGCCTTGACTAGGAACGTTAGCTCTGACTAATATCTATCCGATATTTATTCGATATTGAGCATATAGGCATCCCATCTCCTTCAGCCTACCATCAGCTTTATATCCATCCAGTCCATAAAAGTGGTATCCCCTTTTTTTAATAGTCCCCCATTTTTCTTATCCTCCTCTTCTACTTATCCTTCCTCATTTTCTGTCTTTCCTATTCCTCTCCTCTCGGTTTTTCTCCACAAAGGGGTTTTGGAGGTCACATGGTAGTCGCTCCATTTAAAAACCAACTTCCACTGGTATGAATGAACCAGAGACTGAAACTGGGTACGTCGTCACTAAACGACGCGCAGGCACATCGCCCTGAACCTGCCATAAGTGGGCAAGGGCTGCTGTATTGGGTACGGATACGGCTAAAGATATTAGTACCCAAACGGAAACTCCGCTTTGTGACGTGGAATGTTGGTTTTCTAATCGGACGATGTACATAACACAACGCGCAGATGTATTTATGATATATTAGTTCCAGTGCTTTCCTTCAGGAATCTCGCTGGAAAAGCAAAAAGTCCAAGGTTACCAGACATCAGATATGGTTCCCGGCTTATATACACTGGTTCACCTTCAGGTAAAAATGAATAATTATTTAAAAGAACATTCCTGATTATAACTATAATTTGTTCTAAAGAGTATAATCTGCTCTTGTGTCTAGCCTTTGTGCACGATATGAATGCCTTTGAAAGTCGATTGGCGATATTTACAAGTATTGAGAAGCCTTTATGATGTGACTATAACCGTCCAAGTCCAGAATCAGTGTGACGTCATTTCTCACAAATCGTTAACTAATGCATTCGAAAATATGTTCAGGACGCTCCACTGGAAAGGACGGAGTATAAACATAGATGGCAAATTTCTCTCACACTTGGGATTTGCAGACGAAATTGTTGCCAGATTTGACTTAATCTTCTGCTCGCATTGGTCTCCAGACGAACTTGTACAAAATGAACAAACATGTCATACCAGTACTTGTAGGTTAAATTATTTTATTGCGAAATTCCGTACATTTCCTTACATTTAAATCGATTATATTATCGATATATTTATGACAGGTGAAACTTAAAAGGGGCAAATTAAAATTTCTATTTACTGCTTACACTTCAAAATCTCTCACTAATAGTCATACTAATATTAATATGTAATACAACCTTTATTAAATAATACGACACCTAATTATAAATTAGGAGCAAACTTGACGATTTAAAGAGAAATCATAAAAAAAAATTAAGGTAAATATAAAAACACGTTACTTTTTTATCCTTTACCGAACAATACTACCCATTCATTATCCCAAAGTAAATTTCAATCATATTTTTAATATTTGAAAATAATAAATACATATGATAACATATAAAAAAATGTAAATTTATATTTACATTTTTTTATGTATTTATTATTTTCATTTTCGCATATAAATCATTATTGTCTGTATCACTTTATATACTTGTAGATTTTCACACCTTATTCGAAAACTTCACATATTCGAAAACAAATAATATATAAACTAAAATTAAATCAGCTTCACGCTGTATCCCGCACACAGCAGGGTAGGCAGAGGGAACCCAGTGTTAAGATACTCCATTCCCTACTTTCCGCCAAGTTCTGGAGGCATTGTGTGTTAAGTGGTGGAACTCAACGCCGCGCTTTACATCGACAGACAGTCTATTTTGCAGTCACACTTTGTGCCCCTGCACCACAACTGGCTTCATTTCATTACAATTAAACGGTTTTAAATTTACGTTTGAATAAATAGTTATTGAATGAAATGTTTTATTCATTGTTATGTATATAATATAACACATAATTTGTTTATTCTTCTTTTATATTACTTGTAATAATTTTCCAGCCATAATAAGCAAAGTGTGGTGTTATGTTCTGCTATTTAAAAATCTCTTAAAAATTGGGTAGTGGGTAGGAAACAAAAGTTTTCCCCTTGGCTACCCTGCTATGCATTCAAAAAGTATGAAGCTGATAATTTTTATTAATTTTTTTTATAGATAATGGACAATCCGGGTCCCCATGACATGGTATCGTGCCCATACGATAAAACTCATCAAATAGAACATTATAGGATGCATATACATTTGCAAAAGTGTCGTAAGCAACACCCTAATTGCAAAAAAGTGACTTGTCCATTTGATGCTACTCATATTGTAAATGATATGGAATTAGATGTGAGTACATTAGTTATATGTAAATTTGTAAAGATTTTATTTGAAACCACTTTAGAAGGCCAAGCAATGGATATTCATGTTGAAAAGATAAATAAAAAGATTTCTTATTTTTGACATTGGTATAATTGTCAATGTTTGGGAACATCATATATAAATTTAACTTTAGGAAATGTCAAAGCTGTGCCACTTGGAAACCATAACTTGTTTAGCAATAGGCTTGAAATATTTAAGAATTTTTTGTGTTAATTTTTACAAGCATCTACCTAAGACAGTTTCTGAGATAAACACATACAACACATCAACTAAACACATAAAGATGAATATCTTTATGATATTAGTATAGATAATGCATATTCTAAACAATTTTTTACAGTATCATGTCCTACAATGTCCTAAAAGAAGTCTTCTCGACTCACAAATGTATGTACTAGACAATGATTACAGACCGGTTGTGGAAGTTCAGACAAGTTCTGTACAAAGTGAAGAGAATTGGGATGATGTGAGTGTTTTATTCATATTTATAAAATGTGATTTAAAAAAATTCATTTCATGCATCACACATGAAGTTATGATTAAACATGTTGTTTCGATATGGTTTTTAAGCATATTTTATTTCTTTAGTTTCATATTTTTCTACACATTTTTTTCCCAAAAGGGGAGAGTATTGGACAAGTATTGGAGGGATATTGGACAAGTATTAATATTATTCATAAATAACATTTGTAAACAGGCTATATCAGCAAAAGCCTTCAATTTATTCACTATGAATGCAATGGTGAAATTATTTTCTAGTGTTGTAGCATATAAATAACAAAAGTTAATATGTTAATTACGTTTACAATATAGCGTCTTTGTTGTCTTTTTACTATTATCTTATGCACAAATAAAAGTTTTCTACAACTACTAATTCATTTTTGCAGGTAGTATGTACATCATACGTCCCAGATCCTTCTAAAAAGGGACCTCATATAATAACTAAACTGCAAGGAGCGACGCCGTCAGAACGACGCAAAGCTAGGCAAATTGCTATAGCTACTTATAAACCTAGGGAGTAAAAAATTACGTCTATGATTTAAATGTAATATGAGAATTTAATTTTTTTTGTAAAAATATAAAAAAAATCTTAATATTTTAATGATACAAAAAAATGAATACTTATTTAAATATGATGTGTAATTAAGTCTTTGTTATTTCCGTCAATGTCTACGAGTTTCCTTTTTTTAACAAGAAGAGGAACCCACAACCATTGTGTCCTATCTTCTCTGATTGATTTGCATCAATGCTTCACTTTTTTATACATATTAGATTTAAAAAAATAGAAAAGTAAGTCTATTATTGAAATAAATGGTTTTGTTAACAATCAGTTTTATTATGTTAAAATGATTTGTATAAATTACACTTAATATTTTACCATTTATGATATTTTGTGATATGTGACTAGTAGATATATGTATTTTTTAATACAATATAGTGTTAAGTTATAAAACTAAGGACCTATTATAAACTACTGTTTATAAACTACTGTAATGCAATGGTTGACAGCTATCTGCCACTGTGGGCATGAGTTGTTTTCATATTCTTGTTCTGTTTACAAGACAGCATGACGCTATTCCTACTACCCAGCATTCAATGTATCGACAATAGGGTTGTATGTTGGGATAGTGTCTTAATGCTGGGGTTCCTCCAACTGTATGTATCAAACATTGTATGAAGGTTAATTAAAAAAACACAATATTATATAAATATATCTATAATAAAATCAAATCCAACCAACATTTATTGTACATCTTTAATATAATCTTCATCCATTTTATCAAACCTTTCCTTCATGTCGTCCGGGACGTCTACTTTAGTTAAGTCATCAGCACCAACTTCGTCTTCCTTTTGTATTAAAATGTCCACAACATTTTCACAAGCTAATAAAACTGTTGCATCTTTCTCCCATTTATGATATTCTCTTAATACATAGTAAACGCCATTATCCCTTAAAATTTCCCTACAATTTCGTTTAGCACACAATTTGTTTAAAGTCTCGATTATCATTTTTCTTATATCTATGTCAACTTCTCGTTTTTTTTCTTTCGGTAAGTATTGTAAGTCTATGGGAAGTTTGTCCATTTCATCATCTGGATATTCCTCGTTGCCCATTATAGGAGATAGCAAATAAGTTAGTAAATCTAAATCAGTACTAAGCAAAAATTCATGATATTCAGTGTCAAATGATATATTTCTTATAGTTCCCATTGCACCACCTCGTCTTATAGATGATTCCTCATAATTACAAAAGGGTAGTAACTTTATTAATGGTAAATGTGGATTTTCCTCGGTCAACCATTTTCTTACTTTACCAGAAGAACTTAAATTACTTAGCATTGGAGCTAGATAATGTAATTTGGAACCCTTTTTATTATAATCTATGTTAACAAAAATATTTAACATATCATTTAAGTGCGGTAAAAGTGTGTCTACACATATATTGAGTAAATTCTCATGACGTGTTATATTAGATAAAATCATACAGGCCGCGTCTGCGTCTTTTTTCTGTGGATCACTTATATAATTAGTAAATAGCTCCAAAATATTCTTTTTATTTGAAGGCCTGTATTTAAGAAGTTCAGTAGCTCCTTTTGTACTAGCTGACACATTTACTAGTAATAACAAAGCGTTTTTACATATTTCTTCTACTTTATCATTAGTTAGATTTATAATACTTTCTATTATTCGTTCGTTTTGAAGTAATATTTGTATTCCATCATCAGTTCCAGATAGTCCCAGCAAATGGTCAAGAGATATATGTTTTAAATCGATTCTTGATTCAGGTTTAAGGAATTCAAGCATTTCGTCAAGAGGATCTTTCGTCATTTTAATTTGTATTACTAGAATTTTATTTAATTACAAAAAACTTATAAACATGTGGGTTTGTTATCAATTCTAGTTATCAAATGACGTTGAATTGATTGGATGACAGATGACTGTTGTGAGATAGAGTTGTGAATGTTGAAATAATCGATATCAAATATAGCTTGAAACGAATCGAACAGACGCATAAAAGTATATTTAAAAAAGGTTTGTATACTTTTGTCAACATAGAAAAGAATGATATTATAACAAATAGGCAATTCTTTCTGTTGATTTTGAACTTTAATATTTTTATCACTTAAGTGTTTTTTTAAAAAATAAATGAGAGCCCAAGACTATTTGGAAGGCAGCAACTGTCTCTTCCATTGTAGAATATTTAAAGTTTGCTGGGATGTTAATTTTAAAAAGGATCAGTAGGATAAAGAAGTAATACAAACATGCGTCGCAATCTTCTATTAGTAAGTCATACAAAAAGTGTCGTAACGCTAAAAATATATGAATCTAGTGATTTCACAAATTTGCTGCCCTAAACTTACTTTAATACTCATCTTGCTGGTAAATCCGCCACTGAATATGATGCAACTGTGAAATCTTAGAGATGCGAGTTAAATTTTTATACATATATTTTTTAAAATGTATAAGTCAAGTTTTGTTATGTCAGAATGGACAATATTTGCGAAGTCAGTCAAAATGCAAGATAGTTCAATCTGTGCGCCCGAATTTCAAAACGTTCCATTGTTTAACTCTATGGGACACATTTTAATCATTTAATCAAAAATTACAATTACATTTATCTCTGTGCTGTCCACAATGTTTCTGCAGAGTCTCAGAGCTGTTGGCTTAACGGTCTAGGAAGAGTATAATTACAACGAAACACACTTTTGACCAGTATGATAATAAAACGCTAAAAGTGCTGAGAATATTTATTTAAAACACCAAATACATATTCTATTCTAAAAACGTCTAAACATTTAATAATTGTATTCTAAATGTGAAGCGTTTACTTGTTAAGTCATTTGTAACGACAAATACTAAATTATCTTAAAGTTAATGACGTAATTGAAAAATGTAAAACATGTTATTTAGTTATTTACTAATACAGTGGACTGTTACCTAATAATTTCTGGACATTTTGTGATTATATAATGAGCATTAATACCTATTTTAATTATGCTTCATCTAGTTAATTTATTTTATATATATATATATATATATATATATATGTGTTAGTATATGTTTATTAGTTTATTGAACATAATAATTATATGAATGACTTGAAAGTTTAGTATAATAGGTTTAAAAATTTTGTATTAAATATTAAAACCTAGAGAAATTTCGTCAATACTGTGCCAAAATCTAATCTATTTACATATATTTATGCTGTGAATAGGGTTGTCTACTAAGTAATGCGTTTAAAACTTTATATAATATATTGTTTAAAAATATTTACATTGATTTAGTGGACGGAAGTTGCTTTACAATAAGCAAAGGCTGTAAAGAAATAATTAATATAAGAAAATATTGATCATGAAGTCGCTAACAGGTACTTAACAGCTGAAATAGTTTAAGCCAAAACATATTTAGTGTTTTTAAAGCAATTGAAATAAGTAATAATGGACAATTTATAATAAAAATATGCTTTGATCAGTCAGAATTAAGAAGTTACAAGCTGTAGCTGTAGCAAAATTTGACTTTGTAAAAAAAAATATTACTTTAACACAAAAACGTGACGCACAAAAGTGACAGACAAACATTTATTTCATATAATATCTTTACGAGTTATCGATATTTACCTACTGTATAATGGTGTATGGTGGCGAATAATCATTACAATAACTATATCACTTCACTATTAAAATCGTCCGTGCAAAGATAATAAATCAATAGTTTGATTAATTACATCGGATTTAGTTGAAGATTGTGATTTATAAGAAAATATTCTTATGAATCTTACACAGAATTGTTTTTTATAACTATAAAAAATAAACGTGCATTTTTTTATAAACATGCTTCCAATATTATTTATCACAATTCAAAGAGATAATTTTCCACTTTTATTAATTCCAAAAAAAAAAAAAAATACTAGTCGTCCTATAATCTAGTGTCAAGAAATCTTCGTTTTTATCAAGAGACTTCCGTTTCCCACTTTCCGCCGAACTCTGGAGACGTGGGAGTCCTCGAGTTGTGGGAATTCCCTCACAACTCTCGTTTATTTTTTTTCGAACTTGAGGTTAATGTTACCTCAAGTAATGTTTGCTTTACTGGCTTTTACAGCGACACTGGGTTGGTAGTAAAGAAGCACTACATATGTGGCTGCCTGTGATACTGTTTACGAGAAAAATAAAAGTGAGCGTCAAATATTGTTGGAAGCAAGGTTGTAAGATATATCTTTATTTTCTTTCTTTTTTGTCTGCTTGTTATGTATAGAAGAATTAATTTAGTAAAATTTTTCTTAAGCAGGTCACGAAGATAATGGCGATCACAGATGTCTTTAATATATCAGCATCTGAAATGCAGAAGGTAAATAGAGTCAGTCTAAAAATACAATGACTTTGAATTCGATTGCCCCTCGGGTAAATGAACTATTTTCTTTTTTTCGCTCTGGTAATAAGGTAAGATAGGCGGAGAGTTCATTAAACACTCAATGCGCGAAAATTGGACGATGCCTCTGCTATAAGCGGGATAGAGCGTGAAATTAAAAAAAAACCCTGAATCTTGAATAGTAGGAAGTGAACCTTAACACTGGAGTGTCCACTGCGTAACCTGCTATATGCGGGATACAACATGAACTTGAATAAACCCTGAATAATAAAGTAAGAAACTCGGAGAGAGCAGCGTTTCTTATTACTAGGTTCCTTCATACTCACCGCTGCAAGAGTGTTCCTTCTCTCTATACCCGCTCTCAGTGTCACACAGGCATATCTTGTCTTGGGTGGAGTGGACAAGGAGATGGGCTGGGGCAGTTCCAGTGATATTCGGAGTTCCGCAAATAAGACCATCGTTGCATTCGTCGCTGTTAGAGCACGCGTGGTATAACGCTATGGAACAAATATTAAAATGTGTTAAGCAATCTAATATCCAATCGGGGAATAAGTCAATTTAATTTCCTTCCCCGGCATTCAATTTCGTCAGTCAATGCACCAAAAATTGGACGATGCATGGGGAACGGAATGTCTTAACACTACGTTACCCCTATCTATCCTGTTATATACGGGATACAGATTGAAGCGAAAAATAGAACTACTTAAATTTATAATAAAATAATTTTTCTATATAAGACCTTTCTAATTTTCAGAAAAAAAAAACACATTAAATTGAACCAGCTTTTGTAATTATTAATTATGTCCAGTTATTTCTCGTTCGTGTTTTGATCGGAGCGATTAAGCTTCGAAAAATATATGCTTAGTAGAAAAACGTTTTAATTATCGTTTCCATATTACAATCTTTATGCTTTGTGAGTGAAAGTAAATGAGAGGGTAGAGGGTTCATTAAAAGAGATTCCGGCTTCACTCTTGTCCTATCTTAGTAATATAAAACTTTACAGTAATATAGCTTAAGTATACATCAGAATAACACATATAGGCTACGAATTATGGGAACTAGTTATAACAGCAATTTTAAGCCGGCGAAACCGCATTGTATCGCTAGTTTATTCATAAGACAATAGATAGAGAGGACCTAGTTTCATTTAATTTAACTGAAATTTTGCTTTTAAAGTATTTCTTTTGTTTTCTTCATTAATTTGTTTAATTTACTTATTTTTATTATAATATATATATTAAAAGTAGTTCCTAATATTATCGCGTTCAACCAAACAAACTATTCAGCTTTATAATAATAGTATAGATATGCTAGAAAGTGACCTTATTAAGCGCCGTGTTTAAACGTAATTAAAGGTAGGTAGTAAATGAGTGTTCAAACGTCACGCAATTTGTTCCGAGGACAGTGGGAGGGGGTTGAAATTTCTGGCTTAGTTATTGTCTTCATGGTTTACTCGCTTTTTTATCACCGTGGCGCAGTGGGGTTGGGTGGGGATTCTGTGGAACGACGCGGCGTTGAGCTACGTCACTCAACACGTAATATCTCCAGTTCACGTTATAGAGTTGTTTTTCTATGTCTATATGTAACGTGGGACTGGGAAATGGTATTGAATGGCGGAACTCAACGTCGCGGCTTGCGGAACTCTACACCAAAGCGAAGAAATGGAATTATACATTTCATCACACATTTCATTGAGAAAATGAAATATTTATTTCAATTTATATTTCCATAATTAGTTCCACAAGTTACAATCACTTTGTGCTCCTGCGCCACGAGAGAAAGCCACTGGAGAAAGAACGCGGCGTTGAGTTACATGACTCAACACGTAATATCTATCATTTTGGCAGAAAGTGTAGAACAACTGTCTTGACACTAGTAGCCCGAGATCCCAAGGCCGCCAGATTCACGTCATTTTAGCAAAGCTGGGCGTCATTTTAGGGCCCTTTCAGAGGTAGCGCCAAATAAATGTATCTCTACTTATTTATTCTACTTTTCTTTCCTAAGTGTGAAATAATACTTTAAAAATGTTTAAGAAGGTATATCTCTGTCTGGGAGGATGATTGAGCCATCAGATTGGCATGAGTGCTTATAGCGGGTATTGAAATAGTCCTTAAATAATATATCTGGATTCAAAGCTTGCTAGTATAACGTATTTTACCCTATTTTTGAACAATTGTTAGGACGTCTGGCAGGAGTTAAGGCCCCCGTAATTGATCTGGTAATAATAAATATATATCAATCAAATCAAAAACTCTTTATTGCACTAAGATAACATATAAATTCAATTCGATTAGAAATTTTAGTACAGTGCAAAGGCGGCCTTATCACTATAAGTGATCTCTTACAGGCAACCTTTATTTATGGAAACTAATATTTAGAGAACATTGTTGGCGGATAACTTTGCATAAAGATATTTTTGCTGTTTATTATATCAAAAAAGAAATATAAAAATAAAAAAAAATAAAAAAAAAAAAAAGTATACACACACTATTCATACATAAATACATAAATACATACATACAAACATACATACATAAATACATACATAGATATCATATATATACATATTTATATATTTCTTACATTATTCTCAAAAACATATTTAAATACGAGCGTTTCTACTTTAACGTAGGTGCACGTGTATCTTTAGTTAGCGCTACCTCTCAAAGGGCCCCACTTTCAAGGTAGTAAAAATAAATATAGTCTAAGCTATATATTAGACTATTAATACTTAAAATGTCTGGTTTGCTAAAATGACGTAGGCCTGGGAGACCTGGGATCTCAGTTTATAGGTTTTTTATTTTTACTACCCCGTGGTTCTCGTTTCGGATAAAGTTTAGATTTTTTGTTTGGTGATACTATGTTTTATTCTTTATTAGTGACGTCACACGTAATATTTTTTTATTTAGCCTCACGTTGTATGCGGCACAAAGGAAGGTATAGGGAAACTGGTGACCTAGTGTTAAGACACTACCAATTAGGATTATTTTGTTAGTAGCTAACCCCCGAATTCTCGACGCATTGCGTGTTGAGTGGTGGAACTCGTCGCCACGCTTTGCCTCATTACTAGAGAAAAGAAATGAAAATATTTAATTTCCTGATAATTGAATCCACGCCGCGATCACTCCTCTGTCTCTCACTTGTTACGTGAATACCAAAATTAATAAAAAAGCAAGAGTTTTCTCAGTGTCGTATTTCTAGTTCAATAATGGAATCCATATTTTTTTTTAAGATTAAGTACTTTTTTCTCTAATCTGTAATCCACATATAGCAGAGTAGGCAGAGGTAACCTTGTGTTAAGACACGCCATTTCCCAATTTTTCAAAAATTTGTGTGTTTAAGTCGCGGAACGAGTGATGGAGGGCGAGGGAGTGAAGATAAATAATTTCTCTGACTGGGAATCGAACTCACAACCGTCATGTCTATAGCCATACATTCTGCCGTTGTGCCTTATCGAATCAAATTTAAAGACTTAGGTATTTAATAACAAAAAAAGTGATTTATTAATTGATTATTGGAGATCTGATGTTACTTTTTACAGCGCTGCTACAAGGTAAAGCGCGGCGTTTAGTTGCACAACGGAGGTTCTTAACTAGGTTCCCTCTGCCTACCGTAGCGTGTTTCAAATTTCTTTATTAAACTATAATTTTGAACGAAATAGTTAACCGAAAGCGTGCCAAAAGATTGATCGTCCGATTACAATATTAGATTAGGCTGTACACGGTGTGGTGACCTTTTCAGATATTCGTTTTAGTGGTAAAAGAAGTATAAGTAAGGGAGGTCGATGTTAATTATTGCTTTCTGGTTTCTGTTATTTTTTTTAAGTTTACAATGAAATATCATTCCTATTCAATTTATGTAACTTAATATAACTTTTCTCGATAAATGGTAATATATAAAACTAGGCCCCTGAGATTATCACGTTCAACCAATCATACTTAATAGTTTACAAGTATAAGTATAGATTGGCTTGTTTTTTTTCATTAACTAACTTTTTAGCTTTTTAGATTATACATTTTTTCCTTATTTAGGGGACCTAGTTTTATGACACTCCATTCCCCACGCACTATTTTATAAATATATTTTTTATCTTCACGCTGTATCCCGCACACAACAGGATAGGCAGTGGGAATGTAGGAATCTAGTGTTGAGATACTTGTTCCATTTAGACACTTCTTTTCCCCACTATACACCGAATTCTTGAAGCATTGTATGTTTAGTAGCGGAACTCAACGCCGTGCCACGTCTCGTTACCACAGTGAAGAAATGTTCTCGTATACGTTTTCTAAATAAGTATTTTTCTTTCCTAAGTTTGGAATAATACTTTTAAAATGTTAAAAATATTTAATAAATAGCTATCTCTCTTGCCAGACGATAATTCTTAGTAATTATCTTTGGGTAGCGGAAATTTGTAAAAATCTCCCTACAGAGATGCTAACAACATAAATAAGTTGTAACAAGCGTATAAAAATTTCGACGTAGCTTGACGAGAACATATGGCTTAGTGGTCAGAGCCATTAGTGGTCATTAGAGGTCGTTTTCCAGGAGGCGCGGGTTCGAGTCCCGCTATGTTAAAATTTTTATACATTTTCTAAAATAAATAAGAAAAATATAAGACTACCTTACCTTTAGTAACCGAATCGCACTGGCCATTCAGTGGTGGTGAATTGTCTCCACAGAGGCATCTTGTAGTAGGGTCGTAGTGGGTTCGAACGCACGAAGAACTGCTTATACCTGCGCATTCAGCCTGGCGGGTGCAGGGACGGGCTGAAAATATTATCGAAATTTCTTAGAAAATTCAAAAAAGTTATACCTAAGTATGATGGCATTTCAAATTATAAATTAAATCAAAATCGACCTCAGCTATACCTATAGGTACGTTAAAACTAGCTTTCCTTAAAAACCCAAATGGAAAAAAACATAAGTTGCATATAAGATATGACACATTCTAAGCACGGGTTAACTCTGAGGTACGGTTGGTTACATCGAGAAGATTAACGAAAGTAGTTCCCGAGATAGGCGCGCTTAACTAAACAAATTCTTTATAATATTATATAGGTGTATTAAAGAAAAAAAATTAGAAAATGATATTTGAAAGTTTCAAAGTAAACATAATTTTAGAGTAATTAACAAATTTATTGATACTTATATACCTATTTACTATATTAAATTAACTAAAATGTTTGGAGTCGGTAACAATTAAGTTTAATAAAAATAGAATTATAATTTTGGACAGGCTGTCCTGGCGAAAGGAAACTTATTTTTCCACTCTGATTCTGACTCCGCAGCGTTGAGTTCCGCCACTTAACACGCAGTGATCGGAAAGTAGGGAGTGTCTTAACACTAGGTGCCTTTTCGCGAATTTAAATTGTTTTTTTAATTCCCACAGGGGCTGAACTTAGTACTATCGCGTTTACATTCAAATACTGTCCCAACAAAAAACAAAATAAATAAATAGTCTACAATTTAAAACAAAAATAAGGCTAGTACAGTACAAAGCGAGGCTATATAACTAACAGAAACTAACCGGAAGCTCTTATCACACCGGTAGGGGTGTAAATCTTGGCTTCCGGGAACTATCGCGGCCATCTTTGAAACTAGGTTACTGCATAACGTTTGGGGTTGGAAAATTTGTTTCTCTTTTGTTTTTAGGTATTTTTCTATAGTTTCACGCTGTATCCCGCACATTGCGGAGTCAGCAGAGGGAATTTAGTGTTAAGACACTCCTTTCTATAATTTGCGTCCAATTATTCGAGACGCTGAGTTGTGAGTGGTCAGGAAATTCTAAAATAATCAATTCCTCCGAAAGGGAAACGTACATTCAACCGCCGTATTTACTGTACCCCTACTCCACTACAGCCTCACGTGTTTGAACTTTACATATTTATTTTATGTTTTAGTTTTTAGTTAACTTCAGAAGGGTGTTGGGTCTATCTTTAAGATTAGTAGAAAGGCACACAATTGGGATTTATTTTAAGTTTTTTATTTTTAAATAAGTATAGATAACGGGAAATAAAGAATAATAAAACTGAACCAATAAGTAATATGTCCGTACTAATAACAAAATACGGATTTCAAATAGGTACCCTCTACAATTATCCAGCACAATCTTTCATATATTTAAGCTATTGCTTTACGTTTTTGTCCGCAAACCGATACATTCAAAGTTTTCATCAAATTCACAAATTAAAAACCTTTTGATTAGAGTGGCGGAACTCACCGCCGCCAATTGTGTACCGGTGCAGAGAAATTTAGTTAATCATTTCCACTCACAACCACCGCGTTTACAGTCAAATGCTTTTTTATAGCGCCATAAAATAAATAAAAACAACTAAAATTATCCATAACGTCCGAATCGAATCCAAAACTACTATAGCGTGCAATAGTTATTCATCTTTTGAGATACAATCAGCTATAAAAACTCGAAAATATTTTATTTCTTCAGGTTCTTGGTACAATAAGGCACTGAACGATAAGAAATGAATAAAAAATTTACTATAATATGTTACTTTTACTAAAAATAGGCTGAATTGGATCGTTTAACGTTTGTCGTACTTGTATGGTAGGTCTATATTATATTTTTAGCCGACTTTCAAAAAAAGGAGGTTATCAATTTTACATGTACATATATATGATAAGCGTGTGACTTTAAACGTGACAGGTTGTCGGTTCGAGTCCCACTCGAAGAAATTAAATATTTAATATTTTCATTTCTTTATATCGGACTGTGTTAGGCACTAGGCTCCCTCTTTATAGCTACACGTGGGTTACAGCGTGAAGCTAAATTGAAAAATAATTAATTGATTTAAAAATGATTTGAGTAGTCTTCCAAGTTCGCAAATGTTAATGTTTGTGTTTGTCGTTTCAAGGTGGTTCTGTTTTATTTTAAAGTATCATAATCACAATAAAATCAATTGGGTAGGTTTTGAGATAGAGGTGTCCCATATATTAATCGTTTTCTACTATTTAGATAATCAACAAATATATGAAATACGATTTGGAGAAGAAATACATTAGATTCTACTTAATATGCAATTTCTTGAATTTGGAAACGGGAAAAGAAGTATATTTACACTAGGTTCTCGATGTCCATTCCGCTTTTACCGGGATACAGCGTGAAACTATATTTGCTATACAATAAACATTTTTTTTTCAGCGAACTGTCAAATTGTCAATATAATTAACTCAAAAATAATATTCTGAAGGCTATCACTTGACAGTGTACCACAAGGACGCATCGATTTAGCCCCTCTATTATATATTATGGTAACCTTTAAGCTTAATTGGAACTTATAAATAACCGTATATTTCTAACCAAAAGGTTAACTTTTAATGATATCATTAGATATGCTTCACATCAATATATCTACAAAGTTTTATGTTGTGATTTTTTCAACTTTTTTTAGCTTCACGCTATAGCGTGATATACATATACCGATGATACATCCCGGGATGTATCCCGCACATAGGGGGCTAGGCGGACTAAAATAGACCTAGAGTTAAGAGACTCTGTTCTCATTAAGACACTTCCATTTCCCACTACCTGCCGAATCTTTTGTCGAATTCTTGAGGCTTTCTATGTTGATTGTCGGAACTAAACGCCGCGCTTTACTTCGTTACCAGAGCGAGTAAATGAAAATAGTTACCCATATTTACAAAAATGAACCCAAAGCCGTCACATTTTAGTCGCATGTGGCCCTGTGTCACGAAACCTCTAATATCATGATGCTGGTAAACAATATAATTACGTACTTATATATATGAAAAAAAGAACTAGGTTTTTTTAAAACATGGACAGTTTTTACATTTCCATGCGAAAAGTCATCATATTGCGTACATTGTGTGTATATTTGCATACATTAATTTTGGATCAATAATGGGTTCAAGTCCCGACGTGACCTTATATGGAAATTACGCATGTGGTCAATTTTGTATCGTTGTAAAATACACAACGAAGAAGATGGTGGAAATGTTTCGGCTGTTTGAATATAAAATATTAAAAAAAAATACTGAGTGTTGAGAATGTTTCCGGAAGGACTGTTCTAACACTACGTATAAAAACTGCTGTTGCAACGTCTGACTGTAAACGCAAAGATTGTGGGTTCAATTCCCATTTTAAATTGATTTGATAGTATTCTTTATTGTAAGATTAAAAGCGTTGAGTTCTGAAACTCGAGTTGAATCCAGGTGGTAAGGACAGAACAAACTATTTTCGTATATCTTCTACATAAGGAGACAAAGCACGGCGTTGACTTCCGCCACTCTACTCGCAGTGTCTCTAGAATTTGGCGATGTGTGAGGAACGGAATGTCTTAACACTTTGTTCTTTCTGCTTGCCCTGCTTAATGCGGGATACAGAAAAAACAGAGTGTCTACATTCTACGCTATTTTGTTTTATGAATTTAATACTTCCGGTCTATCTACATTGTTATGCGTGAAAAAAGTGAAGCTACTTTCTTTTTTTTGTATTTTGACAACCTATAAATGATGTATTTCTCGATAAAATGATATCCATGCAACACAAAAAGATTTTTTTATTTCGAACCAGTAGTTTCTGAGATAACAGCGTTCAAGCAATCAAACTCTAGATTTAAAATATAATTAAGTATAGATAAAAGATAAATATTACTATATAATATACACAGATGTTGAATCTACAACCATCGCGCACTCTAATATACTTAGAACGTTATTCCAAATCGTTTTATTATTAACACTTTAAGACATCGCGTGTTCTGTACGTATAGTTTAGTTCGAATGATATATTATTGGGGAAAACCATTAATCAATTTCATTATGCCTTTTATATGGAAATACGTATTTATATGACGTGGCTTGATGTTCTTACTGCTATTCTCAGAGACGGTATTTAGTGATTAATTACATTTTTTCAATAGTAGCAGTAGTAATAAGATATAATGCAAGAAACTCCGTTCAGCTCACTGTCCGAATACGAGATTTAACAAGTGTGGACCGAATCCCCGACCATCGCGTTTACCTGTACCTGTACCTCGTCCTCCTCCTATAATATTTTTAATATGCCTGATACCTCTATAAAGGTTTCTTCATTCATAATTATAATATAATTATAAGAACAATAGATAATTAACTTAGCGTCTTCAATAAAGATTTAAAAAAATTGTGAATATAGATTTTAAATATTGTGTGTATTTACAAAAAAAAACTAATTATATTTTTTTAATGATATATTTAAAGAAACAAAAATAATTACAATAAAAAAATGAAACATTATGATTTTTTAATAATAGACATAAAAACTGTCGTAGAAATGGCATTGTGAATTTGTGACATTCCAAATTTCTTTCTAAATTTTAAATAATATTTTATAGGAAACTTACCTTTAGTAAAGTTAAAATAATATACATTTTTTTACATGCATGCAACAGTGTTTATAACAGTTTCTATACATAAAATGAAAGTGCGTATGATATAGCTTTTTTAAGTGGACTGTGTAAAAAAGTTAATCAATATTTTTTACATGTTTTCTTGAAATGTTAAGCAAAACATATATTTTTGCAGCCAATTATAGAACAAATATATAGGCGGTTTTCAAAAGAATTAGGTATCTAACTTTTTTGTAGGAAAAATCTATATATTTTTAAATATTATATTTTAGATTTTTTTTATTAAATACATAAGTAATTCAATTGTTGCAATTATTTATCATATTTAACGAGTAAACCTCGATTTCTGGTACTGCACTTTTTTAATAATGAGGGAAAGAGGTTGTAAACCTTTTTGTAAATACGTACCTTAAAAACTATTTTTAACATAGAATTATATTTTGTATGAACTATGTATATTATAACAACAGGTATATTCGGTTTTTTTTGTCATAGCCAACAACATAATGACTTGTACAGTTAAAAAAAACCTGTATTTTAACATTTTCACACAGTCCACGCAACTCACCTGGAGGTACAGTGGGCGCGACTTCCTTTGGTGTTGTATTACTTTTCCCAAAAGTTGTAAGAGCTTCAGAAGATTCGCCAGTCAACCACCCGGCGAGGAGCAACGGCAGTATCGCCGCCGCCGCTTGACGCCGACACCACATCTCGACCCGCGAAAAGACATGCATAGTGTAGCCCTAGCTTTACTTTTAGTTTGACACTGACAGATGATAGATGACAGTTGACAGCTCACTCGTGTTTTTTTTTATTTTTTTGGCTGATATATAAAATGTGACTGTGAGATTTCTGTTAATTTGACGACGTGAAGATAATTTAGTAAGTGAGGTGCCAATTTTCAATTGAAACAATGGGAAGCTTCATAACGTTTCACCAATCCAAATTCAAGTTACGGATCAAGATGTGGCGTTTCTTTGTGTTTTTGATATGTCGTGTTGTGTATTATTGTTATTATGATGTACTTTTAATTTATTATTCTTTACTGTATAATGTTGTACCTTCGTCAGTTCTGCGTTAATGTACGAACTTAGATTAATGTATATAGGCAGAAATGTTTGCTTGCTTTTCTCATGTATTTGATGTGCGTGTCGACATTATGTCTATTACAAGATAATGCTATGTAACGAAACTTCTATAAGTTTCTTTTAATAGTTACCATATAAAAAAACAATTTTCATATTTTACGAAAGATCTTTTAGGTCCGTTTTTTATATTTTTGTTGAAAGACATTTTACTAATAAAAAGATAATTTTATATGTTTGTCAAGCAACAATGAAATAAGAGATCTTCTTTTTATATAAGTGTATTTTATAAGTAATTATAAATTAAAAACTATTTTCAAACTAAATATTTTTAATATAATTGGGAAGAATATGAGAAATTTCCGAAAAGTATGCTTTAAAAATTATACTATAATTTAAAAGACATTACATAGCATTATATTATGTCATAGACAATTATATTTTTTCTGTATGAAAAGCGTTAAAGACCGTTTTAAATATTTCTTACCCGGTGAAGGCGTAGTGGTTGGTGGTCTGGGTGGTTCAGTGTTCGCTTTTCCAAACGAAGATATGCCGAATGCGTTAATTTTTACAACATTAAACAATATTATTATAGATATTATCACAATTAGCTTTCGATACCACATTTTTTGAGTAATTTCTGTTGTTTTTAATAATTAGTTTTTGAGTTATGTTTGTAATGAATGGTTGAATGTAATTATTTAGTGCAAAAGAGTTTTTTTTTGTGTAACGTAATTATGTTAATATGTTTTTGTAAAAGCTCTTTTACACTACTGTTATGTCGTTGATGATATTTATTTTGTCTTTTTTTTTGTTAGCAGTGTGTGCATTTTGCTGTTGGCGCGATTTTAAATGTCAGCCTTGAGTGATTGTAATGATTTGGAAATGTAGTTATTGTTTTATAGATATCAATTATTTTTTTGTAACGAAAAAGGAAGTTGTAATACATACCAACGCTTTAGTATTAAATACTTAAAAGTATCTCCATGTTCCCACAATTTAGAATATACAAAATATGTATAGTATTTACAGATTCATGCCAATTTTATACTTAAAAATAAAAAAAAAAACATTACAAAACATATGTACATCATCAGTTGTCAACGCCTTGTCCAAAGTGGCACTTAAATTTTTTTCATATATCTTTTAAATAAAAAAATAATTGTTATATTAAAACTAAAAAGATACTCTTATAATTATTAAATACCCGTAGACTTAGTGGGCGAAGGTATCTTTAGTGGGGATTCGGTTTTGAGAACACCAAAAGCTGGATTGAAAGCGCAAAAGCACGTATTATATCCCAGATATAGACAAAATATTAGCGATATTAGCTTCATTTTGGTTCTGAAAAATATTAAATATATTATATATTATAAAATCTTAAGATTTTATAATCTTTTTGTGTATAGTACATAGCTGTAGAGTATGTGTGGTGTATATTTTTACATAATAGGACAAAATACTTATATAAATGTATTAAATTATACACGAATCATTAAGCTTATAAATTTTGAAAAATTATATTATCTAGAAAATAATATAAAATGGCAAATTCATAATTCATATTTAAATGTTAATCTAAAGGTCTAATTTGAAAACACTATCTAGTCTAAATCTAGACTACACACATACATGCAAAATTATGTCCTATTACATAAAAAAAATTACCCGGTGCTGTAGTAGTAGTAGTGATGACAGGACGCCGTGTATTAGAAACGCCAAAAGTGCTTAACGCCGCCGAATGTCCAATAAATAGAAACAGTGGTAACCACTTCATTTCTTGATTTATCCTCTCTTTTTTTGGTCAAAGCTATTCAAAATAGAGTTTGGAAAGGCGATCCGTTATGCACATTATGAAAGTAAAAAAAAATCAACTGAAAAGTGGTGTTATCTTAATAACACATAGTAAGATTGTGTTATAATATAACATTATTATTCATTAACACAAATTATTTTCTTAAAATTAATTAATGTTTTTTTACATTTCATAATGTACACTTTTATTTATATCACTATTATGTAACAAAAAAATAACTAAAATAATAACAATAAGAAAGATCAGTATATGGCATAAATTTTTATAGTAATTTTATATGTCAAACATATTTTTATAATTCTCACTATATTTTATACAAATCTAAGTGATTTTAATTAATTCAATTATTAAATATTATAATTTTTTTCAACACATTACAAAAAAGGTTGTTTGACTCTGGATTTTATTTCTAATGTTAAAAAGTTTAATTCATTGTTTAAGCGTTTTGTAAAGGGATGCGATATAAACGAATTAATAAATAGTAATCGTCAAATAGTAGCTCATTCAAATTATAAATATTATCGTTATTTTTGAGCAACAATTACGTTATTGCCTTTTTTAAAAGTTAAGTATGTCAGTGGCGTCTTAACACTAGGTTCCCGGATTCCTACCGTCTGCCTACCCTGCTATGTGCGGGCCACAGCCTGATATAAAAAAAATATCATTATATAACGAAAGATATACACTTTGATTGATTGTTCTGCAACTTTTAGAAAGTGCAAATACGTCATTGTGTCAATGTCTCTAAAAGTCGTCACAGTGTCTTATTTGACTGTAAATGTACCAAAAAGGACAAGTAGCAGTACAAAAATAGAGGGTTAAAACAGCGCTGCCAGATATCTTGGTTTTTAGCCCATAAATTAAATATACCGATAGGGATAGTTTTAATAGATACTAACAATTTTATAAAAATACAAATACGTATATTCGTAAGTTATGTATAACTCAGACGACTTAACTGCATGACAACTATGTATCTCCGTATTCTGCTTTTCAGCCAATTTTTAATTTGGTTTGTTAGCTTCACGCTGTATCCCGCACCTAGCAAGATAGACAGAGGGGATCTAGGAACACTAGTGATGACTCACTCCTTTCTCATTAAGATACTTCCGTTCCCCACATTCCACCGAATTCTGTTTGCTACTTTGCCTTTGACTAAAAAATATTCGTTTCCTCGAATGTGGAATCCAAAATAATATAGTTTAAAGTTATGATTTTAAATTGAAAAACATTTTATATAGATATCTATTACCACCACCAGAAGCTTTATTTAAAATTGTAATAGAATTAGAAAAAAATATAAATTAAATACTGATTATTTTAATATTTATCCCGTTTTTGACGAAAGAATCTGTTAATAATCTTTTACTTAAAATATTTAAACCGATTTTAACTGAGATAAAATCTGGCAACGCTGGTTTAAAGCCCGGTTTCCACCGCGAGCAGAGCGGGCCCATTCAGGACTATATTGAATTATCGGACGGGACCAAAGCGAAGCAATTACAAAATACAAAAAGACTCTTTTGTTGGAGGAAATATAACTTATTTTATTTAAAAGGAGACCGTTTCTTGGCATTACCCTCTGATTTCTCTTTCGCGGTGGAAATCGGGTCTAGCTAACAAATTTTATTTATTTTTTTATTATTTTGTGCATAAAGGTATAATTTTTTTTTGTACTGATATCTTCAATTATACCGTCGGCTAAAAATATGGAAAAAAAGCAACTATCTTCTCAATTAAATTAAATTTTTAATTTAAAGTTATATAATTTCTGTAACGATTTATCAGTTTTACGTTTTATCCCGAATGTATTAAAGAAAACACACCGTTAAATTTCTCCGTATTCTGCTTTTCAGCCAATTTTTAATTTGATTTGTTAGCTTCACGCTGTATCCCACACCTAGCAAGATAGACAGAGGGGATCTATGAACACTAGTGATGACTCACTCCTTTCTCATTAAAATACTTCCGTTCCCCACATTCCACCGAATTCTGTTTGCTACTTTGCCTTTGACTAAAAAATATTCGTTTCCTCGAATGTGGATCGAACCAATAACTATGCTGTTTGTGGGCAGACATACAAGCAGAAAGTGAGTGAGGAACGGAGTGTTTCATATAACACTAGCTTCTTTCTTTGCCTACCCTGCTAAATGCGGGATACAACGTGAAGTTGAATTGTTTTTATAATTAAAAGTAATATTTCATCTATGAATAATAATAAGTGGCGGCTTCCTTAACCTTATTTTGTAGCCGACGGTAAAAATTGTAACTTATATCTAAAACTTTGATTATGTGTATTATAGCATTTTTTGTGTAAATGAAAATGATTATGAAATACAATTAATGAATGAGAAATATACCTATTGATGTAGTTTTATTATAAAAGTTGTATATATTCTAGAATTTTATTAATTTTTTTCTTAGAATAGTAATATTATTACCTAAATTAAATAAAACTCACGAGGCTTTTAAATAAAAGTATGTTTCATATCATTTTATATTTTAGATCTTAATCTATATAGAATATCTTTTTAGCTTCACGCTGTATCCCTTAGCGGAATAGCCAGAGAGAAAGGAGTGCCAAACACTACGGTCTTTGTATATCTCTTTCGCCTCATATAACAATTGTTCTATGATTTTTTTAAAATTTAAAATCAGAATATTATTGATTTGAATATTCTTTTGCAAGCACGTTTTTAATCGACGAACGTACATAAACTATCACGGGCATCGGAAGGCAGTTTTTAAAACTTTTATAATTAGTAGCTTACATCATTAGTTTTGAATATTACTTAATATAAAAAAAATTAAGGGTTGCTACAGGTTGTGGGTTCGATTCTAAACTAAATTAAAAATAAACTATTATTGAATAAACTATTTTAATATTTTCTTTTTCCGTTAAGTTCCACCACTCAACATTCATTGCATCCAGAATTCCGCGGAAAGTGGAGAACTGAAGTGTCTTAATGGGAACGGAGTATCTTGTCGCTAGATTTCCTTTCCCTACCCTGCTATGTGCGGGATACAACGTAAAGCTAATTTATAAATTTTGAATTATATTTATTAGTTGTCAAACGCAAAAAAATCCAATTTCTTCCCATTCCTGCAGGTTTTCAGCAGGTTCTCGTTTCAACTATCTAAGTTTAATAGTTTCTATTGTGAGTTATTTGTCAGTCAGTAACAGAAGAGTTTTATATATTAGTATATATTACATCATAATCAATACAATTATTTCAATGTGAATAGAGCAATTTCCGGTATAAGAAATAATACAATGGAGTGTTACCGCTGAGAAAGCAATTTCACTAATGGCTCGACATACTATTGTTGAAATTGAAGGTTTTTAAATCAAATGCGTTGTTAGTATTACGTAATGTGTTAATATAATATAATGTAATGATAAAAACTATTATGTAACTTTTTAATTTATATTTATTTAGCTTCATACTGTAATCGACATACAGAGGGCGACCAGTGTTAGGATACTGCGTTCTATATTCCGAAAAAAATCACTTTTGTCTTATCTGCCATGATATAAAAATTGCCTTATATAAAAATTGTTAAAAATACTATATAATTAGGAAGTCGTCGCGCAAGGATACATGACTGTGACTGTAAACACGACGGCCTTGCGTTCTATTCCCACTCGGGAGAATGAAATATTTAATATATAACTGGGCGTTGAGGAAAATGGGTTTTATTTGGGTTTGGGTGGACTGCAAGACGTAAAATGAAAAACTCCCTTTCCTAATACAGTTCCTAGAACACGATAAACCTAGTACTCCACTTTAATAGGCCTCCCCTGCACTTCCTATCCTACTTAGTACACGATAATTTTTTTAAAAGATGATTTAGCTAATATATATTTTTTTGAGCAGATTGAAAAATAAACATAATATTTTTGTAACATGTTAACACTAAAAGATGGTGCATTTAGTCTTAAGTTTTATCTTGTATTTCTTTTCTTTGTCACGGTGTAATGTTATCATCACTAGTGGATCTAATAAATAAATAAATACCCGGTGTCGCTGTAAAAGCCAATAGGGCTAACAGCATTAACATCAAGATCGAAAAAAATAAATAAATAAATAAATAAATAAACACTCGTTGCTCACAGACAACTCTATTCCGAGATATTACTGACAATTACGTGTAACGGAACTGAACCCCGCGCTTTGCCTTTTTATCAGAGCGCGAAAATAATTGCATGACCCCTTAGGGGGATTCGAACCAATAACCATCGCGCTTACAGTCAGACATTGCGCCGCTGCTCCGTGATCGACACAAAACACTAAAATAAATATAACTAATATGTACCTATATTTATATTAGCTCAAAAGAACAATAAAATATTGTAAGAATACGATGCAAAAAATATCTGGAAAACACATTCTTAATAAATATTTATAAAATTTTCACTTTCATAAAATTTAAGAACCTCGTTTAAATGAAAATTAATTAAAATGTATGAAAATATGTAGTGCTTCAGCGGCGAGTGGTACCTACATACATATGATTAAAATAATATAATAATTTCGTCAATAATAATTTGACAAAACTATTAATATTTTAAATATTGCTTATAAATTTAAAAATAATTCTATAACTTATTAAATATTTTCATATCAGTAAATTAACTGAATTTACTGAATTTTTTATTAAAAAAAAACATTTTAATGAAAAGTTTTATATTCATTTATAAGCAATATTTATATCGAAATTTCAAATTCGAAAGCGTGCTAGAGCGTGTTTAAATTTATTTATTAATTATTTTGCATTTAGATGAATTTGTAGACTTGTTTTATTTTTAATATACATTTTAGTTTCGTTTTATTCACTTGTGGTAGAATTAGATTTGTTATTTACTATTCTTCCTTTCGTCTCGATGCTACGGCGTTTGACGCGGTACTGTATAATGTTCTTCGTGTTTCGACCAACTTTCTTGGTATACAGCGTGTTCGGAGAAAATATAACGTTATTAACAATTTAATTTTCTTATTTTCTAGAACTTTTGATCATTTGTACTTATAATGCCTTTTTGGTTGAATAAATAATATTTATAGCATATTTTTTGTTTTTTTTTTTAAATCACAGAAGTGAGGTTATTTGTTTTAATCTAAATTATGGTTATTAAGAATATTTATAACATATTTTCCAAGTAAATTGTAATTCGATAAAATTATATTCAGTTAATAATTAAATTAAAAGGCACATAATTGAGCTTAATCACGTAACAATTTTATTATTCATTTAAAACGATATAAATACTTTTGATTATGAAAAGATATAACGGCTTCATTTTAATATATTACAACGCTCCGTCGCCATTATGATACTTCCTACATTGTGTGTTAGATGGCGGAACTCAACGCTGCACTTTGCCTCGTTATCAGACTGAAAAAATCATAATAATTTAATATTTAAATTCTTCGAGTAGGCCAATGACCATAGCATGTAGCGTTTACACGACAATTGGCCTCAATGAATAAGATTTTTCTATATTTATTAAGTAAAATTTATTGCTTGTAAAGTATCAAACATTTTAAATACAAAAATGAAGTAAATAATCAGTCAATGATCTTGAAAAGCCATTTTAAGCTACTCGTAGCTAAAAAAGCTAACTAGAAATAATGTTTATCCAAATCTGAAGTAGAAACTAATGCCATTCGTTTAGTTTTTTTTTTAATTATTCACCAGTTCTTAAAAATCATTGTCAACTAAGTAAATTATCCCTAAGGAGTTACATTTGTAACTAAACATAGTATAAAAAAAATATCCAAAAAAATATATAACAATCAAATATATAACTATCGATAACAGTTCACAAATATGTACATACAGACATATAGGCATCATGGCGTCATTGAAAATTTTTAGTACAAGAAAAACATTTATTTTTTATTAACACGCTATATAACCGTATCTAATAATCGCTGTATAATATAAAGCTACGTAAGCAAGAAGTCGTGGCAAAAAATAATGCCCACGTTGTAGGTATTCGCGTGATTACTAAGTTGTTAACCGACTTAGTAAGGAAATGTGTGTTGTTTTTTTAGCTTTTCGCTGTATCTCATATATGGCAGGGTAGGCAGAGGAAAGCTAGTGTTAAAGTACTACTTTCCCCACACATCGCATCGAATATTGAATGTAGAGTGGCAAGACTTAACGCCGCACTTTGTTTTGTTATCATAATGCGGAAATTAAAATAATTATTTTCCCCATTGTGTATACAATCAGACACTGTGTCGCGGATATGTCTTTGATTCCTACTCGGGGGAGGAAATCATTTGCATCTCTTCGTTGTGGTAAGAAGACAAAGTGCGGCGTTAAGTTCCGCCACTCAACATCCAGTATCAGGCGTAAAGTACAGTTTTAGATTACAATTTTATGTAACTTTTTAATGTTTTTATATTGATTGCTGATGCTGATCTTCTAAAATAGTCTTATATTCGATGATCGTTCACTATAAGCTTTTAAGCACATGTTTTAAAGTTTATCTTATTACAGCCAGAATAGACAATTGCATTCATACTTGGGAAAATGGTTATAGGTTCATCAATTGAAAGAAACGAAAATGATCAATATTTTCATTACCCTGTTCTAATAAGCAAGCGTGGCGTTGGATTCTGCCAATCAAAAAAGAGAACAGAGTGTTTTAACCCTACGTTTTCTTCTATCTACCCTGCTATATGCGGGATACAGCGTGAAGTTATTTCATGAAGCTCTTATTCGAACTAAAAGTATTGTACTTATACTAAAAAAGCATATTTTTCATACAAAAGCGCAGGAATTAAAATATCGCGTGTCTACCTTGTAACACATGTAGAGCTATTAGAGGCATGCGATGTGAAAAATCTTAGTGAACTACTACATACTAGGTATAGTATATTATAGTATAACTTTTTTCAGCCTCACGCTGTATCCCGTACATATAAGGGGAGACATTACATTCCCGTTGGGACCCTTCCGTTCCCCTCTTTTCACTGAATTCTGGAGCCATGTGTGATGAGTCGCGGAATTTAACGCGTTTTTGCTTCGTTACCAGAGCAGAGAAATGAAAATATTAAATATTTATTTTTACTGGACTGAGAATTGAACCTACTACCGTCACGTTTACAGTCAGACGTTGTTAGATATATCTAACTTATTCACATATTTTTTTATAAAATATGTCAATTTATTATTTTAAATATATCAATATATCTCATCTTAAAATAATTAATATTAAGCATTTAATGATCTATTGCGTTTCAGAGCGGCAAGTGATATTGATTTGTGATACCAACGTTTTACGATAATATATAATGATGTATATATTGGCCATCAGATTGTTGAAGAAGCGATGGTTGTGAGTTCCTCCTTCCTTTCGGAGTAAACGTTATATTTAAAAATATTTATATTCATCCGCTCTGGTAAGATAAAACACGGCGTTAAGTTCCAATCTAAATTCAGCAACGACCGGAGTTTTAAAAACTTGAGAACAGAGTGTCGTGACTTCTTGCTGCCTGGCTACCCTGCTATATCTGGGTGACGATGTGAGAGTGACGTGAATAACAGAACTACAACCACCGGCAATATAAAAATATCCTTTGCTACTGTGGCGTATTTTTTTTTGTTATTTATTGCAAAATTGGGGAAAACAAAATAAACATAATTTCAATTTTTCAAAGAACTTTTACACGTTATATTTTGTTTATTTAATATGTTGACTTAACCCGTAAAAGTTTACCGACCGACTAATGAAATATATGACTAATGAAATAGGATATAATAACAGTAACAATAAGTAAGCAAAACAGTAAATAAGAAGATGACGTTAAAATGACTAGTATATTAACAGAAAATGTTTATCTAAGTATATATTTTATATCACACAATTAACAGGGTAGGCAAAGGGCATCTAGTGCTAACACACTCCGTTCTGGAGGCATTGAGTGTTGAGTGGCGGAAATCAACGGAGAGTTTGTCCAGAGCGGGAAAATAGGCCGAGATCCCAGTCCTTTTATCTGCAGGTATCTTTTTATTAATAAAACTTATTTTTAAGAATGATACATGATATTACACCAGAGTTGCCTAAAGAATTCGTGTCGCAATCACCTTGAAAT
Source organism: Heliconius sara (assembly GCA_917862395.2). NCBI lineage: Eukaryota > Metazoa > Arthropoda > Insecta > Lepidoptera > Nymphalidae > Heliconius > Heliconius sara. Next base: position 15,985,761 of record OU860785.2, read on the forward strand.
AAATTTATGATAATGCGTTTTTGGTGAAAAATTGCACTCACATGTTTTTTATGTAAATCCTACATCATTTGAAAGAAAATCACATAGGAATAGGAAAAACAATGGTTGCCACCTCTCAGTCTGCCGTAACCACAGGGTTGCCTGATTTAAACAGGTCATGGCAGGTTAAATCGGCCCCTAAATGTTAATAGTTTGCACATGAGTCCTAATTCCTTATGCTATTTTCTTTCATATGATGTGAGATTCACATGAAAAACATATGAGTGCAGTTTTTTTAAAGGTGATTGCAGCACGATTCTTGTAAGCAACCCTATTGTCATTTATTCTACTATTATGTATCATTCCTAATAGTAAATTTCATTAAAAAAAACAGATACTTGCAGATTTAAGCACTGGTATCTTAAGCCAAAATGAAATTATTAAATAATTATATATTTATCTTCGAGTGGGAATCGAGCACATACTTGTCGCGTACGCCAACACCGCTGCGCCACGTCTGGCCTCAATGATAATAAATAATTAGATCATAATCAATAATTAGATGTAAAAATGTATTAATACTATCATTGACCCGTAGAACTGAAAGAGAACGCAAAGTAGTGTCGGATTTACAGAATTGTTAATGTCTAAAACTTGTAGTCGAAATTTTATTAATTAAAATTATCTTATAATATGTTATGTCAGAATTTGTAAATCTCGAGTTTCCACCTGTAATTTATTTGCTAAATTGCTAAGCATTTGAATGAGTTGCATTTCGAAATACTTAATTCAAGAAGATAGGGGGCTTTTAAGACCACCACGGCTGTTACGGAGTACAGTATAATTATGTAAAGTATAGTGTACATTATCAAATTGCTTTCCATCGTTGTGTTGATTTATTAAACATAGAGTCTGTCTGTCAGTTTGTCTTACTTAATATGTGTATATATATATAATAAAGACAAGGTCAAGAATATTTGCGTACACTTAGTTTTATATTCTTAGCAATTTATAGTAATATTAGCTTTTTTATCTGCATAATTGCTTAGAAAAGCCCGTCACGGCATAGCATCGGACTGTAAAATACGACGTTTGTGGGTTCAATTCCCACAAAATATAATGAATTATTATAATTCTAAAGCGTGACTTTGAGTACCGCCATTCAGCACGCAATTCCATGGAATGTCTTAACACTAAGTTACCCTCTACCTACCCTGCTACATGCGGGATAGAGTATGACGTTTAAAAAAAAAACCGACCAAACATTTTATTTTCCTAATAAAGAACCAGACAAAGGCGAGACGGGCTCGACCACCGAGGGTTCCGTAAAAAATGGAGGTCTTGAGCTTTTTCTGAAATTCAGTCTTAGCTAAGCTAGAGCGGTGACTAGCGGTTTTAAGAGCAAATTTTGCCCCCTTTTTAAAGCTATTACTTTTTAAGATTTAACCACATATGTTTAGTTTTTTTTTCCTGAACTCGTAGTACCTGTAGATGCTAGCTGCCAAATTTCATAAATCTAGGTCAATCGGAAGTGCCTTTAAGTGCCCTATTAATTTTGATTCCTTGGATAGTGTCGAAATACGCGTGTTTTGCGATATGTACGGCCATATCTTTTTTCTAGGTAAAAATAGAAATATATTTTTTATCAGGAAAACATAGGGCCGTATATCTGAGTATATGGTTTAAATAACAGCGCGCTGTATACTGTATATCTCCAAGCGTTCCTGAGATAAAGGATCTGGACAGTTTTCTTGTAGTTGCGTAGCTTGTAGTTGGGTTCCTTTTTTCCTTAAAAAGGTATGGAACCCTAAAAACTATATGTTACCTTAAAATAATCCCGAAGCCGATATAAACGTTTCGGATAATTTCGAAGATATGCGGAGCCTACATTAGATTTGCTATGACATGTTTTTAATTTTGCCTGGCCGAGAGTGATATACGACGCATACTACGAAGTAGCAATAAGTACAAAGAAATTTTGTTACAAAAAAAAAGATAAATAACAAATATAACAAACAGCGAAACAGTTGTGAGAATGTTAAAAACAACTGTAAATAATAGATTCAAAAAAATTTTTTCAAAAATGGAATATTTACCTACAACGGAAATGGTCCAAAACTAATGGGGATGACATTTTTGACACGTTTAAAGTGTTATTTCACACTGAGGAAAGAAAGATACTTATTTAGAAAATGTATAAAAATATGAATGTACCGGGATAATCCGAAATTATTAATTATTCTTAACCAAAATCGAAATCAATATAATATTTTACTTATATCCGCATTTGTATCTAGATCCGCAGTCTTATATCCGCAACGTCCTTGAGAAGTAATTTAACTGTCTTTTAATTCCCAAAAACTAAATAACAACCAAAACATCTAAGTTAAAGTACGAGCCTATCGATTCGACTCAAATAAATTTCTTTTTAAAACCTTTTCTTGACCTCTGGCCTAACACGATACGTTATACGGCCGAATGTGATATTAAAATAACTGCTTTAAACATAAAATAATCAAAATATGCTTTATTCACTTAACATAAAGTATAAATTAAATATCTTTAACCTGTACTTATGTTCTTTTAAGCATGACGGATATTTTTATTTTTTTTAATTGGCTGTTTAAATGCTAGCCTGTGCGTGCGCCCTTTGGTGTTAATTTAAAAAAGAAATTCGGTAATGTCAAAGTACTCTAAGGGTATGCATACAATATAAGTTTTCTAATAATTTAATGGTATTTAAAATAAGTATAAAGACGTGTATATATAATATTGGATTCTGGCAGTGTGTTTGTATCTACATAGAAAAGCTTCAAGATTTTTTCAGCATAGCAGGGTACGCAGAGGGAGCTTTCCATTAAAACACTCCGTATCGTTTCCACTATAACACTCTTTTCTACTAATTTTTGTCAAAGTTGAGAAACTCATCGCGCTTGGTCTACCAAAGCGGAGAAACTAACAAAATCAACAAATAAATCAAGTCAATCTGACTCACATTTAATTTTACTCGACTACGCCATTATTATTTAATATTGTAATAAATTTATTTAGATTAAGCAGAATTAAAAATTTCATTTTTTTATTTTGCTTCACACTAAATACCGCAAACATCAGGGTAGGCGGACGAAATTCAGTGTTTAGACATAAAATAAATAAGGATCGGAATCCTATTTTCCGGACAACTTTTGAAATATACCGAGCGGCGGAACTCGACGCAATGCCCACCAAAATGGGTAAGACAAAAAAAAAATAATAAAATCATTCCACTGAGTGAGACTCGAACCTATAACTATCATGTTTGCAGTTTTCAGGCACTATGCCATTGTTCTACGACACCATATTCATGGTTCGACCACAATCGTTCTTGTAGAATATAATGTAGATATATTTGGGCGGACTTTAAGATACTATAAAATAAAAATCCCCATTTTTCCCGTTCCATAAAGGAATTTCGATCCCTCCACTCTTAGTGATCCTACACTCCCTAACTTACCTATATGCCAAATTTCATGTCTCTAAATCGAGTGCTTACTGTTCTTTTTCAATCGGTAACGGTACAACTTTTAATATATAGATATCCGAAAGTGTGTATAAAGCTTTATAATTAGTAGAAACAACTAATATTCCTACATAATAAATGAGTTTAGATTTGAGCGGATTTTAATATTTTGTATTATACTTTAATTTTTAAATTATTAACGGGAAAGTTCGTTTTCCTTGAAAAAATATATGTAATATGAATATATTACTTGTATGTATATCTACTAATACTAGTGGACTCTCGCTTTAAACTATACGAAAATTTATTAAATAATTTTTAGTTAACAAAGAAAAACTAAACAAAACCAGCTATATTATCAACGTAAAATAAATATTTAACAGTATTAAATATAAAAGTAACACGAATATCAGTCATACTACTCGAATAAGCGAAAAGAACAGAAGAAAAATATAAATTAATAAACACATTATTGATTAACCGTAAATCGAAAATGAGAACCCCGCAGTCGTATGCGCGCCATCTTATTTGAAACCCCCGTGATTTCTAATTTGATGCGTTTGTCTGTCAACACAACGGTCGTCACCTTCCACACACCTTGTATCCCCTTTTTTTTTTTTTTTTTTTTTTTCGCTGGGAAATGCATTTATGCAGACCATCCGAGCGTAAGACAAATATGCCCTACGAACGAATGGTACTGTGGGACTCATCAAAGGATAAATCCTGATACTACCCACTAAAACCCAGCGGAAACCCTCTCCACCAAAATGAGACGCCGCAGGATCGTTTGCGCATACTACTACGACGCCTCAGTGGAAGGCCCGCCTATTGCGAGCCATCGTCACCTTCAGGGTACCCTGGGGTTTCCCCTAGAGCACCCGCAGCCTCGATGACTTGTAGGAGGATCACCATGACCTTCCCACGGTAGCTCCTCTAAGGTAGGGGGAGTTGAAGATGCGCATACCGCCTTCTTCTACCCCCTGGCCTACGGCGGCGGAGCGAGTCTGCATTCGCGCTGGACTCACGCACCCGCTCCGCGGTCTCCTTCAGTGCGATAACTGATTCGCAGAAGGAGACCATAGCAGACCAGTTCCTCTCACAATCCAGCATAGCCCCCACCACACTGGGCAGTGAGAGGTCCCTACCCACTACAGCCATCAAGGCGTGGCGTTGAGGGGACCAAGCGGGACATTCGGCCAAAGTGTGATGCGCTGAATCGACGGAAGCATCACACTCATGGCACACCGGCGACATCTCCCGACGTGCAATCTGATGCAGGTATTTGCCGAAGCAACCATGCCCCGTCAGTACCTGCACCAGCCTGAACGTCAGGACCCCAAAGCCTCTTCTAACCCAGCGCTCAAGGTGGGGACGGACTGCCTCCACCGTCGCTAGGCCTGCCGCTGGTGACCCCAGGTCCTCTCTCCATCGCCGGATCAGGGCTTCGTCCGCTCTTCTCCTGATCCGCGCGATAACCTCTGTCGATGGTTGCTCACCTCGCGACCGCTCACTTGCACGAAAAGCGTAAACTTTAGCAAGCACTTCCGCCTGCATCTCCCATGGCGGATCACCCGCCAAAAGTGTAGCCGCCGTCCACGACACTGTACGGTATCCTCGAATTGCCCTCACCGCTATAACCCGCTGCGCTTTCCGCAAGTGGGTTTTATTATGAGTGGTGAGAGCGTCAGCCCACACTGGTGCACCGTACAGTGCCATGGATCTCAACACACCGACATAGAGCCGTCGGCATGGAGAACCCGGCCCTCCGATATTCGGCAGTAACCTGCCAAGGGCTCCGGCGGCGTTCATAAGCTTTGGTGCAAGCAGAGCGAAGTGCGATTTAAACGACCAACGACCGTCCAGGGTCAGACCCAGATACTTCATGTGGGTCCGTACCTCCACCTCCTGACCCTGGATGTGCAGAGTAGCCCTACGTGGAGGACCCCTGCGAAGGCCATGGATAAGGAGGGCCTCAGTTTTTGGCATCGAGACCCAGCGCTTTAATGCGATCGACTACAAGGCGGGTTCCGACTTCTGCCAAGCGTGCCACCTCTTGGTATGACCGTCCCCGGGCCGTAACCAGAGTGTCATCAGCATAACAGATGACACTCATCCCATTAGGAAGACGACCCCGGAGGAGCCAGTCATAGCCGATGTTCCACAGCAACGGACCCAACACCGACCCCTGTGGAACACCGCAACCAACGCTTCGTCGACCGATCTGACCATTTTTCCCAATCCATAAGACTACTCTGTCCTGGAGGTAGTCGTCTAACAGTCGCCGGAGATAGAGAGGCACCCCATGGTACCGGAGTGCCTCTTTTAACGTCTCAAACGGCAAACTGTTAAAGGCATTGACCACATCCAACGAGACAGCGAGAAGAACATCTCCGTCTGTTGTCGCGGCCAACGATCGAGCCTTCAGGGCATTCAGGGCGTCAATGGTTGACCTATTAGCCCTAAACCCGAACTGAGCCTCTGAAAGACCCGGCCCTACCTCCTCTAGGTGCTGAATAAGACGGGAAGCAATGATCTTCTCCAAAAGTTTACCCGTCTCATTCAGCAGCACTATTGGCCTGTATGCTGTAGGAGAGTCCAGAGGACGACCCTCCTTGCGCAGCAGGCACAGACCTCCTTCCTTCCAAATCTTCGGGAACTGTCCAGTTACTAGGCACTGATCAAAAAGTTCCCGAAGTTCACCGCCTAGGTATTCCAGGGCGATATTTAAAACCCTTCCTGGAATACCGTCTGGTCCCGGAGCCGTCTTCTTGGCCCTCAGTCTCCTGAGCGCCATATCCATCTCCCCTTCAGTTATGGGGGGTACCACCAACTCTTCCTCTTGCACTGAGGAAGGGGCCATACTAGGGGGAACATGTCTAGGCGTTTCCGGAAACAAATCAGTCAAGAGACGCCGCAGGAAATCCGTCGACATGGTTTCTATCAGTGGAGCGGACTGCACACGTAGTTTGTTCCTGGCAGCAAGGTAAGGGCGACCCCAAGGATCCCTGTTTAGGCTTGCTAGAAGCTCCTGGCGGCCCTGATCCTTTGCCAACCTAATAGCGAGCTGAAGAGCCTTTTTATTCTCCTTGTAGGTACTCCGCAACTGGTCCTCGAGTATAGAATCAAGGCCATTTCGCCTTCTACACCTTGTGTATGCCCGCCGAGCCCGGTTACAGGACTTTCGCAGTTCGGCTAACTGCTTTGTCCACCAATATACTTGTCGACATCGTCGCCGTCGCCGAGCTCTCGGCATTGACGCGTCGCACAACCTCGTTAGATCGTCGCGCATTCGTCTTGCCCGATCTTCAACGCTGAAACTTCCCATCACACCCACCGATCTACCTTGGCACCAATTTGCCACAATGGCTGCCTCCTTGACCAGCTCAATGTTAAGCTGGGTCAAAACCCACCTCGGAAACCTGTGAGATGGACCGCTCGGATGAACCATTGACACTGGCTGAGTGGAAACCTCGAACCTGATATAAAGATGGTCCGACAAGGTCTCCACGCCTTTTTCCACTCGCCAGCGTGAAATATTGGGAGCAGCAGATGAACTGGCGAACGACAAGTCCACTATAGATCCACCGTTATGTCGTACACAGGTGAATACCGATCCCACATTCAATAGAGAAAGCCCAGAAAGCAATGCCCACACCTGGACAGCTTTTCCTCTAGCGTCCGATGTTGGGTTTCCCCAAGCTCGGGATTTGGCATTGAAATCGCCAAGGACCAGTACTTTACTCCGCGATTGACGAGCAATCGCAGCTCTTACAGAATCGAGGAAAATTTCGAATTCTGCCAAGCTACGATTAGGGGAGAAGTAGATACCAACGACAATATACTCCCCCCACCCTGCCACAACATACCCAGAGCCTCTCTCTAGTGGTGAAAGAGACAGGACAGTGCTGCTGCCAGACACTAACACGACTGAGCCATCCAAGTCGCCTATCCACCGTGAGTGATTGGGAACAAAATATGGTTCACATATCACACCAATATCAATGCACCACTCCGCCATGGTTTGTGTTAAAAGATCCTGTGCGGCAGCAGAGTGATTAATATTAGTCTGGAGGAAACGAGCTTGATGTCTATCCAACCTTGTATCCCCTGTTTTAACCCCTTTTTATTGCGAAAAAAAAGCCTACGTGCTTCAGTCCTTCCCTTCCTTATTAAGGGTCTAAATACAAAAGTTTCTTAGTTTTATTTTTAACAATGACGAGCTTCCATACAAATATCCACCCCTTCTACTTCTCTTTCGCGATTTAAATTAGTCTATATTTTTTCTCAATGCCAACTATCTCTGTACTAAATTTATAATATTAGTAGGGATTATAATTATAATGTTTGGTTTATTTGTTGGCGCTAACCTAAGGAACTACTGGTTTTTAAAGTTTATATTTAAAATGTAATAGTTTACATATTGAGGAAGGCTTATGTTTTATTACTGTGTTATTTTAAATGATTGCCAGAGATACATCCGACTGTAGCTACAGTCATCATAAGTCATAGACAACAATATTCCCATTTAAACGGGCGAATCCACAGTTAAAAAATACCAGAAAATAAAATAAATAATTCATATTTTGATAAAACGTACTGAAACGTGAAAGAGTCATTAAAAATCAATTAAGTATAATTTATGTTCTTTTGATTTCATGACTAACATAAATCGACAGCTCTTCTTGTGTCTTTACTTAAAAAAATATTGATAAATAGATAAAGGTCATCGTGGTACAGTGGAATAGCGTGTGAATAGCAAATAACAGGTCACCATTACCAGCCATAGCAGCGTAAGAATAGAGTTATAATATAATCAGCAAGCAACATAGCTTATATAAGTACATATATTAAATATTTCCCCTAAGTGGGAATCGAACCTACAACCATTGCGCGTACTATCAGTCACAGTATAGGCAAAGGTAACCTAGTGTTAAAATACTCTGTTCCACACACACCATATTACCAAGACGAGATTTGAGTGGCGGACCTCAACGCCGCGCTAGTAAAATAAACGGAGTCCAGCCACTGAAGATCGTGTTTACAGTCAAAAATGTTCAGGCAAGCTGACAAAACAGCAACAGACAGACATTGTTTTTTCTATAAATAAACCACTAATTTTATTAGGAAAATAATTAAATTTAATATTGTATTACAAAATGTATTTATTTACAAATGACTTCTTACGATCATTAAAAATCGATTTGGATAGAACGCTAATGACTTCATATCCCTTTATTCTATATACCCTTTTCATATGTAACAAGGCTGGTAAAAGCAAACTGGGACAAAATAAATAAAAAAAAACATTAGAAAATTAATGATATTTAATAATAAATAAATTTAAATCATATATTTTTTTACGTCACTAGCATCAATAGTGTTGTGAATAAAACTATACTGACTGTGATGTGAGTTGCTGATGATGCTGAAAAAAAATATTATTAAAATATAAATTTATGTTTAATTTAATATATTATACTTATTACTTTACCCAAATAGTTTGAGGCGGCCGTGACGCAGAGGCACAAGCGTGTAACTGTAAGCGCGATGGTTGTGGGATCGATTCCCACTTGGACCGTGAAATATTTAAAGTTTTCATTTCCTCGCTTTGGTAACGAAGCAAAGCATGTCGTTGAATTCCGCCACTCAACATGCAATGTCTTAAGATTTTCACAGAAAGTGGGGAACGGAAGTGTCTTAATAGAGAACGGGATGTCTTAATACTAGGTTCCCAGGTCTTCTCTGCCTACCCTGCCATTTATGCAGGGGATGGGACGGGATGAGACATGCGAAACGGATTTAACGCTAAAACAAATACTTTTTTTGAACAGGATGGTCAGAGGAGACCTAAAAGAGGGAAAATGGAAAAAATTAACTCGTAAGAATGAACAACTTTCAATTATTTCCGAATCCATAACCATCGCGATTAAAGCCACCAACAAATAATACTAAGTTCTATCTGTAACTAATGTAATTATACTCACAGCAAGTTCCAGTCTCCTCGGAATATGAATAATCAAAGTCACATTGGCACAAACTGTTTCTACACACGACTCTTGATGAATCCTCTCCTAAGAAACATTGGCTGGTTCTGGAGCAGGATTCCAAAATACCTGTTATTTTTATATGGTTATTGTAAATATTTCGAAAAAAAAAAGTTTAAAAATAAAGTAAAATGAAATCCTATTATTATTAATTTAAGCGGGGCAAAGCTATGGTTGAAACAAAACTACTAACTAATAACTAACTAATTAAAGCAAAACTTAGAAATCTTACCACGCTTCTGGTTAAGTTACTTAACATTTACAAAACATTTATGAGGCCGAAAATATCTCATTTACTTAGACCTACCAGGAAGTTCTGGTTAGGCCTGATCAAGCTAAAAATTAACCAAAATTGGTAGCGTAGCGAAGGTGCTAACCATCAATTTCTATTTAACCAATATCTATAAATTTGATTTTCTACAGAAATAACTCTTTTTCATCTTACCAATGATAGGCCAACATCCCTCATCCCTAAAATGGTGGTTGTCAGCACAGGTACAGAACCCATTACTACAGTGGCTCGAATTTCCTAAAATATCCACGCACTGAGGTGACACGGTGCAAGTACCGTTGAAACCAGAGGCAACTGTAAAATAAATAAAAAAATCAAAATAAATCAGCTTCACGCTGTATCCCGCACACAACAGGGTAGGCAGAGGGAACCTAGTGTTAAGACACTCCGTTCCCCACTTTCTGCCGAATACTGGAGGCATTGCGTGTTGAGTGGCAGAACTCAACGCCGCGCTTAGCCTCGACACCAGAGCGAAGAAATGGAAATATAAATTTAAGTTAATATTTCATCTCCTCGAGTGGGAATCGAACCCACAACCAGTCGGTTTTACAGTCACACTTCGTGCCGCTGCGCCACGACCGGCCTCAATAGTAAAATAAATAAAAATATAAATAATATTATAATGAATAAACTATATTACAACGCCGTTGTGAGTTTCGCCACTCAACAACGGAACGGTGAGGAACGGAGTGTTTTGAAATATATTCTCTATCTCTTTATATTTTTTTAGCTTCACACTGTATACATGCACGGAACATAGTAAGGTAGGCAGAGGGAACTTGGTAACCTAGTGTTAAAGCACATCCTTCTCCTTATGACAATTCCGTTCCCTACTTTCCATTGATCTTTTGAGGTATTGCGTGTTGAGTCGCGGAAGTCAATGTCGCGCTTTGTTTCCTTTACCAAAAGGAAATAAAAATCGGGGAGTTAAATAATTAATTATTTAACACCCCCGAATGAGAATCGAATCCAGAACTATGGTGTATACAGTCGCACGCTTGTGCTACTTAGCCATGACGGCCACATCTATCTTTACTAGTGTATTAAATTTATAAAGTCCGTTTGGTTAACCGCCATAATCTCAGAAACTACTAATTCGAACGTGTCATGTGTCATACACATCAAGTAGTTAATTCCATCTGACCACGCGAACAAAACCAGTGATAAAACCTAGTATGGGGTACAGCGTGGAACCGGTGAATAAAGTAAAATATTTACCCGGCCAGCAAACTCTCTCGTATTCGACGAAGCTCTCATCGCATTGACAGGTGAAGCCTGTAGAACTGTTCCTGCACACAGTGTTCTCTAGAGCACAGTCTGAATCTTGTGCACATGTGCCGCCGATAGCTGAAAAAAATAAAATAATATATTAAAAATAAAATAATAATAATAATAAGAGGCCAGTCGCGACGCAATGGCACAAGCGTCCAACTGCCATCGCTATTTGGTTGGATTCGATTAACACTCGAGGAAATAAAGTACTGATTATTTTCATTTCTTCGCTCTGGTATCGAGAAAAAGCGGTGCGTTGAGTTAGTTCATTTGCGTCTAGAATTCGGCGGAAAGTGGTGAACGACAATGTTTTAATGAGAATGGAGTACATTGGGGTTTTTTTCTCGTAAGGTTCCCTCTGAGAAAAAAAAAATATAATGCTATATAATTTTATACACACTAAACGCAATAAATAAACAATTTTAATATTTTTATGAAAGTCATATGCATATGCCTTTCATAACAAGAAAAATATGTGACAAGCATATTAAAATTACGGCGCAGATTGATGAGGCGGCATATTAATTTGTTAAAAGGTTTCTAAAAAAGTATATTTATTTTATAAAAATATATTAACGAATTCACCTACCTGGCGCACAACTACCCTCCACTTCTTGGTACCCATCGCCACAAACACAGACACCGTCGCACGCCGTATTCTCGTTACCGGTGCACTCTAAAGCATGTTGACAGGACTCTCCTAACACTGAAATGGAAGATTAAATTTAAAAGCTATTGAAAATTTTAATTTTGGTATTATTCTGGATTTCGATTGTGTTTTGTAGTAAAAAAATACTTAACTTTAGAAAAACTCAAAAGTTATATGTATTTCAAATTTAAATTGTTCTTTACTTATCTTATATCTTATCAACTTTTATAAGTACATTGTACACAAAATGTGACTGTAAAATCGACTGGTTGTGGGTTCGATCCCCACTCTTGAAAATTATATATTTACTTACATGTATATTTTCATTTCTTCGTTCTGGTGTAGAAGCAAAGCACGGCGTTGAGTTCCTCCACTCAACACGTGATGCTTCCAGAAATCGACGGAATGTGAGAACGGAGTGTCTTAACGCTAGGTTCCCTCTGCCTACCCTGCTGTGTGCGAGATGCAGCGTGAAGCTGATTTAATTAGATTTTTTTTATTTAATTATTACATACATTGATAAATATTCCTCATGAGATTGTATTAATATTAATTCTATACATTTTACCCTGGAAAGATCCCGTATTGAATGATTGGAGTTACTTAAAATGATTGCAGTGGCAAATTATGAATAGATTGCGGACATATGCACACGTACATTCTACGGAATATTTACAGATATGTATACAGATATTACGCAATTTTATATTATAAACACTTTTTTTGCGGTTTACCCTTAAAAAAAATAGCAACTGCTGAGTTTATGTATGTAGGTTCTTCTCAATATATTTGCCTTCCAAGCCACATGTTTATTTCAAATTTGAATATTTATAATGGAGAATGGAGAGTCTTAACACTAGGTTCCCTCAGCCTACAGCGTGAAACTACAAAAAAATCAACACAAATTGGCACAAACCCAATCCGCTAGTCAAACACAATCCTTCAAACTCCGTCAATCCGTCCGGACAGGTGCAGTATCCCTGTCCTGCCTCGTCCTGTACACATTGCACTTCGAGGTCACCAGCTAAACAATCACTGTCTACGTTACAGACTTCTCCTACGCCTGTAAAAATCGCAAGAATTTTAATTAAAGGAGATTGTAGCTATTAGAGGACGTTGTTTCGCAGTGGCAACAATGTAAATGCGACAGTTGTAGGTTAAATTTTTACACGGAGGAATGAAATATTTAATATTTTTTATTTCTTCGCTCTTGTAATAAGACAAAGCGCAGAGTTGAGTAACGTCACTCAACACGCAATGTCGGCCACTAGAACCAGAACTAAAATTTAAATTAAATTTATATAAAATTTTAATTAATATTTAATTTTTTCGAGTGAGGATTGAACCCACAACCAGTCCCCTTTACAGTCCCACTATGTATTCCGGCTCCACGACTGGCCTCACATACAATAAAAATACATTACATACAATATAATACAATTTCAGGAATACATATAAACATTATAAAAAAAAATCTACTTACCAGCAAAGTATCTACATAAATTCCTCTCACTATCCCAAACAGATAATTCGGGGATACATTCACAACTCCTGAAACCCCATGGGTCCCGTGGTGGACCGCATCGCGCTGCCGCTCCGAAGGTGTGGCAGTTCACATCCACCACGCAGGACTCGTTTAAGCGACGTGTAACTGAAATTTCAAACATAATTAATATTTTTTACCGTTCCGTACCCGTTACCAACTTTTAGCCCGATTTATCTAGATATTGTTCGGCGGAATTCAACGTCGCCCTTCGTCTTACCAGAGTGAAGGAAATATTTTATGCCCTACCTATTATTATCAGGAACCGAACCCAGAACCTTGTTACATGGAGGTAAAAATAAAGTAGAATATTTAACATATTTTTTCTATTGAAATCAGTAGTTCTTGAGATTAATGATCAACCAAAGAAACCCTTCAGCTATAACATTTTACTATATCATGACGTCCAAAGGTTTACCTCTAACACAGTCCCGCATGTTATCTTCAAAGTAGAAGTTCGGTGGACAGGTACAAACACCGTCGATGACTACAGCTAAGGAACCATTACATTGTATTTCTGTTGCAGGAGACCCAAGTTCTGAAAAAAAGATCAATTTAAAAAATGTTATCAAGTCAGATTCACGCTGTATCCAGCAAACAGGTGGGAGTTGAGATAGGGCACTGGGGAGTGTTAGGACACTAGATTCCCCGCTTTCCGCCGAATTTTTCTAGGCCATTGTGTGTTAAGTAGAGGAGCTCAACCAGAGAGAAGAAATGAAAATATTAAGAAAAAATAATTAATTCCGTCGAGTGGGGATCGCAATATGCGTTTGTTGCGATATAAACGCCCATTTATAAGTAAATATACATAGATCTGAGTATATAGTTTGAGTTTGAATTTTCATTTGAATCCAAGCATTCCTGAGATCAAGACTCTTGATAGACAAACAAACATGCCGTGATGCCAATGATGCCGTGATGAACAAATTTTATGCCGTGTGATCCCGGCCTAGAATAGGATCATCCTGGTACTGGTGGAGTCGTAAGAAGCGACTAAAGTACGTGTGGTGGAGTCACGTCGCCAGCAATGGCAACACGCATGGGCAGACTCGACCGGATCATTACCACCCCCGGCATTTAAAACCGGCGTGAAGTAGTGGCTTTATGCCAGTGCGTTTCGCATCAGGTAATGCCGGGCCCCGGCGCCCAACCCATCTTAAAGGCCGGCAACGCACCTGTAGCTCCTCTGGTGTTGCACGGGGCCGTGGGCGGCGGTAATCACTTACCATCAGGTGACCCGCACGCTCGTTTGCCGTGTCTTTTCCATAAAAAAAAAAAACAACACCAAAGACAAAGGTACGGAATCCCACAAATGCAATCGAATTGATAACCTCCTACTTTTACAGAAGTTGGTTAAAAACTAAATAGTAGGTATTCCACAGATTCAGCATGCGGGTGTGTGAGTGTTGTTACGGGTTGAGGAGTTCAGAGCAGTATTTACCTTGTGACCCAACGTGTAGGTCTACGGGGCCCCTTTACGAATGTACTTCAATACCGTTCAAACTAACTGAGCTACTTTAAATTATGATCTTTCGAGATATATGTTTCCAAAAGAACTGTAAGTTCTAGCCGTATATAATGGGTTGTAAAATAACACAAGATAGTGACTAATATATATACAGTTCGCGAGGCTTATGATAATCTTTGCATTTGTGTGAGTGGCTATAAAAGTAGAGTCAGTTATTTAATTATATTAAGAAAAATAAAAATTTATAATTAGAAATCGACGTTGTGTCCATGATTATTTTTTCTTTTTTTAGTATATGGTTACTTTTCCATTCTGGTACAGTGGTGGTGTAAACTTCACATTTAACTTTTTATAAGCCGCAAAGTAATCAAAAATAAAAAAATAAAGTATTAAAAATTAAATATGTGACTTTGCTATCAATACCAGAGCGAGGAAATGAAAATATTGAATAATTCGTTCACTCAACTAGCAAACGAACTCACAACCTTCATGTGTACAGTTACACGCTGCACCTTTGCGCATTCCAGGAATATTACAAACATACACATAACAAACTCACAATCTCTTTATTTAAAGTCAAAATGAAAGCTTACCAGCAAAGCAGACCAATCCATTAGGACTTTCATAATAACCAATAGGGCATATGCAGACACCGAACTCCGAACAGACGAAGGGACTAGCGCACGGTGCCAATGAATCACAGGTGTTACGTATCGCATTCATTTTAACGGCCACCATTTTAAGATTTGATATATATTGGTTATTCATTTCGTTTTCTTGGTTGGTATTTATTTTCAATATTTGGTTAGTTAATTCTTTGACGTCTTCCTCTCTTTCTGCAGGCCGGCTATCTGAAAAATCAAAAAGTAATAATATGGTTAAAACAAAATAGGGTAGACAGGTGGAACCTAATGTTAAGACTGAGGAGTGCGCATGCAGTGGATAAACCCAATCACTAAATCAGGCTTGAGAAGCCCCATATCCTCGCTAGGGAGAGCAAGTATACTTATAGAATGATACGAGAGGATATGGAAATATAAAACTATGCTAATCTCAATAGAGAATAGACAATAATTGTGTCAACTGATACATAAATGCCACCTTAGTCTACCATCATTTCATTTTCACGACTGGAAATCGAACTCTTAACCTGTCACGCTTATAGTCGCACGCTTGTGGCCGTGTACCACAATATATCTTTAAGAATCAATAAATTGTAATTTACCTTCAATGCAGCTAAATGTGTCAATATCACAAAGACCTCCAGGAAATTGGCAATCTTCATTCGCTACGCACCCTTCACCCACACCTAAAAATATATATAATAAATTTAAAACCACAGCAATAAGAGATGGCCCTTTTGGAATTGATTAATAGTTGATACTAGTAGTACCAAGATAAAGAAAAACTAAGACCATTAACCTGACAAAGTACTTTAATTTTCACCTTCTTCTTATAAAATAAAAACCCGTGTTATTTGTAATTTATATACTTACTCATTCATTTTCCAGTCATCCGTCAGAAATTGATAAAATTGAAGACGGGTGATAATAGATGATAATAGATGACTGATTTTACGGAAACACGGAACAGGAAACAAGAATTTACGTTTTGCAATTTTATGTCCACAATTATGAGGCCACAATTATCAACATAACCTTTCTTTCAGCTTTTCTACACGCTTACGTTTTCACGCTTTATTCCATGTAACGCAAGACGCTGTATTTCACACAGGGTAAACAGACGGAACCTGGGAACCTAGTCTTAAGATACTCCGTCCCCATTAAAACGCCGCCCTTTGCTTCGTTAGGAGAGCTAGCAATAAATATAGCAAAATATAATTTCCTCAAGTGGGAATGTAAATCCCACGACCGTTCGCTTTTACAGCCGCGCGCTTGTGTCCCTGAACGACGGGCCTCAAGTCTGTATATGCAAAACATATTTTTCTAATAAAATTTGAACTTACTCAAAGCTGCCCTACGACACTCTCCCGCCTGCCTCTCAAAATACCCCTCGGAGCATTGGCAAGTTCCCCTACATGACAGGCTGAAGGGATCTCTTATGAATCCGAAGCACTCTTCATCATGAGAGCAATTTTCACCATAATCTTTGGAACTCCAGCACCTTCCTTTGAAATAGTGCTGTCCAGTTAGGCATCTGCAGGATCCAACTGGAAAAAACAAGTAATGACAGTTTTCAATACCATGATTGTATTAAATTCTGGTTTTGCTACACGCTCTATAGTAGGTTGAGGAAATCTAGTGCAAATAAACATAGTTCCCGAATCACTTCTCAATCTTTGAGACATTGCGTGTTGAGTGGCGGAATACAACGCCGCCTTTTATCGTGTTACTGAAGCGATTAAATAAAAAAAAATGTTTCATTTACTCCGGTGAAAATTAAACAAACACCCTTTACGTTTACAGTCTTTCGCTACTGCCAACTAATGCTACTTTGCTTTGCCATGCTTGCTTTGCCATGGTGCCTCTACACACGACTGACCTCTTAAAAGGTAGTGACTAATAAAAACTTACTTTCTTCGCCCTCATCATGTCTACACAGATAACTAGTTAACAGTCTGTTGCATTGGTGGTCCTCATAGCATGGGGATGTATGATATGGGGCAACTGAAAACAAAAGGATTCATTTAAAAAAAAAAACAAAATAGCCACCAACAAATGTCAAGCCTTATTTAAATATGTTCAAAAATCTGAAAAAACAAATCAAATAAAAAACAGAAAATAAAGCAAACAAAAACTAGCTGTACAATTTATTAAATTTCTAAAAGTAATAAAAAAATATGAATCAAAAAGAGTGTTTTGAATAAAATTTTAAAAAAGCACTTGTGTTATTATTATGTATATTTGAATTCTCCAGAAATGTTTAAATATCTAAAAAGTACGGCACGGATTTTGATAGAACATTTAATTTTTTTTCTTTTAAATGTAGTATTTCTCAACTTATCCGAAGTTATAAACTACTAACTTATAAATGAAAAAGCTCATCTTTCAGTTTCAGAGAAAATTGTGGATGGACACAAACATACACCTACGAAATTTAGCTCGTGCTTAGTGGGAACCCTAAATAGACTATTTATCACATACATACATATGTAAGAGTCAAACTGAAAACCTACTTTCCCGAAACTCGGTTAAAACTACCAATACTTACTGTCCCCACAAAAGGTTCCACCCAACACAGGCTGTGTTCCAGGTCTACATTGACAGGCGCCCTGGTTGCATACACTGCCAACTAAACTCGAGCAATCAGAGTCCACGGAACAGCTCCATTGTGACGTCACCTGGTGGATGGAGAGGAGAGAAACTGGAAAAAAAGGAAGTAGAATATTACTCAAGACGCAATGTCTCGAAAATTGTTCGGGGCACGTGACACTAGGTTCCCTCTACGTAACGAGAATATATTCCGCATTTCAATAATAGTTTGCGTGAAGCTAATAATAATCATTCGATGTAGTTAGTACTGAGCCCAGTTGTAATAGAACTAGGAACGGTGGAATTTGGGAGATTTAGCTTCAAGTTCTATCAAATAACTTTAATTCAAGACAGTTAGTTTTTTATTTATATTATATCAGGACATTGTTTGTTGAATGTTGGAACTCAGAGCCGCGTTTTACCTACCAAAGCGTTAAAAAATTTTTGTTTGCTTTCCGCCGTGTACCGCATAGCAGAAGCAAGCAAGCAGCAAGAAACCTGAGAACCTGAGAGAGTGTTGAAATACTTCGATCCACAATAAAACAGTTCCGTTCCTCACTTTCTATCTAATTCCGGAGGTATTGCGTGTTGCGTGACGAAACTCAACGCCATGCCTTGCCTTGTTACCAGAGCGAGAAATAGAAAACATTAAATATTTCATTTCCTCGAGTGGGAATCGGACCCACAATCTGTTTATAACCTATTTATTATATGATCGGTGAACGTAGCGTCTTAACACTAAGTCTAGGCAGAGACTAGGTACCCTCTACATAGTGTTGCTAAAAAAATTTGAATAAAAAACCACTACACGATAGCCCCGCGTAGCAGCAAACAGACAAGAGCTATTATTAGGAGCATACTCCTTTAAGGCATTACGTGTAGACTAACGCAACTCAACGCCGAATTTTGTCTACCACAGCGAAGAATTGAAAATACTGTAAATATTTCCTATCAAGAGATTTACATCCACGTTGTTGTGTGTATATTTTAACGGTCGAATATTCTATACTATATAATATAAACGTATAGTACTCACCTAAAAAAAATATAATTTGTTTGTCCATCACTACACTTATACAACTAATACCACCGACATTAAAGAATAGATCATTTCTTAATATTATTCATATTATCAAAATGATTATACTTATTTATCTATATTTTATTTTGTTAATACGTGTAGATAATGTAATATAGACATGGCAATTCATTATTAATTAAATAATAAAACTTATGTGAGCCCAGAACTTGTCTTTTTATTTTTGTCTGAGATTGTCTGTAAGAGATTACTTCAAGCAATAAGGCTGCCTTTGTATACATGTTTTTATTTGTTTATTTTCTTTTTCGTTTGTATGTATATTTATTTATTTGCAATAAAATATGGCACCTTTGGAATTATAGTGACCTAATAGTAAAAACCATGATTTGGAGATTGATTTGGAAATTGACCTTGTTCCCCTCTCTGCCTACGCTGCTATGTACAGAGCGTCGTTTTAGGTCAACTTCTGACAAAAACTCAAAATCGCCATGATTTTTAGTTTTTTGATTAGGTCACTATAATTCTAAAGGTGCGATATATTCTATTCTATTCCATCCCACTAAATCAGGGGTCCTCAAACTAGGGCCCGCGGACTGTCTGGCTCGCCACTGCCCAATCCGGCCAGCGACAGCTTAAGACTAGTGTCATCAATCTGGTACACGAGAGCCAATATTTTCTGTTATTACTATTGCTGTGAAAAGTAGAAGGGAAAATAATGAATACACAGAACGATATTTATTGCAATTATTTACTTGCAAGGTAAAATACTTAAGCCTAAGCATATTAATTAAATAACTAACAAATAATCAAATTGAAAACACTAATTGGATTTATGTAATTGTGATTTTTCATCCACAATTGTTAAGTAGTTGTGAATTAATTTTAATTGTACCAATTATTAAAAGAGATTTTAGATGTTCAATTGTTAATTTACATCTGTAAACATTCTTTGTGTACTTCATCTTGGGAAACGTTTTCTCACTCAAATACGCAGCAGTACCAAAAAAAAGCAAACAAACCAAGAGCAAATTTATGTAAAATTGTCAAATTGTGCCAAAGGAAGACGTCGTCGTCGTCGTATAAAATTCTAACAAGGATGATTTTTGATATTTTTTCTTAAATATATGACTGCACTGTAAAAGAATAATTTCCATTTGTACTTCCGGAAATAGGGTTTTAATGTCAGATTGGTTTCAGAATTTCACTTAATTTAGTGACTAAATTAAGAAAAATTAAATTTCATTGAAAAGGCATATCTACACTTTTAACGCTCTATAATCACGTATCTTTAAAATGCAGGTGTCGATCGAACATACGGTGTGATGATAACGCTATCTATTGTACAAATTAGTCTTTAGTCACTGATGTGATTAACATCATATATACAAAATTGCAGAGATTGTTACTATATTAGCACGTTTTATCTAAAAATACAAAGAAATTACCTTAATAACCTTAATGTAACGATCCTAAATATAACGATTTCCTTGATTTAACAAATATTTTGGAATCCCGTAAAACTGCCCGTAAGAGTTAATACAAAATATAACAAATTTAAAAAAAAAGAAATTAATAAATCAGCTTCACGCTATATCCCGCACTCAGCAGGGTAGGCAGAGGGAACCTAGTGCTAAGACACTCCGTTCCTCACTTTCTGCCGAATTCTAGAGGCATTGCGAGTTGAGTGGCAGAACTCAACATTGCGCTTTACCTGGACACCAGAGCGAAGAAATGGAAATATAAATGTAAGGAAATATTTCATCTCTTCGAGTGGGAATCGAACCCACAACCAGTCGGTTTTACAGTCACGCTTTGTGCCACTGCGCCACGACTGGCGACAAAAAAAGAAATTTATATAATGAATTTCATTAGCTTATAACCTTTACATAACGAATCCTATCAGCTTAGTACATTTATCTTAATATTCAATTTAAGACAGGTTCAGACTTATTAAATTTTTCATAAGGCACTGTTATTTATTTTTTTTTATGGAAAAGACACGGCAAACGAGCATGCGGGTCACCTGATGGTAAGTGACTACCGCCGCCCACGACCCCGTGCAACCCCAGAGGAGTTACAGGTGCGTTGCCGGCCTTAAGATGGGTTGGGCGCCGGGGCCCGGCATTACCTGATGCGAAACGCAGCGGCATAAAGCCACTAACTACTTCACGCCGGTTTTAAATGCCGGGGGTGGTAATGATCCGGTCGAGTCTGCCCATGCGTGTTGCCATTGCTGGCGACGTGACTCTACCACACGTACTTTAGTCGCCTCTTACGACACCACCAGTACCAGGATGATCCTATTCTAGGCCGAGATCATACGGCAAAAAATATTTTAAAGTTTGCAATGATTAAATGAAAAAGCTGAGATCAATAATTTTTTTAACGTTGTTAAAACGAATCGTAATATCCTCTGTATAACGACACCTCATTGTAACAAATTACTTGAAATAACTAACATTTTCTAATTCCTTTAAGTGTCGTTAAATCGAGGTTCAGTTAAAACGTTTTTGTTTTCACGCTGTTTCACATACGTGGGTAGCTTGTAGCACATAGTAGGGTAATGAGATTGAACTTAGGAACCTAGTTTAAGACACTCCGTTCCCATTAAGGCACTTCCATTCTCAACTTTTCGCCAAATTCTGGAGACATTGCTGGATCTCAATCGGGTTACCACAGCGAAGAATTTTATTAAACATTTAATTTCCTCAAGTGGCAATTGAACCCACAACTGGCGCGTTTTCAGTCACACTCTGTGCCACTGCACCACGACGGCCGTTTCATATATTAAAATATAAGAAAATACAATGTAGGACAGTTTTCAATAACAATAAAGTGCGCAGGTGTTCAGATTTATTCTTTATCATAAGTAGGTATTCTTATAATACTTTGTAAATGATAAACTTTTGAACACACTATGAATAAACTCGTACTTTTTATTATTTGTGTTTTTACTGTCACATAAAAATATGCGTCAATTTTAGCCATCATTATCGTTCTAATAGACCCGAAAGCCCGAAGTCACGAATAAACAGTATATAGCGTGGGATTAAAAAAACATAAAAAAGGAAATAACGTAAAAAACTAAGAAATGAAAAAGACAATCAATTTTCATTTATCATTCAACATATATTTCTGGACGCCTCTATAAAATATCCTCATGTATTTCCTCCATACAATCGTTTTTGGGTCAAACGGGAATTGAACCTTGTCCTCTTCGCTCAAAGTAGTGAATAATTTCTCCGTTTTCTGCGATTTAATTTTAAAAGAAGTGTAGGAAAACATTTTCAACATATTTTGGAGGAGACCCGCTCGCTTTTGCATATTCAAGTATCTGGAATAATAAATAAGATTAATGTCGATTAATCGGAAGGGGTTTTAAAATTGTGACGTGATGCGAAAGTAGTTGTTTAGATCTCACTCAGTGGAGTGATTTTTTTTCTATCATTTCTTTACTCTTATAACAAGACAATGCGCGGCGTTAAGTTTCGTCATTCAATACGCAGTTTAGAAAATAAATGGAGTGTCTCAACCCTAGGTTTCCTATGCCTACGCTATATACGATATACAGTGTAAAGCTAAAAAAAATATACTAAAATGCCTTCAAAGTATATTGCAGACCAAAAATATTCTAAGATCTTAAAATGACTATATAATCATACTTATATTATAATTCGATAATTCGAAAGTAACTCTGTCGGTCTGACCGTCTGCGACGCAATCAGAGCCAAACCGCTGATCCGATTATGATAAAATTTCATATAGAGATACTTGAGGGTCTTGGGATGGTCATAGGTTTCCTTTTTTTTTCATATTTATAATATTCTCGATATATACTAGTATATTAATACCTTTCAATTTGACATGCAATTTATTCTACCATGTTAATTACAACAATGGTGTGCGCTCACTCAACCTTATGAGACACATAAAAACAATATATTATATAATTTTTTTCAAAAATATTATCGTGTAAAAAATCTATTACATAGTCCGCAATTGAGCGATTGAGCAAAGATTCAGCCACAGGAACCAGTTTCACGCTGTATCCCGCATACTTGCTGTATGCGAGCTGTAATTTGTAATTTCAAAACAACTGTTTTTGCAAGTGCATGTGGTTATTTTAATGATGCGCAAATACAAAAAACAAAACAATTTAAACATTAAAAATAACCCGATAAATTTAAATTAAATATCAAAGTCATAAGCCAAAATTGTTCCTGTGGCCAGTCGTGGTGGAGCGGCACAAAGTGTGACTGTAAAACCGACTGGTTGTGGGTTCGATCCCCATTCGAGGATATGAAATATTTACTTAAATTTATATTTCTATTCTCGCTCTGCTGTCGAGGCCAAAACGCGGAGTTGAGTTCTGCCACTTAACACGCAATGCCTCCAGAATTCAGCAGAAAGTGGGATCGGAGTGCCTTACACAAGGTTCCCTCTGCCTATCCTGCTGTGTGCCGGATACAGCGTGAAGCTGGTTTGTTTTATTTTATCTAAAATTTTCCTACTAATCCTATTGAAAACTGAAAATAATTTGATAAATATCTTTAATAAATATTCGTATAGTTCAAGCGGGCGAAGCCGCGCGAGTCCGCTAGCTAAAAATAAATTTAACGATTAATCATTATTTTTGATTATTGATTAAGTATCATTAAGTATAATGAGAAAAAAAAGTTTTCTTGGGTTTGCGCACGGTTCCTTACACACCATCTAATTTTTGAGACACGCCATTTAATTTAAAATATTTTTGGCAAAACATTTTTAGTGAAAAAAATCTATAACTTAAAAATTATGCAAGGTAAATACATGTAATACATGCAATGTATCGAAATTGGACGGAAACTGAGTGACTGTATTTGATGGTAGGTGTTTTTACCCTCAAATTTTAATCCGCATATAGCAGGATTGCCAGAGAAAAAATACTGTCAAGACACTCTCAGTTTTCCGCCTGAATTCGAGACACTGTGTGTTGGGTAACGGAACTCAACGCCGTTATTTTGTCCTACCGAACGAACATTGCGTTTACAGTAGAATTTACTGTCCACGATAGCCTACACTTAATACAAAAACTATAAAAAATATATGCAAAAAATGGATATACTTAGGCTGTTCTCCTTTTATCCGTAGCATGACATCAGCTAAAAATGCCGGAGTAGTTTGAAGGGCGAAGGAGAGAAGATTAATTAAAACTGGTGATGAAAATACCATCACTTTACTTGGTTTTAGATCACCTGTAGATGAAAAATATATTTAAAATAATAAAATATTAAATAAACAATATTTTTTAATTTCAATAAGCTTAGCTAGATATTTATTCATAAAATTATTTATGCTTTATAATGCTTATTTTTACAATTTTTTTACAAAATAAGCCCAATCATTTGATATCCATATATAATTATATTATCATCAGAACTGAAGTCGAAATAGAAATTTCAACTCAAGCTGACACTCGGACGTGGGTCAAGTTCACTTGCAAGAGTTCACATATACAAACACACATACTAAAACAGCAAATCGAATAAAAGCTTGTGATTAGCAAATATAAAAAAAAATGTATTTAGTTTAAATGGACCCCATATGTACTCTCTTAATTAGAATATTGAAACGTTAAATTTTGATGTACATACATAAAAAAATCAGTGTTACTTTTGGGGGGGAGTGGGGGCTTAGTGAAAATTACTTATCAACAAACCCTCTATAGAATTATTCTAATGTCACTTTATTCTAAGCCAATTAGAAAAAAAGTTGTAACACCCAAAAGAAAATTTGTTTAAAATGTTTTTGTATGGCTTATGACTTTTGTATTTTCATTATAACTTATAACTTTTCCTTCCTCCCCCAAAATATAAAATATAAAAAAAAAAAAATTGCGTCGTTTGAGAAACGAACGCTTAGGTCCAAATATATATATATATATATATATATATATATATATTTTATATATATATATATATATATATATATATATATATTTTCAGCATGAAACAATGTAAGTTTAAAATGCCTAATATACCGTATAACAGGTTCACATTTAAAAAATACTCACTTTTTCCGTGTTTAAGACTCTCTTCTAGATATAAATCTGCACCCTCCTTCCAAGTAATTGGATTTGCTGTTCCAGAAGACGAATTGAATACTAAGATGTCATCAGTCCTTGAAATTTATAAAAATGATATTAAATTCTGATGAGATGATATTTCTGTTTAAGGAGAATTTGTATATGTATACTATCATTTGTAGAATTTCTACTCCTGCTTATAGCAGCGTAGTCAAAAAAATATGACGATTTAAAAAAAATGAAGGTAAAATATGAAGGTTTAAGGCCATCCTTACGCATTTGCATAAGCGTGCGACTGTAAACGCAACGGTTTTTGGGTTATATTTAATATTTTCAATTCTTAGTTTTGGTAACGAGGCAAATACCCTAAAAATTGGGCGAAAAGTGGGAAACGGAAAAGTCTTAATGAGGAACGGAGCGTCTTAACACGAGGTTCCCTCTGCCTACCCTGCAATGTGTTAAAAATACCTAAAAACATGAAAAACAGAGTATCTTATTACTACGTTCCCTCTGCCAATCCTATTATAAAAAGGCAACTGTAAAACTATAGATAGACTCACTTATTTCCTCTAGCTCCAGCCACAATAGCTAAGTTAATGACGTAATCAACGGGTATCATGTCACAGATAACGTTCTTATCACTGTATATGACTTTAGTGAGACCTCTGGAGACGTCACTGAAGAGTGCAGTGGCTGCAACCCAAGAGTCCACCCAGCCAGGCACAGGTCCTTTATAAACTGGTGTTACTAGAAAACATAAGGGGAAAATATGATATATTTTTTGATTTTTAAACATTTTTAACGAATCTCTTTAACTCTGTATTCATCATTTTACAAAAATCCAAAGTCGTACGTTTAAAAATTGTATTAACACCTCATCTATCCGTAACTACCCGGGACTACTGCAAAGTGTCATAACTTAGGTTTCGCAAAAATGTATAATAATGAATCTAAGTAAACGTGATACTTGTTGATTCAATTCCTCATAGAAAATGAGAGATTGAGAACTGGGTCGTGCCCACTGCAGTGTAGTCTAGGGCAGTGTTTCTCAACGTTTTTTGTGCCATGCCCCCCCATCTTAACCTTTCTAAAAAATGTTATGTCCCCCATTATAAAGATGGAATCAGATACTTATCAATTATATCTATATAATATATATATGAATATTAAATCGACGAACTATTACAACAGTTTTGACGGACACTCAATTCGAATGAATACTACGTTGCGATGCGCCCGTGCTCTACCTGAAGACTCCAATCACTCAGTTGATATTTTGATCTCGTCAAACGAAATTATAATTATTTACGGCAGTTATTTAAAAAATTGCCTTTTTTTGTTAAATTTGACACCGATAGACTATGCCTTGTATATAATGAAGCGAAGAATGCCAAAGCGAAAGGGTTAAAGTTGTATCGAGTTCATTTTAGAAAAGCCCCCCTTAACTATCAAATGATCCGCAGTAGGACGTGACCCCCACGTTGGGAAACACTGGTCTAGAGTGTCCTCCACAGAATTTTTTAAAAACAAACAAATAAAAAAACATCATTATTATTTAAAACATTATTATATATAAGTCAAGTCGATGCGAGTGCGAGTAGGAGCTGGTATGTCGCCTTGGTTTGATATCAATCGGGTATTAAACAAGGGCATGTATGAGGAGGTTGATCATAATTTTGAGGAAATGGAAGCACTGAGTGGCTGCTTGAGAGGATACCATCGTGTTGAATTATTTTTACTTAACAATTTGTCAAAAAATATACTTCGCCACTAAAGCCAACACTCCGCATTTTTTATTATTACATGATTTTTTTTAGATTGATATTTTTAAATTCGTTATATCTTTTGAATGCAATGTCCGATTTTATTAATCAAAAAGTATTTTATAGGTATTGAAATTATCTTTGATAAAATTTAATGGGATAATGATTAATGAATAATATGGTTTGATTATTGTTGGCACTTTTGTTAACAAAAATATAAAAAAATGGATATATTGTCATAACTACAGTAGCTGGACATATGGTATCGCGAACTTTTTTATAGATATTGATGCGCTCTATAATACTATAGAGCATTGTTTTGTTCTATCATCAATAGTTTTCGCAGCGCACGCGATGATAGAATTGTTAAGATCAATTTCTTCACACCTTGGGCTACATCATTGCTATAAGGATGTTCTTTTACAAATACCTAACTATTTCTGCAGCACTCTCGGTGGAAGTAATACAAGGGCGTTAATAATTAATGCAATTTCGTTACTTAAGGCGAAGGAAGAATTAAACCGTAATGTAATATAGCCTATAGCACTCCAGAAAAATTTAGCTTTCAAACAGAACAAAAAAAGCGGGCGAAGCGGTGTTAGGGTCGACAGTATATCTACATGCAAAAGAGTACATTATATAGTGATTTACCAATAGATGGTCTCAAGACGATGGTGGACATTGGCTTGTGCTCTTCCTCTATATAACTCTCACACAAACATTTGGATAGTGTATACGTATTGGGTTTTCCATCTGAAAATTAAATCAAATATTATTCCTTTTAATGAAGTAAAAAGATAGCTCGGTGATTTTGGCATCCGCATTTTTGCTTGTCACCTATTAAGCGAGGACATGAAAAATAATTAATTCACGCTAATGGGAGTCGAACCCACAACTGTCGCGTTTACAAAAACTCTAACAAAAGTTTAAGGATGATATTATTCTTGAAGTTGTTATTCACCACCAGTTGGGTTGGGTTTATCAGGTAACTTGCTTAATCTAAAGCCTTTTCTAAATAAACTGAAATTCACTAAAAATGGATCTACAAGTGCCATAGAATATACCCAGAGCTATAAATTATATGAGTATTAGCTTGAGTGGTTTACGAGTAACCTCTGAAGGACCGACTCTGAACCTCCGACTATTCAGGTCCTGGCTCCATCATCAGACCAGCTCGATGATGTCATATTATTGTATTATGGGGATTGTGATGAGATATTGGTTATATTTATTTTCATTTAATTCCTCACTCGCCAGCACAAGCGTGCGACCCTCGGGACTGTCAACGTGATATTTTCCCACTCGGGGAAAGAGAATATTAATTATTTTTATTTCCTTGTCTTGGCAACGAGGGAAAAGCGCGGCGTTGAGTTCTGCATTCAATACGCAATGCTTCAAAAATCCAGTGAATAGTGAAGAACGTAGAGTCTTATTACTAGGTTTGCCAAGTTTCTTCCGCCGACCCTATTATGTACACGAAGCTAAAAAAATCATTTCTCTGGTTGGTAAAAACCAGTATTGAGTTCTGTCACTAAACAAGCGATGTCGATAATATTGCAGTTCGTGGAGAACGAAGTGTCTTAGCAGTTAACACTAGGTTCCCTTTGACTCTGCGGGAAAAAGCGGGTAGCTTTTTATAACAAATTAATAATATCTTACCTAAAAATTTTGCAATTTCAGTCGGACTGTCGCCGTAGGTGTCGATAAATTTATAAACTTCTTCCTCTTGATACATACGAGGGTACATTGATTCATTTATAACAGTTTTGTCTCCTTGGCAGAATGCAGTGGAAATGTAAACAAATGTCTACAAAACAGAAATATAGTTTCACGTTGTATCCCGCAAAAGCGGGATAGGCGGAGTGAACCTTGCATTAGGGCAATCCGTTTGTCACGCTATAGTTCGGCTCAATTCTATAAGATATTGTGTGTGTTGCGTCTTCTTACCAACGCGAAAAAGTGTAGTTACTCATTAGTTACATTTACGCTTATCATTGGGTATGGCTCCATGTAGATATTTCAATCTATTAATCAGTTTCCCGCTGTATCACACCCACAGCAGGGTGGCAGAGGTAACCTAGTGATAAGACACTCCGTTCCTCATTTTCCGCCGAAGTTTGGAGGAAATTCCGCCGAATTTTGAGTGGCGGAGCTCAGCGCCGCGCTTTGCCTGGATACCAAAGCGAAGAAATGAAAGAATACACGAATGAAATGATATAATTAAATATAAATTTAAATAAACATTTCATTTCCTCGCATGGGGGGATCTAACCTACCCGCAACCAGTCGCGTTTACTGTCACACTTTGAGCTCATACGCCACAATTGTTCTCATGTAGATATTTACAAAATAATATTCTTATTATTTAAGATTAAGTGTACACGGCGTTAAGTTCAATACTTTTATTTGATTAAGCAAAATGAATGTGACACAAATGGGTCACATTCATTTTTTGTTATACGTTTTAACTTACCTCAAGATTTTTTATCTTCTTGCTCAATTTCACAACTTTTTTTGTTCCTTCGTAATTTATATTCATAAAATTTGAGAAAGGATCGTTAAATTTGACTGTTGCAGCCGAATGGAATACCAACGATACCTGTAAAATTACAAAAAATACTTAAAGTTTATCGGCGAAGTGGCGCAATGTCACCGCATTTTTAAGTCCACTTCCACAGTTAGTGTATTCGTATCTAATGGTTTTTAATTATTTTAAAATATTTCAACTTTGTATACGAGTTATAGAGAGTATTTTACAGCTTCTTTTGCGGCATATTAGGGGAAACCAGATGGACCCTAGTTTTAAGACATTCCGTTCGCCACTAACCGCACTATTTTTGCGACATTTTGAAGTAGTAAAAATTTTATGAAAATATAGAAGGGTATAGAAGGGGATTAAAATGGGTCCTGACCTGACTGTAGTTAGTCATTTTATTTTGCAAAGAATTTAGGATTTGTTTACGTGTGTATCGATTATGACTTTTTTTCAATGGAGTAGTTATATTACAGGGCATGATATTTTCTACTTATTTAGAAAGCGTTTAAAAAATTTAACGTAGCGGGACTCGAACCCGCGCCTCCTGGAAACCTTCTTTTCTTTCCTAAGTGTAAAATAACACTATAAAAATGTAAATATTTGATATTTTTTTTTTTTATGGAACAGACACGGCAAATGAGCGTGCGGACCACCTGATGGTAAGTGATTACCGCCGCCCACGACCCCGTGCAACACCAGAGGAGCTACAGGTGCGTTGCCGGCCTTTAAGGTGGGTTGGGCGCCGGGGCCCGGCATTACCTGATGCGAAACGCAGTGGCATAAAGCCACTACTTCACGCCGGTTTTAAATGCCGGGGACCGGGGTGGTAATGATCCGGTCGAGTCTGCCCATGCGTGTTGCCATTGCTGGCGACGTGACTCTACCACACGTACTTTAGTCGCCTCTTACGACACCACCAGTACCAGGATGATCCTATTCTAGGCCGGGATCACACGGCACAAATGAATAGCTATCTCTCTTGCCAGAAGATAATTCTTAGAAATTATCTTTGGGTAGCGGAAATTTGTAAAAATCTCCCTACAGAGATGCTAACAACATAAATAAATTGTAACAAGCGTATAAAAATTTCGACGTAGCTTGATGAGAACGTATGGCTTAGTGGTCAGTGCGCCTGGTCGGTTTCCAAGAGCTGCGGGTTCAAGTTTCGCTTGAACGCGGGATTGAACTCCGCTACTCAACACGCAATGCCACGGAAATTAACTAGAAAATGAGGTACGGAGTGTCTGAACACTAGATTCCCTCTGCTTACTTTGCTTTATGCGAGATAGAGATTACGCTGAATAAAGCTATAAAAAAATCCAGAATATTTTCCTATAGTAAGTGGAAAATTGTTGACTTACACAGTCACTTGGCAATAAAAATCATAAGTATATAAATATAAAGTTTTATTTCAAAACAAAAACGTATATCTAATTATAATAATAAACATTTATGGAAGGCCCTCCTGACACAAGAGCACGACTGTCAACACGACGGTCATATATTCGGTTCGAATTCGTGAAACGAAGTACACGTTTAATATTTTCATTTTCTCGCTCAACACACGAAAAATGGGGGAGGTATTTCTTAATAGGAATGGAGGGTCTTAACACTGGGTTTCCAGGTTCCTTATGCCTAACCTGCTATGTGTGGGCTACAGTGTGAAGCCAAAAAACATTTAATAGTTTTAATTATTTTTATATCTTCATACGAGCATTCTTTATGTGTGTGCAATACATTTTTATTACCTCCTAAAGAATAAAAAAATTATAATACGAAAAAAAATCTTAAAATATGAATCGAACATAAGAATATATATACATAATGGAGAGAATTATTCAAAAGATTATACGACATTTCATTTATTATACACCATTTATATACCTATAAGTAGATAAAATTCTGATTCTGATGAGATTCCGTTACGTACAAGGACGTGTCTAGAGATATTTTCTAGAGAGAGGAAAGGGAGGGAGAGAGTCTGGATTTTTAACTATGTGTGTAAAAGAAGAGAAAAGAAAAAGAAGGAACCTGGAAACCTCAGTCGCACTCTTGTGCCTACTGACCAGAACCAGAAACCAGAACCAGTAAATCCTAAGATTACTGCGTTCAACGAAGCAAATACATCTTTATAGCATTACTATAAGAAACATTGTTTTTTTTTTTCTTTTACATACATTTAAATATTTTTATTTTACCTAACCTCACCGACCGTCAGTTTAAAATGTAATTTTTTTACATTTACTTTTATTAGTACTTGGAAGCGTGTTGAGTTGTTTCTTAGAAGTTTTTATAAAAGGAAATGGCGAAAACTAAATGCTTTAGCCCAAAAATACTTCTCCGGAATATTTATAGAGGTGCCAGGGGGTGGGTGGGGGTGTCTGATTGTACACGCGAGGATTATACGTTCGATTCTCACTTGGGGCAATGATTTCTACCCTTGATTATACGTTCGATTCTCACTTGGGGCAATGATTTCTACCCTTAGGTACAGCAGCACACTATATTTGTATACCCTATAGAGAAATCGTAATTGATTCTCACACACACTTGAGTTTTAAAAGAAAATAGCGGCCAATAAAATAATTCTGTATTTATCTAAGATTCTATTTGTCTAAAATATACAATCTAAAAATTGCCATTTCAAAAAAAATGGAAATTGAGCGAGATCTAGAGGGTGTGAAAATAGTTCCCAGTGCACGACCAAGTAACACTCACAAGGTTAATATAAATCAGCTTCACGCTGTATCCCGCACACAACAGGGTAGGCAGAGGGAACCTAGTGTTAAGACACTGCGTTTCCCACTTTCTGCCACATTCTGGAGCCATTGCGTGTTGAGTGGCAGAACTCAACTCGCTCCCTTTTACCTCGACACATGAGCGAAAAAATGGAAATATAAGTAAATATTTCATGTCCTCGAGTGGGGATCGAACCCACAATCAGTCGATTATACAGTGTCCTCGTTTGCGTCGGACAATTGGGTAAGTACTATAAAAATAATAATACTTAGAATTTCTAAACTCTTGATGCAATAAATATGACGATATTTATTATTTACGTTGAGATTAATTGTATTGTTTTTATTTTTCTTTTTATTGAGTATAAAATAAAACTGTATTACGTAAGGTTTGTTTATTTTTTTATAAGATAATATATTTGATATACTCCAATACTTTTACTATAAACCAGAACCAGTAATCCAGAAACAGCTCATCCCAGGAACTGGATATTTATCATATCCATTGGAGAATCGAAATAAATGAATAACTTTCCTCGAGTGGGGATCGAACCCACAATCAGTCAATTTTACAGTCACAGTTTGTGATTTTACGCCACGACTGGCCTCATAAATAAAGATAACCACTTACATTATTAATAATCTTTTCTTCATCTTCAGGACTAATGGCCAAATCCTTTTTTGTCACATCCCCTCCAATAGCCACTAATTTGTTTAATACGTTCGGCTTGTTTTCTTTCAATTCTTCGAAAATCTGCAAAATAAACTTTCATTAAAAAATATAAATATTGACGTCACTGCGTCTGAATGAACAGTGTTAAGACACTCCGTTTCTCATATTCTGCTGAATTTTTGAGGCACTGTGTGTTAAGTGGCTTTAGTTACCAGAGCAAAGAAATTAAAATATGAATAAATTATAATTAATTCCTCCGTGGCATGCTTGTGTCACTTCGCCAAATTGGACTTATATTATATAAATTCTTAGGCGTAGACAGTATAATTAATAATAAAAAAATTAAATCAAACGAGACACTATTTTCTCATTTTCACCCAAATCACATTGTGTGTTGGCTGAAAAAAAATGTAACCATTTTCACGAATAAGTCGAAAATGGAAAAGCGAAAATGGAACCCACAACCATCACAACAAACACTGTCACAAGCGCTATCGCACTGTGACATGATAGTCTCAATTTCTGCTTAGTAATTATATGGCAAAAGAGAAAAAAACATTTATTTTGCTTCTCGTTACCTATTGTACATATAAACATTTTCTTATCTACTAAATTGAACCGAGTTAAATGAAAAAAGAAGTCTAGGACAACGAAATCCTGAATATTTTTCCATAATGGTTATGCAAATAAATGGAATTGAACCGAAGACCATTGTGATACTTACTGGAATATTTAACATTTGCTTTAATCTCTTATCACTGTCTACTCCTTTCTTCTCTCGTATCAAAACATAGATTTTTTCTACGTCTGTACTGCGTAGTAGTTTTTCTATTAAAACCTGTAAATAAATGGTTTTTTATTACGCTGTATTCCGTATATAATACGGTTGTGATGTAACCTAGTGTTGAGCCACTCCAATCCTCATGTGCCGCTTAATTTCTGAGACATATTGCGTGTTGATCGACGGAACATAGCGCCGTGCTTTAATTTTTTCAGATACTCATAATAAGGTAGTCAGTTAGAACTTGGAAACTTACTGTTACACTCCGTTCATATTATATACTCGTGTTCCCCAGTTTCCGCTGTTTTCTGGAGGCATTGCGTTTTAAACAACAGAATTTAACGCCGCGCTTTGTCTTGTTACCAGAGCGGTGAAATAAAAATATTAAATATTTCATTCACGTCGTGTTTACAGTGGTACTTGTGCCTACGTGCCACGACGGTCTTTATGAAAAATTATTATTAGAAACCATACTTTGCCCAAAAATCCAGTGCCACCAGTAAGAAAAATTGATTTTCCAGAATAACTTTCTTTAATGCTTCTATATTTAAGGTTATTCTCGCTGAAAGAATAGAGAGAACTTTTATATAAAACACCCACAATACTGAATATAAAAACACAGAGAAACAGCTATTTATAGGATTGCCAAAGAGAACCTAGTGTTAAGATACTCCGCTCCCCACTTTCCGCCGTGATAAAGAAATTGTGTTGATGGCAGAACTCTACGCCGCGCTTTATCTTGTTTCCTGATCCAGGAAATTAAAATTCTATCAATCCCCCGTGTGGGTAGACAGATAATTAATTAAATAAATCAACTTGTATTCTCTATCTCTCTTTATTCACTACTTTTTTTATCATTTCTTATATAAATACATAAATCACCATCTCATATCAAAAACACTAATATTTTAAACAAAATCCACACTCGAATTGAACTCACGACCGTCACGATAAAATAATTAAACTTACTCTAAATTTAAAGATTTTGTATGGCTCATACATCTGAAATTGCATAGGAAAGCACTACGAGTATGTCTATATAATTTGGTCACTCCAGCGGTTAACATGATCACTACCTGTCGTGGTCACGTTTAGAGTTAAACTGTTTTTTTCTTAATATTTTAGCTCTTTTATACATTAGCTTAACGCCATTACAGTACTGTACAACAGCGTCATTCTGCAAACAATGATTTTATGTTCTTACATACTGGAAGGAATGTTTTTTTTAGGTGCCCTGGGAACCTAGTGTTAAGACATTCCATTCTCATTAAGACATTTCCGTTCCCCACTTACCGCCGATTTCTCTACGCCATGCTTTACTAAATTGAAGAAAGTGGGAATCTAACCCAAAACCCTCTTACAGTGGCACGCTTGAGACCCTGCACCACGGGATGCGGGGGATCTATCTATTCATTAATATCTATACTATATATTATATATTATAAAGCTAGTATATATTATAAAGCTGAAGAGTTTGCTTGGTTGAACGCGCTAATCTCAAGAACTTCTGATTCGAATTCAATAATTGCCTTAATCAACGAAGTCTATATATGCTATATAGCTGCCCATTTCAATAAAACCCTCCATGTGGTTGGAGTTTACTCCAGCAATCAGAATGTTTCATGGGTCATACTCAACAAAAAGTTTTTTTTTTAAAGAAAGCAAATATTATAGGCATATATTTCCATTTTAACACGCATAATAAATTACGTACCCATACATACATAGACACCGTCGTCAAACGCAGCGCTTTGCCTCGTTACCAGAAGGACGATAAGATATTATTCAATATTTCACTACCTCGAGTGGGAATCGAAACCACAGCCTGTTGCGTTTACAATCACACGCTTGTGCCCCTGAGCCCCGACTGGCCTCAAGTAATAAAATAAATATCTACTTATATAAACGAATACTATGACGCAGAACGAACAATAACTTTATAATTTATATAATTAACACAAAACATTTTCTATTTGTAAAGGATTAATTCTTCATTTGTAGCTATCACTTAAAGAGGCCATAGTGGCGCAGGGGCACAAGGGTTTCGACTGTAAACGCGACGGTTGTGGGTTCGAATTCCATTTGTGGGAATAAAATATTTAATATTTTCATTTCTTCGCTCCGGTGAGACATAGGGTGCCGTTTAAATCTACCACACAAGTCATGAAATTATTGTAAATAACATTTCTATGACAACGATTGTTACTATTAATTAGAATTTGGTTAAAATAAACAGATAAGAAATCAAGTTATTTGACTGCAAGTTAATGTGTTTATGTTGGAAAAGGAACTAGTAAGAAAGAAGAGAAGAAGAGTTCCTCCATCCAGGTCCTGGCTCCATCATCAGACAAGCTCAGTAATACTATTTTATTGTATAGTCACCTAAGCTACATACAGCTTTCAAGTTCCATCATAATACAATTTATTATAAGTTTGTAAAATTCAATTTGTTTGTTGTAAGATTTAGGTAAATGGGTACCGATTATTAATTTTAATAAAATTATAAGCTTATTTTTTATTTTCAGTTTTTAATGCTGTCGGGATTTTTTTTTAATTAGTGTATTTTTTCTAATTGTATAAATGATAT
Organism: Heliconius sara; assembly: GCA_917862395.2. NCBI lineage: Eukaryota > Metazoa > Arthropoda > Insecta > Lepidoptera > Nymphalidae > Heliconius > Heliconius sara. The sequence continues at coordinate 16,021,900 of OU860785.2, forward strand.
AATTTAAAATTTAATAATAATACGCTTGTATTAAATACAAAAATAAGAAGAGATTTATATGACTATAAAATCTTGTATCTGCAATTAATGGAGTATTTTTAAGATTATTGTAATTAATTTTAGTACAAGATGCAGCAATTAAACTTTTTTATGGATATGCATTTTTTGTACTATAAGGATAAAACAGTGCATCGAAATTCAAAACGATTTCATAAATATATAGCTCCGATGTTGAGTTCCTCACAACACAGAGTGTCTCGAAAATTGGACGTGAAGTAACGCGACGTGTCTTAACACTCCACTCTCCACTATTACTAGACATCATTCGGAAATCTTATTTCTCTTCCTTCATATAAACTTGACGAATTCCAAATTTCATACCCAAAATATTGTCAAAGTGGATCAAAAAATTTTATTATGCGTATTAAAATTTACATATAATTTTTTAACCTTACATTACATTCCTCGCATATAAGGTAAGAAAAGTGTAGTGTTAGGACACTCCATTCCCCAAACACTGCCCTATTTTCGAGATTAAAATGATTCGTTACCCGTCGTTTCGGGAATCAAACCAACAGCAGTCGCGTTCACAGCCAACGCTATGCCGCCAAAGACTAATAGTATATTTAATGTATTTATTTATACTTGGGTTTATATATTTAAGGTATTTATTTTAATTTTTATAAATCAACGCATAATTTGATTTATACTTCAAAAATAATTAATTATTTTTATACCATTATTATATTTTAAATTATTTAATTGTTTACATTAAGTCGATTCTAATAAAAAATCGATAATAATTAATATCGTTATGACGTAGACAATGCATTAAAAATTGCATTTTAATTACTTTAGCCTTTGCTATATAATAAAAAAGAAACAACATTAAAAATATTATTACAAAAATATTCTCGAAATAGAAGTGGCACAAGGGTGTGGCTGCAAACGGGACAGTTATGGGTTCGATTTCTGCTCAAGGGTATAAAACATTTAATATTTTAATTTCCTCACCCTGGTCGAATGAGGCAAAGCGCGGCAGTGACTTCTACATAAGAATATACTAACTTTTATGAAACGATTTTAAAAAAACTAAAAATAAAAAAAAAAACCATTGTTTTGGGTTCTATTATTAAATTGATGATGTGATGAAATGTACATCTTCATAGTATGCCATATAATACCCATAAATTTTCTAATACATCTTTCATATACAGACAGCGATCAGTTACAATTTTATTATATGTATCGCGATAGATATTTGTTCTAGATAGGAATCGAACTCATGACCTTCGGCTTCGTCTTTGTTGTATATTATTTATGACAATCACCTAGCCAGAAATATTGTTTTATGTTATTTTGCGTCACTCATATAAAGTTATCTAAAAGATTTTATATATGTAGGTAGATAAGTGTATTTTATTACTTATTTGAGCAATATATTTCGAAATTTTTGTGTTTTTGATCGTTGCTTGTAAGTATGTAAGAAAAATTATTATTTGGTGCATTTAGCAACGTAACAGAATACAAATCATTTTTTAAATGTTTGTTTGTACGTTTGTGCACCCTAATCGCAGAAACGTTAGCTCTCAATGTGTATATATTGTACTTAAAATGATAATGGTCTTAGAACAAGAAATTAATTCATATTAGTAAATAAATAAATGTAAAAGTACTTCAATCGTTCAAGCATGTTAAATATATTTTTTATTAAACTATGATATTGTAATAATTAAAATAACTCTCAGCTTCACGCTGTATCCCGCACACAGCAGGGTAGGCAGAGCGAACTTAGTGTTAAGACGCTCCGTTCCCCACTTTCCGAATTCTGGAGGCCTTGCGTGTTGAGTAGCAAAATTCAACGCCGCGCTTTGCCTCGACACCAGAGCAAAGAAATGGAAATATAAATTTAAGTAAATATTTCATCTCCTCGAGTGGGGATCGAACCCACAACCAATAGGTTTTACAGCCACACTTTGTGCCTTTGTGCCACCTCGGCCTCATTTACAACCGTGATTAAATTATTTATTAAATAATAGTCATTTTGTAATTATTGTTTACACAAATATTTGGTATTTTTATTTTGGCCTTATTTTGTTTTTCACCTAACAAGGTTTTCAGCCGAAACCGAAACCGAACCTTCGGCTATGGTCTTAGTTTCGGATGAAACCGAAGCTATTTAATGTACAGTATCATTAGAGACTAACGGAAACAGTCGATGGAGGTGGTCATTACCCACGATTTTTGCTCTACATTGCAATGGTTCGTAGTTTTACCGTTTTTGAGACATGTATAAGCCATACAATTTTTTTTATTAAATATCAATACAATGGTTTTGTTTGGGCAATAAAATAGTAAAGAACATTTATTTTGAGGGATTTTTGTATTCTCTGATAAATTTATCACCAATTGTAGTTATTGGTTTTTGTTAAAGGCCAGTCGTGGAGCAGGAGCACAAGTGGGACTGAAAAAGAACTCGAGAAAATGAACACGCAATACCTCCAAATATTTCTAATTAGGAGCTAATAGGAGCACTAAAATGTATTTCTTACAATCTGTCCATTTGGACAGATTCCCGGAAAATCTGGGCAAGACTATGACTATAAGACTTTTAAGAGGAAAATTTATTGAACGTTAATAAAAGATGGTTGATATATATATATCTTTTATACCAACCATCTTTTATTAACGTTCAATAAATTTATAATATTATATATATATATATATATATATATATATATATATATATATATATATTCATGACAAAAATATTTATTTAATGTATATTGGGACATTTCTAAAGAAAGATTTTATCAGTGAAATAGCTAAAAGTTTTTGTGTCAAAAATTTAAGCTGATTTGGCAAATCTGATAAATTACTAGTATTCAGCAAATAAGTTCTAATGGAAGGATATGAATGAATGGAAGAGCTACCATGAAGCAAAATGGCTGCTACCCAATGTATTTTTTTAAATTTTAAATAGGAAAAATTTTGACAAAGTACATATGTCAAAACGTAGTCGTGTCTTATTTTTTATTTGATGTGCTTTACAATGCTACGGCTACGAAAAGCAAGGGAGAGGGCCTGGCAGTTAGTTTGGACATGGCGTAGGCCTTCCGTCGAGTGTGGCATCAAGTTTACTGTCGACTGTCTTTGCTCTGAATACATGCCCGTAAAATCTGGTGTTCCCCAAGACTGCGCGCCATCCCCTGCGCTGTTTCTTCTGCATATCAATGACATATTAAAAAATTATAGCATTCATTGCTATGCAGTTGATGAGCACAGTAGCCGCTATTTACTTCGGCCGCGGTAGGCTTTCTCTAAAAAATGGCGACCAGTGTCGAAATAAACTTATTTCTATAGTTAAAGCATCCTTCGGGCATATTTCTTCATAAGGTGAAATGAATTAGGTTCAATTCAATCCCAAGAAGACACAAGTAATCCAAAATACTGCCCTTATAGCCGTGTACAGTATCAGCACATTGGGCGTTAGTGTTTCCAGTGACTGCCAGTATCGTGATCACCTAGAAAGCAAGGCCAAGTTGGCCTCAAAGAAACTGGGGGTCATCAACAGAACGAGACGGAACTTCACGTATAGGCCCTGTATAGGGCCCAGGTTCGGCCTCAAATTTAGTACTTTTCTCATCTCTGGGCTGGTGCACGCCAGTATTAGCTTCACTCATTTGATAGCATACAATGTAAAGCCATTCGAATCGTTGGAGACTAACTTGGAAAAGCTTATCACATTGGCTTTGCGTAGAGACCTCTCCTCGCTGTGCGTTCCCTACCGCATTTACCATGGGGAGTGTTTTGGGGGACTGCTTGACCTGTTACCTGCCATCGAATTTTCTAATCGGACAGTACGTCGCAAATTCAAGTACCATCCATATAATCTGGATACGTAGCACTCCATTACTGTTTGGTTTCGCAGGGGCTTCCTTCCACGCGCCAGGCAACTGTGGTATGCTTACCCGCGGCAGTTTTTTCCAGGTTGATAAGACCTGGGTATCTTTCAAAAGCGCGTCTATCTTCACTTTAAACGCCGGCAACTCCTCTGGTGTTACACGGGGTCGTGGGCGATAAGTTTTTCCTGAAAAAAAAAATCAAATCAAATTTAAACCTTTTTTGGGACCTATGAAAATCTTTCCACGAAAAATGTATATGCATTTATTATGAAAAATTTTATTTTTATAATTTGGAATTAATAAACTGATGTTATATTTTTAAATGAAACTAATTTAACCGGATTACTCGTTATGATTTTATATTTATAACTCGTGGACCACAATAATTAGCAGAGAAGACAAGTGCTTAGTTTCGGTTTGGCCGAAGTTTCGACGGCCGTAACCTTAAGTCGGTCACCAATAAAAAAAATTTAAAAAAATAATGTAAAGTTTCCATTTTTATAACAAATCAGCATATAAAATTTAAAAAATATATTATATACTGTAATTTTAACAATAAATGTTTTGACACATACTGTGGACGACATCAGCGACTATGGTTAAGACTTTACGAGCCATAAAATTTTTACCATTTAATTTTTTTTTCAATCACATCAAAAACATGTATTATATAATTTTATACCTTTTATATCGTTTTGACCTCGAATATGTGTGCTATTTATTATTGATATTATGAGATATTATTTTATTAATTTTAACCTACTTCTGTAAGTTATCAATTCAAATGTATTTTTTTCCATTTTTAACTAAAAAAAACACATAGGCTATAAAGACACATAAATTTAATTTTTTGTCCGACGATTGACCACACCAATATATTTTCATTCAAAAATTTTGCATTAAAATGCGAGAAACATATAGGATGTTATATTTTTTTATTTAAATTTATAATTCAAGATAATATTCAGCAAAAGATTATTTTTTGGGCAGAAATGAGTATTTAATATTTAGCCGTTAAGATATTTTAGCCATTAAGTACTTGAATGAATAACAATATAGTTATAAAATTATAAATAAATAACGATCAAGTCGAGATTGAGTCGAACTCGCAAGCCGACGATTTCGTAGGAGAACGTAGCTTATATATGTTGACAAAGTTAAGTTTGAGTGAGAGCATACCTCCTGCCAGTGTAAACATGAACTACAAATATATTTTTGTTATGCTTTTTTTTACGTGAAATTCCTGTAAAATATCAATTTTCGGTTTTTTTTTCTTGACTTATACAGTAAGTTATGCCTTTTTCTCCAATTTAGTAATTGTAGGTTTATGGGAAGTATCCTAAAGGCTTTCATTCCAAATTTAACAAAAACGATACAAAAAGCTCAAATCTTTTGATTCCGTTTTTTACTTAGAACACTAGAAGGTATATTTTTCTGTGCTTAAACAAAATTGTATTTGTAATTGTATATTTTATATATGTATTTCAGCTTGATATCTCTGCGTTATCTTGAGATAAATGGTCTTGACAATGAGATGGCTTGTTCAACATTTGTATTTCTTAGTTTTTAAGGTACGCTACCTCAAAAGGTAAAGGAACCCTTATAGAATCATTTTGTTGTTTGTACGTGTGTCAACACTATTTATCTCGAGGGACTATAGCTCTTAAAATCATATATTAAGAGCTATAATCCCTTGTAGCGAAGAAAAAATCAAGGTCAACATAATCAAAAGATACAAACATTGTTGCATCGACTTTAATGCATCTTCTTAAATTCACCGCGTAATCAAAACCTATGGGGTACCTTTCGTAGACCTACAGACTACAATGCAAATAAAATGATTAAATGATTACAAAATGAGTAGGTACATATGCTTGCAATCTGAAGATTTCTGAAATTAGTACGGAACCCTCCTGAAAGAATATATTTTATGTTTAAGCTTCTACATTCACCGCCATCTATATTTAATTGCTTAAACTTAGACACCAATTAAAAACAATTTTAGCTTTGTTTAATTCTAATAGTATAAGAGATGGCGTTATAATATAATTCATAACATTATACATCGACAAGCGGCCGTCGTGGCGCAGTGGCACAGCGTAAGCGACGCGTAGTAAGCGCGACGGTTGTGGATTCGATGAACAATTGAATAAAGAATGAAGAAGAAGAAATATTTAATGTAATAAAAATATTTTAAATTAATTAAGTAGCTGAACTCAACACCTCGCTTTGTCAAGACCCTTACTCGACTGAGGATATGAAAATAGTACAAACATATGTAAATACAGGATTTCTATAAAAAAAACCTTTGTGGTCAATAGACTCATGAGATCGTAAAAACAACGCTTTATCCTGTTTTGAAATATACATGAAGGCAATTTTCAAACGAAGCGCTTAAAATTACAATAATATAATTTATAGACACTTATTACAAAAAGTGCGGAGTTGAGTTCCGCTACTCAGCATTGCCTCATTTGAACATTTGGCTTTAATAACAAATTTTGCTCCTTTTAAGTATATATCTATACTAATATAATAAAGCGGAAGAGTTAGTTTCTTTGCTTAAACGCTAAGATATATCTGGATCTACTGGTCTGATTTACTTATTTTTGGTTTTGTTTGAAGGCTACGTTTTTCAGAAGTGCTATAGACTATATAATATTATGGTGTACGTATTAGTTAGCCTTAAATAACATAATAACTATAATAATGAACGCCATCGAATTGTTTTAAGCGCGTGCGCTGCAAATATAGTAAAATACATGTCGGTACATTGTATGGAAGAAATGTTCTATTTTATTAGTTCTAAAAAAAGACCTTGGAATATGGTATATCTATCTCTTATAAATAAGTCACAATAAGATTAATATGTAATAAATTTGTGATAAAAAAATAATTGAAAATTGCAAGATGATATTTCAACGTTTTTTATTTGATAAAGATATTGAAACTTACGAGCGAAAGTTATTGCATCATCAAGGATTTTTTATGAAGAAATGCTTTGTCTTTAATAGCGGTTGTTATTAACATGGCAGAATAAATTGCATGTCAAAGTAGGAAGAATTTTAATATATTTAGAATATATGTGTAATGTAATGTTATATAGCCTATAGCACTTCTAAGGAATCCAGCTTTCATACAAAACAAAAACAATTACTTTGTTATTGTTTCCGACCAATAGATCCAGAGATCTTAGCGTTTAAGCAAACAAACATATACATATATATATATATATATATATACCGTATGTATATACGTATAAAATTGTGGATAATATGTGCAAAATAAGAAAAAAAAATCGGACGAGCCTGTAGATGCTAGCTGCCAAATTTCATATTCTAGGTCCACCGGAAGTATCCTATTAATTTTGATTTTATAAATTCTCTTTATAGAGGCCAAATACGCTATAGCTTTACGCTTTGTTTTTTTAAATAAATGTAGAAATACAGACAGCCGGACGGACGGAGGACAACAAAGTGATAAAGTAACTCTTTTTTTCCTTAAGAGGTGCGGAACCAAAAAATATATAATTCATCGTTTATAAAGTGATAGAGGAAAACACTTTTCATCATTTTTCTTTTACCCAAGTAAAAAAATCGATATCGATAGGAGCTATTGAGCGTGATGATTACTTACTTACCAACGATGTATAAAAATAAAGTAACTGACGCATCTCATGACAAACTATAATGGTCCAGTTATCCTGAATCCTAGTATTTTTAAACAGATATATAAATAACGACGGTTATAAGATAGATTTCCTGTCCGGAGAAAATTATTTTATTACATTTTCTTAGTTAAATCAAAGCGCGGCGTTGAGTTCCACTACTGAACACAACACAAATAAATTTTAAGCTTTGACTCTAATTTCAATAATAACGGATGATAAATGAAGGTAATTTTAAATTATTTAAAACTATTATTTTATTACACTTTTAGCCTTAACATTTCGGTTCTAAGCTTTCTCGGCTCAGTTCTTTTCTTCAATTTCTTTGATCATCTGTCAACAAAAAAACTTTTAACAAATCCCAAAAAAAAAACGACGAGTTTCGAAGCCTAGTATAAAAAGGCCTTATTTAAAGACAAAATAACCACGCCGTAAACCGGTCGACATTAAGTATTAAGTCCTTTAAATGAACAGACATTTTTATATTTACTTTGTGTAATAAAAAAATATATTCTAATAATAAGATAATGTATTATTATTATAATAGTGATTTATAATATAAATTATATTCTTCTTATAAAGGTAAGAAACTTATATTAGCAGTTGCCATCGAATAAAAGTAGCTTTAATACAGTTAAACACTGTAAATGCGACGGTTGTGTTTTTCATTACATTTCCTCGCTCTGGTAGCGAGGCAAAACGCGGCGTTGGGTTCTGCAATTCAATACTTCAAAGTGCGGCGGCAAGTGGGCAACGGAAGTGTCTTAATGGACCACGGAGTATCTTAACACTATTTTCCCAGGTTCCCTTTGCCTACCCTGCTATGTGCGTGTAAATAATGAGCGGACTTTATATAAATACTCAGAAGAAGTATATACTGAGTTTAAAAGTATTTTTGTTAGTTTTCGTCAAAATAATAAATTACAGAAACTTCAAGTTATGGTACCTTTGTTTGTACCGCATGATCCAATGACAATAACTACCCATTGAGTATGACACATGTCGGCAGGTACAGTGCGTTATAACATAATTTATAGACTCCCTCAACACATTAACTACCTATATACATATAATATCACACAAAAATAATATTTCAATTCGAATCAGTATTTCCTGAGATTAGTGCGTTGAATCAAAACAAACTCTTCCATTTTAACATTAGATATACATAGTTATTAAAAATATCCGCTTTACAAATGTGAAGGTCAACAAAGCAACGAGTCAAAACTTTTGTGTTTTGACTCGTTGCTTTTTACTATATTGTTTATTTCTTGTAAAACGAGTGTCAGCACTAAATGTTAACTGTGAAATCATATATTGGAGTCGACGATACAAGGGAATCTAGTGTTGGTACCACGGATGTAACAAAAATTGTACATACTGTTTGTTGCCAGAGTAATGAAATGAAAATATTAATAAATAATAATTCATTATCTTGAGTGGGAATCGAACCCACAACCGTATGTTTTGTTACCAGAGCCTTCATATGAAAATTATATATTATCCCAAGTGAGGATTGAATCCATAGCCGTCTCGATAATAGTCGGATACTGTGCCATTGCCCATATGGATGGAAAGTGAAGAACGCAGTGCCTTATCACTAAGTTCTCTTTGTTTATTGTGCTATTAGCCGAATACAACAAAACGAAATATGATGCAAAAAATAGCAAACCCAAAACCGGCGCGTTTACGGTGAACACTGTTCCACTGCGACACGAGAGGTCTTACGATTTCTATCATTGTACAACTAAGTACTTTGCTTTGTTTGAGGAAAATCTTAAGAATTTATATTTAAGTTATTGTAATGTATGTATGTTTATATGTTACAGCTAAAGTATGTTAGTCAGTTAAATGATGTAAAAAAAAAATGTTTGCTTAGAAAAATATGTCCGTCAAAAACTTAGACCGATCCTTAGGAAACAATTATATTTAAATATTTTTGTTCTCCTGCACAATTAAATACAGCGTGGCGTTGAATTCCGCCACTCAACCAAACAATGTCTCGAAAAATTGGGCCGACCGTAGAGAACGGAGTGTCAACACTAGGTTTATTATTCAAGATCCAATGACGTCCTTTGCTTGACTTAAAATTCTCTGACATTTATAGTTATTTTATATGTAAATTTATTATTTATTAAAATCTACAAAATTATTCAAGAATTTGGAAGACATATAAATAAATAAAGAAAGTATGAAATTAGTATAAGAATATCTTTTTTACAGTTCCTTTACTTTTGTTGAGTTCAAAATTTTACAAAAAATAAAAACTTATACAGATTGGAAGCATCTACGCTCCTTTTACGGAAGCAGCATATAGGGCATTCGGTAGTGTTTCCCAATGTGGGGCCTACGCCCCACTGGGGGGCAATTTGATAGTAAAGGGCAAAAAATCAAAAATGAACTCAGTATAATATTAACCCTTTCGCTTCGGCCCATTATATGCAAAGCATAGTTCTAATCGGTCATCGGTGCCAAATTTATATAAGGGGGAGCATTGAAAAATTTTGAAAGGTTAAGGTGGGACATGGCACAAAAAAGATTGGGAAACACTGCGGTAATATTTCATTATATATATTCAAACCCGATATTTCAAACCCAAACCTAAAAAAAATAATCAAGATACCTCAACAGTTTAGACGAAGGGTTTTTTTTTCATTTCACGATGTTTATCCATACTTGTATTTTGTGTGACGCGGCTACGCATAGATACCAATAACGTAAACACATATTACTACAAAAATACTACTAAGTACTAATTACATTCACAAAAAACATACTAGAACGAGAAAGGGATATCTCTCGTTCTATTCTACGCAATTCAACATAGCCGCCATTACTAACGACTCGATTTCGAGAATGAGGCGTGTGCGGCGTTATCGCTTTGATAGATTTGTCTGAGTGCGTCGTTCTTGACAAATGGTGTTTTATTTTATAACGATAATTTTATTAATTATTTTGTGTGAAAAAATGACTTTTTAACTTTTGTGAAATTTACTTTTGTTTTAATCGTATTAGGATTTGTATAGAGTAGTACAATTGAGATTTTATTTAAAGCGGTGATGACAAAAACACTGTATATTGTGAATCAGTTATACTTCTCGTTGACCTCCAATATTGAAATTGGCACGGAACCCTCGATATTGAGTGATTTTTTTATTTATATTTAATTTTGTAAATAAATAAGATGCATAAAAATATTATAGCTGTAACATAAGAAAGATAACTGATAATTATAATATAAAGAATCAAGTTTTGCAATTATATAAAAACATAAGGAAAATACGTAGAATTGATTAGTTTCTGTTCAACCCGCCTCATGTCGATCGATCGATCGTAGTTGCAGATCGTAGCTGACGGGCAGGCGACGTTGACGATTTTGTAAATTTTCATAGTGATATGTGCTTTACTGGCATGCTCGGGAACGCCATAATCAAAGAACCAAACCAAATTTTCACACATTATCGATCTACAGTTAATTTTGATGTGGTTATTTGCTGTTTATTATTAATTCATAGAGGCTAATGGTGGCATAGGGGCACTAAGTGTGACTGTAAACGCAGCTGGATGTGGGTTTGATCCCGGCTTGAGAAAATGAAATATTTATTAAAATTTATATATTCATTTCGCTCTGATGTCGAGGCAAAGCGCGGCGTAGAGTTCTTCCATTCAACACGCAATGCCTCTAGAATTTGGCGGAAAGTGGGAAATGGAGTGTCTTACATCATGGGTTTCATCTCCCTACCCTGCCGTGTGTGGGATACAGTGTGAAGCTGATTTCGTTAATTGGAGTTGGAAAAAGAAGAATAAAAAAAGATTTTTAAAAAGTTTTTTTTACTAGTTTTAGTAGCGGTACTTGAAACCGTCCATGCAGTCTGACCAACTAACCCATACGTTTTCATCAAACAACGTTGGAATTCTTGTGATGCCATGCTTGTCAAAATTTATATTTTGTTGCTAACATCTCTGTAGGGAAATTTTTACAAATTGAGTTAGATACCCAAATATAATGGCTTAGAATTATCATTTGGCGAGAGAGAATCCTTTGTATATTTTGAAGTACTATTCCACACTTAGGAACTTAGTATTTTTCTTTCCTAAGTGTGGAATAACACTTTAAAAATGTAAAAAATATTTTCTATTACTTATTTTATCCTAATATAAGAAATTTTATTTCCTTCTCTTATTAGACACTTATAATTCGGTTTTGGCTAAGTTTGATTATTTAGTCTTATAATTTCTTTCTAATCCTATTCAAATCTGTAAAATAATTTCATATCTAATAAATTTTCGTATAATTTTGAAGTTTTCGTACAGTTTAGAACAACATCGTATGGCACAGGGTGTATAAAAATGTGTTTTTTGTTTTTTTTAACGATATATATTTTTTTCAGGTACAATTATTTAATATTATATATTTTCCTTTTCTATCATAATCGAATAACACAAAGATGTTGTTCGCTGTAAGCTGTCTTATTCTAATTATACAATCACATGAAGGCATCGCTCAAAATCGTAAGTAGAAATACTATTTAAGTATTATTTTTTTAGATACAAGCTGTATTCCGCACATGGCAGTGTATTCAGAGGGAACTTAGGAACTTAATGTTAAATCATTTCGTTCCCATTAAAACACTCTTGTTACCCACTTTTCGCCGAATTCTCAAGGCATTATACGTGTTAAGTGGTGCAAATCAACGCCGCGGTTTACTCCGTTACCGTAGCGAGGAAAATACAATTATTAAATATTTCATTCTCCCGAGTGGGAAACGAAGCCACAACCATCGCTTTTACTGACTCAGTATGGAACAATAACATTGTTATTTCCTCATAATTAATTTAATCTGCGGTACAAATGTTGTATTGTTTAGTTATCTATTTGCCCATTTGAAACAATACTAAATATTAAGATAATTATTTCGAACTTCAATGCGGCATACAGCGAGAAGCTTGCTTTTTCCTATACGTATTAATATTCATTCTATTTTATGCTTAGATATGTATTGCCTATACATGTAAGTCATTTTTATATGTAAATTAAAAGTAAAGAAATAAACAAATTGCGGCGTTAAGCTCCACATCTCACTTATCTTGATAAAATAGGTCTTAACACTAGGTCTCCAATTCCCTTTGCCTACCCTACTATAATCAGGATATAGGATGAAGCTTGTTTATTAGTAAATTTAAAAAATTAATCAGCTTTCCGCTGTGTCTCACACACAGCAGGGCAGACGGAGGGAACCAAGTGTTAATACACTCCGTTCCCCATTTCCATAACTCCACTCCGCTTAGCCTGGACCCCAGAGCGAATATTTTTTCGATCTGGTGTCGAGGTACACGCGTAATTTCGTTTTCTCGATTTGGGATCGACTCCACAGCCATGGCTTTCCTCATGATCATCATATTATAAGTAAATAAAAATATTTTATTTTTCATTGTTTTAGAGGGTGAAAGTTGTGTTATAAGTCATACTAAATCTCAAGGAGTTTGTACGCAAGCGTCTAAGTGTGTGTCAGCGAGGCAGGATTTTCAGTAAGTAGTTTTATAAAACATTCATAAGGAAGACAGACCGAAGTCAGTCGTGGCGCAGCAGCACAAAGTGTGACTGTAAAATCGACTGGATAGAGGTTCGATCCGCACTCGAGGAAATGAAATATTTATTTAAATTTATATTTATATTTCAATTCTTCACTCTGGTGTCGAGCCTAAAAGTGTTTAATAACGCCTAAAATTCTGCGGAACATAGGTAAGGGAGTATCTTAACACTACGTTCCCTCTGTCTACCCTTCTGTGTGTAGGATACAGGGTGAAGTTGATACGATAAAAAAATTATAAAGAAATGTGTTATTTTGTAATCGACACAGGTTTTGAAATGAAATGAAATATTTTAAATATTTTCATTTCCTCGCTTTTCCTTGAAATCCGCCACTACAAGCAATACCTCTAGGATTCGGTGAAAGTGGGAAACGGTAGTGTCCAAATACTATTTTAATAGGTTTCGTCTGCCTCAATTGCAATATGCGGATACAGCATCAAGCTGTTTATTCTACTACAAAATTAATATATATTTTTCATTTGTTTCAGAAATAACAATATTGCCCCAACATTCTGCAAGCACTCTGGCAGCGCATTGCTAGTTTGCTGTAGGGACGGGCTTTCGATCGTCAATACAGCACCTGCATATGAGTAAGAAATATTATAATAGTAACAACCCACGCAACTTATTGTTATATAATAGTCAAATATTAAAAATATTTAGATATATTGCAGCCTATGGGTTATTCTGATGTATAAGCTATATTACTGTAAAACTTGATCAAAATCGGTTGAGTAGTTGAATACTTAATTAGAAAACGTATAAAAAATTGAATGCTCCACTAATACGTACGCTCTCATCAAGCTACATCGAAATTTTTATACGCTTATTCCAATTATTTACGTTGTTGCATCTCTGTACTGAGATTTTTACAAATTTCCACTATCCAAAGATAATTACTAAGAATTATTGTCTGGCAAAAGAGAATACTATTTATTAAATATTAATTTTAATAGTGTTAATCCACTCTTAGGAAAGAAAAATACTTATTTTTTGAAAATTTATAAAAATTAACTTATTTAGAAAACGCATAAAAAAATTGAACGTAAGGAAATTTTAACCCTCGCCTCTTGTAAGATGAGTGTAAAATTTATGGTATTAGTATTTTTTTAAATGAGAAAGCATAAAGCGTTATCTTCCAAAAATTATGTATTTACAATAAGGCCTAGAAGTCATGGCCGTCCTGAACTTAACTTAGATGGCTGCGCAAATTTCATTCTTGTTTTTTATCCCTGTGAGTGTAAGATTTGCAAAAACTGAAAAAACCTAACTTTAGGGCGGCCATTACTCATCGACCGCACTGTCTATGGACGAATATGAATAAAGGAGTGACATACCACTAAATTCTCTCCTAAAAATTAAAAATAAAAGATTTTTTTTTAATTTCAGTCGCAGACCAGTATGGAGTTCATTTAGCACGAATACAAACACAAATTCAAATAAACGTTTAAGTGAACGAAGTAAGTTAATAAAATAGATCATAAATGTATGTATCGACATTCGATTAGCATTTACATTAACATTCAAATCAGTAGATTTATTGAAATTAATATGGTAACGAGGCAAAGCGCGGCGTTGATTTTCGCCACTCAACATTTTTTTTATTTTTGTCTATTCTTTCCGTAGAATGTGAAGAATATAGCAAGAGTGTGATCCAAAGAGTTGATTTCATACCTCTGCTGACGGAACCGGAAACAATGTCAATATCTGCACCTAAATGCGACTATACAGGCATCCAACTCATTGTGGGAGGAGAGAATGCTACACAAGGAGAGTTTCCTCATATGGTGACAGCTTTTTTTCTCTTTTTTTACTTGTACGCTGTATCTCTCAAATTAGGAGAGTAGACCAGGCAGCGGAATGCCAGCGGAATGGCAGCAGAAAATGGGGAACAGACGCTTTACCACTAGGTTACCTCTGCGTATCCTGCTGTGTGTGATACAGCGTGAATCTGACATTATTTTTTATTTTCTAACAAAAAAAAAAGGCTTCACTCTATATAACGAATATAGTAAGATAGGCAGAGGGAACTGGAAACCTAGTGTTAAGTTAAGTTACGTGAGATGTGGAGTTTAACGCCGCAATTTGTTCACTTCACGCTGTATGTCGCATCTATATGCAGTGTAGGCAAAAAGAACTTGAAACTTGGTATTAAAACTGTTTTTCGAGAATATCGGAACATAACGCCGCGTTAGTATTTTGTTTTTCTTTTTTGGCAGTTAAAACTAATTTTTCTAATACTTAGTATTGTTTCAAATGAACCAACAGATAACAATACAATACAACATGTTAACCGCACATTAAATTCATTATAAGGAAATAACAATGTTATTGCTTACTACCGTTCCGTACCATTACCTATCTATAAAGCGGCAATTATTAAGGCCTATTATGTCTGTTCTATGAGAGTACCCTTAAAAATCAATTTTATTAAATTTTTATTATAGAGGCAGCAGAAATACACCACCACAGTTCATGAGATATAGCCTAGTGAAAGAGGGACAGACAGCGGAATCTTAATAATAGGGTCCCGTTTTACCCTTTGAGTTTGGAACCCGAAAACTTAGTTTAAGCGACCTTATACACTAGTCTATTTTATACTTTTACTTAAGCACAATATTGAAAGGAGCAACTGTTAAGTTTCTTGCTGGCTCTGTTCATAACAGAACAGAACAGAAGCAGAACTGCCTTCTAAGCCAGTGGTAGCTTTTCGTTCATTCAATGATTCAAAAGTGCTTCTAAAAGTCTATTTGAATAAAGAATATTTTCAATTCTGAATTTAATTTTTAAATATGTATATTTTTCTTTCAGGCTGCCATTGGTTGGATAGACTTCGATGATAAATACGCATTCCAATGTGGAGGTAGTCTGATCAGTTCCCGTTTCGTTCTTAGCGCTGGGCATTGCACACAAAATCCAAGGATGAAGGTACGCGTACCGTCCATCGTGAGACTTGGTGATCAAAATTTGGATCCTACAGTCAGAGACGGGGCCAGTCCGGTTGAGGTAAGTTTTTTTATTAGTATCATCTCAAATATAACGTAAAGACTAAGGAAACAGAGTGCTGAGACCCTCCGCTTGCCACGCACCGCAAAATTTTCAAGATATTGCGTATCCCAACGCCGCGTTTGAGCGAGCAAATGAAAATAATGAATTCTCTCGAGAAGTAATCTAGTAAACTTATAATTATCCTTTTGTTCTTTTTTTAATTATGTGAAGATTGCGTTTTATTCTAGTTCAGCTTTATAATAAGGATAATTGATAGATGATAGATCGAGATGTATTTCTAAGCAATTCGTCGAAGTGTCGTGACAGATGTCTGATAAGCGCAACGGCTGTGGATTCGATTCCCATTTGTGACTTTACTTTCAATCCCTCTTTCTGGTAGAGAACAGTAGGCGCGGCGTTGTGTATCGCCACTTAACACGCAATGTCCTTAAAATTGAACTGAAAATGAGAAACGGTTTTTCGGTCTACCATATTATGAGGAAAAAGCTTTAAATTGTTTAGCTTTGTGTGCGTGCGTCATAACAATAAAAAAGTAAGACCTACAAAAATAACAATTTTGTAAAGTCCATCAAAAAACTTTGTTAAAAAACAAAAGAAAATGGTGATTTATAGCTAAATTATCCATATTATAAAATTCAGATACCAATTAAAACGGTGCACAAACATCCTCTATACAAATCACCTGGCAAGTACAATGACATAGCGTTGTTCGAGCTGAACGTGGACGTGGACTTCGAGACTGATATAAGACCGGCGTGTCTCTGGACGAAACCAGACTTCGGTGGGCATAGTAAAGTGGTTGCTACTGGCTGGGGAGTGAACGATACAGGTATTCTTATATATTACCACGACTTCCATCAAATCCATCCAATATATATATATATATATATATATATATATATATTATACACACACATATAAGTGTATTCTCACTGTAAACGCGACGGTTGTGGGTTCAATTCTCATTAAAAAGAGTGAATGTGCTCGTTCTGGTAATAAGTCGCTGGACATAAGTTCGTCGAAACTGGCTGGGGAGTGAATGATACTGATATTTCTGGTAACGAGACAAGTCGTTTTTTTATTTTTGAATATTCATTAGAAAAATGTACATGTGTATGTTCTGTATATGTGTATGTTCTTCGCGAAACTCCCGACGCCACTCTTGCTGGAGTAAAACATAAAACCCCCAAATCCCAAATAGAAATTTTAAATACATATTTTTAAAATAATTTTGTGTTCCAGTTACAAAACAAGTGTCGAATGAACTACAAAAGGTATCTCTTTCTCTACTGTCGAACGAATACTGCGATCCTCTCCTGCTCGACGCGCACAGCAGACACTGGAAGGGATTCATTGATTCACAAATGTGCGCCGGTGAACTGAGAGGTGGAAAGGACACTTGCCAGGTGAGTTATTTGTTGTGAGAACGGAGAGATTTTAAAGAAATTTTATTTTTTAACCTTTTTTTTCTTTAAATAAATTGTCAAGTGCGAGTCAGACTCGCCACTTGACAATTTTTAAAGAGATGTTATTAATTCACGTTTAAAGATAAGAAAATTTAATTAATACTTACTCTGGTCTTCGTAGAGCAGCGGCGACGCCCTTGGCCTCGTTAGAGCCAAGGCGATGAAATGAATATATAAAATAGTTCATTGCCCTGAGTGAGAATCGAACCCACAATTTAATAAAATAAAATTAATAAAGCTACCTAAATTTCTTTTCCAGGGGGATTCAGGGTCGCCACTCCAAGTCGTTTCGAAGTCAAACAAATGTATTTTCCATATAATCGGTATAACGTCGTTTGGACGTCGTTGTGCGGAGTCAGGCAAACCCGCGGTGTACACACGAGTATCCAGCTACTTGGACTGGATAGAGTCCGTTGTATGGCCTGGTGAATAATATAAAATAATATGTCTATGTATATATATATATTGTATAGAAAATAAAGATTTTTTGTTTTATTTTCACCAATTTTTTTATAATTGATGGATAAGTAAAAGGAAATTTGTGATAAGGCTCATTTTTGTTTTATTTAATTTTTTTGGAAGATTCTAAGAGAAGTTTTAATATTTTATTACGGATGAAAAACATTTTAAAGTGAAGGAAAAAATAAGTGATCTGAAGATATTTTATAATCTTTTGACACTGTGTCTTGTGTTCTTCACTTAATGCGCAAATTCGGAAATAGAGTTAAGTGGCGAGGAAGTGCAATTAACTAATTGGTACCAATTAATTGGTTGCAATTAACAATTAAATTATTTTAAAAAAATCAGCTTCACGCTGTATCCCGCACACAGCAGGGTAGGCAGAGGGAACCTATAGTTAAGACACTCCGTTCCCCACTTTCTGCCGAATTCTGGAGGCATTGCGTGTTAAGTGGCAGAACTCAACGCCGCGCTTGTCCTCGACACCAGAGCGAAGAAATGGAAGTATAAATTTAAGTAAATATTTCATCTCCTCGAGTGGGGATCGAACCCACAACCAGTTGGTTTTACAGTCACACTTCGTGCCGCTGCGCCACGACTACGCTACGCTAGTCGTAGCGTTGTCGTGGCTACGCAGTATCCCGCACACAGCACGGTAATCAGAAGAAACCGATCTCCATTCTACGCCGAATTTTAGAGGCATGGCGTCTTGAGTGGCCATAGCCATATAAGCACGTGACCATAATGCGATGTTTTTGGGTACTTTACACACTAAGGGGGAATAAAATATTTAATATTTTCATTTCTTTGTTCCACCACTTCAACGCAATGCCTCCATAATTCGGCAGAAAATGGGGAACAGTGTCACGTTTATCGTTGCCTACCCTGCTATATGCATGGGATTGTCAATTGACGCCATTAAATATAATAACTTTATATATAAACTGAAATTAAAAATAATAAATTAAAAAACAAAACATTTTAATACAAAAAAATATATATTTTAAAATAATAATTTACCTATATAATATAAATGAGTCATTACATACAAATATTTTAATATGTTATATATAATAAAAATACAATATTACACATCACTAGCTGTAAATAAAAGTAAAGTAAATATACCAAAAAATGTACACTTAAAAAAACTAGTGACCGAAGCCCTGCTTTGTCTGCTTAAACTTATCATTATATAATAGCCAAATTATACATTTTATTTAATATAAGCTGTAGCCTATGTGTTGTTCTGATGTATAAGCTATTTTCTTTCTGTAAAGTTTCATCTAAATCTGTCCAGTAGTTATTTACTACAAACTGGGTTAAAACCGAGTAGGAAGCTGAATACAAAGTATCTTAATACTAGGTTCCCGCTGTTTAAATAAATATAGTTTTCTCTTTTATTTTTTACTCACTACATTCTGCACTGACCAACGCCTGAGACATTGCATGTGCATTGCATTGAATGATGGGGCTCAACACATTTTTAATTATTACCAAAGCTAAGAAATAAAAATAATTGATTCCCTTGAGTGGTAATCGAACCCACAACCAACGCTTACCTACACTGTAGTATATTGTACAATTGTATTCCGAAACATTGGCTTAGTACAATTAAATATAAATACAAAAATGCTTGGCAAAATACAAATTGTGAATGTATAAACAAATTTATTTATGGGTGGAGTGTGGCCAAAGGGATAAAGCCATAAACCCCGTCTATAACCATCCCTTATATGGTGACTCGAAAATGCTATAATAATCATATAAGTTAATATATAAATGTTTAGTTTGCGATAAAAATGACTGTAAAGTATAAGAATTGTTGATATTACAAGCCAAAACGTTGTACAGTGGAATATACCTCGTTGTCTCAAGTTAAGTAAATCCTGGAACAATTTTTTTTAGATTATAAATAAATAATAATTTGATATATAAGGTTTTAATTGAAAGTGTCAAGTTCATCAAATTCTGTTTGAAAATGACACATTTCAAGGTAGGCAGAAGACTGGCAGAACTTAATGTCATGCTTTGTTTTGTCAGAGTGAAGAAATTAAGTAATCCAATCGCCAAGTGAGAATCAAAGCCACAACCAACTCAGGAATTAGGAATTTTAAAATATGTTCTAACTATATAAATTCATTCTATACTGATAATATCAATTGTCTAAATAAAATTGAATTAAAACTTTGTATGTTAATAGTTTATACTTAATGTTAATTAAGCTAATATTTACTTGACCGGGACTACATATACAGATATATATACTGTAAGCACGATGGTTGTGGATTCCTTCCCCACTTGGAGGAAGATCCGCAGCCGAATGCGGCATTGAGTACTGCTTCAGCACACATTTTCTAGAAAATTTTGTAATACATGCATGCATACGCATGCACGGGGATTGATTTCTATGGTATTAAGATATAAGAGTAACGATGCCTCTAATATTAAAATAGCAATAAAATTGTTCTTAAGTCTATAAATACATAAAGAAAAAGAAAATTAATTAATATTTACCTTTAAATAAAGTGATCTAGCCACTATAAAGTGATCTACATCAATCAACGAAGACAATGCAGTGCAAAACAAAATATTATAAATACAAGCTTGTGACGATATATTGTAATTCTGACTGAAGAATAGCAATGCTGAAAGGAAACCAATTACACCGTGTACAGATGTATCACAGAAAGCACGAAATACGTGAGAATTTGAATATTTTGATCGAAAAACTAAATAATCTCCCAGAGCTGCAGAGAATAAAATTGAAAATGTTAAAATAATGTTTATTAATTTCATCTTTGGACTGCTTTTGCTTATTTATTATGGTGAATTGACATTTTTGTTTATTTTTGTAATTAGTTTTGATGTATTTTTATTAGTTTTAGTTACATTCTGTTGCTGTTTTTTGGATTATTATATTATTTTCTCTACTTAATTTTCATTTTCCATGATTCGTTTGACAGCTGAAGGGATGTCGTTGTAGATGTAGTCTATCATATACTTAGCTTATAACAATCGATTCTTAGCTATTCGATAATTTTGCTGTATAAATAATTTCTCAAATTAATGATTTATTCAAATAATATTAAAGAATAATGAAAAGATGAAAAAAATATAAAAGAAATTTATGATTTATTTTGATAGACAAAATTATTTACATATAGTGTTTGTAAAAAAAATATATATATTTTTTTCAGAAATGCAACATTAATAAAAAAAAATATCAATTTTAAAATTATACTCCAATATTTACTGTATTAGGCATGTCTTTCAATATCTACTATTACTCTGACATATTATATTTGTAAAGGTCAATCGTGGCACAGAGGCACAAAGTGTGACTAAACGTTGTAAGAGACTGGTTGTAAATTTAATCCCCACTCGACGAAAGAACATATATATTTAAATTTATATTATCACTTTATCGCTCTGATGTTGAGGCAAAGCGTGGCGTTGAGTTCCGCCACTCAACAGGCAATGCCTCCAGAAAATTTCGGAAAGTGGGGAACGTACACGGACTACTGTGTGCGGGATACAGCGTGAACCTGATTTGATTATACTTGTAATGAACATATTATCCATAAGGAAATTTAGTAAATACTTTTTATTATTTTGGAACTGCTCGTCGAGAAAAGAGTTTTTTTTGACAAATCTTATTAATTGTACTTCGGTACAGAAAGCGATTTTGTTTTGTATTATGTAATTATAAAGAAAAAAAAATTGAATTTGAACCCATAACTAATGAGCTTCTTTAAGGACATTCCAGTATCATATCCATCATGATAGTTAAGTACAGATAGCGTTATCAGCTTGTACTTTCTGATTAATGTAGTTTAAATAGAAAATAAACCTTACATTATATTAAATGAAAACAAAATAATATCGGAGTTGCAATATATATTTCAATATATTTTATTGAAATTCTTTTTAAAGAATGTCTTACTGTACAGTGTACAACTGCACAGTTAACTAGCGATACTTCGGGATTCAACATCCATCCGAAGAAATTCGGATTCGGACTTTAATATCAAACTTGTTTACTTTTCTGGTCTGGTACAGCAAAATGCGGCGTTGGGTTACCACTCTCAACTTTACGTGTTGAGTGTCTCTAAGATAGACGAAGAGTGGAGAACAGGGCGTCTTAACTTAACATTAGGTTCTTTCATCAACCTTGCAAGAAATGCAAGTATGCATGTAAAATAATGATGTCACATTTAATAATAAACTAAATAAAATTACAAACGCAAAATAGGAATCGAAGAAAGATAAAAAAGAGGCGCGCCCATTTAGATATTAGTTAAACGACCAATTTAAAAGGACCTTTACATACAAACCAAATTTACCATTGTAGAGGTTTTTTTTAAATTTTGTGTTATTATTCGACAAAATGCTCCTAATGTTTTAAAATTAATTTAAAGAAATACTGACTTTGACTTATTCAAAAACCATGTACATTAGTCGGGTTATATCGCGTTATCAGTACATAAGTGATAAGGATAAGATTATTGATAAAATTGAAACTAAATGTCATTTGGTTTCGTAATGCTTGGAGTAAATTTGAATGAATATTAAATTTCTATTCAAAATAATCTTTTAATTAAAAAAAATGCGTGAAATAGTGCACGTTCAAGCTGGTCAGTGTGGAAACCAAATTGGCACTAAGGTATGTATAATGCGGCGTTAAGTTCCGCTATCTAATATACGTCACTGAATTAGACGGAGAGCGGTGAACGGAGTGTCTTAAGCACTATTGTATAGTTTCTGTTCTATTGTTTAACAATTACTAAGGTGAATAACCTCAAAGGGAATCCTTGATTTACCTTTAAAAACACAATACCGATGATAGTAGAGTAAGGTCTTTTAATAAACATGAAGACCTCCCGGATGCCGCTGTGTGAAGAAGTCACCAAAAGTGGACGAGGCGTAAGAGATTTACAGAGAAGTATTAAGATGTTTTCTGGCTACTCCGCTAGGGACACAGCATAAAACAAAAACAAATTAAATCATTCTCTCTCTTCAATTGATAATTTTTTATTTTTCCCAATAACAAGTTATCATTCTGAACACAATATGACCAGAGTGGAGGATATCTTAGAAGTTCACAGAAATATTGACATGTTTTGTAAAACAATTAAATAACACTGGTGCTAATGATTCCGGTAAGGGTGTTGACTTGTGTGTGAAGACTTTAGTGTGGAACAATTTATCAACAAATTATCTTCACAAATTGATGAAATCGACAACTCAACCAGAAGAAATGCTCTTCTTTTTAGTGGCATTCAGGAGGCAGAGGGTGAAAATTTGGTTTCTACTATACTTGGCACCATTCAAGTGGTCATGGGAGTCTACGACATAAATCTTTCTGCCATATAATCCTTTCAAAGGCTGGGATATTAAATCAGCAAGCTGTTGTCGCCCCATTCTGGTGCGCTTTAATGATTTTAAGGTGATTTTAAGAAGGACTGACGTGCTGAGTGAGTTTCTCACAAAAACTCGCCAATCCATACTTATTTTAGCACGCAAATCTTTTGAAGTGAGGAATACATGGACATATCAGGGTAACATTTTTATCAAACTTCCCAATAACGAGCGTAAAACTGCTTCCTGGAGCTGATTCTCGTATTTCGCCAGTTGAAAAAGCCAGTACCTCTGAGCGACCCATAATAAGTCCTGCAGCCGTCAGAGAACACATCAGGAGGCCCCTTACTCGGCGTTATATTGTAAAAAACCTTAATCTATTTTTTTTTTTTATGATTTATTTATTTCTTTTATTCAAATCTATATACATCCCACATACAATGTGATCATATTATAGATTTTTTATCTTATTTGCTCACTTATGATGCCATTTAGTATTATTAAAAGTATTTTATGTAATTATAATACTTTTTACTATATTATATCACATAACATGTTGTATGCGTACTGTTGTTTGTGTACTGTTCGGTGTTTAGTGTTTACAACTTTCTTGTTCAATGCTTTCTGTCAGTGTCAATCACAGAACACATATACCCAATTGTCAATTGTCATATTAGTATAAGATAATATATCTGTGATACGGACAGCAGTATTTTGGAAATTTTGTTATTTTAATTGTTTAGTAGTAAAGGACGTGGGATTTATATATTAAGTATTCATTACAATGTTAATTAATGTTTTATATGATAATTTTGTTTTATTTGAGCCATCAGGTCATGTGTGTTTGTTAATAACTCACATTATCAATTTTTGTAATAACTCACATTATCAATTTTTCTTTATCCTCTTGTAAGATTCCCGTGATGTGGCGTATGACATTTATTCTCCCACTTCCTAAAATATCTAATGCAGACCACACCTCGCCAGGGTTCATGTCTGACTCTTTTGCAATCGCGAGAGTCAGACTATGGAACGTATTACCCGAGCTCATAAGAATAGCTCTATATGTATATAAATTTTACTTCTGCACATCTACATACTTATTATCACACATAACAAGGTTGGCTGGTATAGAATGCTCTTAAGGGTTAAACCCGCCTTCTACACATTTTTGTCTTAACGGGAACGGAGTGCTTAGCACTAGGTTGCCAGGTTCCTTCTCCCTAAATTTGTCATTAATTCTAGGACATATAATCAAAAAATGTTTAGTTTTAAGAATACAAAATTTATCTTTTAAATGAGGTAGCGATTTTAATGAAACACCTCTTTAAATATAAATAATATCGTAACGTTATATTATATAGGGTGGAAGGGTCGGCGCTCCTTTTACGGGAACAGCATATAGGGTAAAATATTTTAAACCCATACCTAAAGAATTTAACCAAGGTATGAGATATCTTGATTAAATTTCAGACGTAGGATTTTTTTTCATTTTACGATGTTTATTCATATCTTAATTTCGTGTGACGCAGTTATGCATAGATACCAATAATCACAAACCAGTAAACACAACTACTACAAAAATACTACTCAAGGTTAATCAACTTTGAATTTCGCCCCTAATACCTCTCTCGGACTCGATTTCGGAATGAGGCGTATGCGGCGGTTTCCATTTGATAGGTTTTTGTGTGCGTGCGCTGTTCGTGACAAAGGGCGTTTTACTTTACAATGACAATTTTATTATATATTTTGTTTGCGATTGCTGTTGTGATTTGCGAAAATACATTTTTATATAATAGAAAGATATAATTTTTTTTTAACTTTTATGATTTTCTAGTTCTGGGAGATAATATCAGATGAGCATGGCATAGATCCCACCGGCGTCTACCAAGGGGAGAGCTCTCTGCAACTGGAGAGACTCAATGTGTACTACAATGAAGCTTCTAGTGGTAAGGATCTTGCCGTGTGATCCCGGCCTAGAATAGGATCATCCTGGTACTGGTGGTGTCGTAAGAGGCGACTTAAGTACGTGTGGTAGAGTCACGTCGCCAGCAATGGCAACACGCATGGGCAGACTCGACCGGATCATTACCACCCCCGGCATTTAAAACCGGCGTGAAGTAGTGGCTTTATGCCACTGCGTTTCGCATCAGGTTATGCCGGGCCCCGGCGCCCAACCCATCTTAAAGGCCGGCAACGCACCTGTAGCTCCTCTAGGGTTGCACGGGGTCGTGGGCGGCGGTAGTCACTTACCATCAGGTGACCCGCACGCTCGTTTGCCGTGTCTTTTCCATAAAAAAAAAAAAGAAAAGGAAACAAAATTTTCCAATAACTACCATTTTACAAAATATTTGATATATTTTTAATGATTAAGATTATAATATAAAAATTATAAATAACAAGAGTTTATTAGTTATATAACTCTGAACTCTTAAACCTACAAGTGTGTCACTGTTATCGTGACTATTCACATTTTGTATTAAACTCTTTCTTTAGCGTTTATTAAGTATTATACATTTTTGGAAATTCGACCGTCCATCAGTCAGAGACCACCATCTCTAAAAAAACTGTAGAAACTATCCTGATTTAAATTTAGGAACAATTCAAAGTTGGTGGAAGATGAAAAATTAATTAAAAATCTATTTTTTTTACACTTACAGGTAAATATGTCCCTCGCGCTGTCCTCGTGGACTTGGAGCCCGGCACCATGGACTCAGTGCGCTCTGGCAAATATGGAGAATTATTTCGTCCGGATAATTTCGTTTTTGGACAAAGTGGAGCTGGTACGTAATATCTATACATGTATAAATCTATAATTCACCGATGTCTATACATGGAAGATATATAAGAAAAACTGTCATTGTCTTTTAGCAATGTAACAAAAATGGCAGGTACTAGCGAGGATGTCATGATGAGAATGAAGAAGAACGTGCTCAGCTGGTTTGGGCAATAACTTGTTTTTATCTTATGCATGTCATATGTTTAGCGAAGAAGAGAGAGAAGGACTTTTACTGATAAACTCATATTTCCTATAGGCAACAACTGGGCTAAAGGCCACTACACAGAGGGAGCTGAGCTGGTGGACGCCGTTATGGATGTAATAAGGAAGGAATCCGAAGGATGCGATTGCTTGCAAGGTAAAATATTCTGAAAAATATGCGTATTTCCAAATATATATTTTTTTCACAAGGTAAATTTTACAAGGAAAATGTAAAATATTAATTAAATATTAATTAAATTTGACTAGGAAAAATAATAACCATCACGTAATAATTCTAATCAAACATCTAGAAGCGACGATTGAGATGTTTTGTTTTTATTATCCCGTTCTGTAATCGTAAAATACAAAAAAAGCGCGTCGTTGGCTTCCGCCATTCAACGCGCAATATTTCAAAAAATAGGGAGTGCGTGAGGAACGGATTCTGTCAACAATGGTGTGTTTGGTCCGCAAAACAAATTACAATCAAAATACGTTCACATAAAGAAAAAATTACATACCATATCTTGTCATATGCGGGATACAATGTTAATCTGAAGATTTAGACGGCACCTCGATGAATTTAATAATAGTACTTTGCTTGGGATAGGTATGCAGTAGGGGACAATTATAAAAATTGATAAAATAAAATGCATTTACAATAATTTTCAGGATTCCAGCTCACCCATTCCCTGGGTGGCGGTACCGGTTCTGGTATGGGCACACTGCTCCTCAGCAAGATCAGGGAGGAGTATCCTGATCGTATCATGAACACTTTCAGCGTCGTTCCCTCACCTAAGGTAGGAGACATTAATAAAATGAACGGCTCTAATATTAAAGCAACATATACTTAGTAAAACACATTGTATATTAAGCGAGTAATGGCGTAGCTCATGAGGATATTTAATTAAAATTAAAAATTTAAATTTAAATAAAATTCAATAATTAATGATATGCGAGGATGAATGTGGGCTTGACTTCCACTTTGTCTTGCAAAAACAAGGAAATACAATTTTTGCTTTGAGTTTCTTTGAGTTTCACTCAACAACAATCAATATCTGAAATTTGGCTAGAAATAGGGAAGATGGAGGCAGAGGGAACCTAGTGTCTGCTATATGCGGGGTATGGCGTTAGGCTAAACAAGAACATACGATATACTGAATTAGATGTATAGGAGTTTACACTATTTAATAAAATTTGTTTGTCTTTTCCAGGTCAGCGAAGTGGTACTGGAGCCATACAACGCGACGCTTTCTGTACATCAGTTGGTGGAGAACACGGATATGTCGTTCTGTATTGACAACGAAGCGTTATACAACATTTGCTTTAGAACACTTCGCTTGAGCAGCCCTAGCTACGGAGACTTGAATCACTTGATTTCAGTAAGTTTTCTTTACTATTAGGTATCTATTTAAGTTACTTGACATATTGGATTCTTAAGTTCAGAATTCAGCGGACGCCATAAATTTCTGCTTATGAGAAAATAAAGTGGCGCTATATTATATATTTTGATTGTGTTTACTGAGAACCTTAATTTTTGTGCGTCAATATCCAGATACTTTGTATGAATTTTGGCTGGCTGCATCTGGAAATTCGGACAGATACACAGACAGACGCACAATAATGCGATACTTATATTCTAATTCCGTTTTTTAGAGTCACGAATCTTTAAAATCAACTAAGAAAACGGCATAAATTTTAGAATAAGTTTTAAGATGATTAAATCCATTACTTAATATATTATCATCATTTTTTTTTAAGGAAAAGTTAATTTAATTGTAATTAATTGTCATATGAACCGTCATTTCAGCAAACAATGTCGGGTGTGACGACGTGTCTCCGCTTCCCCGGACAACTGAACGCCGATCTGAGAAAGTTGGCAGTCAACATGGTGCCTTTCCCGAGATTACACTTCTTTATGCCTGGTTAGTTGGAAATGTGTTTAATCTTCAGGCCGGGGTATCTAGCACAGAGGGAGGCAAAGGGAACCTACTGTTATTACACTTTGTTCCCCTTAGGACTCTTTCCGCTATATCTAGCGCATAGAGAGGCAGAGGGAATCTACCGTTAAAATATTTTGTTACCATTAAGTCCTTTCGTCGAATTTCGGAGGCGTTGCTGAGTAGCTTGAATCAATCCGCGATGAAACAAACTATTAAATATTTTACTTCCCCACGCGGGAATCGAACAAACGATCATTTTCTATCTCTCCTCATGAACATTACTTATAGTTTCTTCTAAATTCTTATTATAATTTACAGGATTTGCTCCTTTGACTGCAAGAAACTCATTCCAATATCGTGCACAAAATGTTCCAGAACTAATGAACCAGGTCAGTTTTGATTTAGAACTTAGGTGTCTTTAACAATTTCCCGCTATATCCCGCAAATAGTAGCTTAGATAGATGGAACCTAGTGTTAAGACAGTTCGTTTCGTGCGTGTTGAGTAGCCGAACTCACCGCCGCGCTTTGCTTCGACGCAAGAGCGAATTAATGAAAATAATACATATTTCATTTTTCTTGAGTCTTCAATCGAACCCACAACCTGGCGTGTAACAAGCACGTGGGCTTGTGCCCTTGCGCAACGACCGAGCTGAATTGAATAGATTTTTTCTTACTTTTCATTGTTTTCTTTTCCGAGAGAACAAATGAACTAACGGATGAGCAAAATTCAAACGTCCGAACTTCAAAGCGGCCATGACTCGCCCGTACTGTTCCTATGTATATGTATGTATTATATATAAAATGATTTCCAGATGTTCAACCCTGGTAACATGATGACGGCGTGCGACCCCTCGCCACGGCCGCTACCTCACTGTGGCCACCATGTTTCAGAGGACACATGTCGATGAGAGAGGTCGACGATCAGATATTGGCTATACAGAATAAGAATTCTAGGTAAAAATAAAAATAATTAAATTCAAAGATTAGTTTCACGTTTTATCCGGCACATCGCACATAGCTGGATAGACAGAGGGGATTTAGTGTTAAGACTCTCCGTTATGCGCTTTTCGCGTATTTCGCTTAGGTGTTGCCTAGTGTAACTCAACGCTGTAGCACATTATTCTCTTCATATGTTTATCTAATATTATAAAACAATTTGGTTGATTTAAGCCGGTAATTAAAATTATAACTTGGTGGTGGATAGACCATTTATAGAGTTACTTTCTCGCACTTAGAATGTCTTGTGGATGTGTGTTATACACAAAATCTAATTATTTCCATTTGACCACAGGGCCGAAGTCGCGTATAAAAGCTAGTATAATATAAAAGTATTTATTTAATATAGAGTTCCTAATAATTTCAGTTCATTTTAAAAGAAGCTAGATTTGAATACCCTTGTTGCTTATTGAATAGGATTGTCGGGTAATTAGTGCCCATCCCAGAATACACAGGAGCTTCCATAGATTTTACTAAGACCCGCCGTAGCGGTAGGGGTAGATCCCCACTCGGAGGAATGAATTTAATGGCTTTAATGGCTTTAAAGCAAAAGTCCGGCGTTGAGTTCCGCCGCTCAACATTTAATAACCTTACAAAACATCAATTCAAATCTAAAGTTAAGGTTTCCCATTATAAATATATCTAGGAACACCCTTGGATTTGAACCTGTATCTCAATATTTATTCCTTTTAGTTACTTCGTGGAATGGATCCCGAACAATCTGAAGGTGGCTGTTTGCGACGTGCCGCCGAGAGGACTCAAAATGTCTGCCACTTTCATTGGCAACTCCACAGCGATACAGGAGATATTCAAGAGGATTTCTGAACAGTTTACCGCTATGTTTAGAAGACGGGTGAGATTTCTTTATTCTACATAATAAAATAAGGGTAGTTGTGGGTTCGATTATTATAATAAATTGTATGGAAATTTATATTTAGCCAAAAAATATATTTATGTCACGTCTAATATGTAATCGGATTTCGACTATCACACACACTCAAATACAGGCAGATATATTAAATGTTAATGCCTGCTTGTACGCTAGATTATAGGGATTAATTTCGATTAAAAGATATGAACATAGTAGAAACTCAATTATCCTTTCCTCACATATACGGATTCGCGATTATTCGGACTACAAACAGCGACTATTAACATTTTAAAATCTTTATAAGTAAATAATATATTTTATGTTTTATTTTCAGGCTTTCCTCCACTGGTACACGGGTGAGGGTATGGACGAGATGGAATTCACTGAAGCCGCCAGCAATATGAGTGACCTCATATCCGAATATCAGCAGTATCAGGTACTTTAGAAAACTTTGTGTTAAGACTCTCCGTTCCTCACTTTCCGCCGTATTCTAGAAGTATTGCATGTTGAGTAGCGGATCTCAACTCCGTGCTTTGACTTGTTATCTGGGCGAAGAAATGAATATATTAAATATATAATTTCGACCCCATAACCCGTCGCGTTTTCATCCACGCTTGCCACTGCGCCACGACTGGCCTCTAGTTATAAGTAAAAAAAAAACAATCAAGGGCATAATTGAAAAACTCTAGCTAAGTCATTTCCATTAAAATATAATTATTATGCAATTTTTTGTGAATACTTCTTTAACTATATTATGTAAAGCTTATTATGCTCTTTTTGCTGTTTTTTTTTATATTACAACACAAACAGAAATGGTCACCCATACATTTTATATACTTACTATATGCATATCGTATATACTCTTCTTTCCTTCCTTCTTCTCAGGACGCGCACGTCGACGACGAAGAAGTGGAATTCGATGAGGAAGAACCAGAACAGTATGAAGACGAGAAACCGATTGTGACGTCCGCACAAATATAACATTTTGTATTATATTAAATATTATTTTGTTATAATATTATTGTTTATTTTATACTAGCCCCCCACTTGCTTCTGCACCCCTGTTTGGCGATTTTCCGTCATCAGGCTGTCTCATAAATCGTCATAGTAATACTGTAGATGTATTTTAATAAGTAAATTTTCTCAGATTAAATATTTCAATTGCCGGTAAAACAACAAAATATAATAAATATTTAAGGGGGCGCCTATACAACATGATTATTGGGCGTTTTTATAAATAATACAAATCCGACTCGTACATGGTTGGTTAAATGTAATTGGCCAGTCGTGGCGGAGGGGCACAAAGTGCAACTATTAAATCGACGAACACGCGTTCGTAAATGAAAAGAAAAATATGGATGTAAATAGAACGAATAAATATCATTGAAAATAATCTTACAACAGAAATTGAGAAGATAAAGGTACAAAGTAAAAACAAGAGATATTTATTTAAAAAAAATGTATTATTATTCTTACGTAGTTATTATAATAAATTATTAATAATTTACAAAAATTATCGAAATTCAGATCTTACATCATATTAAAATAAAATGATCACCACTCAGGAACACCCTTACAGTCGCTTAACTAAGTCACAAAATTATATGAACACTGGTCCTTTAATACTGATTTGAGAAAAATAATTTAGAAAAGACTATCACCCATCACGATTAGGGGTGTGTTAACACTAGGTTCCCTCTGCCTACTCTTCTGTGCGCCAGGTATAGCGTGAAGCTGATAAAAAAAATCACCCATTATATTGATATCACAATCGACGCTTAACCAAAATATAAAAAATAGTTACATATGAAATTGGCAAAAATCAGCATTTATTTAATAATAACTATATGTATAAATATAAAAATCAAACAAACACCATGTTTTTTCACAATAACGATCACCCATCCATTTATAAGCTTTGTTAATACGCACTTAATTAAATTATACAGTGTTTTTATCAGCGCCTGTAACCACAGTTTTAACCTAATATAATTTTTAAAAAAAATTGCCCAAAAATTAAAAAGTGATTTTTTCAAACAAAACAAATAATAAAATTGTCGTTGTAAAATAAAACGCCATTTGTCAAGAACGACGCAAGCACTCATCAAGCACCTATCAAAAGGAGACCGCCGCATACGCCTCACATACATTAATAATGTTACAATGACATAAGTTAACCTCAATTAATTATTAATTAAAATTAAAAATTTTAAATAGTGTATTTTTAATTTATTTCAAATCGCCCACCCATCAAAATCTCTACTTCATGTACTTACGCTTAACCTAAAACTAACTAAAACGTTAATTTCATTAGTAAATAATAAATGTTTTAATATAAAAATCACACACACACACATTTAGTGCCGTGTGATCCCGGCCTAGAATAGGATCATCCTGGTACTGGTGGTGTCGTAAGAGGCGACTAAAGTACGTGTGGTAGAGTCACGTCGCCAGCAATGGCAACACGCGTGGGCAGACTCGACCGGATCATTAACCACCCCCGGCATTTAAAACCGGCGTGAAGTAGTGACTTTATGCCACTGCGTTTCGCATCAGGTAATGCCGGGCCCCGGCGCCCAACCCACCTTAAAGGCAGGCAACGCACCTGTAGCTCCTCTGGGGTTGCACGGGGCCGTGGGCGGCGGTAATCACTTACCATCAGGTGACCCGCACGCTCGTTTGCCGTGTCTTTTCCATAAAAAAAAAAAAAAAAAAAAACATTACCAAACGGTCACCCATCCAAAAGAGTCACAACCGTTGTCGCTTAACTAAAAAAATAAAAAAATATAAAAAAAAAATAGTTTCACGCTTTATCCCGCACACAGCAGGGTAGGCAAAGGGAACCTAGTGTTAAGACACTCCGTTCCCCACTTTCTGCCGAATTTTTGGAGGCATTGCGTGCAGAGTGGCAGAACTCAACGCCGCGCTTAGCCTCGACACCAGAGCGAAGAAATGGAAATATACATTTAAGTAAATATTTCATCTCCTCGAGTGGAGATCGAACCCACAACCAGTCGGCTTACAGTCACACTTTGTGCCACTGCGCCACGACCGGCCTCAAGAAAAAATATAACATACAAAATTTAAGAAAAAGGCTAAAATTTAAATGCGCACTCATCGTCAAACATACTGCACTAAAAATCACTCAGAAAAACCACTATGTTAAAATTTATATACATTCCTAAATAAGTATTAAAAATAAATTAAAAA
This sequence comes from Heliconius sara, assembly GCA_917862395.2. NCBI lineage: Eukaryota > Metazoa > Arthropoda > Insecta > Lepidoptera > Nymphalidae > Heliconius > Heliconius sara. The sequence goes on from OU860785.2 coordinate 16,055,357, forward strand.
TGTTAAAAATATCAAATCGAATTTACTAAAATCATTCAACAGCATTAAAAAAAATAATAAATCAAAAATTTGAAATGCACACCATCCACTGTAATCACCAAGGAAAAATTCAAATTTATATATCAAAAGATGTTACTAGACACCAACATAAAAAGGAAAAAAAACCCTTAATTACATAATAAGATAGCCATATTAAATACTGTTTATTATAAAATGTACATTTATAGTATATTTTACAGTTTCACGCTGTATCCCGTATATAGCAAAGTAGGAACTTACACTCCATTCTTCACTCAGCTCCACACTGTATCCTGCATACATTTTTTTACACTAGGTTCCCAGGTTCCCTCTGCCTGCCTCCCTGCCATGCGCATGATATAGCTTAAGGCTGGAAAAAACAAACAACCTGCGCCACGACGACCTCAGCTCTTTCATTATGCTCCATAAATTCCGAATAATATTCAGTTACATTTTATAACTTTCTCTCTTTAAAATATATTTAAATGGATAAAAGACCCAAGAAAGTCTATATGCGTCTCTATATAATGTGTATTTAAGCTCTTAGCTGACAGTATGTAGGTTTGAGTTCGTGTTGAGGCCATATTGGTGTCATGTTGACTTCTCCGCTCACTTCTTCCATTGGTTCCTGTAATTAAAATTAACCTTTCAAACATTTCTCTTCAATATTATATATTCAATAATTTGTATTTTTAATTTATTCACTTAAGAAATGAATAATGAAACAAACATAAGAAAAAAAATATATATTTCATTCATTGAAATGACTGAAGGAATTTATAAAATAAACAGTACAGTTAAGTCGAATACAAACCAATTAATGAAACAATGATATAGTACTTAAATTCATATAAAATATTGCATTATATTGCATTACTTTTAAAGTCAGAAATAAATAAACTCAAGCCTTTAAAAATTCAGCGGAAAGTGGGAAACGGAATGTCTGAACGCTAGATTCCACCTGCCAACTCTGAGGGAACCTAGTGTTAATCTCCGTTTCCGTCAATACGGGAACAAATTGTGAAGCTGAAAAAAAAATGAACGACTAATTAGACGTACCCTACTAAAATTATTAATATGAAAGTTTGTGAGTATGGATGTTTGATCCTGATGTTACTAGCGTTGTGTTAAGAGCACAGAGTGCGCGTACCCTGGTACTTGTGCATTATAAAGAACTCTTTGTATTATTATTTAGTGCTGTATCTCTATCCCACATACAGCAGAGTAGGCCCAGGTTCCAATGACCACTAGGTCATTGTGCTCCCGACGCACCACCCAACTTTTGAGACGTTGAGTAGCGGATCTTAACACTACGCTCTGTCTTGTTGTTCCAGATAAGATTTAATTTGTCCATTATCCCCATTGATATTTTTTACGATTTAATATTATATCAAATATTTGGAAATATTTAAGGGATTGGAAGGTGGAGAATAACTGAGGAAAAAAATAATAAATAGTTAAATTAATGACTGGTTCTATTTATTAAATTCACTCACAGGTCTATCCCGTCGTTTAGCACGCGCTCTTTTGGGCCATGGTTTCTTGAGATGAACGTACGTTACATGAGCGCGTTTCTCGCTCGCGTGTTTGAAGCACTTCCCGCACATCTCGCATTTGAACGGCTTGAGGCCTGTGTGGATCTGAAAGAGTATTTTTTTTGGCAACAAATTAAACATAAATTGTGAGCGGAGAACATCTTGCGCACGAGCAGGATCCATCTTGTATAAAAAGAGTATCGTCGTCAGTCTCGCATTTATAAAAGTTATCGAGCATTCGGGCTTTGTCATTCACTTTTCCGGATTGGTTCTGAACCCTGAACTGTCTACTTCTAAATATAAGCACACAGACTCACAAACATGTGCCGCTGGCGGTTGCTGTGCGTGGAGAAGCTCTTCCCGCAGAGGGCGCAGGCGTAGGCGCGGCGCGCGGCGTGCACGCGGCGGTGCGCCACGAGGCGCTGGCGCATGCGGAAGGCCTTGCCGCACGCGTCGCACGCGAAGGGCCGCTCGCCCGTGTGCGTCCAGCGGTGGTCCTTGAGCAGCGCGTAGCTCTGCAAGCCGTGGCGGGGACCTGGTGTTAGGACTCCGTTGCCCGCGTTTCGCCGAATTTTCGAAGCTTTGCATGTTGAGTTGTGGTTCTCGATTCTGCGCTTTGGCTCGTTACCAGAGCGGAGAAATAGAAATATTGTATTTTACACTGCGCCCGAACGGATTTAAAATAACGTAAAATATGAAAGAAATACATATGTCGAGACACTTCGTTCTCCATGCACTGTGAATTTTTCAAACAACTTCAATGATAAATCAGTGTTATATCAGTAACAACATCTGAATTGATATTGATGTCGTCGTAACGCAGCTGATTGACGTCTGACTAAAAGATACCACTAACGTGGGTAAGTACGTCACGCTCGAGAGAATACGCAAAAATAAGACGCGGCGTTGATTTTACAATCAAAATCAAAAAATCAAATCAGCTTTACGCTGTATCCCTCACACAGCAGGGTAGGCAGAGGGAACCTACTGTTAAGACACTCCGTTTCCCACTTTCTGCCGAATTCTGAAGGCATTGCCTGTTGAGTAACAGAATCCAACGTCGCGCTTTACCTCGACATCAAAGCGTATGCGAAAACATGTTTTCATGAATCTGACAATAGTCTGATTCATGAAACTTTTTATGTCGAGGGTTTGTAATTATCACTATTTTTTAAATACCTGAAACATTCTTCCACAAACTTCGCACATACACGGAGATTTCATCGAGGGGTACTTGGTTCGATTCTTGTCGGGATGCATTCTTCTAAAATGGCCGTGATAAGCTCTAGAATCTTCTAATTGGAGGCCGCACTGTAATAGTTAATGTTCAAATAGTTTGATAATACAGTATTATCTCACTTATTTTGCTTTTCGATAGATCGAAAGGTCCAATATCCGGAACTTTTCGAATAGAACTATAGAAACATGCGAAAAAAGTTTTTAACAACTAAACATAACTCAACAACGCAACAACATTCACTCATAGTACTTTATTTTAAAAAAAATCATAAGTAATATTCTTTTCTTAACATCCAAAATATTTTCAATTGAGTATTGTATAAAGTAATATGAAATAAAGTCTATAAATAAAAATATACAATCAGAAAATGTTAGGTTTGACCGCTAAAATAATAAAATATATTTGCGAAATTGAATTCAACACGCAATACCTCCAGAATTCGACTGAAAGTGGGGAACGGAGTGTCTTAACACTAGGATCCCTCTGCCTACCCTGCTGTGCGGGATAAAGCGTGAAGCTGATTTTTTAAAATACACACAGCACATTAGTTTCCAAGATCAACACACAACAAAGCAACATGGTGTCCAGCCTTCTTGCGAAACAATCAAGTGAAATTTAAAATGTAAAATTTAAATACATTTTTATGGCAAATAGGTAGGTATTTGCCACTTCGATTTTTTTATTGTTATAATTTTCGCTCCTTTTACATATTAAAGCATCGCTTGCTTTGCCTAACGGAGATTGATAGATTGATACGTGTGTACAAGGCACAAGGTACAGGCCCCTTCGCTTTCCTATCTTGGCTCGGATTTATTTTGCTTTAAAGCAAGCGAAGCGAAAGAAGCTTGGCAGGCAAAGCGAAAGAAGCTTCAAAAGCGAAACCAACATTTGTATCTATATTCACCTGTTCACAAGGTATAGGCCCCTCTGCTTTCCTAACTTGGCTAGGATACATTTTCCTTTTGTCATTATCGTCTAAATTCTCCGATTTATTTTCTTCATTTTCTTTCTCCTTAGCTCGCCTACCCCTTCTCGTTTTGTTGGAATCTTTTGAATCACTGGTAGAATATGAAAAACGTTATTAAATATATTTTGTACATAGTATAAAAAGAACCTAACGAACCTCCGGAATTCGGCAGAAAGTGGGGAACGGAGTGTCTTTCACTACGTTCCCTCTGCCTACCCTGCAGTATGCGGGATACAGCGTGAAGCTGATTTTTTTTTTTTTATAAAAAGAAACTTTGCGGGCAAAGGTAAGCAAACGCTCGCATCGACATCGAAAGCCAGTTTTTCCAGTTGAAAAAACAACAAAAAAATACTAAAGATAATGGGAGTAATATTTTAATCAAAGATGGCTGTAAATTATAATAAAAGTAAAAAAAAGTAACTATATAAGTAAATGAGTTTTATAAATAAATTATGAGTTTTATTAGCGAATTCACATCACTATTTTAGAAGACATATAAGGTTTAAGAAAAGAGTGTCATAACACTAAGTTAGGTTCCCTCTCTGACTACTGCTATGTGCGGGATACAGCGTGAAGCCACACAAAAAAAACACAATATACTCACGAATCACAATTATTATGTCTCGCTGAGACGTGCAGGTGTCGCCTGTAGGCGTCTTGAGACACGAAACGTACATTACACAGCTCACAGAGGGGACCGTCTTCCGGTATCTAAAAAAACAAAAAGATTTCATCGGTTCAAAACATTTTAATTAATAATTAATAAATATAATAAAGCTAAAGTGGTTAATATTACGGTTTAACGCGGTAATCTCAAGAACTACTGGTACAAATTGACTGATTTTTTTTGTAGATAGTCCATTCAACGACTTTCTCATTGTGTTTCTCACTACAGGCTGTAACTACACCGCGTTAATGGTTTCGATGACAAAGACAAACGGGGATAAAAAATTGAAAATAATCATAAATTCATATTCTATAAGTGTTTTTACACTACCCTTAATTTTATATACAGTTTTTAAATAAATTTTTTTTTTTACAATTTTATTATAGTACAGATATACTGCGGATTAGCCTACCGAAGGTTCCGAATCAATTTCAGGATTGTAGGTCAACGGAAAGTACAACTTACAAAAATTTACAAACTTAAGTTTACGGGCATATTTACACGTTTCTTAAGAAATGAACTGTAAATATAAGTTTGTTATGGATTTAACCTATACACAAAAATTTCCATTTTTCCGGATTTTAAAAAAAAAATTTTAGTAAGTGCTGACGTTGCGCCAAATGTCATAACTGTAGATCCACGGAAAGTACTCTAATAATATGATAACGTGGCAAATTGCCCACATTATACAACAAAAACAATGCATAAATACTATTAATTCTGTGCTACAAGGGAGTTCTGTAGATCTGAAAATTTGATTGTAATTTCTGCTTGACATCTCCACGCGACGTCGAGGTAAATGGTCTTGACAGAGGAACAATAAAGTGATCTATACCATAATAGTAACTTATGAGGTCAATTCCGTTTTTACCTTTTGAGGTACGGAACCCCAAAACTAAATTAAAAGTGATCTTTAGAAAAAAATTCAAAAGATCACTATTCATATAGTTAAAAACTTAAAACCACACTGAATACCTAATAGTATACAAAAACTTTCAACTATAAGAAAAACCCTCAACCGGAAATCGAATACAAAACTATCTAAATCACTCACCAATCCGTCGTCCAATCGGTGTTTCAACTTCTTGTGCAACTCAATACCCTTTTCACTGACGAAACTGTATCCGCACAACGAACAGACAAAATCTGACGGGTGCTTTATACGTATGTGGCCCATGTAGGTTGTGAATTTACTGAAAATTGTAAAAAAAGTTAAGAAAAAAGATCTAATTATAGTTTTATGATTCGAAAAATAAATCTTAAAATTTTTTAATGAAAAAAAATATCTTAAAACCTTATAATTATTACTATGTGATGACGGAATTTTATTGATTATCTGTTTAATTGTTTATTACATAGTAATTGGAAATTTTATTCTGGATATAAAAATGTACTCACACAAATTCGTCTTGACAGTGAGGACACTGATATTTTGTTCCTTTATGCCATCTCTCGTGCAGTCTGGCCGTTTGTCTGTAAGTAAAAAATATATAAAAATGTCTTGCTTAACAAGAATACAAAAATAATAATTTTATTAACTCTCTTTTTAATGATTATATATATTTAATGAAAAAAGCGACTTCAACCAAACTATTCAAACTATCCTTGAAGTCCTTCCAATAGAAAAAGAATATCGAAATCGGTTGGTGTGATATTAAGTTATTCGTCCATTTGTCGCGCACATGATTAATGAAAATTTAAGGCTAACATTTTTTCACAGATAACAATGTCAGAATTGGACCAAGTTAAAATGGGACCGCACAGGAAGCACCAACTTCCAAATAAAAAAAACATCAAGTCAAAAGTTCTGAGGTAATAAACATAAAAAAAAATCAGCCGAATTGATAACCTCAACTCTCCTTTTACATAAAAAAAATCTGTTAAAAATACGAACCCCTTACCTATGAGTAGTGACATACGGACACTGGTTACAGCTAAACCGTTGGGTGTGATGCGCCGTTATATGCTTGCGTAATGCATGCGGATGTTTGAAATGCGTTTTGCATATACTGCATACATATTCTCCGCATTGCTGAAAAAAAATAGGCATGAATAAAAAAAATGGAGAACGGAATGTCTTAACAGTAAGTTCCCTCTGCCTACCCTGTGACTGCGGAACAAAGACTTTTGTTTGAATAACTAAAATGTTAGTACAAAATTTATTAGTTTTGGTTTTCATTTTGAAAATTTCAATTTTCATTTCATTTCAAAATTACTATACAATATATTTGTAATAAATGTATGTATATACCTACAATTTCTAATATTCATATTTGGACATTATTAATTTATTTTATTAATAATCGCCAGTTTAACATAATAATTTCATTTCTCGCTCGTTTCGCCACTCACCACGAAATCAGCGGAAAATGGTGAACGAAAAGTCTATCTACAAAGTACAATGTGAAACTAAAAAAAAATGCTTATAATCCAACAAGAAAATAAATTAAAAAATGATTAACTCACATCTGTATGCCTCGTCATATGTCCATTATACGCATCTTCATCTAAAAATCCTTTAAAACACTCCGTGCATTTAAACACAGAATTCTTAAAGTTCGATGTCTCCCTTCTCTTCTCTATCTCCGCTACCTGTTCGTCGAAAGAGAGATCGGTCACCGTGAATAAAGTTTCATTTAAATCTTCATTTAGAAAAGGTTTACGACGCCTGTCTATTTTCGGTTCAACATTTTTCTTTATTTTCTTAACTTTTTTCACTTTTTTTGACTTTTTCTTTGTCTGTTTTAATGGTAGACTGTCATCAGTTGAATAGTCTTTCATTGAGAAATCATTTTCGTTCTCATTTTCATGTATTTCTGTAAAAATAGCGTCGGTTTCGTCGTTTTTCTCGCTTTTTATTTCGTCTACTTGTATTTCTTCATATTTGGTTATTTGTTCAGGTTCTGTGTATTCTATGTATAAGTCGCAGTGGTCTGGAGTGAATATTTTTTGAGTTAGAGTAGAGGATAGTAGGTTCTGTTCCCGATTGATGCATATTAAATTTTCTGCTGTTATCTGTAATTACATTATTATTGGAAACATTTAAGTATACTTAAAAATATAGCTTTTATCAATTTTGCTATTATAAGACATTTATAAAAAACAAGCAATTCTCAAGAAAGACACAAAAAAAATCTAACTTTTCATAAATCATGCAAACACTTACAATTTCTTGTCTCTCCATTAATTCTAACATCAAAGAATAAGCTTTAAGACTTTTAGTTCTAAACTTATTACAATTTATTAACCTTTGTGCGCATTCCGTACATAGATTTTGCGGTAAATTATCATTGAAAGGCTGAAATAATAAAAATACTTAAACTATGGTAAAGGAACCTAAAGTCCACTGGATAGGCCATATATCAAGGTAGGCAGAGGGAACCTAGTGTTAAGACAATCCGTTTTTATTAAGACATTTCCGTTTCCCTACTTTCTGCCAAATTCTTTGGAACAATGCTTGTTTAGTGGTGGTACTCAGTGCCATGCTTTTCGTCAGTACCATGAAAATACTTACTATATTATTTCCTTGAGTGGAAATTGAACCCACAACTTATCGCGCTTAACTCGCGTCTATTATAGAATTATAATTATAATCATTTTCCTGAGTCTGTATTCAACCTACAATCATTGCATATGCAGTCATATGCTGTCATGCAGTTGAGTAATGGCAGTCAGTATGTTCAATTCCTACTTGTAAAAAAAAATCATTTTGTAATTAATGGTTCATATACAGTTAATTATTTTTTAACGAAATCTTATCTATGCTATAGTATGTTTAATACATTAATTAAATATCTGATATATAAAATTATCATTAATTTTAATACAACTATGTTATGAGTTTGCAGTTATTCTGAATGCTTTAGTTGTTCTAAATAAAGTATAATAGTGATATTTAATGTACAGACAAACAACCAGACTAAAACTGCAGTAGCAAACAGGATCTGCCATTAGTTAAAAATATCTGATATGTAAACTTAGTTTTGTAGCTCTTACCATGATCCCGGTGAGATATTCGTAAGCTTGTTCTAAATTATATTTTTTCAATGAATGTAATTTTTTATCCATACTCAAACAAATTCGGCATGCCTGAAAACAGAAATGTTTCCTTACATTTAATCTTTTTTTTTTTTCAGCTTCACTCTGCATCCATCATCTCACAGTTAATATGACAGGCACTATTTTCCCCACATTATGAGTTGATAGTTCTACTCTTACAACTTTGTCATAAATATGTAATTTAAATAAAACACTAAGTTCACAATAAGTATTATATTAGCTAGATAGCCTGACATGAACTAAACTTGTTATATATAATTTTAGCTTACCCACTTAAATTCACTTTATTACTTAACAAAGCAAACAAGTACCTTCCAAAATAAAAATCTTTGACAATTCATTAATTTATACTATATATGACACTTTGATATGTATATACTTTGTTATATTGTCTTTGAGAGGGTTTGAGTTGACCTAGTGTTAAGACACTCCGTTCACTACTTCCTGCCAAATTTTAGAGGCCACTAAAAATGTAGTGTATTTAATATTTATGTAACACATTATTTATATAACTGTAAATTAGGAGCTCAGACAGTAGAGGTAAGTATTCATGCATATTTAAAGGATCCCCTTATACCTACACTTAAATTGAGATAATCCAAATTATACATGTAACTATTAAAGAAAAAAATAACTGTTTTATGCATATTACATAAACGTCTGTACTTAATATAAAATCTTAAATGTTTCACATGTTTTAAGTTTTAATTAACCTTATTTATGACAAATCAAAACATTATTCTCATTCTAAATTTATAAATCAATAAAAATATATGTTTTTTTAGTAAACTATTTTTTAATTAAATATAAAATACCTGTAATGTTATAGGAACTGCTCCAATTTTGACTTTTCGTAACCCATTTCTAGTTTCATATAAATCTTCACCCAAGAAATGATCGGAGCATATCACACTTCTGTCTTTTGGTGACCAATCATTTTTACCGATGGCCTTTAACCATGCTGCCCTAGCTTTAGGTTCTGTTGGGAATCTATTAAAAGACGTTTAATTTCTATGAAGTATAACAATTCAAAAGAATATTTTTAACTAACTGCCACTAAGTACAATAAATACAAAACTTATTTATTTTAGCTTAATTTACAGTTATCACTTTTTATTTAAGACTCTGCGTGTGTGTCCTAATGTGTTTTAGGATAACAATTAAAATAAAATATGATATATTTAGCTATTTTACTGTAAATAGATTTTAATTAATAATAAATTTAGGATTTAAAGAAATCTATCACATTTAAGTTAACTAATGAAATGGCTATTAATACTTACACATGAAAAGTAATCCCTTCCGACTTAGTAATATTTCTAGAATCATTTTTACAAGAAGGAATACAGCAGCGCATTTTTAAGTATTATTTATTTGTACAGAATAAACAAAATAAAAAAATATTTACATTCTTATTATGTAAAACATATAATAGCTACATATATTACTTGATCGGGAACATTAGCATTACACGATTATACTTTATTATAGTATTAATAATTAAGATTTCATTTTAATTTTAATTTAAAAATAAGTAATTAAAATAGTTAGAAGGATTTCATAAAATTCACAATTCTATCTGTCACATTGATGCCGATAATTTATACAATGCTGTCAAAATTGAAATATAGTTCATAATTATACGTATCTCTCTTCTTCTTATGTGCTTTGATATATGATAGAAAGAAAAGATAAAGATAAATGTGAAATATGTATTTATCCGGATAGTAATGCTTGACAAAAAGTAAACATACCTATAAACAAATTTTTCTTATTGCCATTGCAAAACATGTGTTTTCTTTCCTTTTAAAAAAAATATATGTTTCACGAAATTAATTCATTTTAACTATTAGTCCATAATGAATACCATTTATAATATATATATATATTATAAATGGTATTCATTATGGATTGGTAATGGTATTCATAATGAATACCATTTATAATATATATATATATATATATATTATAAATGGTATTCATTATGGATTTCTTTTCAAATTCTTAAAAAAAATCATAACATGGAACTTAAGGAATATAATTATGCTTAGAAACACCGTGAAGCCAAAATTTATATTTAGTATATTTTGTGAAAATATTCGTATATTTCTTTTTATTTTTATTCATCTCCCACCAAAAAGTGGTGTTAAAGAATATAATTGTTAATATGGATACATTTTTTTATTAACGATTGATTTATTATGTTAGTATAAAATGTGTTATATTTTCTCTAGTTATATCTTTTCTATGAATATACTTTTCAATAATAAAGTCTCTTTATTACAACCCATTTTTTTATTTTTTTAATATAAAGATCTAGTCTTCCACAGTAGATTTAATATTTTTAATTTCTCGTGAAAATAAATTGTTCTTATTTTTTTTTCATTTCATCGAGCGAACTAAGGGACCAGGAAACAAAGTGAATTCCTCTTATGGCATTTTTTTAAATATCTCAAAGTTTTCACTATATTTAATCATCAATCATCTTTCTTCTTTTTTAACGTCTCTTCTCTTTTATCTTTCTTCTTTTTTAACTTAACTTAGCTTCACGCTTTATCCCTAGCGGGGTAGTCAGAGAGAACGGAGCGACAAACGCTACTGCGCCACTTTCTTTTTTATTTTTGCCAAAAAAATTTTTAAGACTTTCAACAATTCGATTGCTATCGTCTTCTATTTTCATTATTCATTAATAAGCAAAGAAAATAATAAATTAGTTAAAGAGATGAAGAAAGGACACTTAGAAATGGGTCACTCATATCATCGACACTGAAAATGGATTGTTTAGAAGCTTCCAAAAATCAACGCGTTTCGTCTTAATAATTTGGGATTACACCGTAATTTTCAATTTTTCAATTACAATTTTTATCTTCAATACTGACGTCCTGAAGTCCTGAAGTAGCCATGGGCCTGTTGGTAGAATAAAACAATATAGATTAAAGAAAATAATAATATTACAATTTAATAATCAATTTTATTTCTATTAATTATATAACAATAATAATAATAATAAACCCACATGGCAGCTTGTGGCGAGCTGTTGGGGAGTGGTGACCCCACGGACCTGAGTTCTCCGGAGGGGAATTGTAATCTATCCCCCGCCTCTGGCTTGCCTTTATTGGCTGGCAGAGTTGAGCGCAAGAGATATATTTGCTCGAAAGGGTGGAAGTGCTCAATCTGCGCAATAGCGGGGAAACCCGCTCACGAGCTCCTCGTGATGGTGAAACCGGTGCACACCTGTCTACACCCTTAGCCGACCACGCCGATGTTGCGCCCAAGGCACTGCACCGCTTTGTGTGGGCCCATCTTGTGGGAGGCAGGTCACCGTCCGCCAACCATTCAATTTGAGACTATTGTAAAGGCGGACGTCCGTTAGTCTCACTCAATAGCCCAGTAGTCTACCCAAATTCCATTCCATAGTCCTAATTTAGATTTCCACATTTACCATTGTTCCTACACATTAACCGGCGACCATCTCTGGGCAATTACCTGTGGTTACCCAGAGATGGATCCCGGCTGATGCGTCACAGTAAAACCTTTGTATATTCTCTAAGGGGCATCTACGTGTTGGACCTGTGTCCCCACGCAAGCCTTCCTAAGAACCGAGTTCTTTTGAATCCGAGAATTATGAAGGAAAAACATAATAATAATATATAATTGAGGCCAGTCGTAGCGCAGCGGCACGAAGTGTGACTGTAAAATCGACTGGTAGTGGGTTCGATCCCCACTTGAGGAGATGAAATACGACTCGATGTCTTAAATGATCCGTATACAGCGTTATCACTTTGATAGGTTTGTGTCTGTATGCGTCATTCTTGACAAATAGCGTTTCATTTTACAATGATATTTTTTTTTCTTCACACAACGTGACATTAGCGAAGTGATATATGCTCTACTGGCACGCTCGGAACACCATAATCAAAGAACCATACCATACCAATGATTATTACATACCATACCAATGATTATTATTTATTTTGTTTGAAAAAATCACTATTTAATTTATGGAAAAAAATATTTTGTTTTGATTGTATTACGTTTTTATTGAGTACTAAAAAATGTGATTTTATTTAAAGTGGTACATAACAAATACATTGTATAATTATTTACCATATTTATCTGCATCGCATTCAGCTAAAGACGTTTTTTTTTAAATTTTTGGTTGTATTACGCACCTAGCAGGTGTACCTGGCAAAACCCCCTTCACCCTGTAATAAGTCACTCTGTTTCCAAATGAGACACTTCCGTTCTCCATTTTCCACCAAATTTTGGAGTGTTGATGACGGAACTTAACGCCACGCTTTAACTTGTTACCAGAGCGAGGTAATGAAAATATTTAATAATTAATTTCCTTGAGATAAAATCTCGATTAATATAAGCCCGCGCTTGCAAGATGCATTTAATGAGTACCGTTAGTCGACTTCTACGACACCCTTGGTGAATGAGATAGGGTCGGCCTATTCTGAACTGATACCAACACGGTATATATTACTTAATAATTAAAATTTTCAAACAATAAAAAAAAGTTCTTACGGTATATGTATTGATGAACTTTACGATTTAACAAAAAATAGACAAATTCTTTAATTTTATAATAATATATAATTAAAGAATTTACTTGAATACACTAATCTTTAGAACCCTATTATTATATCTGGCTAAAGGCTATAATTATTATGTGCTATAAACAGAAAAGCTTCCGAGTGCATATTATGATTTAAAATTCTTATTTATTTCCATTTCTCAAAACGAGTGATGCCACAACCTAGAGTGAAATAACGTCGTTATTTTTATTAAGTAAATATTTTGGAATAAAATTAAATTTCTTTCTAAATATTACACTTTCATTTAAAGTGATTTTTCTATTTATGTTATAAATAAAAAATAAATTGTAATTACAGATATATTATAAAATTACCGTAACTCGTTTAGTATATTTTGGTAATATTTCTAGTCCATGTATTATTTTAAAGCTAAAATACCGCTTATGAAATATTTATCAAGGATATTATAATTAGACTACAATGCGACGCTACAAGCATTTCACCTGTCACAATGAAGTCTGTCAGTCTCTTAAAAATGATAATCGCCGAAAAGTAAACAAAAAATGTATTATTACATATATTTATAATTTTAAATGAAAGTTAATATGATTATTAACTAAAATCATACTCAATTATGGATTTTTTAGTAACAAACTTTAATTTAACAGAAACGTAATGTTAAAAGCCTACAAATATATTAGATGGTATTTTTTTTGCGAAAATGCGGTGTTGTGTACAAACTTGTACAAATGATACTGGCAGAACTAATAAAATTAATGGAATCTCGTTTCATATGTAAGTTTTATTATATATTTTATATACTTTAATTCAACACACAACTATGTATATATTTATTAAAACATAATATTTATATATATTTTTATTGCAGTTTTAAAAATCTTAATATGTTATCGATTTTGTTGTAATAATTTTTGTTCAGATCAAGTGGTGAAATGAAAATACTTACGTACCAAAACATCGACATTATAACATTCTCTAATTTTTTTTAATATTTAAGGTTCCCAAAAGATGAAAAGTATAGAAACTTATGGGTTGAAGCACTCGGTATGTCGAAATGGGAAGCAAAAGAGAGAAGGTAATTTTAATAAAATATATAGTAACTTAGTGTTAACCTGTTATGCTAGAGTAATCATTTAATCTATTTAATAAATTTATATTTACTTCTTAATAATTTTTAATATAAATATTTCTTTGTTCAGGCCATTATGGCATAGCAGAACATGGTCTGACTATAAATGTGATGAGTATTAGTTGCATCCCTATTTGATTGGAATGAATGAATTACTACAAAATAATAATAATTATTCAAGATTGTGTGTTAAGTACACACAATCTTGAATTTAGGAAGTGAAGGGCAGAGTGTTAAGATGTTAGGCTCTCCATCTATATCCTAAGCCATATGACCAGCTTATTATTTAGCTCTAAGTTGTATAACTTAGAGCTTACAGCCTAATCATTTTTGCAATTATAACTTTGCCATAATATTATAATAAAAAAAAATCTTTTTTCCAGCGCTGTGTGCTCTGAACATTTTCAACAAGATTCATTTTATGAAACTAAATGTGGCTTGCGAAGAATTAAAAATGGTGCAGTGCCTTTACCTGTTAATGTAAGTGCATATACTATTATTTAATAACAATGAAAATTTCATATAAATATTTAAATATTGTAACCCAAAACTTTTGGTTATTGTACAATGACGTCAGGTCACTGATACAATAATATCCTTATAATGGTTATATCTAGCACATGCAGTGTCTATTCAAGTAATTTATTTAATAATGGTAAAAATAAAAAAAGTTATATTGAATTTTTATGTATAATTTTAAAAGGTGCTTTATATATGCAATAGTAAGTTAAGGAGCAGTTACATATATACATATACTCCATTGTTGTAAAGCTGAAAAGTTTATTTCATTATTTTAATATGCGGCTATGTTCTAAATTATTATATGGAATTTAAATTAATTCTTTCGATTTAAATTTACTATAAATGACAGTTATAAATATAATTTTTTTTTAGGATCCATCTGAAGATTTGAATGCTCCAGCCACTTTGAGGGTAAGGATATTTTTAAAGAGAGTTAAAGAAAGTTAACTACATATTTTGCCGTGTGATCCCGGCCTAGAATAGGACCATCCTGGTACTGGTGCTGTCGTAAGAGGCGACTAAAGTACGTGTGGTAGAGTCACGGTGCCAGCAATGGCAACACGCATGGGCAGACTCGACCGGATCATTACCACCCCCGGCATTTAAAACCGGCGTGAAGTAGTGGCTTTATGCCACTGCGTTTCGCATCAGGTAATGCCGGGCCCCGGCGCCCAAACCATCTTAAAGGCCGACAACGCACCTGTAGCTCCTCTGGGGTTGCACGGGGCCGTGGGCGGCGGTAATCACTTACCATCAGGTGACCCGCACGCTCGTTTGCCGTGTCTCTTCCATAAAAAAAAAAAAAAAAAATATTTGGTTTTAGGATTTTTCTTACTTTTCATTATTTTTTTACTGAGAGTGAACAATGTGTAACAGTTCATAAAACCTAATATCAAGGCGGCCACGCTTTGAGAATGTACTGTACTGATGTATAAAATGGTTTCCTAGTTCAATTTTGGGGTCTATAAAAACAAAATTTTAAAAACATGACTGCTTATAATGTTGTTGTTATTTAATGTTCATTTGTAGAAAAAAAATGTAGACTGGCTACAGCAAATGTAATAATAATTTAATAAAACATTATATATATAACATTGGGGTTCTTCAGGGAAACTACCGCAAATAGCAGCGTAGGCCCTGCTGTATGGGGCATACAGCGTGAAGCTAAATTGATTTTATTGTATTTCAAAGGTCTGCAGAACATGCCTAGCAATGGATGTGAGGATGTATCACATGTCCGAACATAAGCTGGGGACTATTTACGAACTAGTCACTGGTGTCCCGGTGAGTATATAACACATTCTT
Organism: Heliconius sara; assembly: GCA_917862395.2. Taxonomy (NCBI): domain Eukaryota; kingdom Metazoa; phylum Arthropoda; class Insecta; order Lepidoptera; family Nymphalidae; genus Heliconius; species Heliconius sara. Next base: position 16,071,361 of record OU860785.2, read on the forward strand.
TAAAAGTCTTTTGTTTACATCTTCTTAGCTAGAAAAGAACCAACGATAGAGCAAGCTGAAATTAAAAAATCATTCATTCATTCATGATTCAGTCATCTATCGCCTTGCTTCGTTACGGTAGCGAGGAAATTGAAATATTAAACCTAAGCTACGCCACGATTGACGAGATAAACACGGCATCGAATTAGAGGCTGAACATGAAAAAAATAATTTTTTGAGTGTTTCGAAGATTTGAAAAAACGTTGGCACAAGTGGTATATAAATAATACTTTGAAGGGGACTAAATAGATATTCACGAATAAATAAATAATTTTTGAAAATACGCAAAATTCGCGATACTTTTTGTGGAACTCGAAACCACTACCCAAAATAGTGTTTTTTTTATTTTTGTTAGTTTGTGCGTGTGCGTTTGTTCACGCTATTCTATGACACGATTTAACCAATTTAAATACAGAGTGTTGCTAATGTTTGCTTTATTTAAATCGGTTATAATATTATTATTTATACACGAAAATATTTCAGTTAGTAAACAAATAATAAAGTAGTTCGAGTTAGCTAGTTAAATATAAGACCACAATTCACGAACGTAAGATAATAACATATTATCAAATGTATTTAATAATTCTTTGGGTACAATTAGGCTAATACTAGGATGATATTCTATTTAATTTTTATTATATAGATATCTTACGTCCTTTCTAATACCTCTTAAATTGTATTAACAAGGTTTCCAGATAATCCATTAAGTAGTTTCAGCGTAAAAGCTTAACAAACGAACATCTACATGTAATATATTCGTATGATATTTTTTTAGATAAATATAGAAGATAAATTACCACAGAAAATATGTTGGGAGTGTGTCGCAAGATTGACTTCAGCGAATAAATTTAGAGAGAAAGCCTTGAAAACTCAAGGGCTTTTATTAAATAAACTGGATGTCGATAGATATGTGAGTTTATATATTAATAAAATAGAGAAATAGTGATTATTAAAATATAAAATAGAGAAGCTAGAATGGTTGATATGTTGTTTGTTTTGTCTAATTTCCATATATTATTAACTTGAAGTTGACATAAATTAAATGAATTGAAAAAATAATTCAATTGCATTTTTCTTTCATCAGATAACTTTAAGTGATGTAAAATCAATAAACAGAGCCCACAATAATTTAAAATCAACGATTGGCCAAAAATATTATGAAGTTAATGATAGCGATCTTCACATTAATGATAATGAAATAGTCAAAATTGAGAAAATCAACGAATTTAATGACGGCGACGATATAGCGGAATGGGACTTTAATGATACAGGACCAGATAATAATGATGAAGTAGAAGTCAATGATTTTAAAGACTTAGACGTTGAAATAAAGCAAGAAATAAATAATGAAATATTTTTTGAAGAATATCCAGCTATTTTTGATAGCGATGATGACAGAGCTCTAAGTGAGGTTTGCAAGAAGAAGCCGAAAGTTAAAAAAAAGAAAATGAAAATTGAAAAGAAGATGAAAGAAGTTAAAATTAAAAAACAAGAGAATGACGATAACCCTACCACTACTATGGACAAGTGAGTATGAATTTTCGTTTAAATATTTTTCCATTAAATTAGATTAAGTACATACAAACAAGTACACATAAACAAAGAACTAAATATGTAGAGGTATGTAGCAAATTAAATATTTACTAAATAACTATTCCTTTTAGACAAATTGCATAACTGCGGAGCTTAACGTCGTAATTTGACTACAATATATATAATAAACATTTTTATGAATGGTAAAACCCACAATCATGTAGATGTAGTCATATACTTTTATTTCTAGATACAAAAAATCTGACGTAAAAAGGCGAAAAACAACAGACGGTTTGGATGAATCGCTATTCACGATCACCACATTGACGTACGAGGAGCAAATAGCTGAAGTGGAACGAAGACAAGATACTTCCACGTACAAGAACGCACCATACAAATGTTCGTCGTGCTATCGCGGCTTCTTGATAAGAGATAGATATGACGCGCACGTCGTGAGACACAGCGAGGTGAGTTTTTGTGAGATTGTGGCAGATGGAGATTTTCTCTTTGTCTCGCAGGTAGGTAGGGCCAGAGTTCATCTCAAATTCGAAGTAGTGCGTGCTAAATGGCGGAGCTCAACGCTGCGTTTTGTTATTCCAGCAGGGGTGAAAATTATTTAGTTCATAGAAAGTATCTATTATACTACTAGAGAAACATTATATATTCTTTTGTTTGTTCGTCGTGTTATTGCAACTTCTATATAGAGAGATGAGTAACAATAAGGAAAAGTGAGATTTGGTCGAATCCACAACCGTCGCGTTTACACTAACATGTTATGCGACTGCGCCACAACAGACTCATTTCTCTTTCTGATTTCTTTTTATTTTTAACTCCAGACGAAAACCGAAAGATATTAATAGTTTGACGTGTCTGTGTGTATTTACAGTCTGTGGCATCATAACTCCCAAACTGATTTTGAATTAGATTCTAATTCTAAATTCTAATTTAGTTTGGAAGGTAGGCCAGCCTAGTTGTTAATTTACTTATTGCAACTTTTTGTGTCGGCGGTTTTTAATTTTTATTTATTTTTTTACAGCAAAGCGGTGCCTACGAATGTTTTATATGTAAAACTAGGCTTAAAACGGCGAGAGCTCTTCGCAAGCACCTCACAGCGCAACACACTGAGAAGTTCAGCTGTAAAGGATGTCCTTTTGTTACTAGAAACAGGTTCAAATTAAAGAAAAATAGAATTTTTTATAGCTTTTAAAATTATTTAAAAGAGAGGTAGCCTAAAGTCAAAATACGATTATGACTTTATTGTATGAAGAGCGGCGTAACTAAATCAGTTTTTTTTTTGATAGATTGATGTTTAATTATTTTCCTGAGACAGAATCAAATCCACAACCATTATGTGAGATTATCACAGCCATTGAATTCCTAGTTGTATCTCGATGGTGATAAACAGAATTTACTCAAAAAAATATTTAAAAATAATAAAAAAAAAATTAAATCGTTTAACTAATATAGTAGGATAGCATTTTATAAATATTTTTCTATATATTTTCAGAGGTGTAGCTCGAGAACACGAGAAATGGCACGCCGGTACTAAATACCAATGCCCCCACTGTCCCAGTGAGTTTGAGTGAGTATATTATTGTGTAGGAGTAGTAGGTTCAAGGGAATATGTTTTGTATTTATTAATTTAATTTTTTTCTTGTAAAAAGTTGTAGGGATTCAATGATAATTGTTGTTATATAGATGTTTTCCAAAATTTGTTATCATGAAAAAATTAAGTTCTTATAAATGAAACACCTAATTTTTACTTAGTTTTTTAAATTTAAAATAAAAAATTAAAATTAAATTAAATTAGCTTCACGCTATATCCCGCACACAGCAGGGTAGGCAGAGGGAACCTAGTGTTAAGACACTCCGTTCCCCACTATTATCTGTATTATCTATATAGGTATTCTATTATCTATATTTTTTAAATTTAATTAATTTAAATAATGAATCAGGAACAAGTATTTTACGTAACATTTCGAATCTAGATACAGAAAGGAATATGGATGGAAAAAGAAAGTACATTGTATCGGTTTCTTTCACAGATGTAAAATAACATTTATACCTGTACCTATATATAAGATTAACCGTAAGTTTTGAAAAGATTCGGCTACAGATTGATATCGAGAGGTTGTGATATTAGTTTTTTTTTCTACTATTTTTATATCGAATTCGGTTTTGGTTACAGTTACGGATCTCTATAACACCCCTGGTTAGGAATTATATAAATACATAAAGATATGCCTCCAGAATTCGGCAGAAAGTGTTAACACTAGATTCCCTCTGCCTACCCTGCTGTGTGCGGGATATAAGCAAGCATAAAGATATACATTGAAAATGCGCTTAATTTTTTTTCAGTACATCAATTATTTATTGAAACTAAAGTAATAATATGTTTATCTTTTTATCTTATTTTTTTCAGTAAATTAACAACTTACATGGGACATATAAGAATTAAGCATGTATCAGATTTTGTATGTGAGCTCTGTGGGTATACATTTGTTAGTAAGAAAGGTATTGATGTGCACAAGAAAAAGAAACACAGATTGGCTGATAAGACTGTAAGTATTAGGCTTTAGTAATAAAATACAAATTTTTTGTTAGGTAATGGATTTTTAGGCAAGGTGCGGCGTTGAATTCAGCCACGTAACTAGAAGATTGAGCTTAAAATAGAGAACAGAGTGTTTCAACATTACGTTCCCTACTACTTGTATCCCACAGTATGAAACTGCTTTTAAAAAACTCTATGAACTTTTGGTATATAGTGGAATTCATTGTTTTGTTTGGCCTGTGTGAATTGTAAGAACCCACAACCATCGCCGTTATAGTCTGACGGTGTCCCACGACAGACTGCCTATGCCTTTTTTTTAGTTTTAAGTTTTATCCATAGCAGTGAAGCAAGAGATTTCTCTGTTGGCTATATTGCTATGGATTAAACGCCGGAACGCCAAACGCTGCGGTCCTGCATACCAACAGAGGTATTGATGACAGTGGACAAGGAGAAAGCCTCGTCCATTGTCATCAACCTCTTCACACATGTCTCTCGCGGGGTCCACATGATGGTAACGTGATCTTACTCTAAAATCATAAGTACTTTGTCGTGGAAGACCAACCGAGGTCCTGTCTCTCTTACCAATTTCGTTCTCTCGACGTGCCCAAACGACTTGAGTCTGTTCTACTTTATTCTCACTGTCACATTCACATCGTGACTTATTATTCCTTTTTAGGATTTCGTACCCAAGGGTAAGACGGGTCCCTCTGACTGAGATCGCTGTTGTTCCGTCTATCTGTTTGTTTGTCACCCTACTGTATCTCATGAACAGTGATAGTTATACAGTTGAAATGTTCACAGATGATATGTATGTGTTTCCGTTATAACAACAAGTACTAAAAACGGAAAAGAATATTTAAGGAGCTCTCATTATTCTTATGGCGTTTTTTTAAATAATGTCGGTTTTTTATATATATTTCTATTCTATTATCTATATTTTCAGGTGACATTAGAAGGACCGTACTGTGAAGTGTGTGAAGTGAAATTCATATCTGAGGAAGCTCATTCGAGGCATTTGAAATTATCTTCGAGACACAGTAGTGATAATGATCCGTGAGTGTTTGTTTAGCTTCTAGCTGTATCCCGTATATAATAAGATAGACAGAACCCGGTACTGAAATACTTGGTTACCGACGCACCGCACAATTTTCGAAACTCAACGCCGCACATTGTAGTGTTGCCATAGCGAGGACGTTAACTCACAACCGTCGCGTCGGCTTTAAAATAATTATAATTTTATTCACATTTAAAATATTATTCATAGATTTATTATAAGCATATCGAAAATTCATATAAAAAGTTTTGTAAATTATATCTTATTCAAATAATTGTATATGTGCAAAAAATCATAGTATGCTTTTATACCCAGACTTTACACCTACATTTTATTAGCTTACCACATAATATGTAAAAATCAATAATAATAACACAATTTTGCAGAAATCGTATTAGAAACGATTCACAAAGTATGAACACGGAACGCAACGGTCGCATAATGAGGAAGATCGAGCGCCGCCCCGTCATACACGCGCGCGCGCCCGCCGCCGACGCGAGCAGCGCCGTCACGTGCGAGCAGGTAGGCATACGCGTAAAAACAATACAATATATGTTACAAGAATACACGAAAACAGTTATTCGTACAACTTACAATCACATATTCATATGGGAGAAAAAATATCCACACGAGTACGTCTACAAATGAAATACGTGACGTCACACATCTACACATAAGATCACATATCCACATATGTGATTATTCGTTCTTGTATTTCAACATATTTTGTTATTCCGTCTTTTTTACTGTTTATTTCCTACTCTCCTAGTGTGGTATTCAACTCCGTGATCTTCGTCTCTACGCTCAGCACTTCAGACGAGCGCATCCCGACAAGAATCGAACCAAGTACCCCGCGATGAAGACACCGTGCATGTGCGAACAGTGCGGAAGGATATTTCAGGTAACTTTGCGCCGAATTCTGGAGACACTCGGAGACACGGCGTTGAGTTTTTTAATTCAACGCCGCGAGATCTTTTAATTTTATTATCTTTAAGATTCTGTAATTTAGAAAAAAGAAGCATAAGATAACTGTTGTCCGCCTGTCTATCTGTCTGTCAAGACATTTTTTCACAGGAACGCTTGGAGATGTCGAGTTGAAATTCAAACCATATGCTCAGATCTGCGGCCCTATGAATTCCTGACAAATAAATTAAATCTTTTTTTTTTTTGGAAAATCGCAAAAAACAAAAAAAAAAGGGAAAAAATTTGGTATTAAAGCCCCTCTCCCCCTCAAGTGAAGTATCAGATGAAAAGGGTAAGGCTAAGATAAGCCTGAATTTCAGAAAGAGCTTGAGACCTTTTGAGTTTTTTTCCTTTTAATTTGATATAAGATAGATACTTAAAAATGTAGTGACTTAACACTAATATGCGTGATAATAAAATATTTCTTGGTCGTTTCTATGTAATCTGTGGACCCGATTGATTTAATTATTAAATTAAGTTGTACAAAAATGACAGCAATGTTAGTCCTATAGGTCCTCCAGTTTATGGAAGGATTCAAACGTGCTTTATTCTCTATATTCTTCGTTCCATTCCTTCTGGCCAGTCTCCCTTATACTACAAGACGCGCTTTGATTACCAGAAATCGTAATTAAAATAATTCATTCCCCCAAGTGCAAACGACCGCGACATCAAATATTAATATCTCTAAGTGTATATATGTAAGACTTAATGTTAAAAATGAAGTGATGATTGTAGAGCGAAGTGACATTTCTAAATTTTCTATGTCCATAATTTTTTTTCTAGAGCATGGCCCTTTTAAAAGACCACATGTGGGTCCACACGGGTGAGAAACGTTTCAAATGTGACCGATGCGAGAAGAGTTTCACGCAGAAAACTAACCTGGTGTTCCACATGAGAGTGCACAGCGCGTCGCGGCCGTCTTACGAATGTCCATTGTGTGGGAAACACTTTGCGTTCTTCAATAATCGACGCAGGCATATGTTTGTGAGTATTTTATAATGCTATTGAAGAAAGTATTACGTTGCAGGCAGTCGTGACACAAATGCAGTACCGTGCGACTCTAACGCGACGGTTGGGAAATTCGATTTCTGCACAGGAAAATGAAATTTTCAATATTTTCATATATCATTTTATCTTTTTTTCTCGCTCGTTTATCATTTTTTCATACAAAGCGTCTCGAGAGTTCTGTGGAAAGTGGTTGACGGAAATATTTTACTGGGAACGGAATATCCTAACACTAGGTTCCCTGGGCCTTTGCCTACCCTGATATGTTCGGGATACAATGTAAAGCTTAAAAAATACTGTTAATATTTCCCTAGGTATAATTTATTAGAAAAGGCAATATTTAAATACAATTCCTCTACAGATCCACACAGGTCTAAAGCCATTCAAATGCGATACTTGCGGTAAAAGTTTCACAACGGCAGGGGAACAACGCGCCCATGTCGAACATGTGCATCTAAAGAAACCCTGGCCCAAGAGAGCTAGAGCCAGGTTGTCTGAGGAACAGACGTGGCAGGGGAGGAGTGAGTAGGGATGGAGATAAATGGAATAGAAAGTAAGAATTGTAGAAGAATAGTATAGGGGCCATGAATAAGTTATTAAAAATTTAAAAACCCTGGCCACGGGAGGCAGGGCCAGGTTGACTGAGGGACAGACATAGCAAGGGAAAGATAAAAAATAAAAGAGAAAGTGAATATCTATATATCGTTAGGTAGGAGTAAGCAATTTTTTTTATCATCTGTCTAAGAAAACCAAGCAAACTCAGCAAGGTCGATTGAAGAACATACATGCCGGGCCGAAGTGAGTAGAAGTAAAGACAATTAAAAAATAAGGTGGAGAGTGATTGCATAGGGTAGGCTATTAATTTATTTGACCTCTGGCTGAAGAAAATCTGGCCAATGAGTTAGAGCCAGGGTGACACAAGACAGATATGACAGAGGATAGGATATAGAGATATGAGTAGTAGATATATAATATATATAAGAGAAAATGGGTAGTGGATAGTAGTATTAGGGGAAGAAAAAAGAGAAAGAAAGAAGCGAAGAAATGGGACAAATGGCATGCTCGGAACTCCATTAACTAAAAACAGAAGAGGATTAATATGTAAGGCAGAAGCCATTAACAAGCGGTTAAGTGACACTCTTTAATGAACACTATTCTGTAAAGAACTGTCATGAAATAAATTATTTTATTGATAATTATAATTAATTTTGCTTAACTTCTTACGCCAAATATTTTGTCAACTAATCAGATAAGAACCTGCGCAAAAATTGGATGATATCTCTCATTAAGGGAAATTAATAACAGGGTTACAAGGTGGTAGTTGTACGTTCCTTTTTTTTAATTTGAAAGTGCCACAAACCATTTGAATTAATAATACTTTGAATTTAAATATAAAAAATCTCTTGTTCTTAGCATAATATACGAATAATTTACATAGATTTAATGTCAGTTGGATAAAACTACATTATATTCTATGTCATATTGGCTTAATGAAACTTAAAAAGTAATCGATATCTTTAATGGCAGCTTTCAGATCGTTCCTGCCAACTTATTTAGTTTTACAGTAGAAACTCGATTATCCTGTCTTCAGATTACCGCAACCTTATATTAACTATCGTACATTTTAATATAAAAAAGTCATTCAACCGTAAAAAAATTGTTAAAAGATACATATTATATAAATAATATAATATGCATCTCTTAAAAACTTCTTCATAAATATTAAATTTTGTTGATATACATATGTTTGGTGTTTTAATAAACATTTATATTGGTACTACATATGCACAAAAATTGCTTTTATTTATAGATTCGATTATCCGGATTCTCGAATATCTAACAATGACAATTAGTTAGACCAGTTTAATATACACTGGGCATTTTCTCATTTCAATGCGGTTGGGTAGTTGCCATCAGGACAGGAGCTGTCCATCAATATGTTCGTCGGTCTGACACTGTTCTTGGCTGTAACTGTTCCTGTTCAGTTTGTTTAATACAGTTTATCGAGTTTCTACTGAATATACTGTATAAGAGCTATCTTTTGAAATAGCAGTATTATATAGTCATTGTATGTAGTAACTTTATAGTTAAAATATTTATGTAAAAAGTATTAATGGAATTTTAGAAAATATCAATATTTTTTTTATTATTTTTATACCTTTTTAATATTTTATAATTGACCGAGATGACATTTTAAAAGAGATTTTTTGCAAAAAATTATAATTTAAGCATATTATTATATACGTACACATATATATATATATATATATATATATATATATATATATATATATATATATATATATATATATATATATATATATATTCGTAGTATATATATATATATATATATACTACGAATATATGATTATATTTACTCATTGTAAAACAAAAAATATTTAATTACGAATCAATATATAGTTATTATATATATATATATATATATATAATTAGTATAAATTAATGAATAATTATTTATCTGTAAACAAAAAAGGCATGTAAAATTCAAAACTTATTTAAGATGTGATTTCAAATTTTGTTTCGTTAAAAATTTACTTTAGCTAAAAATTTTATTTATGTTTTAGTATCTTTATAGAGTAGCATAATTTAGTTCATTGTAAGTCATATTGATTGTTCTCTACACACAATCAATATTTAATAAAACTGAATCTCATTTACATTAATTATATTAATTTATTATTTAAAATTATCTCAAATTAATAATGAATTAAGCGCAGCGTTAATTTCCGCCACTCAACACGCAATGTTTTGAAAATTCGGTGGGAAGTGGTGAAACGAAATGACTTAACACTGGGTCCCCTCTGCCTGTCTTGCTGTTTCCGGGATGCAGCGTGAAGATGAAAATATAAAGAATATAAAGAATTTTTTTTCTGACTTATCTATTTAATGTCTCCATAGTGGATGCATTCTATCTGTAAATTAATATTGTAAATAATTTCTCGCGAGTGTTCTAGAAGTAGAATTATTTATTTGGAAAGAATAATAAAGAATATTTAGTAATAATTTTTATTTTGTTGTTTTATTGCAATGCTACCTTTTATATTTAACATCATTTTATAAAAACATTTGCCTACAAAAATAATTAAAAACAAAAGTTATAAAAAAGTAAAATAACTAATATCAATTTAAAGTAAGATAATTATAAAAAAAATATAGATAGCAGAGAATTTTAATTTAAATTAAAAATATAGGCAGAATTTATTATTACCTTTGCATTTATGACATAAGTAATTATGAGAATAAAATATCGTATTATTTTGGCGCCAATTGATACAACAAGAAATGATGTAATTATAAATTGATTCAAATTCTAAATAAAATTAATACTTTGATTAAAATTAAGTTTAAGTGATTTTAATTATCAAAATAATAAGAAAATTTACTAAAAGTATGGATGTCGTGTACGGACTTCAACAGTCTCAAGATAACTACATTTGTAAGTAGTTTGTATAAATATGTCTTTAATTCCTATTATTTTCAAGTAAATTAACTTTCAGTTTGATAGATTTTTTTGACTTTAGAATCTTAGCAAAATAGATTTTTGTGTCTGTTTGCTTAAAGAAAAGTAAAAATCACTTTTAATAAAAAAAATAAAAATCACTTTTAATAATCGAAAATTTTTTTTTTAGTAAAAAAAATAGACGTATAAAAATTAATAAATATTTTATTTATAGTGTGTCCTTTCTGCTGCATTTATGTTTTTGAATATTGTGCCATTCACGGATCTCCTCTGGTTATACCAGATACTGAGGTATGTGTAACAAGTACAGCTACATTTACGACCTTTGGGCGACCTAGGACCGATACTTGTTGGAAAAATTATTAATAATATTTTAAATATAATTTATAATATAAAATATTATTGACCCTATTATCCGCAGATCCATCACGATACGTCTCACTGTTACGTTGACAATCATACGAGTAGATTCCAATTTCAGTCATATAGTGTGAACACGTACTAAATAATTATTTATAGTTATACATTATAACATATAATAACTTAAAAATTGAGAATTTATACTCGCATAGAAAAATTTATACATTTGATGTCGGTTTTAAATTCATGTGAAATTTCAATATATTAAAAGGTTTCCAAATCACATCTGCCTCATACTCTTCCTCACGCTGCGCTCACTTTACCAGATTTGTTCCTGCACTATTCACTTTCTTCTATACCAGGTACAGTTTTATATAAATATTTTATAAGATTCACGCTTTATTTCATTTTCGCTCTAATGTCAAGGCATATCGCGGCGTTGAGTTCCGCCATTCAAAACGTAATGCGTCCAGAATTTGGCGGAAAATGGGGAAGTATCCTAATGGAGGGGTAGTGTCATAAAACTAAATTCCCAGGTTCCTACTGCCTACTCTGTTATGTACGGTATACAGCGAGAAACTAAAAAAAAAACATTGTATTAGGGCCCTCGCGTCTGACTGTAAACGCCTGTCTACACGCCGCGCTTTGCGCGAAAAAATGAAAATTTTAAATATTCAATCCTCTCGAGCGGGAATTGAACCCACAACTTGTCACGCTTATAGTCCCACGCTTGTGGCCCCTCGAAACCACTGGCCTCAAGTGTTGGTGCCAATATATATCAATGTATGAAAAATTAAAAAAAAACAAGTCTTTTTTTTCTTCCTTTTTAATTGTATCTATCTATAAATAAATTATGGAAAATACTCTATTAGTAATATTTGATCTGAAAATTGCACAAGATTCGCTGGGAAATAGGAAATTGCGGACGTAATACTAATGATTGTAATGATTGAGGGTATGTAAGTAATCCATTTCTATGTAGGTTTTTTTTTACTAAATAGTAAGAAAATAATTTATAGATTAATTATAACATATTAATCAAGAGGCCGTCGTGGCTTAGGGGCACAAGGGTGCGATCTTAACGCGACGCTTGTGGGTTCGATCCCTACTCGAGGGAATGAATTATTATTTATTAATATTTTCATCACTTCGCTCTGGCACCAAAGCAAACGCCCGGCGTTAACTGACTGTCTCTAAAAATTCGCCGGTAAGTGGGGACTACCAGAGTGTCTCAACACTACGTATCCTCTGCCTACCCTGCAGATTTAATTTAATTTTAATTTATTATCTTAATATTTCCTACAGGCGCTGGTCTAGGGGTGTTTAGTTCCAAAGCGGTACCACTAAATGTCCGCTTCGGACCGTACCGCGGGAGATTTGTGAACGATGTGACGTCCACGTACTGTTGGCAGGTGGACTATGTTTTACATATTATTTTTGTGTTGGAGAATAACACTGTTATTTACATATTCTATAGGTTCATTAGGTTTTGTATTATTAATGATTCCAATCCAAAAATATATTAATACTAAAAATTCAAAAATAGTAATTACGACTTTTTACTATTTAATATTTACGTTCCCTCGTTCTGGTGCTGAGGCAAAGTGTGGTATTGGCACTCAACACGCAATGCCTCTAGAATTCGGCGGAAAGTAGAGAGCGGAGTGTTTTGACACTAGGATCTCTCTACCTACGTTGCTACATGCAAGATACAGCGTGAAGCTGAATAAAAAAATAACTTAAAAAATATTTAACGAACAGGTATTCTTGGATAAAAAGCCAGCCTACGTCATAGATGCTTCAGATGAAAATAATTCAAATTGGATGCGATATATAAATTGCTCTCGAAACTTCCAAGAACAGAACCTTGTGGCATACCAACATAAGGGACAAATTTATTACAGGTAATTCCGCGTGCTATCCACGATAGCTATATATATGATTAGGGCTATATATGATTTAGGAATGATTGATATTTTGTATCTATCTGTCGATATTTTTAAACATTTTAAAGTGGTGGTGGTTCGGTCGACTTAAAAGCCGTCGTCCAGTGGAGCAGCATGTCCAGCTGTTTAAGTTCAATGATCGTGGGCCCGATCCCATTTAAAATATGAAATAATTATTTTCATTTTCCTACTCTGGCAAGACACAAGAAGTGAAACATGGGATTCAAAACCACACAATATCTTAAGAGATAATCCGGAGGGAAAACGGCGAGTGAAAGTGACCTATACTACCTATACTATTGTATTTTTTATTACATACACTTTATACTTTTCATCATCTTTAACAGGACTATCAAGCATATAGAGCCCTTCACTGAACTTCTAGTTTTTTATGGCTGTGAATTTGCACAGTTGCTCGGCATCGATTTGGGAAAATATAACAGAGAATATTTACCATTAGGTAAATATTGTAAATTATATTAAAATCTATATAAATTATCTAAATATATATATATATATATATATTTTTATTAAATTTATAGTCAATAACGAAAGCAACAATGAAGATTTTTTATCGAACAGAAATGAAAATGTATATCCAATACCAAATGGAATTTCAACAGAAGCTCAACCAAATATCGAATGTCATAAAGCTGAAATAGAAAAGAATAAAAACTTATCCGCAGAAGAAACAAGAAGTCAAACACACAATCTAGAAGATTCTATCGAGATTGAACGCGCAGGAACGAGCAACTCTGATACACAAGAAAAACTTAAGGAATTTTTAATAAAATATCTAGTATGTGATATATGCGATAAAAAATTTAAATATATGACTGATTTGACACGACATATACTAAATCATCCAAAAAATATATTCATTTGTGATTCTTGTGGCTTCAAAACAATTTATAAAGGCAACTTACAAAGACATATTAACGCTAAACACACAAAACAAACTATCTATAAGTGTTCCTACTGCGAATTTAAGTCAGCTTATAATATGTCAATAAATTTACATATTAGTTCAAAACATTCAAAAATTTTTGTTTACGAATGTTCTATTTGTGAATACAAAACGAACTAATAACACAAATTTTAAAGACCATTTAAATGCAAAGCACACTAAAACAAAATGCTATGGTTGCAATTATTGTAATTTTACATCATATTATAGGAGTGCTTTAGGGTCTCACATCAGAAATATACATAAAAAACAAAATTAACACAAAAGTGTAGTAAGAAATAAAAATATTTGAATATTAATTAAACCAATAAAGCATTGAAAATGTTTTATTTTTATATAATAGATATAGGTATTTTGTGGTTTTTTAAAGACAACTTGTGTTACGTAACGCCTATTTAGGGCTGAGGTCGTCGTAGTGCATCATGAGTGTCTAAGTTGTGTTGTGGGTTCGATTCCCATTGGTAGGAATGAATTGAATTATTATTTTCATTTCCTCGCTCTGGTGACAAGACGAGACGAGTGGGATTCGAATCCACAATCTGTCACGTTTTACAGTCACACGCTTATACCTTACGATTGACCTCTATATATGATATTGTTTCTTGCATATATTGTATTTTTTTTACTAGAAAGTAAGTAAGCATGTATTTTTGTTTGATATAAATAAATATATTATAATTGTTTTTTTTATGTCTTAAATAGTGTAAAATAAACATATTAGGCCAGTCGTGGCGCAGTGGCACAAAGTGTGACTGTAAAACCGGCTGGTTGTGGGTTCGATCCCCACTCGAGGAGATGAAATATTTACTTAAATTTATATTTCCATTTTTTCGCTCTGGTGTCGAGGCTAGACGCGGCGTTGAGCTCTGCCACTCAACACGCAATGCCTAGAATTCGGCAGAAAGTGGAGAACGGAGTGTCTTAACACAAAGGTTTTCTCTGCCTATCCTGCTGTGTGCGGGATATAGCGTGAAGCTAATTAATATATTTTTTTAAACATATTACAAATAAATATAAAATAATAATCTTAACATCAGGTTCCCTCTGCATACTCAATCTCAAAAACTATTTTCAAACAATATATTTATTTCAATTTAAATTGCAAAAAAAAATATATTTATTTTATAAAACTGTGGTTTCATTTGATGTGGTGCTGACAAAAACACTCTGTATATAAAGTTTTTTGTAATAAAAGACTTAACAAATGATATAACAGTTTAATACATAGCAAATACACAAAACAAAAAAAAATATTATAATTATAAGAAAAAAAAAAAACTAAATCCACGGCTCCCAGCCAGATCTGGTAACACTCAATATCCTTTGATCAGTGCTTTGCCGGAACAAACTTGACACCTGTAATAGTAAAAGAAAATTAATAAGAAAATAAAACCGCTTCACTTAAAAAAATAAATAGCTTCACGCTGTACCCTGCAAATTATAGATTGCAACTTAACTGATTAAAAAAAACTAAACGCCTTCTAATACTATACATGTTACCCGAAAATGCGTGCATACCGAAAACTACTGAACCAATTATAATAAAGCTCACTTCACAAGAATTATTCACTTCGTTGGTGGAAAATACTATATTTCATTTAAAAAAAGATCACCTAAAAAACCGTTTAATTTCCGACAATTTTATTTACATATCCACAAATACTTGCGTAACTTAGTACACACACTTGGACACAAATATTATTCAAATTCAACACTATCATATACAAGTACATATCAACTAATATGATCTTCTTTCTTTGAGGTCGGTTAAACATTATAATACAACGATTACCTCACGTGTTGTGGGTTCGATTCTCACTATATATTTTCATATTCTCATTCCGACAAAACACGGCATTGAATTCGACCGGTAGATACGCAGTATTGATTAGTACTGAGCAGTGCATTAAGAACGGAGTGTCATACGATAGATTCCCGCTGTATCACGCATATAGCAGAGTGCCCACTCTGGTATATGCGTGATACAGCGGGAAACTATATAAAAATTCAACATACCTGTTCTTCGATACTATATTCAGTTTTCTTTTCAAAATCCTTAAACACTTCCTTCAATAACTCTATATATTTTTCTTTATTCGGCATTTTGGAAACTGATAGTCTTTCTATAGTACAGTTGAAACTTAATTCCTTTCCTTTTATTGTATTTTGTATCTGATTGAACTAGAATTATATATATATTTTATTAAATAGTTTTGGTATAAATTTTGTTATAATATATATATTTTATTAAATAATTTTATATATAGCTACGTCAAACTTGGAAACCTAGACATTTCGTTCACAAGAAAAAATGAAAATATTATATACTTCATTCCACTGAGTGGGAATCGAACCCACAAATATCGCATTGCACGATACCCATTCGATACATCGGCCCCAAATAATTTCAGTTTAAAATAAAATGAATAAATCAAATCAGTTTCACGCTCTATCTCGCACACAGCGAGGTAGGCACAGAATCCAGTGTTAAGATACTCGGAATTCCACGCTGCACTTTGCCTCGACACCAGAGCGAAGAAATGGAAATATAAATTTAAACAAATATATCATCTCCTCGAGAGGGGATTGAACCAACAATCTATCGGTTTTACAGTCACACTTTGTGCCCCTGCGCCACGACTGGCCTCATTTATTATTAAAATATGTTTTGTTATCAATATAATTATGGTATAAAAGTATTGTAAGTTTTTTTTGAGACGTATTTTAAAAAATAAATAACGGTATATAAGGTAATGCCACCTTGAAATGCTAAAATATAATAATGTAAAAAATTTTACTAGATTGATATAAAATACAGTGCTGTCCATGAGTCGCATTGAAGCAAACTGTAGAGGTGCCAGATGTGATTTTAGGATGGTTTCTTACTTTTATTCATTTTCTTCCCTGATAGTGCGCAAACTCCGGGGAGGCCACGGCTCGTCAATCGTACTATAGATAGATAGATAAAGCCAATAAAAGCAAGTTACTACCTTTCCCGCATATTGTTCACCCATGTAGGCCAATGCGAGCGACAGGGACGGTGATATGAGGCGGTGCTCTTCACGCACTCGCGACATCTTGGACTGTACACGAGCCTCCAACACTAAGACACATATTCAAATTGAACATATTGTATAATATTTGAAAGTATGATATAAAGTACCAGCCACCACTCGGTGTTGTAGGCTTGAACTACACAACTATTTTTTTTAATTGTATTTAAGAAAAAAAGTATTTAATAATTTTTATTTATTTTTAAATGTCCCACTGAGGAGTAAAAATGAAAGGTTTGTATTCTAAATGACATTAAGTAATGATAAGACACTATAAAAATATTAAAAACCAACCTTGTGTATCGCAAACAGCGAGCACGTTCCTCGTGAGCCTCGCGGGCGGTATGTCGCCGCCATCTTGCAAGATGGCGTCGCAGTCCACGTGACACGCGCCGCCGTCTTCCATACTGTACATCATATTCTCCAAATGGCGGTCGTCTAACTCTGTAAACAAAAGAGTTTCGAGAAAATTACATTTAAAAATATTCGTTTAATTTTTTTTAGTTTAAAAAATAAGCAGCCATTTTTTTGCTTTTATTTATTTTACATGCATATATGCAGGAGCAATAATATATTTTTTCGTATATCTTCCACGTACACACAATGACAATTTATTATTAGCGATTAATTTTTTTTTAGATTTACATGAATCCAAGAACTACATTACAATAAAAATAAATGATGTTAGTACATATTTATGAACTAGTATTTACATCGACAAAAAAATAAAAACAACAGTTAGGTAATTAAAAAATATATTTACCAAAGATGTAACTAAAGAGGGTCATGTCACTAACAGACTCGAGAAAGTTCTTCTTCTTATTTAAGAAATCCTCTACGGTTATCGCAGTTTCTTCAATGGCGTGTCTAAAATAATGATAATAATTATTAAGAATGTGTGTATGACTTTTTAAAAAAAATCACCTTTCTTCTATATAAAACTCAAATGTTACTCCACATTTAAAAAAATATTCTTTTAGAAAACGTATATAATATTTAAAGAGCCGACGGCTCGAAATCGCGCAACAGACACGGAAAAAACGCTATTTTAAATGTTAAAGTTGGCGCAACACCACAGGGTAATTTTAAATTTACTAACAAGCTCTTAGTGTTCGTGTCAGTTCTTCATACAAATTAATATCAATAGATTTTTTGTTCATATCAACGAAAAATGCTGTTTACAATTTTACTAACGCATACCTAAGAGTTAGATTGTTAATGTATATTTTAAATTAACAAGGCAAAAGATTCATAAAATTCACCAAAAAAAAAAATTATGGAAACGGAACATTCACCTACTTCGTATACCCATTACATTATTACTAATATATTACCTCAACATATTAGAAGGTAACTTTTCGCACAATCTCTGAAACTCCTCCAATGATTTCATTGTATCTAAAATTAATTCTTTATCACATGTCCTGTTACTGATATCCGGTATGTCTGAAAATAAGAATATTTCTATTTTATTGGAGCTTATCTACTTTATTGGAGCGGAACTCAACGCTGCGCTTTACTTTTATCTTAACTTAATGTTAGGGATATTAACGACATATTTATTATAATCATTCTCCCGAGTGAAAGTCGAACATACATTTGTTTTGTTTAAATAGTCTTATTTATATAGTTAATGTGAAACTTCGTGGGAATGGATGGATGGATGGATGTGATGGATAGCACGTATGTATAATTTATACATCACAATAACACATAGGTTACAATTTATGTAAATATCTTGTAGTATCCCGCTCAAAGAGGAAAGGGAAACTAGGCTTAAGAAACTCCCGTTTTATTAAGATAATATCGTTTCCGACTTTTCAGTAAATTCTGGAGGCATTGGGTGTTGAGTGGCGGAACTGAATCCCAAAAAATTTTGTATATTTTACTATAACAAGTTAAAGCGGGCGAAGCCGCGTTTGGGTCGCTAGTACATGTATATGCGTATACAATAATTTAATACCAATGTTGTTCTTGTCAGTGATCATTTTCCTGAACGGCTCGTAGTTTTCAAGATATTCGATAACACAGCACGTGTCGCTCAAGGGCTCTATCTGAAACACAAATAAAAGTTTTAATATGTAAATTATATGTAAATACTTAAGTCTGGTCAAAAATGCTGCCGCTAGACGTCGCTAGTGTGGTTGGAGGTCAAACACGTCGAACTAACCGCATGAAATGCTACCTTGTATTACGAATTTGATTTTGATTGAATTTAATAACATATAGATAAAATCAAATAAATCAGGTTCGCGCTGTATCCCCCGCACAAAGCTAGGTATGACAGGGTGAACTTAGTGTTAAGACAATTAGTTCCCCGCTTCTGGTCAAAGTCGAAGATATAGCGTATGTTAGTGACGGGAATCAACGTCACGCTTTTTGTTGTTACCCAGAGTGGCTAAATTATATTTACCTATTATATTTACTATCCGTCCTAGGAATCGAACCTACGACCCTTAGCGTGTACAGTGAGACTGTGCCACTTAGCCACGACGGCCTTTTTTACTAAAAATCTCGCATTACCGTTACTTACTCCTGCCTGAAGTAGGCAGTCTCTGTACCTTTATTTTAAATGTAATTTACTAAATTTCAGTTTAATATGTACAGGTAAAGAAAGAAAATTATAATCACTATTTGATATAATATTATTTATTAAAAAAATATGTATAATGACTTGTTTTTAACCAAACGTTTTAATTTTATTTCATTGAAATATTTTCGAAACAACGTTGTAGAAACTTAAAAACTACTTTTTTTATATTCAATTTAATTTATAATAAAAGTTTTGCTTTTATACAACAGTATTTATGGGGAGCTTATTGCGGATATTTTCGTTATTAATTCTACAGCTCTTTCTTTGGTTGATATCTCAGTAATGAGATCTACAGGTTTTCAACTATATTTGCATATTGATCTGTAAAGATTGAAACGAGGATTTGACAATATTTTAATTCTTTCCACTTTTTATCATTAGTTCACCAGCCGAAAATCTATATCGAGACGTCCTCGGCAAAGGCACATTGCAACATTGAGGCGTCGTAGTGTTCGTACGAAAAAGATGATCCCAGCAGTAAGATTTTATTTCGAGGGAAAAAGATAGCGCCTAGAATCATGTTGCATAATTTAAACGATGACTTTGGACTTGACGGCCACTTTTATTATAAGAGTAATTTTTTGTTGGAGTTTTAGTTATCAAGCAGTGACTGAGCCATATTTTTGTGAAAAGCTACCAAATATCAAGACGATACACAAGTGTATCAAGACACTATTCTTTAGAAGGTAGTTAAGCGCCTTAACAACAATATGTTTTATAAAAAAGAATGGTCCTTTCTGCAAAACTGTCATAAACCTAGACCTTTACCAAAGAAAGAGTGCGAGCTGCTGCTGTAATACAATAAATACTACGTACAATAAAAAAATGATGTTTTTCTTTGTACCCAATATTTATGGCAAGTTTAAGTATGTATGCTGGTATAAATTTATTAAATTTATTGTTCATATTCATATTATTAACTTACATTTACATATGTAAGTATAATTAATATTAAATAATGTATATAAATGATTATGACTATTTAGAGGAATAACTAGATTGTTTTATATCCACTCGCGGTCAACAAAACGTGACATTGAGTTCCCCCACTCAGTCTTCTCGTCTTGAATTCGGACTAAACGGGAAGAACGTAGAATCTTACCACTAGATATATTCTGCTATACAAATTATCAACTAATGTTACCCTGTACGAGTGTCGCAGTCCTAAGGCGTGGTTAAACGCCATCGCGGCGCAGTGCTCTCGAACCCGCGCCCCTCGCTTTATAATACAGCGCAGCCTCCTGCCGTTTGATAGACGACAAGTTAGTATGGCGGGGCGGTGGAGCGCGTTTGTCATTATTTGTATCTGAAATTAGAACAAAGAAATATGGACTATCGTGGCGCAGAGGCACTAGCGTGCGTGAATTCGATTCTCAATTGGGAATTCGTTTTTCCACTCTGGTGACGAGATGCAGTGCGGCGTTGAGTTCCAGCTATCATAGCGCAATGGGAATGGAGTGTTCTAGCACTACGTTCCCCCGTACTCCCTGCCTATCCTGTTACATGCGTGATACATGCGTTAATATTTTCATTTCTTCGCTGTTTTGCCAAGGCAAAACGCGGCGTTAAGTCCCGCCACTCAACACAGAATGCCTCCAAAATTCGGCGGAAAGCGGGTGGGAGCGGAGTTGATTAACCCTATGCCTACCCCGCTACATGCCGGATACAGGGTGAAGCTGATTATTATTTGTAATAATTATCATATACATATAAATATCTAAAGTAAACCTACCTTCTCGTCGAAGCTAACGACCGTCACTCCCCGCGGCAGTCGCAGCAGCGTGTTCAGAGCGTCACGCGTATCTTCCGTCTCTCTCGCACCCGCGAGGACGGAGCACGTCTGAGAGAGATAGACATATGCCCGCGATTGTTCACACTGAGATATAGTACTTGACAGTACCTCTCTTGTCTTTTCTTTATCTATAATAGAAACAGAAAGGAACCTTTGAGTACCCTATCCTACTAATATTATAAATGTGAAAGTTTGTAAAGATGTATGTGTTTTCCACTTTGTAGCAAAAAATACTTAATGGCTGTAGAAGAAACTTCTATTATAAATCAAAATTGCATACGGGCTACAATTTATGTAATGATTTTATGGTTTTTCATCTTCACGCTGTACACATATAGCACGGTAGGCAGAGGGAAACTAGGGTTAAGACTCGCCGTTCCCCACATACCTTTGCGCTTTGAATGGGCGAATTCAACGCCGCGCTTCGCGTTGTAGCCAGAGCGAAAAAATGAAAATATTAATAAATAATAATCAATAATCATTCCCCCGAGTTGGAAACAAATCCACAACCGTCGCGCTTACAGTGAAGCGCTTGTCCCGCTACGCTACGACGACCTCATATCATTTTGTTTTGATATAATCTATACATATAATTAAATTATTAAATTAACGTGTCTGTCCGTAATTTTAAAATACTGAATTGAAGTGCATAAGACGATATCCTCCGCCGCCTATACCTATTTTCTCCGTTTTCACCGACCGTATCCTAGTTTCTAATAATTGCTTACCTTCAAAGTTAATGCTGTACAAACTTCCTTTGAATTTATTCAATATTTGATAATCAGGACACAGTTGCGCTAAATCGTTTTCAAAAATTTCTTTTTTTAAAACATTCATTATTTGGTCGAATGATTCAAAATCTGAAAATGTTATATTATTAGCATCTTCACGCTGTAACCTGTATTATATACAGGATACAGCGTGAAGATGCTAGGGCGTGTAACGGGAACCTTGTGTTAAGATACTCCTTTCCACATTTTCCATTACATTAATAAATACAAATGTTTACAAAATTGAGATTCTCTTATGAGATTCGAACTCACTACCATTAGTATATTAAAAAAAATAGCTTCACGCTGCGTCCCGTACACAGCAGGGTAGGCAGAGGGAACCTATTTTAAGACACTCCGTCCCCCACTTTCTGCCGAATTTTAGAGGCATTGCGCGCCGCGCTTTGCCTCGATGCCAGAGTGAAGAAATGGAAATATAAATTTAAGTAAATATTTAATCTCCGCGAGTGGGGATCGAACCCACAACCAGTCGGTTTTACAGTCACATTTCCTGCCGCTGCTACACAATAATTTACCTCATATAAATCGATTGAGATCGTTGTGGCCGAGGTTAACAAAACGATTTCTACTTGGGGAATAAAATATTTGATGTTTTCATTTCTCCGCTCTGGTAATGAAGTGAAGTGCGGCGTTAAGTTCTGCCGCTCAACAAGCAAAGTCTCGAGAATTCGGTGGAAAGCGAGGAACGAAAGTGTCTTAATTGGAACGGTGTATCTTAAAACTCGATTACCAAGTTCCCGCTGCCTATCCCTTTAATGTGCGAGATACAGCGAGAGGCTAAAAAAACATTCATTTTTATTTATATAAAAAAATCTTACTATTAGCATTCAATAATCGTTGACAATAACTATACAACAAGTACTGCGGATCACCAATGAGTGCGAAGTGACGCTTCACTCTGTCCACTTTGTTTTCCTCCAAATATGCCCACAGAGAATGAGATCCGAGGAAAAGGTCTCGAGAACTTACCAACTGAGCAATAGAGATGTCGTCTAGATCATTTATTATTAAATACAACTGAAAGAAAAAAAACATATATTAGAAAACCGCCAAGAGTTGCGCAACCGCAAATTGTTGTTGTTATTGTTGTTTTTATATATTTAGAGTGCAATGACACTTTAAAGAAAGTTGAAAATATTAAAAATGCTAACAGTTCATTGATGGTTAAACAGGCTATTCAGTTATTTTCATTTTTGTATAACTAATACGAAATATCTTATTTGGGACATTAAAAGCAGTACGGTCGAAGAGTTGTGGCCGCTCTGAACTTGGGCTTTATGATCGTTTGCCGGAAGAGAAGAATATAATCAAAAGTAAGAAAAATATACAGCTATCTTCGGCTTTACTCTAATACAATATAATTGATTTGTTAGATTCACGCTGTATCCCGCACACAGCAAGCTAAGCCGAAATCTGGAGTCATTGGGTGTTGAGTGGCGGTACTCAACGCCGCGCTTTTCATCGATACCAGAGCGAAGAAATGAGCACATTAAATATTTCATTTCCTTGAATTGGATTTGAAACCAAAAGCTGTCGCGTTCACTGCGCCAAGACTGATGTCAATATAAACATATCTTACTATATATTATGTTTATGTTATTATATTTTTATATATATTATTTTATAAATGTGAGAGTTTGTGAAGCTGAGTAATATATATGTAATATAGCTTATACATCAGAATAACACAATTTATTAATAGATTTTGTATAATTTGACTATAATATAATAACTTTAAAATAAAAAAAAATTACCACATCAAGAATATATTCAGTTTCCGTTCCTAGAACCTTTCCAAAAGTTTTTACTTTGTTAATAATGATATTGGCTAGCAGTCTGCGCCTCCCGCCTAAGTTGAGCTGAACATATATCGATAAAACATTTGCCATTGCAAGGTAAATTGAATTTGCAAAAAATATGTATGTACCTAAAAATAAAAAAACATATATAAATGATATTTTCACAGATTTTACATTATTTCATATTTATTTTTGTTTTATTTGACTTTCGTTTTTTTGTTTTGTTTAGCTTCACGCCGTATCCCGTATATAACAGCGCAGAGGGAACCTGGTTTTGGGAGTCTCCGTTCCCCACGCACCACCCAACATTTGAGACATTGCGTGTTAATTGGCACTGTGCTTTGTCGTGTCATCAAAGCCCAGGAAAAAAGTGCCTCCAGGTGGAATTGAACCCACAACTATCTCGTTTACAGTAAAATAAAATATGAATTCACTTGAACGACAACTATACTTATTATTTTTAATTTAATACTTACCACAATAATTGTCATTTACAAAGTCACGCTGATCTAAGAATGTCATGAACTGAACACACATAGATTCTAAATGTTTTTTATAATTCGCCGACTTTTTAATTTTCTTAGATTTTTCGATTTTTTCCAAAATATCATCTATATGTGTTTTATTCAAACCTGTAATGTAAAATAGAGTTTCTTTAAGCTTTTCTTTATATCATGTATATAGCGGAGTAGTCAGAGGGAAGAGCGCCACGTCAGCCTCAACTTTAAAACTTAATAATAAATATAAATAATTTGACTCTCGCGATAATTCTCTGCTTTCTACTTTCCGTCTAATTACAACGAAATACAAGTTCAATTCGATTTCAAGAATAATTTTTTTAGCTTCGTGGGGTAGGTACGGGGTACGGAAAACTTCGTGTTATTAACGTTGCGTGTTGAGTGGCGGAATTCAACACCACTCTTATCTTGTAACGAATGAAAGTAATTTATCGAATAATCGAACCCACATATGTCGGGTCGCTGTCGTTTATATAGCCTCTGAAAATAGTTATAATTAAAGAATAAACAAAACTAATATATGTGTATATATATATATATATATATACATACATATATATATATATATATATATATATATATATATATATATATATATATATATATATATATATATATATATATATATATATTATTATTATTTATGTATTTGTTAGCGTACTCGTGTAAAAGAGGGTAGATTTAGGTAATAATTATAAGAGCAGTAGAATTGTGTCAATCGGGGCACAGTTGCGTGTAAGTGAAGGAAACTAGTGTGAAGTATTGTTAGTAGGTGATACATATCACCTATTGCAATTACGTGGTATCCCTTTAAAAACATATAGACGATGTGTGTATTTACCGTGTATTTTACCGCTTTAAAAGTATAATCGCTTCCGATTTCTTACAATATATTATTTAAAGATAAATAAATTAAAACGACGATACATATATACAGAGTGCTTTTGTCTTTTCCACTTTAAATCAAAGTACAGATTTTGCGTGTGTTTAGTTGTGGTTTTTTCTAACAAAATAAATAATAAAATTATCGTTGTAAAATAAAACGCCATTTGTTATGACTGACGCACACACACACACACACACACGCACGCACGCACGCAAGCACGCACGCACGCACGCACGCACGCACGCACGCACGCACGCACGCACGCACGCACGCACGCACGCACGCACGCACGCACGCACGCACGCACGCACGCACGCACGCACGCACGCACGCACACACACACATACACACACACACACACACACACACACACACACACACACACACACACACACCCGGGGCAGAGGTGTACTGCTACCGGGCGCGTCCCCACGTGCGGATTGGGGAAGTCCCGAGGTCGCATGATGCGACATAGGGTAGGGGTGAAATAAAATAGCCCCCGCGGACAAAACACAACCTCAATGTCAAGGTCTAGCGTGCCGAGGACTGGAAGGCGTCGAGGTATAGTGACGTCGCAAGCGCTTCCCTGAGATACCAGGTCCATTCTCAGGCGTATTTAGTGGCCTTACTCCGGCAACCGGGGCTCTGCCGGAGCGGACTGTTTATTTCCCTAGGTTCTCGTGGGAACTGTATGGATAGTAAAATAAAAAACAACACAAAAAATTATGAGAAGGGAGTAGAGAAGGCGCTTGAACGCCACGAACAACTTATCAGTGGCCTGGCAGACTTTATAAAAGGCAAAATGAACGTGCACGGAGAAATCCGCAAATACGTAGCCTCGCTAGGCACCTCATTTAAAGGAATTATCGAAGAAATGGAGACCCAAAATCGTCCAATCTCCACAATAGAAGTCCAAACCTCCACAATTGAAGTCCAAACCTCGCCGTCACTTTTAAGAACGTACTCTGAGACGACAGCAAAGGATACCGAAGTGGATGAGAGTAATGTAGTCGTAACGCCAAGAAACAGGAAAGCTCGCAAAGCTAAGAGAAAAGAGCACACCTCGCCTGAAGAACCGACCAGGGTTACAAAAATTAGAAGAAAGGAGACAGAGAGAAATCCGATGAACGTGGATCCAATTGCTGAATCGGAATGGAAAGAAGTTAAAAAGAAAACAAGCTGGAAGAAGGGAACAGCCAAAAAAGAAAGGGCTAATGCGCTTATAATTAAGCCAAGAGAGAAGGAGCAATACGCTGAGATATTAAAACGGGTAAAACAAGATCCATCAGCAAACCAAATTAGTCAGTGTGTTGACAAAATCCGAAGAACTACTACAGGAGATGTGCTTCTTATACTAACAAGAAAGGACACGGATAAAGCCCCAGAACTGAAGAAAGCTATAACTGATCTACTCGGCCACGAAGCAACAGTTGTAAGCAAAGTACCCGAACAAGACCTGGAAATCAAAGACCTCGAAGAAACAACAACAAGGTTGGAAATTGTAGAAGCAATCCGGAAGGCATCTGGTGAAGGTTGTGAAGTCACTCTTGATGCCATTAGAAACATGCGAAATGCTTACGGAGGAACTATCACCGCATCTGTGAGATTACAATCCAGGATAGCCCAAAAAATCCTTGAGTATGGAAAAATTAAGATAGGCTGGGTCAACTGTCGAGTTAGAAGTGCGCAAAGACCAACTAAATGCTTCCGATGCTGGCATTATGGCCACCTCGCTAATAAATGTACCAACAATTTGGATAAAACTAAATGCTGTATTAAATGCGGAGAAGGTGGCCACAAAATTGCCGAATGTGTAAATGAAGCCAAATGTGTTATCTGTTTGGAGACAGGGGACACAGAGAATTACACACATGTGGCAGGCTCTGGAAAATGCCCGGTATTCAGAAAAGCACAACAGGAGGTTAAAAAATCGGGGCAATGCTTAAGGTAATGCAAATTAATCTAAACCATTGTGAGGCTGCACATGACCTACTAATGCAGTCAGCACGGGAACTGAAACTAGACATGATATTGATCTCAGAGCCTTACAAGCATCTGGATAGTGCATCATGGATTTCTAGCGAAGATGGGAAAGTGGCTATATGGGTCTGCGGTTCAAACTCTTTTCAAAGTACGATTAAGAAAACTAACAGCGGATTTGTAAAAGCCAAAGTAAATGGGATACACTTCTACAGTTGTTACGCACCACCGAGCCAATCCCTTGACGAATTCAACGTCCTCCTTGACGCTCTAGTAGAAGACGTACAAAATAGCTTCCCAGTTGCAATAGCAGGGGATTTTAACGCATGGGCGACTGACTGGGGTAGTAAAACCCCGAATGCCAAAGGATGCGCACTGGTAGAGGCAATGTCTACTATAGACGTAGTCTTATTGAATACCGGTGATAAACCTACATTTGTTAGAGGTGAAGCAAGCTCAATTGTCGATGTAACATTCGTAAGCAGCATCCTTGCAAAAAGAAACATCTCTTGGAACGTTGCCGAAGTTTATACGGGTAGTGATCATCAGGCTTTATGCTGGGAGGTGCCCAGCCACCAAGCTAAGCGTCGCAAAGTGGCAATAAAGCCGATCGATCGAGGATGGAGGGTCAGCACATTTGATCCCGAGCTATTCAAGCTGGCACTAGATGATCATCATCCTTCCCAATTAAACAATCCATCAGAAAAAGCCTCGGACATTATTAAAAAGGTAACCTCTGCCTGTGACGCAACAATGTCAAGGAGACGAAATAAGAAACTGTTACCACCCGTTTACTGGTGGAATGACAATATTGCTCATCTGCGGAAAAAATGTATTCGCACCAGAAGGCGCTCTCAAAGATGCAGAAAGACACCACATTTTGAGCAGCTATATAAAATATACAAAGAGGCACGCTCAATGTTAAACAAAGCAATTAAAGAGAGTAAAAGGAGCCTGTGGACTAAAATGCTGGAAGATGTAGAAGGTGATCCTTGGGGTCGACCTTATAAAGTAGTTATGAAAAAACTACAAAACCACCGTATATTAACCCCAACGGACCCGATTGTGATGAAAGAAATAGTAACAGTTCTTTTCCCACAACAAGTAAAAGTTAAATATAGCATGGTCCTGCATCCTAACGAGTTCATACCTCCGGTGTCGCAAAAAGAGGTAATGGATGCTTGTAATAGGATAGAAAATACTAAAGCGCCTGGATTAGACGGCATCCCCAATGTAGCGTTGAAACAAGCAATAAAAACGATGCCTAATATTTTCGTAGACACCTACAATACTTGCCTCCAAAAAAGTACATTCCCGACAATCTGGAAACGACAAAGGCTGGTGCTCCTCCCTAAAACGAACAGACCTCTAAACGACCCATCATCATATCGCCCCTTGTGTATGCTTGATACAGCGGGAAAGATATTGGAGAGAATAATTCACGGAAGAATAGAGAAGGTGATTGAACCGCTTCTCTCAAAATATCAATACGGGTTTAGAAAAGGGAAATCCACCATAGACGCTGTTGATCTGGTGTTGAATACTGCTAGGAGGGCAATAGCAGGGACTAGATGGAAGAGAGGCCCTAAGAAGTACTGCCTCGTCGCAACCCTTGACATTAAAAATGCATTCAATACAGTAAAATGGGATACCATAATGAATTCACTATTAAAAATGAAGGTGCCAGCTTACCTACGCAACATTATATCCAGCTACTTCACCGACAGGGTACTCATATATAATACGGACGATGGACCAAAAAAATACACAATTACTGGGGGAGTACCACAAGGCTCCGTGCTAGGTCCCCTCTTATGGAATGTTATGTATGACGGATTGCTCAAGTGTGAAGTCCCGTGCGAAGCCAGACTGGTTGCATTTGCCGACGATCTAGCAGTGGTCGTGGTAGCCAAACACTTGGAAGAGGTGAATTGGACCTTCGATAAAACTTTCCAAATAATTAGACGCTGGATGGACCTAGCTGGACTACAGCTAGCGGAACATAAAACGGAGGCCGTACTGATCACCAGCAGGAAACAAATAGAAACAACTACACTCAGAGTCGGCAACTACAAGATTACGACGCAGCCGTACATTCGTTACCTGGGTATAATGATTGATTCGCGTATTAACCTCCAAAAACATGTAAAACATGCTGCGGCGAAGGGAGCAGTAGTCTCGAAAACCTTGGCACGGCTTATGCCCAACGTCGGAGGGCCTAAGCAAAACAGAAGAAGGCTATTAGCATCAGTAGTGACATCAGTGCTCCTGTATGGAGCTCCACTCTGGGCTGATGCACTAAAAAAACAAGTAGCAAGACGCAAGATGGGCTCAGTGTATAGAATGAGTGCACTCCGAGTAGCTAGCGCTTTTCGTACCGTCTCTATGGAAGCGGTGTGTGTGATCTCCGGGATGGTTCCTCTAGAAATACTGACTGAGGAACGAATGAATCTGTACAAAAAGGCTAACACCGACCTTCCCTTGAAAGAGGTAAAAAATAATGAAAGACGGAAGAGCATTGAGAGATGGCAACTGATGTGGGACACCTCAAACAAAGGAAGATGGACCTATCGTCTCATACCGAAGATCGAACCATGGTTCAACCGCAAGCATGGTGAGACAAACTACTATCTCACCCAGATGCTTTCTGGTCATGGCTGCTACCGAGATTACTTACACCGCTTTAAACACGAGGATGCCCCGGAATGCCCCAGATGCAGTGGTATGCCCGAAAACGCTGAGCATGTATTCTTCGAATGTCCAACCTACAAAGAAGCCCGAGATGTCTGGCATGCTAAAGTTGGCAGGCAGGTATACCCTGAGAACATAGTCGAAATAATGCTTTCAGGTATATCAAACTGGGAAGCGACAAGTGAATTCGCACAGAATGTCTTAAAAGATTTACGTAGGAAAGAACAGGCACGGAAAGAGAAATGAATAAAAATCCATCAAGAGATAGCCTTTGCTAATCGTCCCCCCGTGAAGTAATGCCTCGCGGCCATGCCACGGGGAGTTGGACGTTAAGAAGTCTGAGGGTTTTTTAGTCGGTAGAGGCCAATTCAGGCGAGTCCGACATACGGGGTCACTAATAGACTAGACCTTATGATACAGAAGCGTATTTTTCCCTCGAAGAAAAAAAAAAAAAAAAAAAAAAACACACACACACACACACACACACACACACACACACACACACACACACACACACACACGCGTGTGCGAGTTGTTTCCATTTATTATAGAAAATAGATAATTGCGTACAATAGAACGAGATATCCCTTTTAATACATACATTTTAGGTCACGTCTGACTTGCATCGTCACTAAGTCCATTTTGATAATGTTTTCGTCTGACGACATTCTTAGAAACAGAGGTGCATGCTTATCTGAAATATAAAGATAAAATATAAATTACATAGGCCTAAGGCCAGTCGTGGCTTAGAGCCACAAAGTGTGACTGCAAAATTGACTGGTTGTGCGTTCGATTCCCACGCAAGGAAATGTAATAACTATCTAAATTTATATTTACATTTCTTGGTTCCTTTTTATATATAGGCATAAATATTATTTTAATTATATTAATTAAATAACGTTAATTTAAGAAAGTGAAAGAAGCCGCAGTTGAAATTCATTTAAAGACAGTGCCTTGGACGGTCTCCAAGAGACGCGGAGTCCAATCCCACTATATCTAAAAGTGTTTTTCTTTCCAATGTGTTAAACACAAATATAAGAATTATAATTAATTCCATTGCTCTGAACTGACAGTACAAAGCGCGGCGTTGAGCTCCGCCACACAACACTGGCTAAAAACTCACCTGCAATATCTAAAGCACTTTGGAGGCCATCTATATTGTTCTTTTCTGAAGCTATAGATCTAAGCGCATTCAGTTTTAAATATAACCATTGCAGCATCTCACTTTCATATAAGTCACTGAAAAAATATGTTAAAATAAAGGACCTCGTGTCGCAATGGCACTGGCATTGCCACATACAAGGGGCATGGATTCGATTCTCGTTCAAGGAAATTAACTATTTATTTTTTATCATTTTCCTCGCTGTGGTAACAAACAGCGCGGCGTTGACTTCCGCCATTCAACACGCAAGTTTTCAAAAAAGTCTGCAGCGCGTGAGCAACGCAGTATGACTACTTTGCTGTATGCTGTACTCTGTTATATGTAAGCGCAAAGCAAGGATAACAATATGTACATTCAATTAGACAATTCCGACATTTTTTTTCAGCTTCACGCTGTATCCCGCCTGCCCAACAAGGATGCCTAACCGGGAGCCTAGATGATACGCTGGGCTCTCCATTTTACGCTGAATTCTGGGGGCACTGGTTGTTTAGTAGCGGAATTGAACGCCGTTCTTTGCCTCGACACCAGAGGGAAGAAATCATATTGTTTTTTAATAAGCGGTCTGCCAAAAATAACATAACGATTTCGGCGTCCCTGAGATGGAGTTAGCTGGTTTGCCAGTTATGATATCAGAAACACTCACGTGGTGGTCTTGCAGCAGTGCAGTACTTGCTCGTGTATCGCCGTCTCGCTCGCGCGCGCGCACCACGCCGCCGCGTGCGAGCGAGACAGCGCACACGCCTCCTCGCCCAACAAGGGCGACAGGGAAGAGAGATACACCGATCTGGAATAAGGTTTTATAAAGTGTTTAGGATGTTGTGAGGCGACGTGCAATTGTACACGCGACGGTTGTGGGTTCGATTTCCATGATATATTCATTATTTAATTTTCCTCGTTCTGGTTACGAGGCAAATCGCGACTTTGAATTCCGCAACTCAACACACAATGTTTCGAGAGTTACAACGGATACGTGAAGCTAATAAAATTAAAAGTTGTAGAGAACAGAATGTTTCAACAATGTTATGTAGTTACGTACCTCATCATGATTCTCGCCGCCCAGCGCGCTAAGCAATCCGACGGCTGTATATCGCTCAATACAATTTCTTTTGTTTGTAAACCGTTTCTTATCTCGTTCCAAGTAGAAATCTCCGCCACCTAAACAAAGTGATAAACTTGGTAAGTAAGGAAGTGCCCGCCGCCCACGACCCCGTGGAACAAATCCAGAGGAGTTACAGGCGCGTGGACTGGCTGAACTCAATGCTGCGTTTTGTCTCGTTACCAAGCGAGTAAATGAAAATATTTCACTTCCCTGAGTGGAAATTGAACCCACAACCATCGTGTTTATACTCAGACGATATGCCGTTGTGCCACGACGGTGTCATAATCTTTTGAAATGTCACAAGCATCTAAATTTCTTTACATATGTATATATAATTTTAAATATCAGAATAGAAAAATACTTACAACTGACAAATCAAAATAGTTTCTCGGCGGTTTATAAACGTCGTACGGAACATCGACGCTGTTGTCATTTTTGTATGTAGATATCATTGCGTTCAACCACATTGGTGCTGAAAGTTAAGTAAATAGATTTATTTTTTTCTTACTAGGAACTCAAACGCGACTTTGCCCGCTTATGTTTATTGTTATATTATCGCCAAAATTATATAATATAATTAAATGCATCGTAGCCTATATTTCATCATGGTGTATAAGTTCTGTTGTTGTAAAGTTTTATTTAAATCCGTTCAGTAGTTATTGCATGAAAGTGAAACAAACATTCATCTTCGCCAACTTTATATTATATGATTAAATAATCTCTGAGAACAAGTGGTTCATATCATTTGATAGCCTTGTCTAAATTATTAACTTTATATAATTACTTAAACCAGGCGCAGAAGTCGATAATTTTTTTTCTCAACTTCATGATTGTACACCGTATAAAATAATAGTTTTTTTTTATTTGGCTGAAACTTTACTTTTTAATGTATAGATGTATTCAAAATGATAATGTAATAGGTAAGTTAATACATTGAAGACGAAAGTAACTCAGATTAGTATATAAATAATTATGTAGTCGAAGCGGGCGAAGCCGCGAGCAGGTCGCTAGTCTCTTCGGAATTCTTTCCCAAGGGCCCAATATAATTTAATATCATTTTAATTATTATAACAATTATACTTTTCAACAATGTATATAGATACACAATATTTTATTGTGTGATATTTTTGATGGGAACTTAAGTGTTTATGGAAGGATAGGGAGTTTGGCATATGGAAGACATAAACAATTTGATATAGTTCCCTACAACGTACATTATATTATAAGCGTGTAAACAAATAAACATATAAAAAAAAGCAAAAAATATTTCATTACATTTACAGTCACACGCACTCCCAATGTTCTGTGATGGCGTAATTTACCTTGGAACTGTTCTTCAATAATAATTTTTCTTAAATTTTCTGTAGTGGTCCAAAGGCATGGAAGTTCATCTTTAACGGTTTTCTTTTGTCGTAATGTCAAGTCACTCCAGTTGGATAGTTTACCAAATGAAGTCACTAAATCTGTAACAAAAGTTATAAGTTATTTTGCTGACCCACCAGCGGCTTCGCCCGCTTAAGCTTATTGTTATAATATAGCCTAATTATACAAAATGCTTACATAAATTGTGATATTTTGGTGTATACGCTATATACTCTCACTTCAATCTGTTCCGTACTTTTTGCGCGAAAGTGGAACAAACATCTAATAAACTTTATCGTGTGTTAAAGTTTCAAATCAAGTATATTCTTTTTTTAGATTTACGCTGTAGTAAAACTAAAATGTAATAATAATAGGGCATGCAGGGGGAACCTAGTGTTAAGACACTCCTTTCTCAGCTTTTTGATCAAATTAAAGATATTTCGTTGAGGGCATTGTGTTAAATAGTGAAATTCATCGCCACGATTGCGCCCAAATTGAGAAACGATAAAAATATATATATAAAATTGCGTTCTAAATATGAACAAACCTTCTATGGAAAATTTTGTAGAAACTTCAGGCATATTTTCATCGTAACACAAGTGTAATCTGAAATGTAATCATATTGTAGAATAATAAAAAAAAACTGTATAACTAAAACCAAATATCGTTCCGTTTCAATATTAATTGAACTATAGATATGTCACACATTTAGGGCAACTATGAACGAATTAATTAAATTTTATTAAAAAAAAACTACTATCAAAAAGTGCAAATACGTCATTGTTGCACCAGATGAGCGACGTGTGTATGTCTCACCCTAAAGTGAACTGCTCGGGGCCTTCATTATATAATTTATATTCTTCATACAATAATTTAGTTAAATGCTCAATGTCGGTGTCTTTTGTTTGTTGCATTAGATCACTTATAGCGTTGTGTAGGCTGAAATATTAAATAATACTAATATTATTTATTTAAATAAAGTGAGAAAGAGATAAGAAATAAAACAGGATACTTTATGTTAAGCTGTGAGCAAAATAAAAATTGTATAGCTTGCACTCCCTCCAAGGTGGGTAGAGGGAACCTAGTGTTTATGCACTCCGATTCCCAAGTTCTGTCCAACTATTGAGAAAATGCGTGTTGAGTGGCGGAGCTCAACGTCGCGCTTTGTCTTGTGACTAAACCAAAAAGGAATTCAAAATTAATTCTTAAAACTCTCCTGAGGGGGAATCCAACTCAGAAATGTCGTGTTAACAATCAGACGCTGTCACACCGTGTCTATGTCTCCCCGCTATATGCAGTATACAGCGTGAAGCTAAAAAAATGTTGTGTTAAATATACCGTTCACATCGCCATACATCAGCTGCTCTAACAACTTCCAAAGCCCAAGGCGTCGGAACGAGAAGCAAGTCCACAATATCATCATCCATGAAATCGAACTCGGGACTTTTCGGATACACTTGCAACAGCTGCAATGTGAGAGATAAAGCCACCTGAGGATTTTTCTGAAAACGAAGAAATTTTGGATTTACATTCTTTTACTATTTATAGCTCCACGCTATAGCCCGCAAATAGCAGGGTAAACAGAGGGGATTTAATGTTTAGGCACTCCATTAAAAAAACCAATTAAAACAATTCCTTCTTTCGAGTTAAGATCGAACCCGCAACTAGCTGTTCCATAGCGACTCGACGGCATCATATTTCATCTTAATTTAGTACAATAAAGTATATACTAATACTATATAGTGATTTCTCAAATATTGCCTTTTTCTGAATTAAGTCTCGGACATTATGTTTAATAATATTCTAGATTGAAGAGTTCGTTTGGTTGAACGTGCTAATCTTAGTAACTAAATATTAGATTAATTGCAATCTTTTTTATCATAAAATTCAAAAAAGACAACATAACAGCAGCTAGCTGCTAGAAAAATGGCAAGCTATTCGTTACAAAAAAAATTATATAAATAAAAAAGCGAAATAAACGTTAAAGTAACTTTGCTTTTTTTGTTTACATTTTGTCTCAAGCCCAAATGAATAGATAAAAATCTATACGGTAAGAAAGATTTTCTATACCTTACAATATTTTAAAATCATATCAATCTTTTCTTCTCTTGTAAGGTGTCTAGACACGTCAGAGGAAGATACTGAAAAACAAAAATAAATGTTATAACCACTATCCATTTAACAAATAAATAAAAAATAATTTTTGGCCTCACGTACATATATTTACAGTGGAGTTTCGATTATTCGATCCGTCAATTATACGGATTATGTGTTATTCGGATTATCGGGGACTTGTTAATTATGTAGATGTACTACTATATTTAATTAAAAGACAAAAAAAAATACCTTCACGCTGTATCCCGCACACAGCGGGGTAGGCAGAGGGATCCTAATGTTAAGACATTCCGTTCTCCACTTTCTGCCGAATTTTGGAGGCATTGCGTGTTGAGTGGCAGAACTCAACGCCGCGCTTTGCCTCGACACGAGAGCGCAGAAATGGAAATATAAATTTAAGTAAATATTTCATCTGCTCGAGTGGGGATCGAACCTACAAGCAGTCGGTTTTCAAGTCACACTTTGTGTCACTGCGCCACGACTGGCCTCTTTTTTAAAAGACAAGCTTTTAAAAAATGAGAAATGATCTAAAATTTTCTTTTAATCCTTTGCACTCGTAAATACGTTGTTGTGATTACACTATCTATACTCAAGTTAATATTCTAGCTACTTATCTGTTTACTCGGATTTTTTTTTTGTGAGATTTTTTTTAAATGCGCTTAAATTGCGTAATAATACACTGGTGAAATAAAAATTGTAATTTTTTTATTGTTTTTAAAAAAATATTACTAGTATCAAAAAATATGAGAAATTAAAAAAAATCTTTGTCCATATGTTTATTCAAATTAAACACAATCACTTATTACCATTATAACATTAGAAATATAACAAAAAAAACATACACATCGAAATTTACTCAATTTTGTTAGTTATAAAACTAAGTACCTATACTAGTAACTAATATATTCAA
The DNA here is from genome assembly GCA_917862395.2 of Heliconius sara. Taxonomy (NCBI): domain Eukaryota; kingdom Metazoa; phylum Arthropoda; class Insecta; order Lepidoptera; family Nymphalidae; genus Heliconius; species Heliconius sara. The sequence goes on from OU860785.2 coordinate 16,108,011, forward strand.
GACGTAAAAATGGTTTTCATATTGAATACTGAAGTGGCTGTAAAATTACTGTCTAAAAATTTGGAAGCACATCTGACTTTAGCCAAAACGAAGCATTTCCTCATTTTAGCCGAAAAAAAAATGTAATAAATGATATCTTCACGGCTTTTTACTATTATTTAAAATATATTTTTAACAAATCCTTGTATTTTGACAAAGTATGTGTTACACGGCTTAATTCTGCAGTGGCTTGCTTTTGTACTTTGACGTGTTGCAATCGATATTATTTATTGTTATTTTTTGGGTCTTGTTTAGTCGCATTGAATACAATATAATAACATATACGGTAAAATTCAAATTGCAGCAAGGCTCGGAATTTCTTGTAAATACGAATACACACAAGATCCGGCGAGCCTAATATTACAATTAATCAAGAGGATAAAATCATCAACGTTCCGTCAAACGTAATCAAAGCTATTTAAAGTAATTAAAAGCAATTCTGACACTCGTATATTAGAAATAAACTTAAAGGACGAAAGTCCGGCCAATATGGCGACATACGTGCAAAGGAGTAATACATTAGACTATCCTTCATACGAATGATTTATGCACAAAAAAATTCTTCAGTATGTCAAAGCGTGGCGTTCAGTTACGTCACTCAATGTATGATGTCTTGAAAGTAAAGAACGAGTGTTTTAACACTAAATTCTGTTTAAATATAAATAATAATTTATTCTCACCTTCTTCACGTGACTCAGATTTGAACCTGTACATGAACAAGTCGAGCAATCTAACGAAACTCATTTCGGATTTTGATTTCGACGTTATAATCATGATGTAGAAACATTCGTAAAATCTGTAAAAAAATCCTTGTAGTAAAATAGTTGTTTCAGATCACTTTGGGGGTACCTTTCTTAACCTAATTTATATTTTCTACTGAATTCTAGAGGAACGAAGAATTGATTACTTTAAATCAAATCAAAAATGTCAGCTTCACGCTGTATCCCGCACAGTGCAGGGTAGGCAGAGGGAACCTAATGTTAAGACACTCCGTTCCCCACTTTCTGCCGATTTCTGGAGGCATTGCGTGATGAGTGGCAGAACTCAACGCCGCGCTTTGCCTCGATACCAGAGCGAAGAAATTGAAATAAGCAGAAAAAGCCACGCTTTGCTTCATTACCAGAGTGTTTCGATTAAATATTGCATTCTCCCCGAGTGGGAATTGAACTCACTGCTGTCACATTTACAGTCATATACTTTATTAATGTGCATAGATGGCCTGAATAAATAACCTAAATGTATATCACCTAATTCTTAAATCATCATTTAGCAATTCATTTAAGCCGTGAATACAGTTTTCTCCGTAGTTACTCAGTTTTCTCAATTTGTTACGCTTATCTGGATAGCACAGGAGGAGCGACTTCGATTCCCGTGCAGGTCTTTTAGCGGGCGGCTCATAGTCTGATTGCAGTTTTACTACAAAAAAGGTAAATATAATATATATATTTTTTTTAGTAAGTTAATTAAATTAGTTGACGCTAGTCGTGGCGCAAAGTGTGACTGTAAAACCGACTGGTTGTGGGTTCGATCCCCACTCGAGAAGATGAAATAATTACTTAAATTTATATTTTCATTTCTTCGCTCTGGTGTCGAGGCAAAGCGCGGCGTTAAATACTGCCACTTAATGCTTCCAGAATTCGGCAGTAAATGGGGGATAAAGGTCTTAACACTAGGTTCCCTCTGCCTACCCTACAAATTGGACTTAGTGTTAAAATCTAGTGTTGTATGGAGGAACTCAACGCCGCGATGTGTTGTCTTGTTACCAGAGCGAGAAAAATGAAAGTATACTTTTTCCGAATGGGAATCGAACTGACAACCGTTACGTTTACAATCCGACGCCATGCATCTGCGCCACAACGGTCTTTGTGTAATGTATAATATTATATGTTATTTCAAATTTCTCAAATTTCATTTAAAAAAAAATACCCGTAAAAGGAAAAGTGGGAAAGTACGAAACTGCTAGTGTCAAGACACTCCTTTCTATTCAGATATTTTCATTTATGAAGAGGAATCCAACGCCGCCCTTTCGTCTTGTCACACTAATGAAAATGTTAAGGACCTGGTTTCGTTCTGGTATAAAAGACAAAGCGCGGCGTTGAGTGGCGGACACTCAGCCCGTAATGTCTCGAAAGTTCGGCGGAAACGGAGTGTCTTAGCACTAGATTCGCGCGTAATGCGTGATGCTGAGTGAATAAAAAATCTTTTAATAAATTATAATACAAAAAACAGCTTACATTTTAAATATTCGATCAAAAATTCTTCAACATGTTGATGTAATTCCTTCTTGTAATTCTCCTCGAGAATAGCAGTGAGAAGGTTTTCTCTTTCAATTATAGACAGGAAAGGTAAGCTAGTTTTTGCCTAAAATAGAAAAAAAATGTTAAAAATATTTTTTTGGTACCTCGTCGTGGCTTAGAATTACAGCGTTCGACTGAAATATTTAATATTTTCATTTCTTAGCTCTGGTAGCGAGGCAAAGCGCGGCGTGGAGAGACGCCATTCAATACGCAATGCCTCAATAATTCAGCGGAAAGTGGGAAACAGAAGTGTCTCAATGCCGGACGAAGTGTCTTAACATTTTCTTCGCTCTGGTGTCGAGGCTAAACGCGGCGTTGAGTTTCTACCACTCAACCCCACCTCACTCAACCTGCCTCCAGAAAGTGGGGAACAGAGTGTCTTAACACTAGGTTCCCTCTGCCTACCCTGCTGTGTGCGGGATACAGCGTGTTTATTGTAATAGCACGAAAACAACGTGGACGACAGTACTGCTTTCCCTTTAAACCAGTGTACCAGTATTGCTAACAATAAACGAACGAGGAACAAACATTTATCTTTATAAACTCTTTTTGTAGGATAAACATAATTATGTACGTATATCTTACCAGTTTCAACCCCTCGGAACTTCCCAAGTGATCTACAATGTTTACCGTCTCTAGTATGGCGGTCACAGGTTCGTTTCTAACATTTCGTATATAGGCGTCTAATATGCGAAGACATTTTAGTTTCTCCCGAGCGGCCGGTATTTTTTGCAGTACATCTTTCATTTTACTGTAAGAAATACATAAACAAATAAGCACTTGTATTTATTAGAGGCTTTGCTGATAATGTAATTGTCAATGATTATTGAAGTATGAATGAAATAATGAATTTCCAATTAGTATAGAAAAATATTAAAAAGTCATACAAAGTGTTTGGTGATATTGTATGTTTTTGTTTTAATCTATATTGTTTGTTTTTTTTTTTTTTGTAAATGCCTATACTATGTCCTTGGCTATATATGGCGCGTTCTACTTTTTAACCCTCAATTTATTCGAAATTGCGCAGCAATGGTTTACGTACACACAATCTGATCTATTAGAAATTATTTTAGGATGCTGCTGGCGCTACCCCGAAGTCATCTAAAATAAAGAGCCACATCTTTTGCGAGAATGATTCACGAGAGTCGAGGCGCATGGGCACAAAAACTGACTGTAAAACCGACTGGTTTGTGGGTTTTTTTTTATGGAAAAGACACGGCACTGGGTTCGATCCCCACTGTATGGAGGAGATGAAATATTTACTTAATGAAACATTTCTTCGCTCTGGTTTGGAGGCAAAGCGCGTCGTTGAATTCTGCCACTCAATACGCAATGCCTCCAGAATTCGGCAGAAAGTAGGGAACGGAGTATCTTAACACTAGGTTACCTCTACCTACACTGCTGTGTGCGGGATACAGCGTGAAGCTGATTTGATTTACCTTTTGCGCATAATATATTTGCGCAAAGAAAAAGATAACTCGCGCCGTTGCGAACAGCCCTGAAGCACTACAGAAACGAGGCAGCCCCAGCAGTACTATAAATGTGTCATTTATGTTATTATTAAGTCCGAAGGGCGCTGTAAAAGTACGTATGTAGGACTTTTTTTCATTTCACGATTTGTATCCATACTATATTTCGTGTGACGCAGTTACGAAATAAAAATAAAACCAATAAATAAAACGTAAACACATACTACTACAAAAATACTACTAAAGGTTTATCAACTTTGTCGCCAATACTCAATTTGGGACTGAGGCGCATGCGACGATTTGCCTTTGATAGATTTATGTGTGCGTGCGTCGTTCTTGACAAATGGTGTTTTATTTTACAACAATAATTTTATTATTTATTTTGTTTGAAAAAATCATTTTTATTTTTTTTGTATTTTTAGGAGACACGTAATTGTCGGTAAAAAAATAGAATACACTATATACTCTTCAATATTTCCTAAATGTGTGTACAAAATGTCATGATAGTTGGTTAAATATTTTACGCCTAAAATTTTATCGTGATAAGATTGTAGGTCCGATTATCACTCAGTTAATCATATTTAAATTGTTTCACTTCCCCGCGCTGGTGTACGCGGCGCGGTGTTTATTTCCGCCACTTAGTAGATGTTTGCAAAATTCGCCAATGCGTGACACACACACACTCAGTGTTTTAAGACTAGTTTCCTGCAGTTTATCCTGCGATTTGCGGGATACAGCGTGAATACTCACCTACAGTTATTATAATCGCAGACTGATGGACATCCAATTTGTGTGTAATATAAAACTTTTAAGTACTCCACGACGTCTTTTCTATATAAATCTTGCAAAATTGATCTAAATCTGCAAGATTTTTTTAAACATTATTTTTTATTTTCATTATATTTGATATGATTCTAAACTGTAAACATGGTTATAGGTTCGATTCCCATTCGGGTGAACGAATTATTCATTACTTGCTTAAAATTTACTTGCTCTGGTAACAAGAAAGTAACCCTCGTGGCGCAATAACAAAAGTGTGTGATTGTAAACGACACATCTAATGCCTCAACAATCGAGAAATTGTTCAACGGAATTATTTTTATGGAAACGGAGTATCTTAACACTAGAACCAATATGCTTTCTTTGCAATATAAGATAACTGTTTTCGAGAGCGACCCCTTTTCTGTCTGTATACGTTATATATACAATAATGTTATTTTTATCATCAATTCCTCAGCCACTTGTGCTTCTGCTCCATGATGGATACGCCCTCAATTTGTTAATTCTAAATTAAATAAGACATCTCACCGCGTAAGCCACTGCTCCCGATTGTTTTCCAATTGCACAGCCACACTAAAAACTTCGCACACCTCAATGAAAGTTTGTTTAGTTTCTATCAAATGTATCAAAGTTGGCACCAACTCTTTTATATATTTGTTGCATTTCACTATATTCTTTAGTATATGTATACATGGTTTTAGTGAATCTGTGAAAAGAAAATAATTAATAATACACCCCCGATACGTATTGCGCCTAAATAAATAATTCTCTAAAAAGTATTAACAAGTAGAAAAGGCTGGACATGTATATTTTTTTATTTTGGCTAAGAACAATCTTGATTTAGTCATATTTCTAACGAAAAAAAAATCTATAAAGGTTCATCCATTAGGGAGATACTCTATAAAAAACAGTTTCCCGTATAGAAAAAAGACAGAGAAAATTTAGTGTCAAGACACTCCATTCATCGCTCACCATTCAAATACAAAAACTTGCATGCCAATTGGTGGAATTAAACGCCGCGTTTTTGTAATTTTAATGTTAGTTGACAGACTGAACTGTTAGTTCTTAACAATATCTTTCCTACCTTTCAAATGCTTCTCAAAACAGGACCAAGGTATTACGACGTTCTGCCAAACATTCAATAACTTTACTAATCTGTCCATTAGCGAGTAATATATGCTAGTCCTCGTCCCGTAATGTATGGTTGTGTTTATTAAGAGACCTATTGTTTTATTTATACCCTCATATTCAATGTTTTGGTGCCACAATATTAATGTATCGAGCTGAAATTAAGACGATTAAAGATTTTTTTTTTAAGTTTCATACTATATCCCGCATATAGCGAGAAGGCCATCCGTTCTCCACGCACCGGTGAATACTTGTTGCCAGATCATGGAAATGGAAATATTAAATATTTTAATTCCCCAGAATGGGACCCAAAAACGTCGCGTTTACAGCCACACACTTGTGCACTGCGCCACGACAGTCTGTATGTATTTAATTGGATAGAGACGCTTCAACTAAGCAAAGTGTCTGAGACAACTCCGACTGCAGTAAGTAAAGTGAAATATGTTTATATAGAGTACGAATAATATAGAGTATGAATAAATTTATTCACGTTATATAATATAGTTCACAGCCTACCTCGATAAATGGACTAGCCAAAAATAAAATTATTTGTTAAGCTGAATTTAAATATATATATTTTTTGAATTGAAATATTTGTACTGGAAAATCCATTTACCGAAGAAAGCATGACGTCATTTCTTAGTTATATTCATTTGACCACGGAAACGAAGCAGGTACATGCTCGATAATTAGTTACTCACCACATCCATATGTAAATCATTCAATATCTCGTCTTGCGTTGTGTTAACTACAAGGTCGAGTAACGCCGGCTGCAGAGTGCTAGCGTATGCTTTCAGCTCCTCCTTGCTGTTACATATTGCCTGAAAAAAACAATTTTTAACTAGAAAAGGCCTTCGTGGCGCAGCGACACCATCGTAGCCACAAGTGGGTGAACGCGACGGTTGTGGGTTCGCAGTGGCAAACGTGTCTGTAAGCGGGGGCTCGATTCCCACTCGATGAAATGAATTATTTAATATTTTCATCCCCTCGCTCTGGTAACTAAGCAAAGCGTTGTGTTCCGCCACTCAATAAGTAATGTCTCAAAAGTTCGGCGGAAACAGAGTTTCTTAACAATAGATTCCTCTGCCGACTCTGTTATATGCGAGATAAAGCGTGAAACTAAAAGCATATCAAATTACTAACCTGTGCCAGGAGCCATCTTACATTAATATGAATATTATTATTTTTGATGGTATCTTCCAGTGATTTTCTACAAAGTTCGTCTTCAATACCATTGCGTTTGTTGAATAATGTTTTAAAAGATGCTGTACACGAATGACGGTTTATAATATTATCTTTTACAATTATTTCTTGAAATTGAACCTGTAATAAATATGATTAAAATATACATATTTCAATGTTATTTATTTACATATAAATATAAGGTAAATAAAATACGTCATCATATACATGTTTATTACCTTGTGACGTGTCTAGTTTTTTGAATGAGAATCATTGATTATATTTGTCATAAGTGAAGATATAAAAAATAAAAAAATAAATAAAAGAAAAATGTAACATATCGAAACTTCTAAGAAATAAAATAGCATTTTTTTATCCTTTCGCTTTTTTTAAAAGATTGCTATTTATTTCCAATATTTTTCACAAGTTTTTCGTGTATTTGTTGCATCTGTCCTTTCGCACAAGTAGAATGTTTAAGTACGAAAATAGTATTTTTTATAATCACTTAAAAACTGGATTATCAAATATGATACATATTTTTAGTTAAGTTTTTTATTATATGCGCGGCACAACGAAAACCATAAAAACCTGACACTATAAATGACGTGACAACACAATGATGTGGCCACAATGACATGGCATCACTACGACACGGAAATATAATGAATGCTTGACAATAATACATACGGTGTCGCAGTCGTCGTCGCGAGTCAAATCGTACATGTAGGGGTCCTCGGAGAGAGTTCGAGTGAACATTTGAGTGCGAGCACTCGCCATTGTGAGTGTCACGTTCGGCGTTGAGTTACACGTAGCGTGGCGGGTGATGCGCTGATTCTGCATCAAATTTACATTATATTACATTATATTAATCGATTTGATGCCACAGTACCTGCCAAATGTGTCATGTCATACACGACTAGTATTTATTGCAGGAGTAAACTAGTATTAATTTATTTAGCTTCACGTTGCAGCCGAGTAAGCATAGGGAACCTGGGAACCTAGTGTTAAGACATTTCATTCCCCACTTTCCGCTCCTTTGAGTGGAGACAAGCGCAGCCTTGAGTTCCATTACTCACTAATTCGTGGGTAGAAAGCTGCGCTTACGTGACCAGAGCGTGAAAACCAAAATATGAAGTATTTATCTCCCTTTAGTGGGGATCGAACCTACAACCGGTCTCAAGCCAGTGTTCCATACGTACCCACTGCTCCCTGATGGGTAATTCAATTTGTTTTTCATCTATAAGTTTCATCCACACGTTTGGTTCGAACAGCTTCCTGTACACCGCCGCTCCAGGGTCCATCAGGCAGATGGCCGCCACCATGCAGTTGTAGTTAGCACAATGGAACTCTCTAGAATTGATTTAAAGTATTTTAGATAATTATTATCGGCCGTTGTGGCGCATTGACACAGCGTGTGACTGTAAATGCGATTGGTCGTGGGTTCGATGCCTACATTAAAAAAATATTTAATATTTTTATTTTCTCGCTCTGGTGACAAGGCGCGACATAGAGTTCCGCCACTCAAAACGTAATGCCTCAAAAATTCGTGTTGTTGTTAAAATTCATGTGTGTTAAGTGGCAAACGGAGAATGGATGAGAAGAGGGAGACAAGAGAGAAAATTTGAGGCCAGTGATGGCGCTGTGGCACAAATGTACGACTGTAACCTTGAAAGCATGCGGGCTCGATTGTCACTCGAGGGAATGAATTAAGTTAATAAAAATAAAATACCTGAAACTAGCATCCACTTTGTCACGCAACGTGTCACACAATTTACAAACAGTCTTCACAAAATTCTTATCTATATTTTCTTTCGGCACCTAGAAACAATACGATGTGTGATTAGATTCACGACGCCATACGCTATAGTTATTAGTTTTATTACTGCTCGAAACAATGTTTGTATTGAAAATGAAAAAAAGTATATATAGCGCGGTGTTGGGTACCACTACCCAATGCACCGTAAAGTGACTTTTTTTATACCAAATACAATTGTAAATACTTCAACCCTTAGAACCGCTTTATCTATTATTCTTATTAAGATAATTAGAAAAAAAAGGATTCTGGCAGTTTTTGTAGAGAATTTTATGATCTATAACTTTGAGTTTTAATTAAATTGACCTGAATAAATTATATTTATAAAGGTTAAGGGACAAATATTTAAAAAATAACATATTATTAATAAGTAAAACCTTGACCTTTTCAAAGATTATTTGTGAGATATTCAACGCCTTGACGTATTCTGAAACGCACTCTTCATACAGACAATGCTCGGTGGCGCGAGGAAATTTCTTTAATGTGGAGATTATGTCATTTGAGGTAGCAGAAAAAAAAACTTCCACATCACTTATTTTTGAGCTCCTGTTTGAACAAAATAAAGAGTAATTTATAATAAAAACCGTCTTCAAAAGTCTGTCGATCATCATCAGATACTACTAATGTAGAAGCTTCTACAAAAATGCCTGAATTGTGAACATTTGTACGAGGTGTGTTCAAAAAGTATCGCGAATTTAGAATTTTTGCGAGTTACGTATTAGTATTTGAATTTCGATTTTTTGTGCCGTTATGTTGGTACATACGTATCTCACGTATGCTGACAACTTCGGCCATTTTGAATGTTCAGTTAATTGTTGACAGCTGCTTTGCTTTGCTTGCACGTGTTTTGGTTCGTCTTCGATTTTTAACTATTCAAAAAAAATGGAACAAAGAACCTGTATCAAACTTTGTGTGAAAAACGAAATTAAATGCGCGGATGCATTCCGAATGTTGACTATGGAATAGGAAGAAGCTGCTTTAGACAAAAGCAACGTTTATCGGTGGTACAAAATGTTTTCAGAAGGCCGGGAAGAGCATAACAGACACACGAAAAACTTGATGAAGTGAAGAAAATGGTATTTATTGGCCAATCGTCGAATCACCGTTACAGAGATTGCCGAGGACCTAGGTATATCGATTGGCTCGTGCCATTCGATTTTAATCGATAATTTAGGCATGACACGGTTCGCCGCAAAATCGTACCAAAATCGCTGCTTGTACGCGACTTCTTGGCCAAACAACACGCTAATGATACCGCAGCTACCGTATTCCCCAGATTGTTCCCGAAACTGAAGAGACTCAAGAAACGAAGACGCTACGCCACGATTGACGAGATAAAGACGGGATAAAAATACACAAAATTCACGATACTTTTTAAACACACTACGTATATGTAGACAGATAGACACTGACCTCAGTAAGGGCACAAGCAGCTTTATGCCGCATCGCGAGTGCACGAGCGAGAGCACTCCCCCGCCGGCGGTCGCGGCCGCGCTCATACACATTTGTATGGCATCGTCCCACCACCCTTTTGTGTCGTCATCTAAATTAGAAATATTTTTGCAAGGTGAAAATGGAGGTCCCATTTTCAAAATAAAAAATACAACAAAAATACTTATTAAGTACTATTTCTATCTATTAGCTAACAAAATAAATAAATTGTAACAAACATATAAACCAGAACTTATGACTTAGTGGTCAGAGCACTTGGACTTGGAAATACCAATAACGTAAACACCTACTACTACAAAAATACTACTAAGCGTTGCCGATCTGCCGCTTTTCATTCTTTAAAAGTATACTAGAACGAGAAAAGGTTATCTCTCGTTCTATTTTACGCAATTCAACATCGCCAACGTGGTTTTATTTTAAGTGGTGGTGACATAAAAACTCTGTATACTCACTTGCAGCCATTTGAGCAACCTGTTCTAGTACTTCCAGGTTGTTTCTGGACAGAACATCCAAGTACAGTCTGAAGCAGGTGGCCGTCACACCGCGCAGCTCGCTCACTCGCGACGGCAGGTGCGCGCGCAACGGCGAGTGGAGGCCCCTGGGGAATACATTCATACTGCAGTATGGGCGATGTGTAAAGAAATTTACGAACTTAAAAAAGTTCAAAAAACTGTCTCAGACAAGCCACGATTCGTCGAGCGTATTATATAATAAATAACAAGTATCTTTCCTTAGGCTATTGGTAACTACCAATAACAATAACTGTGGTACAGTCCGCGACAGCTAAACTGAGCCTTGCAGTTGTGTGAGTGTACAGTACAATTGACGAGTCGTGGCTTGCCTGAAACTATGTTCTGTATCAATTTCAGGATTATGATTGGGAAATATCTATAAATACCCGTTTTAATGATTTTAATGAGCGGTTTTAATGAGCTAACAAACTTAAGATTGCGAGTAAATACATAACATTTCAAAAAATAGTTTAAAAATAAAAAAAACAAAATTCTTACGTAATTTTATCAGCTGTCGCAATAATGAATTCAATTTTCCTCTCTAATTTAGTGTGACTGTCGTTAACGGTGCCGATCACCCACTGCTCTATGAGTGGGGGGAGCGATGTTAAATATGTTAAAGCCTGTATTTTTTCTTCGTCTGTTGACACATTACAAAATATCGGCCATAACTGAAAGAAAATAGTATTTTATTTTCAACTTAATAGCATGTTTTCGATACCATGTCACATTCCATATAACATGCTGGTTTACTGTCAGGTCCAATAAATCTATAGAAATTGTAGTTTAATTTGCAACTTAACGGCGCGCTTTTTGCCGCGAGCGACAAAATGAAATATTTAATTAACCCGCACAGGAATCGAACCCAATTTTAAAATCGCACTCTTGCGACGGCCTAAAAATAAAAAAAAAATATAATAAACTCACAGCCTCAGCCATCTCGACAGCTTGTGTGTTCTTGTCGTTTACAGCTGCATACTGTAGTATGTCCACTAATATGACGCTAGCACTCTCAGCGCCGGGAGACAGAGTTATGTAAGGTTTTTCAATTAAACGGTTAAATGTAGCTCTTATGAATGTTCGACAAAATTTGACACCGTCACCTGAAATGATTGTAAAACATCCATAGATATAGTACGGTCGAGTAGTCATGGCCGTTGTGATGATAATTAAATTTAGTTTGGGAGTAAGGCCGACATTCTGTTCTTTGCCTTGCTATGTGTATAGGACGGAACTTAACGCCACAATTTATTTTAGCAAAATTATTCATTTCCTCGAGTATGGGTGGAAACCACAACCGTTGTCTCACAGCGGCACGAATAACTATATAATTTATAAAATCAATATACATGAAATTATATTTACTATATAATACTTTAATATTGTACGATTAACATCAAAAACGCGAAACACATTACCATTCAACAAAAATCTCCCAAATTGTTCTCTCGATACAAATCTCAGAGCCACATCCACTAAATCCGTTAAATACTCCATTTTGCTTCCCCAGTTCCGTTCTAGAACACCGAGCTCGTGCAAACCGGCTATCCTCTCAAACCAACGCTTAATCAAAACCTCTGAGAATTCAATCAAAATTGGATCAGCGTAACACTCTAATATGTTTTTAAGAGCAAGTACATATATTTCGTGGTGGCTGTCGAAGGAATATTTCTCAATACCCTCTGTTATTTCTTTGATCGGGTATTGTTCTATAATATTCTTGATAGACTTTTGTATTATATTATAATATGTTTCATCGCGAGATTTGATGAGTGATAAGCAAAACTGTATGTTATCGAATGACATTTGTCTCGGAGACAATCCTTCGAAACATTTTGAAATGGCTGAGAAAAATATCTGAAACATGTTTAAATAATAATTTAATTAGAGCCGTTGATAATTGAAGCCGTCGTGGCGGTGGAGCACAAGCATGTGACTGCAAATGCGACGGTTACGGATTTTGTTTCTCATGAGGGAGGTCAGGGTATAAAGCAAAGACCAGCGTTGTGTTCCATCTCTCAACACGCAATGCATCGAGCATTAGCGGTGAGTGGGGAACGGAGTGACTTGACTCTAGGTGAAAATGTAAAAAAAATTGGGACAGTGAGACAGGGTCTGGTTGCAACTGCGTTTGTCATGAGTACGATAGTTACTATAGAAAAAGAACATTGAAATTTTCGCCTTTCTCTACATCTGGCTATGTACTTTATGCGCCTTTAATGATTAACAACGTGTAAGATTATTTATTTAGCTTCACGCAATTCCCGCATACAGCCCGGTAGGCAAAGAAGCCCAGGGTTAAGACAGTCCGTACCCCACGCAGAGCAGTATTTCAAGATATTACTTGTTAAGCGATAGTACCAATTTTACACTGCGCTCTGATTTGTTTCTAAATTTAAAAAATATCCAAACACTCTATGCCACTATGCCAACCTCGAATACAGATGCAAATCCCAAAATCGTTTTTACAAATTAAATTTGAACCCACCGACTGGAACAACAAACTTCTTCGATATGTTAAGATACCAGCGACCTAACGCGGCTTCGCCCGCTTTAACTTATAGTTACGTTGCAGTCAAATTATCTATACATAAATTGTTCACATAAATTGTAGCCTATGTTTTATTCTGATGTATAAGTTATGTGTGTTTCATCTAAATTCGTTCAGCAGTTTTTGCGAGAAAGTGGAGCAAACATCCATCCACAGAAACTTCCACATTTGTAATATTAGTAAAAAATAACAAAAGGTACATATATCACACTCACCGATTTATTATAATTCAATAAAAGATTACCAAATGTCTTCACAAAATCAAAAATAGCATCTTTACAAAACCATTCATCACACTCTCTAAAAAATAGCAAAACATCATCCTTATTTATCATCTCTTTACATTTTGAATCGTCCAATTGGAAAATTATTTTAATATCAATCAATGTATACAAATTGATCTTTTTATTTCCATCAAAGTAATATTCTGTTATAGATTTGCAATTTTTTTCTAAATCAAATATTTTTTTTATAAAATTCAAGGCCATTGTTATATTGAATCTGTCATCACTTCCCATTTTATTTATGATTTTTAATACATTATCTATGGTATAATCTATAGTGTTGGTATCGAATAGTTCTATTTTGTCTGTGAAAAGATTCCCAGTCGTATTAAATATGTAGTTGTTGTATTTTTTTATATTCAACACTCTCAAAATTATGTTGGGAAGAAACTTTTTGGAGAGTAAATTGTTGGCTTCCAACATCGTAATACATATTTCTAAAAGTTCCAAGATGGATTGATTGTTTGCTGAAAATAAAGCTTTGTTAATTAGAGAAAAATAAAAGCAAAAACAGCGCGGTGTTGAGTTCCGCAAAATCAACACGTAATATCTCGAAAATTGATAGATAGATAGATAGATAAAACTCTTTATTGCATACATAGTGGAAATACAAAATTTTACAAGAGAAATAGGAATACCAATATAAAATAAACACAAAAATAAAATTTAAAAAAAAAAATTGAGTGAGTTTCTTAACACTAAGTTCCTTATATCCATCCTGGTATATGCGGGATACATCATGAAGCTGATTAATCATAGATAGCCAAGCGAAAACTTATGAAAAGTCGACTCTTTCAAAACTTGTTTAACTCGAGCTCGCTCATTAACTCTGGACGGCTAAACAAATTTCGACAATAACATTAAAAACACTAACACCAATCCAATCTCAACTCAAAAATGACCATCAAAACTAAATTATGCAAACATAACAAACTATTTTGACAACATTGATTGCGTATATTTTGGTAGATCGTCAACTTTTTTTGTCCTTTTTTTAAGCAAAACCTAATGTTAAGGCTAAACTAATCACTGAATTTTAACTAAAATAGTGTTGAATAGCAGAACTCAGCGCTGCATTTTGTCTTTTTACCAGAACGAGGAAATAAAAATATGAGATGTCACCAAGTAGGAATCGAACCTACGAGTACGTTGCGTCCATAGCCCGTCGTGTATTAGACGTGTTGTGTAGTAGAATATAAACAATTAATTCGCTTAAAGTCCCGAAGACTTTTAAGTTACATCAATGGAGTTACATAGGGTTGGGTCATTTATAATAAACCATTTTAAATGGGGTATGGATTAGTTTCATTTTTTCATTCTGGTAACAAGGCAAAGCGCGGCGTTGAGTGTCGGCACTCAACAAGTAATTCCGCGGTGCATTGGCTATGGAGTGTGTAAACTCTAGGCGCTCTCTAAACCATCTATACTATTTTTTTAAAAAGATAATAAATACTCACAGTCATTTAGTTCAACAATTAGTAGATTTTCCAGAAAATTCTCCAATAAATCATTCTCGTCTGACTTCAGCACCTCTTTAAGAATATTGCAAGCGGTTTTACGTGACTTCATTGATTTCTCTCCCATTATAAACTAAAATTTAAATACTTTTAGCGGCATCTAACTGTAAGCGTTATTTTTGTAGATTCGGTTTCCACTCATTCATTTTATCGCTCTGGTAAAAAGACAAGCCGCGGTGCTGAGTTCCGCCACTAAGCACGCAATGTCGCCGAAAGGCCAAGTTAGTTGGGTAATTTATTCGATACGATATCTACTGAAAAGTACTTCACAAGTATAAGTATACAAAGTATCGAGTACAAAAGTATCGGTATCGAAAGGCAATGTACTCGGTACTGCAAAGTATCGATACTTTTTTTGTGTCTCTAGTCATGTCATTCTCCATTCTTAGTTTTTCCATGAGGGCGGAGCCGCAGGTAACAGAACCAAAAACAAATATTTTTAAAATGTAGTCTGGCTGAAACTTAACATTTATATACAATATAGGTATAACCTTTGGTTTTAAAATGATAACAATAATTACTAGAAAATGGAAGCAATACCGATTTATAATACAGGTAAGTAAATTAATAATTATGTAGTGGAAGCAGGAGAAGCCACGGGCGTGTCGCCTATTCTAAATACGAGTATAAGCGATTAATCCGTTTAAAAAAGCTCAAATTGTAATCCCTATTGTATAAAGTTGTTTTACCTGAAAAAGTTCCATTACACCATCAACGTCCTTCCATAAGTCTGACATCACGTCACGCGTCACGTCGCCCGTCAAGTCACGCTTCACCTCATTCGTTACGTTTTGGTCGACGTCATAGCGTGACAATTTCGTGACAACTAATAGAAAAGCCTTTCGCAATGTCACATCCTTCCTTAATGCCACTGCAAATTATTTAAATACTTGGAACATCGAATGAAAATTAGAGGTAGTTCTTATCTATTTTTGAATAAAAATAATAACAGAACAAACAAACTTGCTCTATTGTTTTTGCAATGGGGAAATTCGAGCTTTCTTCTATTAGTGCTCCTTTACACTACCCAAACTACAGTGCAGTCGACGAGTCGTGGCCGCTTGAAATTTAAGCTTTTTGCACTTCTGCGTATTGTTCAATCAGAGGAGGAAATAATCAAGTTATAAAAATCCTTATATAAAATCAGCCATCTACAGATAACTTGAGGTGCCCGGTTTCGGTAGTTCGGTAGTTCAAGTAACGAAATACAATTTTTTTAAGCTTCACGTTGTGTTGTGTGTGCACATAGCACATAGTTAGTTCAGATTTGCGACACGACGCTTCCGTTCCCCACTTTCCGCCGGTTCTGAAAGCCTTGCGTGTCGAGTGGTGGAACTCAACGCCGCGTCTTGTTACCAGAGCGTGGAAATACAAATATTTCATTTCACTGAGTGGGAATCGAACCCACAATATGATGTTTACAGTCGTACGCTTGTGCCTCTGCGCCACGATTGGTTTCAATAACATGAACATATATAAATAGATATACTTACGTTTAGAACATATTAATTTATATAATATATTAAGTGCATCAATATTATCATATTCTAATGCTTGTACGATGAGACTTCCCAATTTAAGCTATAAATTTATATTTTTAATGTTAAATATAACTATTATTCTTCTTATCTTATCAGGTAAACGTCATCGTGGCGTAGTGGCAAGATGGCAGCAGGTTCAATTTTCTCTCAGGGACTCAAATTTATCGTTTCTCGTTTCTCAGCGTTCTCGTTTCTCAGCTCAATTAAAATGATTGAAGTTAAGTTTCTATTTGAGGCCGTCATATTACAGCATTTACAATGAAATTGCGAGAATGGTTATGATTATATTCCAGTTATTATATTTTCTCCGTTTTGGTCACACAAAGCGGAGCGTTGAGTTCCGCCATTCAACACCCACTTGAATGCAAGTGGGGGAAGAGTGTGTGTGAGTGGAGAATGTAATGTCTTGACACTATGTTCTCTCGGCCTACCTTGCTATGCGGGAAGCAGTGTGAATGTGAGAAAAAAACAATTTATACAAAAATCAACTCCCAAATCGGATGTGAACCGAGAACTACCGCCGTCAACGACTACGCCACGAGTGTTAATAGAATGCTTCTTACCTTTAAGCCACTATCAACATCCAGAACCAATATGCTCTCAAGTTCTTTAATAAATGTACTATTCATTTCTGTTCTTTGTATACATCGGCCATATTGAGCTAAACATAATAAAATATATATTTAATCTCCCTACATAGATCAAGTTGTAACAAGCATATAAGAATTTCGACGTAGTCCAATGAGAACCTATTTTGACTTAGTTGGTCAGAGCGCTTGGACGGTTTCCAATGGGCGCAGGTTCTTTTATCAAGTATTTTTCTTTAATAACACTTTAAAAATATATTATGTTTATTTCATATATGTATATAACAAGTAATTTTAAATTCATCTAGCTACACAACACAATGTATCAATCAATAGACAACCGATATGTATCAATTGATACTTAATTAGAAAACGTATAAAAACTTGAACGTAGCGGGACTCGAACCCGCGCCTCCTGGAAACCGACCAGGCGCTCTGACCACTGAGCCATACGTTCGCCATATGAACGTAACATGAGACTGGACCAATTTTGAGTAAACTTAGACAATTTCCTAATTTAGAATATCGAATATAAATCACATTACACAAAAAGCCTAATCTCCAAAATAGAGTTTTCGAGACGAAAACAGAGATGTTGTAAGTTTAGCGTATCTGTGTTATGTGCACGTATGTCTGTGGCATTGTAGCTCCTAAATGGAGGAAACGATTTTATTTATTGATTGAAAACAGACTTAATCAAGAGTGCTGTTAGTTCATCTGATTGAAGAAAGCTCTTTTCTGTTTGTCTACTTTTTAGAGATTTTTGTGTCGATGATTTTTTTATTATTATTTATAATCATCATAGACAGTTATTAAATAGCAAGTACCCGAGGTAAGTTGGCAAGTTTTTTATATTTATACTTATAAACAATATAATATACCCATAAACAATATAATATTTCTTTCCAATACTTTATGATCTTTCTTAGTTTTGTCTATGCGTTGAACTACAATGTGCACTTTGTATAATATCTGAAATTGAGAAAAAACATATATTCTAAAGGTGAAAAATTTTTTGGCTGAACGCACTAATTTCGGACACTGAAACAAATTGATAAATACTTTTGATGTTGTATAGATAATTTATCAAACATTATATATTATGTATTTTACATAAGGTCAATCATCGTGGTAGTAACCTACTTACTGTACCTGTTGAATGTGTTATTGCGTGACAGAATTAAACGCCACGATTTTGTCTCGTTACCAGAGCGTGGAACTAAAAATATTTAATACTTAATTCCCTTTCATGGGAACTCGAACCCACAACCGTCGTGTTTATAGTTACATGCTTGTGCCACTGCATCACGATAACCTCTGTAATATAAGTTACAGTTAAGGAAATCATATACAGCACGGTTTCGTTATAGAAACGTCCCAAGTGCAAATATGCGATACTTCTACAGCTAAATTCAGGGCGGCTCACATGCATTCACTTACCTTAGAAATTTCTTCTTCATTTACTTGTTTTCTCTGTATTATTTTCTCCAATTTATTTATTGTCTTTTTTATGTTTAACGCACTTATGTCAGTGCTTGATAAGATCGTCTGCAGAAAAGCATTATTACAAAAAAGGTGATTACTCTTATAATATTATTATTGATAATGATTATCGTTCATGATTATGACTATGATCATTAATTAGAAGTTACAGGGGTACAGACGGGATGGGCTACAAACATACATAAATAACTCCTCAACACTCCTTTTTGCTTTGCCGTAGTCGGATAAAAAATATAGTGAAATAGGACTTAAAATGTAAAATTTTAATAAATAGCTTCTTTTATCGCCAAATTATATTTCAGCAACAATCATTCTGTTGGTGCAACCTATAAAAAACTGCCTACAGAGGTACTACCTCTTCAAGTGCCATTTCACTATACAAATATTATAAATAAGCTGTAAGCGCGAGTATAAGAATTTCTACGTAGGTTGATAAGAACTTATGTCTTAGTAGTCACAGCACACGGACAATATACAAAAGCCGCGGGTTCGAGTTCTACTGTGTCCTAAATGTTATATGTTTTTAGGAAACATGATTATGACTTATGACTATAATCATTTATTATGATTATAATTTATAATGGAGAACGGAAGTGTCTTAACACTAAGTATTAATATTCTCTCAACTTACTCGACTATATGCGGGATACAGCGTGAAATAGAAAAAAATAGGATTATGACCATAATAACTGATTATGACGGACTCACCTCAAAAGCTATAATCATTTCTGACACTACATAGTCATCTCTATCTACATAGGATACACTACAACGCAGTTTGTCGTCATCGGTTAAACAATGGTCTATGGAAATGTTCTAAAAGAATAATAATATTTTATTCGCATTGTTTTGCCATTCTTTTTTGTTTTTTTTAAAGGTTTAAATATGTGTTTCTTTTTTTTTTTTTTTTTGATAATATAATTTTCATTGGTGTGTAGGTCTGTACTAAGATAATAGTTATAAGTGGAAAACTGTAATTGGCTTTATTTTGTTATACAAGTTTTTTTGTTTGTTAGTAATTAATAATATGCTGTTGTTTTCTATATAATAAATAAATAAATAAATAAAATATTACTATGAAAGGTGACTTTGCTGTAAAGTAAGAATTTTCAAGAAAATTAACTGTTTTGTCAGGGTTTTAAAAAGCAGTGTCAAACAATTTAAATTGTTAAATATAAATATATTTATAGTATTCATAAAATTATTGTTGAAATATAATTTACATTAGAAATAGTTATTTGATTTGTTATATTATTATTATTTATTAATATTTGATGTTGATTTGCGTCACTCAATCTAAAGTGAGGAATAGAGTGTTTTAACACTAGGTTCCCTCTGCCTACTCTGCTGCGTGCGGGAAACAGCGTGAAGCTGATTTATTTTATTTATGTTAATGATTGTCAATTATTTAATAAAAATTTTAAAAAACCTATTGTAATGCTCACATTACAATAGGGTTTTTTTTTAATTTTTACTATAAAAGGGTTGGCGCTATTTTATAATGTCGCCCCTTTTTATTGCAAATCACAAATTTACATGTATATATAAAGAAATTTTATCTGACTACTTTACAGGCTTATCATATACACGTAAAATATATGATAAGCCTGTATGGCTTTTAATATATAGTTTTTGTTATATATGATTACTGACGTGTTGCTAGTAATAAGTAAACCTCTAATAATTAAAACGGAGTGACTCACCTCTCCTCTTATATCATTTCCGTATAAGATAGCGCTGGGAACGAACTCCTTATACATTTTAGCATATCTTGATAACACTCTAAATGAACTTAGCGAAGGTAAGAACGCTAATATGGTTGCTAATGATTTTATATTATTTGGTAAAACCTGAAGATAATATTTTTTTATAAAAAAATACTGAATATACATATATTTATATTTATTTAAAAACTCATAATAGGATGTTAGCAGGTAAGCCTGGGGAGCCTGCGGCATTTTACAATTAAATATTGTTGTCTTAGAGACGACATAAATAACAATAAAAGACAGAATATTGAAAGAAAATTGATTTAATAATTTAATTTAATTAAATGGCTACATACTCTTATTAATAAGCATATGAGCACCGCAGCCGCAGCCACTATGGCACAATCGTGTGACTGTAAGTGAGACAGTTATGGGTCCAATTCCCACTGGGGGTGAACAATTTATTTAGTATTTTTATTGCCCCGCTCTGGTAACAAGGCAAAACACGGCGTTAAGTTCCGCACGCAATAAACAATCAATCAAACTCGCACAATTTCCTATGCCTACCCTGCTAAATACCGCGATACAGAGAGAAATGAAAAAAAACAAAAGAAACACATAATAAAGTTACCTCTCTATTACTTAAATTGTTCTCTTCTCGCTCCAAAACATTTATAATGTAACCTTGTACATATTTTATAACGGAATTGATATTTTGTTCATTTTCATCAATCATTTTAAGGAGGTCCCTCCACACTAACGACTGTGGATAGTTAGTGAGGAATATTGATGCTGGCTGGAATATATATTTTTTATTAGATTACTAGTGATACGCTCACAACTTCGTCCGCTTGAACTACACACTATAAAATAAATAAATGTCCAAAAATATATATTTCCATGTATATACAGTGATCAGTTAATATTTTTATTATATGTCATAGATTATAGAAATACCCTAAATACATAATGTCAAGAAGGCAAAAAAAACATAATGTCAAGACTTCATTCTCCAATTGCAGCGACGAAATAAAAATTCATTCATTTTTTACCCCTCCTACGAATCGAATTCACTACCATCTTGTTAGCCTCACCTTTCTTATTGCGACATCAGCTTCTATAAAACATTGTAGAAGTTCCTTCCGTTTATTTTGAGTGAAATTTTCATAGAAAAGCAATGCAGTTTGAAGAAGTTTATCACTATATAGAACTTTTGATTTGATACACCAGAATATCTGAAACAGAAAAATGTATTTAGAATGTTTTTAAGCCGTCATGGCGCAGGGTACAAGCGTGCGACTGTGGTACAATTATGAGTTCAATTCCACTCTGGGATCCAACAATATTTAATACTTTCATTTCCTCTCTCTGGTAGAGGCAAAGCGCGGTGGTTACTCCCGCCACTCAATACGCAATGCCTCAAAAATTCGGCGAAAAATGGGAAACTGAACTATCTTAACACTAGGTGCCTAGACTTCTTCAAGATACAGTGTAGAGGTGATGGAAAATGTAAAAGAAATACTCACAGCATCGCAAATCTCATAATTGATATTGCCATTGCGGATTTCGAAATCCACCGTCTGTATGTCTATATAATCATTTATATTTGTATTTGCCGTGCATTTTGTGTTTATGTACAATAGTGCATACAACGCTGTGAATTTTTTGTAGTATTTTGGTGAATTTATATTTTTTTCCAGTTCCTCTATTATTTCCTGAAAAAAAAGAAGTTATTATTATTTCAGAGACACTAAGTTCATAAAATTCAGTTACTCCATACTTTATATTCCAACCAATTCGGTTTGCGTTTTGACTTTTGGAACCCAACGCCGCTCCATCACTTAACCAGAACAGAGAAATAAAGGCCGTCGTGGCGCAGGGGCACAAGCGTCACGTAAACTCGGACGCAAGTGACTCGACGGCTGTGAGGTCGATTCCCAGGTCGAGGAATAAGATTTGATATCATAACTATCAATTATCATTTATTTACCACAAGTTTAGCTTCTCGAACGGTGTCAGCCACACGTTTGTATACAGATAAGATGGCTGAACGCGAATTTTCTAAGTCCCACAAATAATTTCTGAACAAAACATCATTTGAAAGTCTTTCGCGAAACAAACCTGAATGGTCCTCAAGGATGGATAGACAGACTGAAAAATAAACTCATTATTATTAAATTTAAATAGATAAATAGAAGAAATATGTGGTAATTACATAAAATAGTAAGAAACAAAAGACTCAATGAAATGTAGTATTTAACATTTGTATTTCAATGGTGTCATGGCAAAGCGCCTTCAGAATAAATTGAAAGATGGGAAATGGAGTGTCTTACCACTACATTATCTGTGCCTGGTCTGCTGTGTGACCCAAGGTGGCGCTTTACTTGCTAAAATTTATTGTTATATTATAACCAAATTAGATAAAATCTTTACATAAATTGTAGCCTGTATTAGTTCTGATGTAAAAGCTATATTACTAATAAGTTTCATCCAAATCCGTTCAGGAGTATATTTTCCGTGAAAGTGGAACAAGCATCCATCCTCACAAATTTTGACATTTATAATATTAGTGATATTATTGTTATAGTTTAATGTAACATACATTTCCTTAAATCCAAAATGAACCTGTGACCATCTTGGTAATACTTACCGCCTTGGAACTTCAATGTTTTTGTATACATAACTAGTTTTCCATAGAACTGGTCCAACTCTAAAGTACTCAGTTCTACCCCGTAGTGCTTGAATAAACTGAGAATCCCTTGTAAAACCGCCTTTTTTATTGCCAGCTGAAACAAATATATTGTCAGTAACCTAGTGTTAAGAAACTCCAGATAGTGATCATTGGCCCTAATAAATATTTTTTTAGCTTCTCGCACAAACATAGCAGAGTAAGCAAAAGGAACCTGGGAACCTAGTATGAAGACAATCTATTACCATTAAAACATGTTCATTGTCTGCTGAATTCTTGGCTTTGTTTTGTTAACAGAGTGAGGAAACGTACATATTTAATAATTATTTAGATTAATGTCTCTTAATCTAGAACAAAAACTATAGAATAAAATTGTACATACAGTATTCTTGTTATCATCCAGTAAATTAAGGAAGATCCTCCAAATTCTATTGAAATTTTCAGTTATTTGCTCGGGATGATGTTCACATATAGCACCTGTAACAATTAAATTTAGTTCTCTAAACATATATTGTAAATGTGACAGTTGTGGGTTCGATCCCTCTTTCGATTCCTTTTTTCGATTCTTTCTCAGAAATGATTACATTCAGAAAATAATTAAATTCTGTTTGTCATTGAGCATTGAGCTTCGCCACTCAACTGCAATTTTTGACAATTGGGCAGTGTGTAGGCAGTAGGGTTTCCTGCTATGTGGAGAAAAAGGTAATTTAAAAATAATATTAGCCTTGAACAGGAATCAATTTGACACCCATCATCAACTCACCGATAAGCATAACAAGTGGTGCTACACAAGTGTTGGTTTCTTCTAATGCATTTAAATGTCTTGGTATATATGTTGCAGGTAATGCCCACTTGGGAACAATCTTTGTTACACATGTTAGAGCAAGTTGACGTATCCTAGCCGTGTATGGTAGAAGACATATCTGAAAGAAGAAATAGTACACATATACATTATGAAAGTTCTCTGCAAAAGGCATCAAATCTGCACGCTTGTCCCTCTCTAATCCAACAGCCTCACAGCCCTGAGCTGAATACAAGCTGGATATTTATTCAATTAATTATGGTTAAGAGTTTTGTTGAGAGTAATTCTTAATTAAGTTATAGCATTTTCATTAAAAATATTTTTGAAAATATTTAAAATAATTCAATATTATAACTAGCAGGCTCAAAATGAAATATTAAATATTTTAATAACAAGTTGGAAGTATAAATAAGTTAGGATCTACTTACAGAGACAATATCTTCATAATATATATCAATGTCACTGTATTCAGAAACTAGTTTAGTTAAAAGTTTCAATGTGTCAGACACACAGTCATCCCACTCTTCTTTTGTGCGTTTATCTCTTACTGTATGCAAAAGATTTATTGGTTTTCCAAATAATGTTGATAAAATGTACTCTAGAAATTATAAAATATATTTTAATCATATATTTATATGTATTTTAACTTAACACTGCATACTGCATATCCTGCATATAGCACGGTAGGCAGAGAAACCTAGTGTTTAAGTACAAATATTTTTGTTCAATGACTTGTTGGACAAGTTTAAACATCAACATAGATTCCAGGCAAATAGAATAATATGCTGCTAATCTAACTCTGCATAATTTTCAAAAACGTCAGTATTCGAAGATTTTAATGTTATGTTTTAACATATCACTTCTGTATTGATTAATGGCATTCAAATCTAATTAAAATATAAGTTCTCAAAAGTTGAATGCATTAATTTTATAATAATTATCTAACAATATATGTATATACATAAATGCTTACCTTTTTAAAACAATAAAATATAATTCATTCATATGATAAACATTATACTTGAAAAGATAAGCACGCAACGACATGTATCATCATGTCTATAATATATTTTAGAATATAATATATATCTTACCTACTTCAAATGGAGCTAAATCATCACTTACAAGTTCCTGAACTTGATTCAATATATTTTGCAACGTTTTTGGATTGTTGTCTTCTTTATAACATTTTACTAGCGCTTCCCAATCATCCATTATTACTTAAAGTACTTTAATTTACCTTTAACTTTTAAAAAGGCTAATTTTATTTATTAAAAATATTTCTTATTAAAAGCCAACTTCTAAACTTATTAACTAAATTAAAAACCACATTGTTTTTACAATGATATTATAATTAAATCAATAATATATATTAACTAACACAATATAAAAATAGTAAACACCGGTTCTGTCTAACTTTTACTGTGTATTTTGAAGTGACAGCAGCCGTGTTATAGTGTTGTTCATCGATGTTTTTATATCTTATCTTATCTTTCTTTGATAAAATCAATAAATTTAAACAAATGTAGAAACGTAGAAAAAGGCTGACAATTTTAAAATATCAACATATAGGTTTCAGGAAAATAAAATATTATGCTACTCATGTGCTCTCAAAGATTTTTGTTGATATTTGAAGATTTTAATGTCGATGTATTTTACCATAGCACTTCTGTATCAAAATGGCATTCAAACCTAGTTCCTGTCTAATATTTTAATCGAGTAACTAGTTTGCACATTGAGCCTTGGCGTTTCGAGTTTCTCAAAGAAACTGGGGATCATGAGCAAAGCGAGACAATACTTCACGAGAAAACACCGATTGACCCTGTAGAGGGCCCAGGTTCGGACACATATGGAGTACTTTTCTCTTCTCTGGGCTGATGCACCCTATTACCAGCTTAACCTTTTTGATCGCATACAACGTAGAGCCTTTCGAATCTTTGGAGACCCAACGATTTTTAAAAGGCTTTATACATTGGCTTTCCGTAGAGATGTCACTCTATACCGCATTTATCATGGGGAATGTTCTGAAAAACTGTTTTACCAGAAGTGACTAACTCAAGTACCATTAACACCATCTGGATACGTGGTACTCCACTACTGTGCGGTTTTTAAAAGCGCGTCTATCTCCACTAAAGGCCGGTAACGCACCTTTAGCTTCTCTCGTATGACACGTGGTCGTGGATGGCGGTGATCACTCACCATCAGGTAACACGTACGCTCATTTGCCTCGTCATTTTCCATAAAAAAAATAAGTGAACAGTGTCTTGCCTACAATGCAGCAAATTAAATTAAATGAATCTTATCTTAGCATTTAGGGGCTATCGTGGCTCAGAGGCACAAGGGTGTGAGTTGTGACTGTAGCGCGGCGGTTGTGGTTGTTCGATCCCCAATCGGGGAAATGAATGATTATTTGTCAATATTTTAATTTCTTCGCTCTGGCAGTTGGCACCCGGCGTTAAGTTCCGCCACTGGAAAAATTCGGGGGAAAGTGGGAAGAGGATAGTAGAGTGGCTTAGTGAAAAATTTTGTTGAGTTGATCCATTTCATTTTATTTTTATTGAACATGTAGGGTTACGCACCGGAGCTGCCATTCGAGTAACTTTTAGTTACCAAATTACTCGCTTAATTACGCTTATGCTGGTACCACCTTAGGTATTTTTTTTTTTTTATTTTATTTCTTAACACTACAGACACTTGGTCCGTACACTTTTTAAATTTATTATTATATCTAATATCCTTATCATATATATTAATTACATTGTCGTTTACATACAATCAATATCTATAATAAGCAAATTATATTTTTATCTTTACATTATTTTACAAAATTTTACTTAGATCTAAGGTTAAGCGAGTGTTTATATTTAACAATTTTACATATTACAATATATATTTAATTACATAATTATAAGTACATGCTACACTTTTATCGTAATTGATTTGGATGTGAGGAATTTTGCACTAGGATAAGGGCATGACCGCTATGGTGGAAGAGGTGACTGCTGCGTTCCTATCTTTCAAAGCCATCTTTAAATTATATTCCACAATGCTTTTTGTCGTTGCCTTCGTCGCGTTCCGAATTAACATATTTACTGCGTCATCTTTGCCTTCACTATAGTACGTGCAGGTGTCGGTGTGCCGAGATATTGCTACGACGGCGTGCGAAACGCTGTCATGCAGCTGTAGCCTAATAGATTTAGTGTTAACCACTATAACAGTCGCGCTGGTCAGACCCTGAGACTCGTGAATTGTCAGCACCTTCGAACCTGTTTCTCCTCCCCACCCCTGCGCTATCAGAGATTCTTTCTCCTCCTGGGTAAATGTGAGATACAGTGTGTATTTTAGATCTCCCGGTACTGGTGTCATTTTGATATCCTTTATAGAAAGGGATCGCACTACACTCTTAGACGAGTATATACCAGGATATATATGTCGCAGGGCGTAGGCGACGTCCATGGGACTTCTGTGAGTACACAACAAGTTTTGGTTGAAGAGTTGTGGCGGCTTACGGTAAATCATTTCGAAAAGATTCTCTCGGTCTATATAGGGTAGCTGATTTACATCTCCAATTAAAAGAATCTCCTCGGCTCCGGAGATTCTGCCTGCCATCACTATCGCTCCAAAGTGGTTCATTAAAGCTTCGTCGACTATCAAGCGGTAACACTTGTCTGATTCTCGTCGTGCTCCGTTTACCAACATTAAAGCCATAGTGCGGATTTTACTTTTAACCAAATTCCCTATACGTTCCGAGAGCCTCTCTCGAAGTTCGTTGGCTGCTTCCGTCGTACTTGTTACGACTGTATCCCTGGCAATGTCAAATTGTTTCACTATCCACGTTGTCTTACCACACCCGGGAACACCGTTGACCCACATCATCTTGGGCACCTTCCACGTAAATGGAGCTGTAGATTCAGGGGTGTTATCTAGGTGTAGAGCCATTTCCAGCATTCTTTCCTCCAGCATAATCCTAGTACATTTTGCAGTAACCACCATGGGATCATTGGCAGGCGTGTTGAATTTGAGGTATCCTGTTCTCCTGGTCTCCTCTTCATTCAACTCGACAAAGCCAGATGTTGCATTGTATGCTGCCATGTAAGTGCCTTTCATGCTTCCCGCGATGGTCTGGCCGCTATCGCTATTATATATCGCGCCTTGTGCCTCTTTAAGTTTTACTCCCAAAATTGAGTATCCGCCTTGAAAAGCAAGTATAATTTCCTTGCAAGTTCTAAACTTGACTTGTTTGGTAGCTTTCAGAACTGCAAGGAATTCCAACATGGCGTTCTTATAGTGGTCCTCGTGCTCTCGAATTGGTAAGAAGTCTGGTGGTTGTACAATATCCATTGCCGCCTTTGTAGGTTTTGGCCGGGATGTTGTCGCTGGAACTTCTGTCGATTTCCTTGTGAACTCCTCCAGTGCTACCGCCTGTCTGTCATCCGCACGAAGTTTCCTTCTACCAAATACGTTTCCCAAAATTGCACCAAAGCCTCTGCATATGGCCTTCGCAGCTGAGTGTTTTGTCTCTGGACTTTTGGTTTTGTCTTCTGCGGTCAATCGTTGAAAGCGTTCTGAGCCACTTTCGGTGGTTAAAAGGGTTGTTTGAGGATGATCTGCTTGGGTGCTGGAGTGTGCAGGCTTAAGGTAACTGAGGTCTTCACCTCTGTCCTCGTACACTATGACCTCATGTTGTTTGGAGGCCATTATGCAACCCAGTCGGTCTGCCACTTCTCCTCTGTTATACTCAACCACCATGGCATCTATGCTTATTATTCGTGGCCCTTGTTCTGTTGTCTCACTCAGCTTATGGAGCAGCTCACAAGCCCGCGCGAATGGTGTTTTTTCACCCCAGTCGAGGAGTATTATCGATTTGTTTTTCGATTTCACTATTCGACATGTAATGTCACCAACCATCCTCGTGGGTAACGCTTCATAGATTTTGCGTCTTACTGCGATTTTCTTGGTGCTACCATTCAATAGACTAGCCAGACCAGGTGATATCGCGATGTATTTGTGATTTCTAGGCTTGCAGAAGCTTATGCCCAACCTTTCAGTATTTTCATCCATGTAGAGGGCCACACCTATTGTTCTTAATCCTGGCTTGCTCCTTTGGGCGTGTTGTAGCAGCTGGAGTGCAGTGTCTATATTTATATGTTGCGGGTGTATGTTTGGTATTTGTTGACCTACGTGTGTGTTTGTGCTTGTTTGTGCTATTGGTGTTGATAGGCTATGGGAATCTCCTGTATTTCTGGTGCTGTTTCGGCGACATGCGATACTAAAAGACTTTAGGGCATAATCGAGGAGAGCCTTCCGAAAGATAGGATTTATCATAATGCTTGGAAGATTGGCTTCGGTTAGGTCTATATCGATATGCGTTTGGAGATCGAAGCGGTAAGCAGCAAATCTTGGACATTCGAATAAAATGTGCGTTACAGATTCAGGTGTTTCTAGATCGCATTCGCAACTCGGAGAATTTTTCAGTTTAAACCGATACAGATATTCTGCAATACCTCCATGTCCCGTTAGCATCTGGATGTAAAGCGGTGTAAATACCGTCGTTCTCGTTATTCTGAATGCTACTTCTACATCTGGGAGGAATTTCTTTGTAACTGCTCCTGTCTGGGATGTTTCATACCTGTCCTGCCATATGCGGACAGATTCTTTTCTTATCGTTTCTTTAACATATGACAATGGAATTTTGTCATAGTCCTGATCAGAGTCTGCGAGTGCCGCTGGTTTTGCTAGTTCGTCGGCACGTTCATTTCCAGCAATACCCACGTGTGCTTTGAGCCAGAACAATCTAATTTCTCGCCCCTGTGCTTTGATCTTCCTCACGCTTTCCCTTATTGTCTTTGCTAAGGGGTGGCCCGAATTAGGATTTCTTAATAGTTCCAGTGACGATCTGGAATCGCTTAAGATATTAACTATTGAGTCGTTGCTGTCTGCCACGTTTCGTATCGCCCTATCTAGTGCGTACAGTTCGGACTGGAAGACCGTGCAGTTTGGATGTAGACTGAATTTTTCATAACCGGTCTCCTTTCCTTCTTCCCATCGTGACAGGGCTGCTCCCACTTTTCCTTTGATTTTACTACCGTCAGTAAAAATCTGGGCGCCCTCGATATGATGTAATTCGATGGTATTGGGATTCAAGTCCTCCAGCAATTCGAACTCGATAGCTACTTGTGTTGACGGGTCTGACTTGCTTAGGTAGGTCTCTTCGACCTCGAGCTCCTTTCCAGATGGGAGGTAATTTTTACAAAACCCTCTTTTTACTTTGTAGAGGCTCGCATTCTCTTTTATTCTTATATCTAGTGGCAATAGACCACTGAGCGAAAGTGCAGATACTAAAGATACCGTCCTGTACGCTTTGCAGATTTTTTGAGCAAAACCTCTCTGGAGCGCGTTTAGCTGATCTTGAATACATGATACATGATGCAGCGTACATGATTATAGGTTCCACAACCGCCGCGTAGATGGTTCTTGTGACATCAGAATTTAGGCCCCAGTACACTTTCGCCGCGCACGCCAGCTGTTTATAAATATTTGCTGCTTTTTTTATTTGTGCAGACACGTGCGATTTGAAAGAGAGCCTATGATCGATTACTAGCCCTAGAATTTTTATCTCCTTGACCAGTTCGATTGTGGTACCTGACATGCATAAACGAAGGGGATCATACTTAGTCTTCCTCGTCAGCAACATAGCATTAGTCTTATGCGCTGCGAAGTTAAGCTTATTTCGATTCCCCCACTCTACGACTGTTTCCAGAGTGGTATTAATCATTTGTTCTAAGTTGTGTGTTGAATGATCTGCAAAAACTAAAGCTACATCATCAGCAAAGGCCTGACAGTACACTCCATTACAGTTCAGTTTTTGTAGCAATGAATCCAATATGATATTCCAAAAGGTGGGTCCTCCGATTGAACCTTGAACACATCCTTTTGTCGTAATCTTTTCGCATACTGTTCCGGCATAATTGACCGCTACTCTCCTGTTAGTCAAATAGGAGCAGACCGTAGCGTACAGGTTACGGGGGCACTTTTTCTCTCTTAGGGCCAATTTAAGGGTAGGCCACCACGCATTGTCGAAGGCGCCTTCTATGTCTAATGAGACCAATATTACTATCTTTTTGTTGTCGACTTGTTGGTGTAGATGTCCTACCAGCTTGTACAAAGCGTCCTCGGTGCTTCGCTGTGGCATAAATCCGTATTGATTGGGATTTAGTGTGGGCAGAATATGCCATTGTATACGTGTGATCAGGAGCTTTTCAACAAGCTTTCCAAGCACAGGAAGAAGGCCTATAGGTCTTAGTGTTTTGGGAATACTGTAATCGTCTTTTCCCGGCTTTTTCAGAATGACAACGTGAGCTACTTTCCATTGCGTAGGGAAATGCGTTAGCGTAAGGCATTTATTTGCTAACGCCAGAAACACCTCCCTGTTGCAACGGATTGCTGCAACACATATATCCGCCGTTAACCCGTCGGGACCAGGGGCTTTTTTCGGATTCTGGGTATTTAATATCGTCTCTAACTCTTCCATTGCGAACGGGGGGTCATCGACGTTTCCTTCAATTTCGCCATCATTTGCTAGCTCTCGGATTCGCATGTGATTAGGCTGATCCATCAACACATTGTCGTCAGGGTAGAATGTTTCTGCAAGAAGTTCTGCTGACTTTTGTGGGGTTAGGGTGAGACCTTCTTGATTCTTAAGTAGAAGGTCTTCTTGGCGCCTGGAAGTGTTTCTTATTACTCTATAAATCTTATCCCACATACTTTCTTTATCCTGAGACGTGCAGAAGTCCTTCCATCCCTGCGTGCTCTTTCTTGTCACTTCTTCTGCATATATCACTTTAGCTTGCATATATTCCTCTGTTACAAGATTTCTTCTTGAGGGAGCTGCATTTTTGATACGTCTCTTTTTCCTTAGAGCATCTGCTTTGAGGGCCTCTAGCTCGGACGACCACCATGAAGGTATTGGGTTCCCTACCTTGGCTTTGAATTTTGGGATGGTTTTCACGCATGCATCGTGTATAGCATCCGTGTATGATGTTATTAGAGTGTCTAGTTCGGCTGGTGTTTTCACATCCCTTATGATATCTAAAGTTATCACTCTATTCTCCAACTGAATCTTAAAAAGTGCAGAGAAGTCAACCCATTTTGCCTTTTTCGTAAAGTACCTTCGCGTTGTTGGTGGTCTCGCAGATTCTAGTGGTCTCCCTAGTCGCAGGGTGAAGGTAATTGCATTGTGATCTGATGTTATAAGACTTCTATTCACCTCCCAGTCGTATATTTTGCCCAGCAATTGCTGACTGCACGCAGTAACATCTATAATACTCGTATACATCCTACCATTTCTAAATGTTTCGAATGTTGGTGTATCTCCATTATTTAAAAGGTGAAATCCCATTTCGTCTAAGAATGCGCAGTAATCTCTCCCTCTTTCATCCTCTTTAATGCTTCCCCACCATTGGCTCCAGGCATTCACATCCCCTGCCACTAAAATTTTTTCTGTATTGAGTTTCTCGCATGAATTTTTGATCCTGTTTAAATACGGATTGATATTCTTATCTCCCTCCAGATAAATAGATACTGCTCCAAATGTTAGGCTTCCAGCTATGACAGTGACCGCAACTTCCGTTTCAGTTATTAATTGAGAATCTTGGACGATCTTCAGTCTGTCCCCAAAAATTATAATAGCGGCCTTTACCGGTATTTGCCTGTGAGTAGAGCATTGTATGACGCGGGTACCCGGATGTTCTTTCATGATGCCGCTGCTTCCTACGTATGGTTCCTGTACTAGAGCTATCTCTATACCCGCGTCTTTTGCCACTTTCAGTAGTTCCAGAGTTGCTATCTTAGCCCTGTGTAGATTCACCTGGATGAACCTTATATGTCGTTTCAGGCTACACAGATTCTGGGAGACTCCGTATTTGTCTGCCTGCGTGCCCTTAGCAATACGCTATCTTAGATCGTGCGATAGCATCCCATCGGGCACGCTCGCTGCACTCGACGCTAAATGCGTTATGCTCCAGACTTAAGTCTTTTGCTTTAGATTCTGCACAATTTATACATGTCGGGGCTTTCCTTTCTGCCCTTTTTTTGCAGTTTTCCCAAGAGTGGGCTTCACCACAGTAACTGCAAAGTTCATCCTTTTCTCGGCATACTACCTTGGTGTGCCCAAAGCCTAGGCATCTGGTGCATTGCACTAGCGGAGAGTGGTCCGCTACAGGTCTCCTCTGTAGTCCTATGTAGATTTTA
The DNA here is from genome assembly GCA_917862395.2 of Heliconius sara. Classification (NCBI taxonomy): domain Eukaryota; kingdom Metazoa; phylum Arthropoda; class Insecta; order Lepidoptera; family Nymphalidae; genus Heliconius; species Heliconius sara. Next base: position 16,141,115 of record OU860785.2, read on the forward strand.
CCAGCCTCCAAGAATCTTTGATATATTTTCGGTGAGAGCTCAAGTATAGGATGACATTCATGAGGATTTCTTGCCCTTTTACGATATTTAACCTTTAGAGTGCTCTCTTTCATATCTATACCATTTAGAAGATGTTTATTTTGCGATATGATATTTTCCACAATTTCGGAATCCTTGTGGTATGAGAGCACATCTCTAACTATAATAAGTGGATTTCCGGCTTTTGCAACTTCCGCTCTTAGGTGCTTGTCTAGCCTGATGCGAGTATTTACAAGGTCAAGACAAGATCACCTTAGGTATTTAACAACGTTGCTAACATACTCATATACTTCTTGGCTGCCTAAGTTGCATATTTCGGGATAACACTCATTCTTAGTCCAAATTTAAATGCTCTAATCGGGACAGGTATAGTCTCGCTACGTGAATTTTTGCGGACACAGAGATATTTTTTTTAATTAATAGTTAGATGGTTTCTAGGTGCCGCATTTGCAGGAAAGAATCCGCTTTTATTACAATTAAAATGGCCTTCATGGGTTCAGGGGCGGCACAAACGTGAGGCTGTAAGCGCGATGTTTGTGGGTTTAATTGCCACTTGGGGGAATGAAATATTTGATATTTACATTTCCTCGTTCTAGTAACGATATACGGATGTAAAGCACGCCGTTCAGTTCTGCCATTCAAAACGCAATGACTCTTGATTCGGTGGAAAGTGGGTAAGTATTCTAGTATTACACGCATCTCATCATATCTTAATAGATTTTCAGGTTTCCTTAGCCTACTCCACTACGTGCGGGATGCAGTGGGAAGCTAAAAAAAGATTGTTGGCACAGCCTAGTCTATGCCATATTTATGTGTATTTTTAAGAATTTAATAGTTAAATAAATGAAACAAAAAAGTAAATTTAATCTTTATTTGTGCGGAAACTTTCTAAATGATTTTTGTATTCCTATTATGATTTTTTATGATCGTAGCAATGTAAACATTGAATATGAAGAATTTAAAATCTGAAATACAAAATACGATATTAATAAATAAAAATTATAAAAAAAAAATAGTAGTATCTATGTCTGTCCAGTGTGTACGACTATCATAAAGTCTAGTTTAAAAAATCGCAGCTTCACGCTTTTTCAAGTGTTACGTAAGCAGATTTTTTACAATTTTTACACCCTCCTCCGATATGTTAGCCTTTTGCTAACTTATCCTTTCAGCCTCCTCTTACGCTTACGTAAATAATGACAGGTACATGTGTTTTTTTATTTGATTCCTGAGCAGCTGTTATAATTTTATAAACAAGAACCCAAGCTTAAGATAGATGGGCCTTAACACACGAAAATATTTATTTTATTATACTTTTTTAATATAACTATTGGATATAACAGTATTCAACATTGTGTAAAGTATAAATATCACAACCTTAAGCATTATTACGAACAAAGCAAACTTTTTAAAATCTTCAGTCCATGACTCCTGAATATATGATTTCATAGAGTCATTCAACATCTCCGTGTTAAAAATATTGTATAATGAACAAATCAGTTCATTAGCATTAGCTTAACTTCTGTAAACTTTGTATGTTTGTAGTTGTAACATATTTTCTACAACTTTTGAATATTTTTTTGTGACAATTTGGATTTATTTATATTTTTAAAAACATTTAAAGCAATAAAATTTTGGCGAAAGTAGGTCATAGAGGCCAGTCGTGGCGCAGGGGCACAAAGTGTTACTGTAAAACCGACCGGTTGTGGGTTCCATCCCCACTCGAAATATTTACTTAAATTTATATTTTCATTTCTTCGCTCTGGCGTCTAGGACAAGCGCGGCAATGAGTTCTGCCACTCAACACGCAATGACTCCAGAATTCGGCAGAAAGTGGGGAACGGAGTGTCTTGAACTCTAGGTTGCCTCTGCCTACCCTGCAGTGTGCGGGATACAGCGTGAAGCATATATATATAGTATTTTTGAATTAATAAATATAAAACTCACGGCGACAAACAGATCCATGTCGAATATCATCAGATTGAACGCAGTTATTTCAATTGGTATCTAAAAAAATAACAAAATTCAAATAACGTTTTAATACATATTTTTATACGTTTGTAAGTTAGAAGTTGTAACTGAAAAGCGCGTTTCAGAAAGTTGTAGTTGTAGAAAGCTGAGTGTACTTGTGTTTTATATTATGAGATAAGCGTACCTAGAGTGTAAAGTCACTCCTCTCCCCATTTTCCGCCGAATTCTGGAGACATTGCGTGTTCAGTGACGGAACTCAACGCTTTGCTTTTGCCTTCATTATCAAAGAGAAAAATGAAAATATAATATATTTCCTATTTCATGGAAATCGAAATCACAATCTGTTATACTGTTAAATACCTGTGCTCTAGCAATCATGAATAAAACCATTTTGCGTATTCTAATAGATGATAGTCTTTCCCATCCACCGCTGTATATCAGTGTCGCCGTTTCCATTGACTGAAATGTTGATATTAAAGTATTGTTTTTTAAAAACAGCATTATGTTGTATCCCGCAGATGCACTACTGTAAGTGTATGTAAGGGAGGCAGAGGGAACTTAGTGTTAAGACACACCGTTGCACACGCGCCGCTCATTTTCGGGACATTGTGTGTTGAGTGACGGAATACAACGCCACGTTGTGCCCTATTAGGTAAATAACTACAAAATCTTAAAATTCTTTAATTTAATCTTTAAATTTAATTTTTATCAACACAAACATTATATTGACTGTGCTGTGTGGATCAAACCCACAAACATTAAGAATTCTGGCATAACTCGTACAGAATAATACATGAAATAAATAAATTGAAAAAAACTGATCAAGTGCAGCAGTCGCATAAAAAAAAAAAGAAAACTCTCTCTTCGCATCCATCTTTTGGTTGCGTTTACTCAGAACCTTGATTTTTTCCTTGCTTTAAGGGACCTAAACATTCAATATTAATTTCAGCTTGATACCTCGATGCGATCTCGATAAATGTTCTTGATTTATTGAGAACGGACAGGTCGACAAGATTTTTTTTTATGGAAAAAGACAAAGGAAACGGGCATACGGGTCACCGCCGTAAGTGATCACCGCCGCCCACCATCCCGTGTGATGCAGAGCAGCTACAGATGCGTTACCGGCCGGTTACTAGGTGGAGATAGACGCGCAGTTTTAAGTTACTCAACTTGTATCGACCTGCAGACACTGCCATAGATACAACTTATAAATTATAAGAGTTTCTCTTTTTTTTCCTTTCCAGGTACGGAATATTAAAAAGATAAACATACAATATCAACGTACCATATGCTTTAATTTTGCTGCGTATCGACATGGTAGATAAATATGTATAACAGTGCCTATTATGAAAATTAAATATCTCAAGTCTAAGGCGTATCCCTGAAATAAATAAAAAAATATTAATTATGTTCAGGCCGTCATGGAGCTGAAAGTAACGTAATAGTTAAGTAAATGCCTACATAAAATATAAAATAGTTAAGTAATCTTACCTCAGATATAAGATACATGCAAGTGCCTATCTGTATCATGGTGGCCACTAATATCAGACCGAGCCAGATGTTGAATGTGTCTTGTATGAGATCGACATAGCTGATGTAAAGAAATAATTATTAAAGCTTACAATTTAATTCAGCTTCACGCTATATACCCGCACACAGCAAGGTAGCCAGAGGGAACATAGTGTTAAGACACTCTGTTCCCCAATTTCCGCCGAATTCTGGAGGCATTGTGTGTTGAGTGCTAGGTGTGGTTTCGATTCGCATTCCGAGGAATGATATATTTAATATTTTCATACCATCGCTCTGGTAATGTTGCAAGCGCAGCGTAGAGCTCCGCCGCGCAACACTCAAGAGAAACGGTAGTTACGCTTAAGTTTTAGCACTAGGTTCCTAGTTGCCACTGACTACCCGGCTATATTCGGAATTCAGTGTAAAGCGAAATAAGCGGGACTCGGGTTCGCACTCCGAGAGCCTCGTACAAAAATTGGAGGTCTCGAGCTTTTTATGAAATTCAAGCTTAGCTTAACCAAAGCCGTTTTATCTGATACCTCACTTTAACAAGCGGCTTTATGTAATACCAAATTTTGCTCTCTTTTTAAGGCTATGATTTTTTTAAGGATTTAAATCCTTCCACAAATGTATAGTTTTCATATTTTTTTTGAACAAGTATTACCCGTACATGTTAGCTGTCAAATTTCATATTTTCTAAGTCAACCAGTAGTACTCGATTAGTTTAGTTTCCATTTATAGTGTCGAAATACGAGTTTTTTGCTACAGAAATGGCCACATTTTTTTCTTAAGAAAATAGAGAAATACAGTTTTTATTTCAGGAAATCATGGGACCGTAGATCTGAGTATAGGGTTTGAATTTCAACTCAATTTCTCCAAGCGTTCTTGAGATAAAGGCTCTTGACAGACAGACAAACGGACGGACAACAAAGTGATCTTAGAAGGGCTCCTTTTTTCTTTAAAATGTTCGAAGCTTACAAACTAACCGCTTCAACTTATTTTGTTCCACAATTATATTAACTATCTTCAAATGCATACAGCTCTCGTTATTCTCCCTCAACGCGTCTTCGAAACCCCTACAATAAATCTCCATTTTGAGGCACGCATGATTTATACATAGACCGAAGAAGCCATCGTAGCCTATGAAATTAATTATATATAGGACACAAGCGTACAGCATGTAAGCGAACATAGTCTCGAATATCGGCGATTCAAATCTCTGTTCGGGGTCTGTATACGGTAACATTATATCATGAATCATATATCTTTTCGGTTCCGCAGTAAATAGAGTGCTGTGTAAGTTCGATAGCACTGCCATTATGGGAAATGACGTCACACACGTTATAACCGTTATTGCCCAACATTTCTCGCTGTAAACCAAGTTGTTTTCTATATTAGAATTGATGATTTTCTTGTATATAACAGTCATATCGTTGTATGACGCGTAGTCGCGGTTGATTTCGTCCATAATCTTTTTGGCTGGTTTGCGTTTGTAAAATTGGATTAAAATCTGGAAAAATACAGCATTTAGCTAAGTGAGATGAGAGAATAAAAATGCGGCAATCATTGGCGTATCAAGAAATATTTCTATAGAAAGTGATGGCTGGAGGTCGTTTTGCAAGACATAAGAGTCAATGAATTAATCACCAAGGATATTAAAGACCAAAGCAAAGGAGTAGGTTGGGTCGAAGTCAGATAGGCGGACCTTGGCATTAAAAGTCAGGAATAATTCCTCGTAGAACAAAAAATCTTTATTAGAGAGTCGAATTAAAATGGTCTTTAAAAAGTGCAAAAAAAATCTAATTTAATTAAACACTGATTATATATATTTAAAAATTAAAACAACAACTGTGTGGCTTACTCTGTATTTAGGACAATTAAGTTAAAAAATCAATATTGGTATTTTTTTTTAAAAGCAATAAATAAAAATTAACTGAAATACTAATATATGTATTTGCAAACTTTAATTGCATCTCCTACAATATTAAAAAAAGTACAAATACGTCATTGTTGCACCAAATGAGAGCGATATGTAATAATGTCAATACATATCTATATTTTTTATACCTTAAAAAATCCTCCGAGAAAGGGTCCGACAACTGTACTGTGTCTGATCACATTGACATAGTCGCCAATTGCCAAACAGTTGAACATGTCGTTTAACATCATCACCGATAATGGCCCAATGCTTATTAGCATTATTACTAAAACATGAAAAAGGAGCACCAAGTGAGGTTGTAAACGCGACTGGGCGTCTATTCGATCACCACTCGATGAAATGAAATATTTATTTAAATTTATATGTCTATTATTTCGCTCTGGTGTAGAGACAAAATGCGGTGTTAAGTTCCGCCACTCAGCACGCAATGCCTCCAAAATGGAGGACCCAGTGACTTAGTACTAGGTTCTCTCTGCCTACCCTGTTGTTTTCGCGATACAGCGTAAAGCTGATCTAATTTTAAATATAAAAAACCCGGTCAAGGGCGAGTCGCCAGTCGCTAGTCGACTCGCCCACGGAGGGTTCCGTAAAGATTGGAGGTCTCGAGCTTTTTCTAAAATTCAGGTTTAACTTAGCCAGAGCCCTTTCATTTCATAACTCACTAGAGGATTTAATCCAAAATGTTGCCTCTTTTTTTAAATTTTACCACAAATGTGTAGTTTTCGCATTTTTTCCTGAACCAATACTACCTGTAGATGCTACCTGCCAAATTTCATAATTCTAGATCAACTGGAAGTACCCTATTAATTTTAATTCCCTTGATAGTGTCAAAATATGCGTTGTTTTGCGATATAAACGGCCATATCCTTTTTCTAAGGAAATATAGAAATACGTTTTTTATCAGGACATCATGGGGCCGTAGATTTGAGTTAAAGGAGTTGCAGAGACAAAGGATCTTGACAGATAGATAGACAGACAGACCGACAACAAAGTGACCTCATAACGGTTCCTTTTTTCCTTAAAAAGGTACGGAACCAAAACAGGGCATGTACCGTCTCAACACGCAATGCCTCCGGAATTCGACGAAAAGAGTTGCACGAGAGTGTCTTAATGGGAACTGAATGTCTTAAGGTTCCAAGGTTCCATCTGTCTATCTTGCTATGAGCGAGATGCAAAATGAAGCTAAAAGAAGCACGAGTCGAAGTCAAAGCTGATTGTTGTATGTACAAAACAGTATACTTATCACTTACATACACATACAATTTTTCGTTTGTCCGTTTTAGGATTTGGATAGATCATGCCGACGCCCATTACGAAAGATATTATTTTATATGTTTCAACGAATGTCTTGTATACTGCCGTTTCTGTAAATTAATATTTTTTTATTTTTTTATAGTATTTTGTCTGAGAGAGAGAAAATGAACATTACCCGAGCAAACTACAATTCCTTAATCAAACTCAAGATGATAGTTGACTATTTTTTTTTTAATATTTTTTTTATTAATAACTGATTGTAAAGCGCGCCCGCTTAATGCTATTGTTATAATTATTATAGCTAAATTATACAAAATCTTTACACAAATTGTAGCCTGTGTTATGCTGAGTTAAATTACTGTAAAGTTTCATCTAAATCCGTGGAGGTTTTTTTTCGTGAATGTGGAATAAATGTCTATCCTCACAAATTTTCACATTTATAATATTATTATAATTGAGGCCGGTCGTGGCGCAGTGGCACAAAGTGTGACTGTAAAACCGACTGGTGGTGGGTTCAATCCCCACTCGAGGAGATGAAATATTTACTTAAATTTATATTTCCATTTCTTCGCTCTGGTGTCGAGGCAAAGCGCGGCGTTGAGTTCTGCCACTCAACACGCAATGCCTCCAAAATTCGGCAGAAAGTGAAAGCGGAGTGTCTTAACACTAGGTTCCCCCTGCCTATCCTGCTGTGTGCGGGATACAGCGTGATTCTAATTTAATTTTTTTTTTTATAATATTATTAAAATAGTAACATTATACCTTCATTTGATACCTCCATTTTGTTATCGGTTCAATAATATGTTTAATGTTAAAGATATGACAATTAGATTTATATAGCTAAAATAAAAGTCTCTATAGGATGTTTTATTTTACCTACATTGTTGTCGTTACAAATACTTATATGTAAATAAATTTTTGGTTTAATATTGACATGAGAGAGATAAAATGAGAGATATATTTTTCAACTCCAATTTTTTATTATTTATTAAATTATACTATTACAAGCACTTTTGGATAGTCAAATTCAACTAGTGTCAGCCCTACGGAAAGAAGAAAGAAAAATCTCAACAGTTGCTCTTTTAAAACATAATTTTACAATAATTGTGAACATCAGCAGCATATTTAATAGAATAGTAAGCTCTACCTTATCATGTTTTAAAATATCGTGTTAGATTGTCCTTATTAAGAATATATTTTGTATTATACATTCTTGGAGAGCCGACGTTTTGAGGACTTTGTAGTAGTCCGTGGTCACATGTGGTGTTAGACTGAGGTGGTATTCATATGTTAGTTGACATAATTATTACATCAAACTACCGCCAATGATTTCTTAACTTCTCTTTTCCTGCAGAATGAGCTGACTGTATCTTGCCCTCTGGTATAGTGGATTTGACACTATAATAATTTTATGAGTGGGTCCCAAGTGGCAGAAAGTTTCCCACCATTTTCTGTATTGAAATTAGAATGTTTTTTATATTTTAATAGCCTCGCGGATCATTCTAGGAATATATATTTTGTTTGGTTTATCAAACCTTTTATAATGGTTGAGTTTATAGCAATATACTTACACACAACTCAATTCTATAAATGCCCATTCTTGATATCTAATTTGTATACACCTGCACACTGCAAAGGAACATTCACTGATCTCAAAAATTGGCTCATTTTCTTGTTAGACTTATGGAAGCTCATCTTAAGATGTTGCCAATCCTGCCTGTAACCCCCTTCACATATAGTAGAAATGCTGGCTGTGTCTCTACTGTAGGTGACTTGTTGGTCTTCTAACAATATTGGCGGGGAGCTGGCAGCTTGTTCTGATGAAGGGCCTTCTTCACCTGTCGAAGCTCGTCCCCTAGGTGTTCAGCGACGCAGAGGTGGTGGCTGAAACAAAGATTTGAAAACGGTAGATAACTGTGTAGGGTGGTGGTGAGGTTCAAAACTGAGGTATTTTGATAAGGTAATAACGTATAAAAAATTAACGTAGCGGGATTTGAACCTGCGCCTCTTAAAAAGCGTTCAAGTCGGCTGACAAGATGCGCGGCCCTCTTGGACGGTTTCCATTGACTTTATCGCTTTTTCCTAAAATATAAAAAAAATATATAATTTTTAAATAATTGTGCATTATATTAAACACCATGTACATATTTTTGCCTGAAGGCGTAATATAAGAGCTCATAGGAAATTATGAGGTAATGAAGACTAATATATTATTAAAAATACCGACATAGCACACGTGCGACTGTAAACGCGACGGGTTTTTGTTTGATTCTATGGAATAAAATATTTAATATTTTCATTGCCTCGCTCTCTCAATGAGGCGAGCCGCGGCGTTAAGTTCCACCGCTCAACACGCAATACCTCTAGAAGTCGGTGATAAGCACTAGATTCGCTAGACTAGGTTTCCTCTGCTTACCTATGTGTGGGATACAGCGTAAAGTTACAAAAGTATACCAAAAATACTAAATCGGATGTATGCCATTATCTTATAACCTATCTTGTTTTTACAATAAAATATGATTTGAATATCTAATTTTTAAGTGAAAAATGTACATAATATGTATCTTATATGAAAGAAAAAATATGCAATTTTATATTCTTGCGTATATTTTAAAGCTTAAATTTTCATTCATTCATTCAGATTCATCAACAATTCTTTTATTTTTCGTTTGTTTCGAGACCCTGATGAATACCGGAGATTAACCCAACAGTAAGTAATGTAAGTTCGAATTAAGCGAGTATAATAATTTAGTATAATACGTATTTGCATACTGCAAAGGAGTTTTTCTCGCAACTAACACGTCAATTCTTTTTTTTTAAACTCAGGCACATAACAGGGCAGGCAGAGCAGAATTGGGAACTAGTGTTAATTTTAAGACAATCGGTTCTCCATTTCCTGCTGAATTGTTGAGGCATTGCCTGTTGAGTGGCGGAACTCTACGCCGCGTTTAGCCTCGTTCGTAAATTTTTGTTTCAAATTCTATATATGGTAGTACCTAAATACCTAGCACGTAGAAAGCTATGTCTATCTAGGTATACTAATATTATAAAGCTGTAGAGATTTCTTGGCTTATTACGCTAATCTCAGGGGCTTGCATTGGAAAATGTTGTTACAACAGAAGAGCGTTCCATCTAACGAAGCCGCGGGAAAACTCTAGTAGATATAAGGGAAATACTTAAACCGTTACATTCATAATTTAATATATAAAAATTACTTATAATGATCGAGCGGTTCAATACATTTATGTTAACGTGCCCATTCATTAGCATAATTATTTTTATATTTTAAATATGTTTTTAAGGTCATCGTGGCGCACTAAAAACAATATCTGATTGTAAGCACGATGATTGTAGGTTAGATCCCCCTCGGAGGAATGATTATATTAAAATAATTCATATCTCCCCTCCATTAGACAAATCGATGCGTTGGTGGGAGCGGAATATCACACTAAATTACTTAAGTCTAGGTTTTCTCTGTTTTATATCAATTTGTTTTTTTTTAAATATAGTAAGGTACTACTGGGTAGAGTACTATAGGGTGTTCGTCCTGGCTAATCCTGTACTAGCCAAACTTTGAATCTTGTGCAGGCTATTGAGGACGGATTTGAAAACAGGAGAATAACTGACGTTGTCTTTGTTGATTTAACGGCTGCATACGATACCGTCAACATTCGTAGACTTCTAGTTAAAGTAACTAACACAACGTAACTAACGATTACACAACAACATATCAGGTTCACCTTATATCGCAACAAAAGCGCGGTCAAAAAAATGGTGTTTTAGCCCCGGCCTTATTTAAAATTTATAGCAATGATCAGCCGAAAACAACAATCACTCGCCAATTTTTCTATGCCGATGATTTTGCCTTGGCTGCTCACGCACCAGGTTTTGAGGAGGTGGAAAATTTGCTGAAGACAGGCCTAAACGCTTTGATTCATACTACGACGCCTTTAACCCTAACCCGAAAACTCAGAAAACCGTGAAGCAAGCAGACCTATTCAAATATCTTGCTGATGCGTTCATATTGAACACTGCTGACACCCACGATACCTAGTAGTTACACTGGACAGGTCTTTAAAATTATATGAATATATAGCCCACTGCCTGTATACCAAAAAAAAGAATATGCAAGAAATAATCTAATGTTGCCTTAAGCCCACACCATTAGATAAGGTCTACTCTCTGGTTGGTATAGCGTCTCCTAAGGTTCGACGTGACGGGGCATGTTCTGTGGAAAAATTGCATCAGGAAATAGAACATCGGCACCCATTCTATGGCTACACCCAACCTCGTGCCCGCTTAAAAAGTCACCACATTTTTATAAAAGCTACCACAGCTTTAGAATGTCATCTGAGTCGTGCTTGGTAACAGCTATGGCAGACAGACCACCCACCACCTTTAGATTTTTTACCTCCCAAAGAGTGCTTACCCGCAGGTTACAACTTGCAGTGGCCAACCTGGAAGTCGCTTAATCGTTTACGGAGCCAGGTTGGCCGATGCAAAGAACGTCTTGTGAAATAGAGGTTCGCACTAAAGGATGAATCATCCTGCGACTGTGGCGTCAACCCACAAACGATGGCACACTTACTCTCCTCCCCCAAATGTCCATTCACCTGTCAACGTGGCTAAATACTGGCAAAATATGATCCGAATTTATCAAACATTAATACGAAGAAGAAGACTATATTTAAAAGTGCAAATTCTAATAATATAATATTTATATTATATAATTCTAATAATATGATAATTGCGAGGTACCTAGTTTTTTTTTAAATTTAATTATAATCTGATAAGTTTGCTTGTAAGAATCATGTCATTTATGTAATAAATATTAAACAAATAAAGCTTCCTAAGAAGGTAAATATACAAATCCTCATTATTATGTACGATTCGTTTACTATTATTATAAATTATTGTTTTAAGTATAGAATTGTGAATATGATTCTTTTCTAGTATTAATAGATTAAAACCATATTTTGTTATGTTTCATATGAATTTATATTTATTTTATATACACAATATAAATGAAGGTACTTTCATATAAAAGAAATTAAAATCAGTGTAAATATTTATCAAAACCAAAATTCTATTTCAATTCTAATAGTAGGTAATTAGTATTTGTATTATATAATTTAATAAATTAGTAAGCAGCAGAAACTAAGCGTTTCAAAATGACATTTATTATCTGTTTATGACATATGGGTAGCGTCCATTGACCCAAACAAAACATTCAAATATATGGAAAAATAATCGATAATATTTGTATTTACGTTATTTATATCAAAAAATGGATTCTTTAACGGACAAATTATGTTGTGGCTGCCTTAATTATGGCCGTAAAATGGTTAATATAGAATACGAATGTGATATAAGGTGTTTTTCGCTAATTTTAAGTGAAATACCGGTATGAAACTTGTTGATTTATATTTTTAATCGATTTACTTGTATTAAAAATATGACAGTATAGTATAGAGGCCGTTATGGTTTAGCGGCAGCCTCTGACTGTAAACGCGACGGTGGATAAGAAAAACCATTCCTTAATTAATTCATTTATAAAAATAAAAAATCTTATTATTGCAGGTTTCATGTACAAACACTATTTATTATTATGCTATGAATGCGCTGCACTGCTCAATAAATTTTCTAAGTTTAAGCAACAAATTATTACCTCTTATAGGAGCTTTCACAATTATGAATTAGAGGTGAGTTTCTATATGGGCTAATATAAATTAATTAGTAAGCATTTCTATAAATCCCAAATAATCTGTGAAAGACTAGTCACTTTGGCTTTCTCTAGAGATGTTGTCACTCTTCTCAGACGTCAACCAAGGTCTTCCCTTGTCTCTTTTACTGTGATTTATCAATATATAATATATAGTAATAAAAACTATATGTTTTCTCCTTTCAGAATTTTAAATATATTGAACCTGAACCAAGACTGCATTTAAAACAATTATATAATTTATCCACATTAGATTCTTTTACAAATAATGATGAAACAAAAATAGATTTTATTAAAACAGAATTAGACGAATATATACCATTAGATGATAAAGAACTCTCTGATGATGAACCATTAGTTAAAATAAAAAACAAAAAAAGGAAGAATGGTGTTAAACTACAGCAAAAAGAATTAGAATATATAGAAGTTGAATTAAATAAAGAAGATATTGAACAAGAAAGAAGGGTTCTATTGACAAAAGAAGATTATATAAATGCAATGTTTAGATGTGAGAAATGTATTATGTCTTTTCCTAATGCCGACGATTTGAATGATCATGTTAGAATGAAACATGAATTAGTAAGTATTTTTAGTTACATGCTGTATCCAAGTAAGCAACCTCTTTACTTCGTAAGACACTCTATTCTCTGATTTCCTCCTAAATTTACTACTTAACCTTAGGTAATGGAACTCAATGCCGCTTATTTATATCAGTAGAATATTTTTAATAGATTTTTTATAACAGTATAATATTTTTACATCAATATATGTTTTGTTTGTTTTCAGGGCTAATGTTTTGTTAGTAAAACTACAAGGGTGTGCACATGACTATTCTGGGATGGGCACAGATCACCCAAACCCCTCTTTTCATACAACCATGATAATGTCTCATAAATAATGCATTGTTTAGACCAGTGATTCTCATCCTTTTTTTTGTTGCGGCACATATTTAACGATCTCAAATTTTGGCTGCACACAAAGAAAAATATAAAAATTATTTACTTACTATACACACTGCATAAATAATTTATGACAAAAATTTTAAATCTACGAAATATACTAATATATACTACAATAATAACTAAACGATTACATATTTGCAAAGCAAATAATAAGATAATATATTTTTTGTGGATTCAAATATATATTCATGTTAAAAATATTTTACTTTTTAAATGATATAATTAAATAATATTAACATTATTATATATTTGCAAAATTGGCGGCAGTCTTTTGAAATTTGGTGGCACAGTGGTTGAGAATCAGTGGTTTAGACAATGGTGTCTTAAAGCTATATTCCTTCTGCCGAGCGGGAGAACGTGTTAATAAACAATAAAAAAATTTGTTTCCAGCATTCTTCGAAACATAAATGTGTAATATGTGAATGTTCATTTTCTACTGAAGTTTCATACAATTATCATACAAATAAACATATTAGAAGATATGAATGTACAGTGTGTTCAGAAAGGTTTGCCAACAAGAGGGCTGTTATGAAACATTATAATATTGTACATTGTTTTGCGTGAGTATTAATTACATTCTTTTTTATCCATATGAATATTATTTTTCAGCACATTCTATACCCCACACATACCAGGGTAGGCAGAGGAAACCTGGGAACCTAGTGTTACCATTAAGACACTTAAGCCAAACTCTGAAGGCATTGGGTGTTGATCGGCAGAGCTCAGCGCCGCACTTTACGTTGTTTGCAAGAAGATTAGATAAAATAAATTAGAGAAAATAATTAATATTTCATTCTCATAGCGGCAATAGAACATACAACTATTGCATTTAGATGATTGTGTCCCTGCACAAGGATAGCCTTAAAAATTTATATATTATTTTTAATTTTTATTTGTTTTATATAAACTAACTGAATTAAATGATCTTATTTTATTTCAAATTAATTATTTTAAGTTTAAACTTTTATTTTTATTTTTGTTTCAGGACAGGTGTAAATTATGATTTTGATAAGAAAATAGAGAATGGTGATATTAATAATAGGTAAGAGTTTAAAGTACAGGTACAGGTAGGTAAAAATTTAGAGTATAAATAATAATGAGCTACAGAGGCCGGCGTGGCGCAGTGGCACAAGCATGTGACTATAACGTGCGTTGTTGTGGGGTCGATTCTAACCCATGAGAATGAAATTTTAGATATTTTCGTTTCTGCGCTCTAGTTACAAGGTGAAGAATGCCGCTTCACACTTCACAATCCTTCCTGATTTCTGCCACTCACCACGCTATTTATTTTTCGCGGAATAAAAAAATTGCGTGGTGAGTATTTCGCGGAATTTCGTCCTAATATGAGGACCTAGGTTACCGCTAGCTGCACTCTTGTGTGCTGGCTACGGCAGGAAGCTAACAGATATACTTAATGAAATAACTTCTCTTTATTCGCAGCGTTGAATTCCCTCACTTAGCACACATTATCCCGAATTCAGATTAAAAATGGAGTGACCATTTAATCATCTATATAAATATATAGATTTTTCTTAATGAATACGATTATTCTTTTCATTTCCAGTGTCCAAGAGCAAATATTCCCGTGCGAGTTTTGCGGTAAAACTTTCAAATGGCGGACCTCGCTCAGGAAACATTTAGAAACGCATAGAATTGAAACTGGTGAAAAAAGAAAGCCATATTGTGCGCCGTGCAGGTGAGTAAAACCCAATTAACAATTAAATATTAATAAGCGATCATTTGTTTGTGCGGAAATCACGATTAGATTTTTATAACGTTCACGCTTTATCCCGCATATATCAGGATACGTAGAGGGAACCGTAGTGTTAAGATATCCGTTTCTGAAATCTATAGTTATCAATTGCAATAAAAAATTGCCTAGCTCTGGTTGCAGGGTAAGCAGAGAGGATCTAGTGTTAAGACACTCCGTTTGTTTAGATATTGCGTGTTGAGTTGAACGCAACACCGTGTTTTATTTGTTTGGTTTACTAGAATGGGGTAATGAAAATAATTTGTATATAATTCCAATTCTGGATTCGAATTAGCACTGAGTACGCAATATCCCGAAAACTCGGCGGTATAGGGGGCGGGGTGTTTTAACATAGTTTTTTTTTTGGGATACAGCGTAAAATTAACAAAAAAAAAATGTCACCTAGCAGGAATTGAAACTGCAGTCATACTATATAGCCCTACAGTCGACTGTCAGTAGAGACCCATTGTCTCTATATTTTTATTTTTATATTTTTTCCTTTACAGATTATCGTTTACAACTACTTCTAATTTACAAAAACACGTCCGGACCAGTTCAAAACATCAAATACAGCTCAAATTAAGGTTAGTTTTTTTAGCTTCACACTGTATCCCGCAAATAGGAACACTAGGTTCCCATTGCCTACCCTGTTTTTAGTACTTAGTTTAGTTTAGTTTCATTAGTTTAGTAAAACATTCCGTTCAGATTAAGTAGATATTGCGTATATATCGAGTGGCGGAACTAAGCCGTGCTTTTCCTCGTTTCCAGAACGAAGCAATGAAAAAATAAAATATATAATTTCCTCGAATGGGAATTGAACCTACAACTTGTCGCGGTTAGTCGTACGCTTGTGTCTCTGCGCAACGACTGACATGTTAGTTGCTTTTACAATATTTTACTTCGAATGTAAATATGGATTTTTTATTTTATTTCTTATTTATAATTCATTCTGGAAAACGCTATACATTTATATAAATTTGTCCATCAGAAAACTGACAGAAACCCTCCCAGATCTGACAACAACTGACAAACAGAAAGCCCACCTGGAAATACGATCGACTGTCAACAAATCTCGCCATCAGTTCGCGTGTACGCAATGCGATAAACGATTCCTTTGGCGAGGGAATTTGTTACGACACTTGCACAGCCATGCTGCTAAGTAAGTAAAATATATTTTATTTTAGCTTCACGCATTATCCCGCATATGTAGGGAAAGGAAACATGAAAATGTATTGTAAGATCACTCTGTTCTTAATGGATGGGAATTCACTCAATTCTGGAGGCATTGCGTGTTGAGTGGTAGAATTCAACGCTTTACCTTGTTATCACAGCGAAGAAATTAAAATATTACATTACATAATATTATATACGAGGCCCCTTTTTAATAGGCGGGTTTACATTGTTTTGTTTTTTAAAGTTATAATATTTCCTGAGGCCCCCTTTTAAAAGCAGACCTTGTGTTTGTTTATTTTTTGTCAAATATTTTGAATAATTCATGCTTTTTATTTATATGTATAGTGTTGGCTTCACGCTGTATCCCGCACACAGCAGGGTAGGCAGAGGGAACCTAGTGTTAAGGCACTCCGTTCCCCACTTTCTGCCAATTTCTGAAGGTATTACGTGTTGAGTGGCGGAACTCAACGCCGCTTTCTCCTCGGCACCAGAGCAAAGAAATGAAAATATAAATTTAAATAAATATTTCATCACCTTGAGTGGGGATCGATCCACAACCAGTCGATTTACAGGCACGACTGACCTGTATAGTATATTATTTAATAATAATATATATCTTCTTGTTATTAATTTCAGAGCAAAAGGCGATTTAGTGTGCAAGCCCTGTAACAAAACTTTTTCCTCGATAGCAACATATCAACAACATATGAAAATAAGTAAAAAACATGTTTCCGAAAATGATTTTAAGTAAGTACAAATATAATTATAAAATTATATTTTATTAAAATTATATTAAAATTATATATATATATATATATATATATATATATATATATATATATATATATATATATATATATATACTTATAACGTTCAAATATAATTAAATAATTATACAAATATAATTATAAAATTATATTTGAACGTTAATAAAAGTATATTTGAAGCCGTCGTTACTGCAAACACGACGGTTGGTGGTTCGATTTCCACTTTGGGCAATGAAATTTTGACATTTGAATAGTTTTATTTCCACGTTCTGATAAAGAGGAAAAACATGGATAAACGTTGAGTGCCGCCACTCAACGCGCAATGCTTCAAGAATTCGATGGAAAGTAGGGAACGGAAGTCTCAATAGTAGTAGGGGCAGTATCTTAATAGTAGGTTCCCAGGTTCCCTTTGACTACCCTGTGCATGTGCTGTACTATGTGTAGGATACAACGTGACCCTAAGAAAATAATAAAAATAATATTTCCATAGATTCATGTGCAGTGACTGTGGAAAACGGTTTCCTACAAAATCAAGGTTACGGGATCATATAAATTGGGAACATTTGAAGAATTTTGTGTACAGTTGTGATGAGTGCCATAAGGTGAGTGGGGATATCGATTTTCAATTGAATATCGATTTTAGTTCTTTACGACTACAATCGATATTCAATTTAAATTGACTAAATCGATTTTGTTTTGTTTTTTTTTTTGTATAAGAAAGGCTTAGTGTAGGTATTTTTTATTTACATGTACATAAAATATTAATGTATGTATTTTAAGTGCAAAAATCCTAAAAAGCAAGGAGTTGTACTCCTTCATTAACAACAACTTAAATTTTTCATCCTTGAATATTTTGAATATTTATATAGTAGATAAAGCGACAAGCAATAAACGAAGTACTGCTTTAAGTTCTATCACTCAAAACGCAATATTTAGATAGTCGGGTTTTTCTTTATAATAATGATATAAATATCGTTTTTTCAAAATTATATAGCAAACCTGGATCACTTATATAGTGATTTCATTGAGACACATCCTTTATAGTTTATATTTTTAATAATTTTATCAGACAGGTCATGCATTGATGCCACTTTTAATTCTTATTTTTTATATTTAAAGGTATTCAAAACGTCGAACTCTGTGTATTTGCACAAGCAGGTGCACAGAAAAGATACTGTGCAACATTTGTGCGACCACTGTGGGAAACCATTTCCGGTCAGTATATTATATTTCTTATAATAAAAAAAAATGTTGGTATGGTATGGCTTTTTGATTATAAGTTTTATAATTCTGACATTGACATAATTGATAAAATAAAAAAAAACATACTTGTTCTTTAAAGGGACTATGTAGATATGATAAAGGGAATTATGTAGATCAAATGTATTTATTTATATTTTTTGTCTCTTGGGAACTAAAGTGAAACTAAAGGGAACAACTTGAGCAAAGATACAAAAATGTTAAGCTTATATTTTATTAAGTTTTATAATTGAGTATTAAGTTTTATAACTGGGACCAGGCGTGGCGCAGTGGTGCTTGTACTACGTGCGACTGTAAACGCAAAAGGTTGTGGGTTCGATTCGAAATATTTAATATTTCATGTAAAATTGAATACCCACATTATTGTCCGATACATTTTCTAAAATATTTTCTGTTAATTTTTATACGGCATTTTAATATTAATAAAATAGGATTTTTCTTACAATGTACATATAATATAATATATGATGTTTATTTATGTATTTATTATTTTTCCATACAGAACCACGCTAAGCTCCGCAGCCACATACTAGGCGTCCACGGCGGCGCCGCCCACTCCTGCGCCATTTGCGGCGCGCGCTTCGCGTGGCATTCCTGCCTGTCCCGACATGTTAGACATAAGCATAAGAGAAATATACGCGTTCATACGTTCTAGTTTGTTATTTTACCTCGGAGTTCCCTTGAATTTGGTTAATATAATGAATTTGAAAGTTTCCGAGTGAATTTGAAGTTCAAAATAATAAATTTAAAATAGCATAAATAATATACTTTTATATCTTCTTAAAATAAAATAAATAAATCAGCTTTACGCTGTATCCCGCACACTGCATGGTAGGCAGAGAGAACCTAGCGTTAAGACACTACGTTCCCCACTTTCTACCGGATTCTGGAGGCATTGCGTGTTGAGTGGCAGAACTCAACGCCGCGCTTTGCCTCGACACCAGAGCAAAGAAATGGAAATATAAATTTAAGCAAATATTTCATCTCCCCGAGTGGGAATCAAACCCACAACCAGTCGGTTTTACAGTTATACTTTGTGCCCCTGTGCCACGACTGGCCTCAAATACTGGTCTTAATGATCTAATTAACTCTCTCCCAATTGTTTTAACACTACGTACGTAGTGTTAACACCTCTCATCTTCAAAATACAGAACAATGTCAGAAATATCATTGGTAACTCCTTTCTGCTTAGTATCGCTGTCGTTGATACTGTGGTCCTCATGATCCTCAGTTTCTGATATAGTTTCATTGTGACAATCTTCTTGTTACAAAATTGAGGCTATAGAGCTATCTCAAATTACGAAAGTCATAGAAGAAATTAAAATTTAAGAGTAAAATTGAAGTTTTTAAGGATTTTCTCTGAATTATTAATGTATGAATTTGTTAAACAAAATTGATCAGTATTTTACACGTGAGTAAATTTAAAAATCCAAAACATTAAATTTGAAGTTCAATTGAACTTGGACTTCCAATAGTTACTTATTGCGCTATTCGTGCATTTCGCATTTTAATTAGGCATAAGAGAATATATACGCGCTCATACGTTCAAGTTTCTTTTATCTGAACTTCCCCTGAACTTGAGGTTTCAGTGATGATGTGGAGATTGAAGATAAATTTGAAGTTCAAAAGAAAGAATTTGAAGATTAAAAGTGTGTTTTTAAAGTGGATTTGTTTAGTTATATGGATTTCAATGATTTTTTGGTGTTCTCGCGCTTTATCCAAAATTCAGCTTAGCCAGAGCCTTTTCATCTGATACCTCACTTGAACTAGCGGCGATAATGCCAAATTTTGCCCTCTTTTTAAGGCAATTATTTTTTTAGGATTTAATCATAAATGTATAGTTTTCAGTTTTTTTCCAGAACAGTACTACCTGTAGATGCTAGTTGCCAAATTTCATAATTCTAGGTTCGCCGGAGGTACCCTATTAATTTTGATTTCTTTTATAGCGTCGTAATATGCGTTTTTAGCTATATCATTTTTAAGTAAATGTATCTTTTTTTTAAGTAAATAACGGATGGACAACAAAATGATCTTTAAAAGGTTCCTTTTTTCCTTAAAAGGTACGGAAGCATAAAAAAATATTTAGTTGCTCTCAGAAATTGTCCGAGCGGTAACACTTAAAAATCTTAATACTTTCAATGATTACTTTACTGCTGCGTAAATGGAAATGGTATGGTAGGATGGTGGATGAAAAATTATTGTAAAGCCAAAGCAAGGTTGCGGTCATCCACTAGTTGCTAGTAAATAAGGAAAATATATCCAGTATTTAATGAATTGGATGGAAAATATAAATGTAAATATGTATTTAATCGACATTAAACGTG
Organism: Heliconius sara; assembly: GCA_917862395.2. NCBI lineage: Eukaryota > Metazoa > Arthropoda > Insecta > Lepidoptera > Nymphalidae > Heliconius > Heliconius sara. The sequence continues at coordinate 16,161,782 of OU860785.2, forward strand.
ACTGACTGCTCACGAAGGTTGCGGATTCAAATATAAGTCAGGAAAATACCTGTGCTATATGTATTTCTGCGATATATGAATAGTCGATGTGACGAGGATGGCTATTAGCCTTCCTCGTTATCACGTAAATCGTTTCGATGTTACATCATATCATTGTATTTTTAGTCAGGTCTACTTACCGCACATATAATTGTATTTATACACCGCTCTCCAACTCTGATATCTCAAGATCGATCTCAGAGTTAAGAGCGGATTATAAATAGGGGCCTAATTAATAAATAATAATTTCCTTTTGACCACACGGCCCAAGAGACAATTTAAAAAGAGCTTATAATATGTAAGAGTTTTGGAGTTTCTTTAGTACCTATACTAAATCGAAGTATTAATGTAGTAGTAGTGTAAGAATAGACTGCGATACTATACACGGTACACTCAGTGCATACAACGAGTGTCTCTGTATGAACACGAGTGCCTCTAATTGTAATGTTTATTGTGATACGATAAATAATTACTTAGTTGAGACTATTCGTGGCGCAGAGGCACAAAGTGTAACATGTAACCGCGACTGGATGTGGGTTTGATTCCTACTCGAGGAAATGAAATATTTATTAAAATTAATCTTTTCATTTCTTCGCCCTAGTGTCGAGGCAAAGCGCGGCGTTGAGCTCCGGCACTCAACACGCATTGCCTTCAGAATTCGGCGGATAGTAGGGAACGGAGTGTCTTAAAACTAGGTTCCATCTGCCTATCCTGCCGTGTGCGGGGTACAGCGTAATTTCGGACACATTCTTCATACACTTTGACTACTCAGACGCAAAAAATCCATTCAAGAGTAAACAGCACATACATTTTGTCTGACGTTAAAGTTAGTTAACAGTACTTAAAATGCAATATATAAATAGATGAGAACGGAGCGATGCTATTAACATATCTTTATTTTTAGGGTTTCGTACCTAAGAAAAAAATGGAATCCATGTTTTTGTTGTGATTGAACCACTTTGTAGTCAGTCTGCGTATCTATTTGTCATTTCTAGTCAAAATTAATTTGCCTACATCGCATAGAGGTATTATGTTTAGGTTATTATCTAGCATCCAGATATATAGTAAATTGGAACACCGAGTAAAATATACTTTAATCAACGCTCAAAATAAAAAATGGCTATCACTGACTACAAATAAAAAATGGCTATCACTGATTAGTCTACTGATTAAGAAGGTTTTGCTCAGCTTTGGAATTTTCTGAGTAATCAAAATTAAATTAAATCTCATATACCGTCATTTTAATATTAAAACTAACTTTTAGTATAATCTTAATTAGAAAAAGAAGAACATTTGATTATATCTACAAAAAAATCGACGCCAATGTGTCGGTGATGATTTTTACTGTTTTTACTAATACCCTTTTATTAAGTTCTTAGGTATGTACTTTTAATTATTTAAACAAAATGTAAAAAATCTGAATGTGACACAGTCACAAAATGACAGTTGTAATACTTGTAAAACTGCCAAGTTTTTGCATATTTTAGGTGACAATACGATAACGTAGCATCATCAAGTCGATCTAATGACGGAGCCAGGGCCTCAGAGTAAGATTCTTCAGAACTACTGAAGTTTAAGCTCATATAATTTATAGCTCCGAGCACATTCAATAAATTTAGTATTTTTTTAATGCACAACAAAGCGTGTTCTTTAGTTATATTTTTAGACTCTATATTTCTTTTTTAAGCTTCAAGTTGTATCCCACACAAAGCAGAGTATGCAAATGGAATCTGGAAAGCCAGTGTTAAGACTCTCCGTTTCCGCCCCCCTATTTCCGCTGGATGACACTATTGATGGCACTCAACGCCGCACTTTGCCAGAGCGAAGAAATGAAAATGTATATGTTATTTCCTCGAGTGGGAATCGAACCTATAACCTGTCGCGTTTAGAGTCGCATAATAGTGCCTATGCGCCACAAATACTTTTTTTATTTATGCTTTTATGTAATTTGAAGTGTAGGTACGAGGATGTGTGTGTGTTTTGTAAAACTAGCAAACTCAATTTGACATACTTCCTAGTGTCCGATTCAGCTGAAATTTGGATTATGATTTTACTTATAATAAATGTTAATATGTTGTTTCATTGTCACGAAAATTTTTAGTCCGCCATTTTGGATCAGCAACAATTTATTAACACATGAGGCCAGTCGCGCAGGGGCACGAAGTGTGTTTGTAAGCGAGACGGTTTGTGGGTTCGATTCTACTCGAGGAAATTAAATGTTTATTTAAATTTAGATATATATTAATTTCTTCGCTCTGGTGTTGGGGTAAAGCGTTGACCTTTTAAAAAAAAAGTTTCATTCAAAATGGTCGCTACTAATATAAAAATAATTACTGAAAAAGCTTGCAGTTTTTATTTATAAATATTTTATAATGCATATGTTGACACGAAATTCGACGTCGTGGTCGTCGCCGTGTTCTAACAGTAAAATAAATAAACGTAAAATACTACTTTATACTTGTTTCTAGTAAATAATTACATTAGATTGTTCAAACTCGTTTACACTTCGTAATATGCGAATTATTAACGTATTTGACCCATCACTATCTTCATCGTGTTACCACTTTTTAGGGATCCGTGAAGTTAAAAGCATAAATGGCGGTTTTGAGTTTTAGTTTGATTCCATTTGTATTTAAAAGACTTTTATCCTACTTACACTATTTCGCCTTAAAACCATTGCATATTTTGCATCTAGCAATCATTATATCTTTTTTCCATTTACCTACATCCCATGTAAATGGTGGTATTGTCTTCAAAGGTTTCTGTTAGTGTTACGATTTGTTCCGTGTATGTATAGTGTATAGTGTCAAGACACTTAGTTTTTTGTTTGTTACTTAGATAATATTATGACGAATAAAAACGCTTTTTTCTATTTAGATTTTTTATAATTTGCCGTTGTGTTAGTTAAATTTATTAGTGTATTTGACCCACTCCCCAGTGTTTCATTGAGCTAAAATTTGAATTACGATTTTAGTTTTGATGACAGTCACGGAAAATGAAATTTTCCTTTTGTATCCATGACATTGAGTGCTATATTGGGTCGAAGTACAACGCCGCACTTTGCCTTACTTAAGTATACCCAACACTTTAGGGTTGGCGGAGGGAACCTATTGTTGCAACATTCCTTCCTCCACTTTTCGTCTGAATTTGAGATATGGCTTTTTGAGTGGCGAAAGTCAACGCCGCGTTTTGTCTTTTAATCAGGGCGATGGCAAAAAATTGTTTTTATTGGAAATCGGCCCTACAATGTATTCTGTACGTGTTTCTAACGAGTCGCATACAGAATCCATTTTTAATAAAACTATTCACACTTCACTAATAATAAAGTTTTATGCAAAGTGAATCTCGAAATACTTCTGAGGTTAATGCAGGTTCAGGTTTTAACGGGACAAGTTCTTTATTTAATGTCATTACTTATGTACCTACATTGCATTGATCCCTTGACAAGTGGTTCTCAAACTTTGGCCTTTTCTACTATATAAATATGTCAATTTGTTTGAATCTAATTTCCATTTGGGGAAATGAATTCGCCCTGGTAGTGGTAACAAAAAAAACAAAAAAAAGTGCGGTGTTGAGATTCGTTATTACGCTAGGTTCTCTCTGTTTACCTTGTTATTTTTTTTTTTTATGGAAAAGACACGGCAAACGAGCGTGCGGGTCACCTGATGGTAAGTGATTACCGCCGCCCACGGCCCCGTGCAACCCCAGAGGAGCTACAGGTGCGTTGTCCGGCCTTTAAGATGGGTTGGGCGCCGGGGCCCGGCATTACCTGATGCGAAACGCAGTGGCATAAAGCCACTACTTCACGCCGGTTTTAAATGCCGGGGGTGGTAATGATCCAGTCGAGTCTGCCCATGCGTGTTGCCATTGCTGGCGACGTGACTCTACCACACGTACTTTAGTCGCCTCTTACGACACCACCAGTACCAGGATGATCCTATTCTAGGCCGGGATCACACGGCAAAACCTTGTTATGTGGGATATACTCTGGTTTAGCATAACGTTGTATCCCACAATACCCAAAAAAAGAACACAATATCTAAGACAATGTAAGGCACAATGTGGCGTAGAGTTCCACCACTGCTCACTGAATGGTTTTGGCACAGAATAGACTGTCTTAAGATTTGGTTATCTCTCTTCCCTGCTATTCTATTTTCTCAAATGAGATTTCAACTACAGACAACGTTCTAATTGAGTTACAACAATATTTACGACATAATAGTTATTGTATTTATGAATTAGTTATTTATTAATTTGTCAATTTAACTAGTACAAACTTTAGGTACATTTATTAGTTCTATAGTTAACTCAATACTGATTCCGTTTAGATCAAAACTTTTTATATTTAATATATACATTATTGTTTTGTGCCCTACGCCACGACCGGCCTGGCACAAAGTATGACTATAAAACCGACTAGTGGGTTCGATCCCTACTCAAGGAGATGAAAATATTTACTTAAATTTATATTTTCTGCGCTCTGGTGTCAAGGCAAAGCGTGGCGTTGAGTTCTGCCAGTCAAACACGCAATGCCCCCAGAATTTGGCAGAAAGTGGGGAACGCAGTGTCTTAACACTAGGTTCCATGTGCCTAACGTGCTTTGTGCGGGATACAAAATGAAGAAGATCATAAATATATGAGCAGCAGTGACATTGATCAAAATTATTTTAAAAAAAAACATATATCAATTTATTACCATTACACAAATACATAAAAATATCAACATTAGTTTTATGAAATTAAGAAAAAACAAAATTAAAATTGATATCGACAAAACAAGTTCACATTATAATATTTTATACAAATACATGCTTAATTTATTTATATGAAATACCTGATAAAGTAACATCATTCGCAAAACTGATGATACAAGATTATTTAAGGAAAACTTGCGTGAGAGTTTTAGTTATATTTTTTTTAGCCTCACGCTGTATCCGTGGACCTAATTTTAAAGACTGCGAGTTGAGCTTTGGAAATCCATGACATATCTCGTTTTTAAAGTAAAAATATGAAAATAATTTATTCTCCTAAATGAGAATCAAGCGCACAACAAACGTATTTATAGTCAGAAGCTGTGCCACTGCGCTATGACGTCCTCATAACTATTTATTAATACAATAAACTTATAGGATTTCAAAATGAAGAAGATTCTTAATTCGGTTGCTAGATTTTTAGCTGGTCTATTATGAAATTATGAAAAAATAAATCAGCTTTACGCTGTAACCCGCACACAGCAGGGAATCTAATGTTAAGACTCTCCTTTCATCACTCCCCGCTGAATTTTTCGAGATTTAAATTCGAAATTAAAGTATTAATAAATAATAATTAATTCCCACAAGTGTGGATCGAACTCACAACTGTTGCTTTACAGTCTCACCCCTTGTGTCTTTTCGCTATGATGACCTCATTATAGTATTTCTTTGGATATATATTCTAAATCAAAAAATTTTATATGTTAATGAAACCATGGATATTCTTTATGTTAAACTAGTGGGCGCGCGCGACTTCTCCCGCTTATTTGCACCCTTAGGGGTGAATTCTAAAAAAAACACGAAACACGTATTCAATAAAATATTTTTAATAGTCTGAATTTAAATTATTATAAATATCGGTGGTGATTTAAAGATTTTTCCATATAAACTTTCAACCCCTTATTTGAACCCTTAGGGGGTGAATTGTAATAAGCCATGAAACATGTGTTCAATGAAATATTTTAGTCTGAATTTCGAATTTTATAAAAATAGGTGCTGTTTTAAAAAAAAGTCCATACAAACTTTTAACCCCTATTTCATCCCTTTAGGGTTAAAATTTTTCAAAATCCCTTCTTAGTGGATGTCCAGATTATAAAAATAAACATCTGTCCAAATTTCACGTTTCTACGCACAGCGGTTACGGCTATATATTTTATTTTAATAATTTTTTTTTATTACTTCGTGACATTTCAATAAATTTATTGGTGAGAAATTTTACGTAATAATGAAGTTAATTATAATTAATAATCAATAAATATTCAAGACAATAGCTGTGGTAGTTGTTGTAATAAAAAAAATATCATTAAATTTAATTTGAGGCCTTGGTATCTTGTCGCAGTGGTACATATTTTCGTTCTCGTAACGAGGCAAAGTGCCGTCTTGATTTCAGCCACACCACTTAACAAGGAATGGAGTGTTTAACACTAGGTTCCCAGGTTCCTTTTGCCTATCCTGCTGTGTGTGTGATACAGCGTGTAACTAAAAAATATCTAAAATAAATCACCATCGTATTGGTTAAAACTTTGTGCCAACTATCAATTTCAAATATTTATTTAAATACATTTTTAAGTATATAACATTAATAATAATTAAATATATTCTTTAAAATAATATATATATTTGTAAAAAACATCTTAACATCATTCATAAATTCTTGACACTTTGAGAACCACAGAACTCTATAAAAAAACAAAGTAAGCAGACATGTATTTTTATACCTTAATATAGATTTTGTAATGAAATAAAAAATATATTAATTTTAAACTGGAATTAGTAAGGTATGCAGAGGGAATTTTGTGTGTAGACACTACATTTCCCACGCACCGCAATTTTTTCGAGACATTACGCGTGGACTGTGGAGCTCAACGTCGCGTCTATTTAGTTACCAGAGACGGAAAATGGAAACACTTCACTCCCAACACTTTGAATCGAACCCAGAACCGTCGCGACATACAGTCAGACGCTTTGCCGCTGTGCCACGGCCTCATATGTATTTATATTAATATATCAATTAATTAACGATTAAGGTCGTCTGTAATTAAACAAGCAATTTATCATCGATCGAATCATTTAACAAATTATCTCGCATGCTTTGTCTGGAATAAACATTATCCGTTCTTACATCATTTCTTATGTAGTGTTTTATAGAATATACTCTATAACTACACGCTATGCCTAGCAGGGCAACCACAAATATCGGAGCGCCAAAGGTGTTCGCCTCATCCACTTCATCAACCACGGGCCTTCTGGGGGGTCCTCATACCTGTTACGTGACCTTTCAGTATCATTGATACTATATTATCGAAGATCAACTGACGATTTCCTTCGTCTCTCATACCACTCTTGCTGCATAAATCTTTTCTGCCATTCTTTCGTCACTTACTCTCCACGTGATCAAACCTGAACATCGGCTTCATTCCCACTGTGACATTTCGTTTTTTTTATATATCAAAATAAAAAACCAAATGCACGTGACCCGTACCTATTATCAATATTCGAAGTTATTAGTTATAAATATACATATATATCTCTAGGTATATAATTTCTAAGAGAGCTCGCTAGTATCTGTCATTCTGTATAATATTTAGATAAAAAAAGAAAACAAAAAATACTATTTTATCGCACACTAAAAAGCACAAAATCTGGTTCCATCACAAGGACAGGTACATCCAGTGCTATAAGTATTATAGAAAATGATCGAAGCAACAAATGATATAAGCCCGGACTCGAGTGGTTTAGTAGTAAACTCTGGTGAGTTTCCTTATTTACTTCCTGCCAGACCAGATCAGACTAGCTCAATAATACTATATAATTATATTGTCACCTAAGCTTCGTATAACAAGTTTCATAATCGTATCATTATTAAAAGTGGATCAAATTCAGTATTTAGAGTTCCGTTTTAAAAGGATAAAACGAGACTTATTGCTAAGACTGTGCGTGTCCGTCTGTCTGCCGCTTGCCCGGTTGTATCTCATGAACCGTTGTAGTTAGACAGTTGAAATTATCACAGATGATGTATTTCTATTTTTCCTACTATAAGAACTAACATAGTAGATGCCGTTATCAATATCAAGCAAAACTCAAAACAAGACGACTACAAATAATTAATTTAAAATAAAATAAATATTTAAGGAAAATAATTACATAACATGCATTTTTTTCCGCTTTTTTAAAATAATGGAACATTCGTGCGTGATCCCTACTCGCAGGCGAGGTGTTGAATTCCGCCTCTCAACACACAATGTCTCGAAAATAGGGTAGGGCGTGGGAAATGGAGTGTCTTAACTCTTGGTTCTGTCTGCCTTCTCAGTTAGATACAGCGTAAAGCTAATCATTCCCGCAAGTGTGCATAAAACACACACAATCAGACGCCTGGCGCCCCACTGCGTCAAGATGAAAAATAAAACGTACTAATAAGTATAACAAAAACCTGACCTAACAACATTCTTTAGCAATATTGAACTTGTAATAGTTATTTTTAAACTAAAAAACATCCTTATACATTTCAACATTTTTAGGGTTCTGTACTTCAAAAGAAAAACGGTACCCTAGGCCGGCAACGCACCATTAGCTCCTGTGGTGTTACACGGAGTCGTGGGCGGCGGTGATCACTTACCAACAGGTTACCCATACATTCGTTTGCCTTGTCTTTTTCCATAAAAAAACCCTTGTAGGGCTCGTCACCGTTTTGTTGTTTTCCGTTCCACACTTTCCAAGACAATGCATTTTGACTGGCGCAACTTAACTCCACGATTAGTCTTATTACCAGAGAGAAGAAAAGAAAAAAATAATGTGCCACTGCGCCACGATGGCCTCAGATATCAGTCGTACAATATTTTTTTATATAATCTACTTAACAAGAAAATTCTCCAAGTGAAGATTTGTACCCATAACCATCATATGAAAAAAACAAATAATAAAAGTCATCATAGCCTATAAATCTTATCGCTTTTACACATTTATCGTTTTTTATTGATACAAAAAGGACAAATTGTTTGAAAATTTATTCAAATTTTATTAAAATATTTACATTTGAATAATAAAATAAATGACATTTTAGTTTTTTTGCTGGTAATATATGATGTTAATAAAATTTAATTTAAAATGTTGTTTTAACGCCATTTAAATTTGTTTCTGGTGATAAAATTAGAATTATTATTCTAATGGGAAATTGTTTTATTGTATGGGACTGTGTCTAAAGTTTATAAACGTTTGCTGTGAGTTCGATTCCTACTCGAGAGGCTGATTACATTGAAGTTATTTCCATGTCCTCGCTCTTTTCAAAACAAAGCATGGCGTTGAGTTCCACCGCTGAACATGCATGTCTCTAAGTGTTACACTGAGTGGAGAATGAAGAGACTTAATTTAATATGTGCGGATATTTGGATAACTGAGACCAGTCATGGGGCACAATGCGTCGTGGGGCGCATATAAACGCGACTGGTTGTTAGTTCGATCCCACTCGAGGAAGCGATAATATGTTTATTTAAATTTAACGGAACGGAGTGTCTTAACACTAGGTTTCCTGTGCCTACCCTGCTGTGTGCGGGATACAGCGAAATGATGATTTATTTGGATATATGGTTGAACGCACTGAATCTCAGGAACTACTAGTTTTAAATCAAAAAATATTTTTGTTTCGGGCTTAACCTAAAATTTTTGGAAATTTTATCTGTTTAAATATTTAGGTAGCAAGTAAAAAGTACAGAGAAAATATCTTTCATGCATAATAATTGAGGGTAGCTCAGAGTCACATTAACGTTTCATTTCATTTTAATCGTTTCACCCTATCATAAAAATATATATATTTAAAGTTTTGAAGAACTTTATATTTGAGAAAATAGAAACAGATACATGCAATATTGACTACAAATTAATATTATGAATGTTGATGACGCACAAAACATAGTGTTAAACATTAATAACGTGGGAATAAAGGAATATTTTAATACTTTAGTATTAAAATGGAGCCAGTTGTGGCGCAGGGGCACAAACTGTGACTGTAAACGCGATTTGGTTGTGGGTTCGATCCCCACTCGACAAAAGTTTTATATTTATTTATATTAATACTTTTCTTTCTACGCTCGAGGCAAAGAGCGCGGCGTTAGCAGAGCGAGAGATTAAAAATATTAAATATTTTAATCCCCTGAGAGGTAATTAAACCTACAACCGTCATGTTATAATCGCAGTTGATATTCACTTAAGTTACTGCCCCACGACAGCATATTCCTTATATAATATAGTTTTCCAGAATTATTCCAAACTCTAAAAGGAGAATTGGCAGACCGAAACGGAGATGGCGAGACGAGCTGGACCATGACGAGTCTGGCTGGTGTTCAATAGCACAAAATAGACTAGAATGGAAGAAATGGAGAGAGGCCTTTGCCCAACAATGGGACAGTATAGGCTAGGAAAAAAAAAGAATATATAAAATATTCCTTTTTATAATATCGTTTTTCAGAATTATTTTAATTTAAGGCGGATAGAGGCGTTGAGTTCCGCCATTAAGCGTAGACGCAGGAAAGCAGAGTACGGAGCATTATAAACAGTTAAGAAAAAAGTATTCCTGTATGTCAGATACTAACTTCTTAAGTCCTATACTGAATATTATACAGCTGAAGACTTTGTTTGTTTGAACGCGCTAATCTCAGAAACTAATTCGCCAAAGATTATTGATTATGTTACATCATGCTTTAATTAATAGGAGTGAAGCAGTAATACAAACAGAGAAAGAGAAAAAGAATTGAGAGCTTCCGAGAGCGTGATACAACAACCGTTACATAAATTGTTATTTAGAAAACGTATAAAAATTTAAAAGTAGCAGTCTAGAACCCATGCCTCCTGGCAACCTATCAGGCGCTTTGACCTCTAAGCCATACGTTCTTATCAAACATCGTTGAATTTTTTATACGTTTTCTACATAAGTATTTTTCTTTCCTAAGTTTGGAATAACACCTTAAAAATTTTCAAAAACCTTTATATATTTAATTTTGAAAACGCGGACCAAGTCGCGGGTATTAATTAACTAGTCGTGTATAACGGCGCCTATTGAAAATTATAACGGCACCTTAATTGCCCAATTATTAATTAATCACTATTAAATGTATCTTCTACTTAACGTCTAATTCATTTGATTTTTCTATTAGTTTGCTTTAAATACTTTCTTTATTATATCTTTGTTCCCATTACATTTTTTCTAACTGATAGGTGTTAATTTATCGATTAATTATAAATAATACAAAAAAAATTGTATGCGTAGATAACGTTATCTCAAAACCACTTAACTGATTTTGATAAAACTATTGCTGTTATACCTATACATATATTTCATTTGAATAGAAAAGTATAATCTCGATAAAACTTTTAGTTGCCGAGAAATTTAAAGCCAAGCACACATACAATTGTGAAATAGAACACATTGCTTGGGAGCCTAGATATTTACATAGATCATGGTACTCAGAAATATTATTCGATTCCAACAATATCGTATAGGTATGTGATATTGTCGGAATTAGTGTTTAATTTTTATTTATTACTATATTTCATTGTGGAAAGCCAAATAAATATATACAATGACAAAATATTACTCTATAGTCGTGAATGGACTGTATAATATAACCAGAATTAGATAATATTTTTGATCAAAGTATATTTGATATCTACCACGCCATATAAAATATCTTCAATTCAGGATACGCCAGATTCGGCTTACATTTCTAAGCGTAACATTTTTCACATACTAAGTTAAGAAAACACTATAATAAAGACCATATACATATAATAAAGTATGACCTATTAACGTTTCCAGGTGCGCTTCTACAACCCGCGCACGTCTTTCGGCGAGCACCAGTTCTTCGTGTACATCCTGGCGGGCGACGCCGCCGTGGTGCACGTCCCGGTGGTGCCGGCGCGTTTCATAACATAAATGCTTAAGCCTGTTATTATATATATATATATATATATATATTAGGCATTTTTATATAGATTTGTTATTTCAAACGAACGAACGAACCAAACTATCTGTGTATGTATGTACTTGATATTTTATTGAAGATCAAATCGTTCTTTATCTCTGTGTTGATCTCAGGTTTATAGCACAACCATACGGTTCAGCTTAGAATGGTTATTTGCAGCGTGCAGGATAAGACCAAAGGATTTTTTTATAATTTGCAATATTATAGATTTTTCGTACATTGGTAGAGACCAGTCGTGGCGCAGCGGCACGAAGTGTGACTGTAAATCTGACTGGTTGTGGGTTCGATCCCCACTCGAGGAGATGAAGTATTTACTTAAATTAATATTTCCATTTGGACATGGACCTCCCACAATAGCTTTTCAGATCTCTGTTGCATTCTTCTCGCAAAAATTTTTGCATAAACTTTACTACCGAATCCTACTAGCTAATCAAACTGATACCCTATGGCTTGCGTAGTCCATCTGTGAACTTTATCCTTTATACATGACCGCACCTCGGTAATCGTCTGGGACCTCCAGCATAAATTGCATAAAAACCAGAACAAGTCCAAGACGCGTGGCCCACCATATTTGATAATAGTAACTACATCTGCTCCCGCTGACTTACCACATTTCAGACTTTGTATTGCACATTCAACTTCTTTTCATAGTTTTATCCTTACCTGAGGCTTTTAATCCTGCCTCCTTTTTTTTACAGTATCTTGCACTTCATCATCCCACCATTCGTCACGCTTCTTACTTAAGGCCTCGGTTTCCTTTACCACATACCCCTATCGCTGCTTCCTTAAGGTTTTGCCAGCATGCTTCAACATTTTCATTTCCAGATTCACTGCTGTCTTTTTAGAAACCTTTTCATGATATTCCATTCTAGTTGATGAGTCTTGAAGCTTCCAGCTTCCAGCTTTGAACACTTCGTGTAGCTGCGCCAACCTGTGTTCATCACATCTAATAATTCATTCATCTTTTCTGCCATCCCTCCTCTTACATTCCACTTAGGTTTTTGAAACTCCGTTCCGTCCACCTCTCGCCGTTCCGGATATGGTGAGATGGATCGCGGTCCCTAACGCCGCATTCGTCGTCATTTGACACACCAGCGGGGACGAACTGGTACGCGTCGCCTTGGGAGGACCCTCGAGGTGCACGTGGCGGATGGAACGTTGCAGCCCTCATGAGGGCTGGTAGGAGTCGCTGCGAGCAAGCCTTCCATTCTGGGTCCCCTAAAATATATCTATTTTTATTTATATATCTATATTTATTTAAATTTATATTTCCATTTCTTCACTATGGTGTCGAGGCATAGCGCCACTAGGTTCCCTCTGCCTACTCTGCTGTGTGCGGGATACAGCGTGAAGATGATAAATAAAAATGTTGAAAAATATCGGTATTAACATACAATATAAGTTTTGACATATGTAACACGCGTACAGTCTATTATATATCTTTAGCTAGATAACGAATGGATCATTTATTACGAAGGTAATATACTTAATATTAAAAAATTCATAACCTATTCATATTTTTTTAATTCATTTTATAATACTACGTTTACACAACCGATAGGATTGATTTCTGTATGTTTTTCAGGGTTTCGTACTTCGAAAGAAAAAAACAGAACCCTCATAGGATTACTTCGTCCGTCGTCCGTTTGTCCAAATTCAAATTCAAATTCAAAATATTCTTTATTCAAATAAACTCTTATAAGCACTTTTGAAATGAAAAAATAGACAAAAAAAGCTACCACCGGTTCGGAAGGCAGTTCTGCTGAGAAGAGCTGGCAAAAAACTCAACAGTTGCTCTTTTCAAAGTCAATTGTATTATTATATTACATTATCTGGTAGCTATCGTGCATTACATTCAATAGACATTAATTCCATACATGGTGATCATCTAAATATTCTTGAACAGTGTAATAAGCTTTACTTCAAATCAAAAAAAATCAAATCAGCTTCACGCTGTATCCCGCACACAGCAGGGTAGGCAGAGGGAACCTAGTGTTAAGACACTCCGTTCCCCACTTTCTGCCGAATTCTGGAGGCATTGCGTGTTGAGTAGCAGAACTCAACGCCGCGCTTAGCCTCGACACCAGAGCGAAGAAATAGAAATATAAATTTAAGTAAATATTTCATCTCCTCGAGTGGGGATAGAGCGCACAACCAGTCGGTTTTGCAGTCACACTTCGTGCTGCTGCGCCACGACCGGCTTCGCTTAAGCTTTACTTGTTAGTATTTTTTTATAGTTACTTTAAATTGTGGTAGTCACGTGGCGGCACACTTAGAATACACTGCGGAAGTTTATTATATACCCGTATACTCAGACCCATAAAAGATTTTTTAACTTTTTGGAGGCGAAAACTTGGCGTAACAAGTTTATCTATGTTTCTCGTTCCTATCGTACGTATATCACTATTTTTACTGACACTGTACATTTTGCAGGACAGATAATATATAATATACAAATTGTGAAGCAACTGTAATAATACCTGAATCTTTAAAAACATCTCGCAGAGCATCTCGAGCTCTTAGGGTATATATATATATATATATATATATATATATATATATATATATATATATATATATATCTCACGGCTCTTTTTTGGAGGATAAATATTGAATTTTAATAGTCCGTATGTCAAGACCATTTTTCTCAAGATTGTTTAAAGGTACCAAGCTGAAATTAATATCTAATATTCAGGTCTACGGTCTTGGAGCTTGAACCTTGAAGCACAAAAAAATCAAGCTACTAAGTCAACGCAATAAGAGCACACAAGCTTTTATGCGTCATTTCTGTAACATCTTGCGTGAAATTCACCGCGTAATCAAAACCTGTACTCCTCTCCTTCTTCCAGACCTACAGTTATGAAATTTGGCGCAAAGTGAGAACTCACGATACATATAAAACTTAACCTTAAATTAATTTAGCTTTACGCAATCCCTAGCTGGGTAGTCAGAGAGCGCCAAGCACTACAGTGGACGAGTCGAAAGACGTATGTAGAGCGGTCTCTACATACGTCTTTCGACTCGTCCACTGTCATCAATCTCTTCATACATGCCCACCGGCTGTGTTGTTGAGGGACAACCGAGGTCTCCTAACCTCCACTCACTTTTTCATCATAAATCTTTTTCGCCATTCTTACATCACTCATTCGTTCGACGTGCCTCAACCAGCTGAGCACGTTCTTCCTCCACCTCCATGAAAGTCCTACTAGGACTTAAATTCACAGTAACATTTTTTACTTCTATATTTAAATAATTTTCCTTTCTTCAATCTGATAAAGGGCAGCGTTGAGCTCAACGTTTTAACACGCAACATCTAAAAGACAGACGGTTTGTGGTGAAAGAGTATTATAATTCTTAACATTAGGTTCCCTCCACCCTGCTGCTGCGGATACAGCATGACGCAAAAAAGCAAAAAAAAGAAGAAAAACTGAGAGATTCCCCTTTGCAAAGATATATTCATTATCGCTTCGAATACCGGTTTCATTCGTTGCTTATCACATGCGATATCGATATATTGCAGTATGGACTATAGAGCCTTAACAGCCTAGTCGCTTCACAAACCTTCAATAGCCTACTCGTTTGCCTATTTATATAGCCTACTTTAAAAATAATACATTATATATAAACAATGTATTCATTAAATCATAATTATATTTTATAATCTTTATTAGAACTAAAAAGTAATTTTAAAGATTGTTTTTAATTATTTTTTGGGATAGTTTTTTTAGATAAATTTAACTTTACTACTTTACTAACTTTTAAACTGAATTTTATTATGGCGGGTGTTTTTTAAATTATTTAAAAGCAGATTTTAAATGTTTTTTTGGAAAACTTACTAACATTTTAAATTTTAAATAATGGACGCTAATTATCAAATAGTTAATACAAATGACTCGGATGAAGATGTTGACAGGACGGCTAAAGTTCGTTCAATATTGAAACAAGTAAGTATTTTTTATATTTATATTTCACACTTACTTACTTAGTGTTAAGCACAGACGTATGTAGATATACGTATGTATATGTCTGTATCTAGATAGATATATTTTCCAGTGGGAGCCTAGACGATCAGATCATGTTAAGTTTTTTTTTAAATATTTCAGCCTTAATCACTAACGGGCTATTGTGAAGTGGACACGGACGACCCGGCTCCTCTATTCCTACATCCATGGTGTTAAGACACCACCATTTCCCACTCACCACTACCTCACCTACTCTGCTATATACAGGTCCTAAAAATAAATAATTGTTATTTAATAATTACCTTTTTTATCGAAAATGTTTAAAATTTACTGTAAATATCTGTTTTACTAAACACTAGCAATCCGCCCGTGGCTTCGCCCGCTAACTGAACTACATAATTATTAACATCAACTTACTAATCTACACTACTTTTGTTTTTTAATAATCAATAAAACAGTTATTTGTAGCGATTTTGTCGAACAACATTCTTCAGAATTATATAATGTTTTTAACGTTTTTTTTCGGCAGAAAGTGGGGAACAGCGTGTCTTAACACTAGGTCCCCTATGCCTACCCTACTGTGTGTGGGATACAGCGTGAAGCTGATTTTTTATACATAAAACAAACACGACTTGTTAAGAAAAGCTTGTCAATTACTATTTTTCCATTATAAAACAAAGTGCGGATTTTTTTCATTATATTTTATTTCGAGATTTTCTCCGATAAGTTCAAAGGTCGTAAGTTCATTTCCACTATGTATATATTTATATGGTGACGAATATAATTGTGAATTTTAATTTATTGTGAATGTTAATTTATTTATTTATGTACATATATAAAATTTTATACATATGTATATTTATTACTTTACCGATCGCCTCAGCACAAGTTGTCTAGTTTTGGAGTGGGTTATCTATAGATATATAGTCGGCTTCGCCCGCTTGAACTGTACTATTATTTATTTACTAATCTAAATTGCTTTCTTAATCTAATAACATTTTGAGTTCAAAGACAATTTAATTGATATAACTTTTTTATTTAATGGTTAAAACACTGGATAAGCCGTTTGTGAGATTAGCGTACACAAATGTACAGACAAACAGAAAAGAAAAACATTATTTTATTCTATTTATTAATTAATTCCTGCAATAATAGATTTTCACATTTATGTTTTATGTACAGATCAGTTAATTTTTTTTTATATATTTATAACTTTTTGAAAGAGATGAAGAAAACACGGAATGCAAGATCAGTGTAAATGGTAAGAAATAGAACAAGTGAATGAAGTGGTATACCTGGGAAGTATGTTCAGTAGAGATGGAAGATACGAGATGGACGTGGAAGGGCGTATTCCTGCGTTAACAAGGTTAACGGAGCCTTAGCTGCATTGATGAGACGGCAAAACTTCAGCACAACTGCGCGTTTGGCCGTACACAATGCAGTTTTGGTACCGACTCTGTTATACGGCAGCGAAACGTGGGTATTACAGAAGAAGCATGCAAGAAAGATGAATGCTGTGGAGATGCGATCTCTTCGTAGGATATGCTAAGGTGACTCCGCACCTTAGCTGATCGAATCCGCAATGAAGAAATACACAGAATGGCAGGCACTGGCGAGGATGTCACGTTGAGAATGAAGAAGAACTGAATGAATGAAGAGAATTGGTTTGGGCACGTCGAACGAATAATTGATTTAATTGATTGAAAGAATGGCAAAAAAGATTTATGATGGAAAAGTGAGTGGTAAGAGAGATAGTGGCAGCCCTCAGCTGACCTTCGAAAACACAGACGCTCTTGTTGGTTGTCGTGGGTATTATTTCTATTTCCTCATTGGTAACAAGACTGAGTTGAGCACCGCCACACAACACTGTATCCCCAAGTCTTGCTCTTGTAAAACGGTTTTGTAAAACGATCTTTATATTAGATTATAATTAAAAAGAAACTCAGCGCTTTTTCCCTTAAACAGAGGGAACGTAGCGCCAAACAATATCTCTATATACCTCTTTCACCTCGCCCATGACGTCCTCAACCTCTTTGTACATGCCATGACTCCGGGTCATCACAGTTTTTACGTGACCTTCCTGTAGTTTTTTTGATACTGTGTTTTCGAAGGTCATCAGAGGTCTACCCTTACGGGAGGTAAGGCACCCCTCAGCTTTCCTTTATAAAATATAAATACCTTTTAATAACGTATTTTTATTCTCCAGGTCTTGATATGCAGTTTAATCTGGATCCAGTTCTTTGTATCGGGCCTCTGTTCTGGGGCTCCCACTGTGATAATACCCCAGATGAATAAAGAAGCGAATGCGACTATTATTGATGACGATTTAAGTTCCTGGATCTGTAAGTATTAAATATTTTTATAAATGGTTTCCTTCGATTTCTCTTTTTTACTAGCGACTAAAACGCGGCTTCGCCCGCTTTAACTTATGGTGAAATTATCAAAATGCTTACATATATTGTGCCCTAAGTGTCTAAGCTGTATTACTGCAGTCTTATCTAAATCCGTTTTGTAGTTTTTGTGTAAAAGTGGAACAAACATTCATTTTCATAAACATTCATATTTATATTCTTGAGGCATTGTGGTGAAACTCAATGACGCATAAATTCATATAAATTGTAGCATTAAATAAATCATAAATTTAAGACAAAGTTTTAAGATACTCCGTTCCCACTTTCCGCCGAATTCTGAAGCATTGCATGCTGATCGCAGAATTCAACGCCGCACTTGACTCTTTACCAGAGCGAGAAAATGAAAGAACTAAATTTTCATTCCTCCAAATGGGAATCGACCCACAACTGACGCGTTGAAATTCGTACGCTTGTACCCCTACGCCCATCTAGCAATTGAGCTTGAACTTCAGTTAATGCTTGAACATGTTATTAATCTTACATTAGAGCTTACAATATTTATATTTGCGAACTTTATTAATAAGGCTTGATGCATAATTTCTTTTATGTAAGAATGCAAATCGTTGGTGTATAATAAAAATAGTATAGGACTAAAAATAGATACTTGTGGGACACTAGTCCATAATGGAGCGAGTACTTTAGAATTTATACTTACTTTAGAGTTTTGCAATAATTAATTTAAACAGTATTTATTTTGTTTCTTCTTTAGATTTGATTTTGTTTTGCAATGAATAAAGGTAAATTAAAAGACATGGTTACAAAACCGTAAAAATGTCATTAGTATATCATCATCTATTTCTTTATTTTTAGTACTGCATTATGGAACAGTACGAAATCCTTATAGGATCATTTTGTAGTGTGTCGGCCCGTGTGTCAAGACAATTTATCTCAATATCACGTGTATATATCAAGTTGGAATTAATATAAAATATATAGATCTATAGTCCCTAGAAGTACAGAAAAAAATCAACATTCTAAATTAACGCCAAAGGATTACCAGCATTTATGCATCAATTTTGTTACATTTTGTATAAAAACCGCCGCAAATCCTGCATTCGTGAAATTAATACGGAAACCCCTGTGGGCGAGTCCCACTCACAATTAACCGGTTTTTTGTACACAGTATTGTACGATCGTTATAAATTTGTTTACTACTGGACCACTGGATTTGGAAAGTTGAAATTTGCTGTGTAGATAGGTTAGGGAGTTTAGGGAAGAGAATTTTCCAAAACTTTTACGGGGACGGGAACAACAGTTCTTGCATGCTACCTAGTAAACTTGTGGGCGATGATGTCTTAATCTCTCTAATAATTGTCTCGTTTCCCCCATCTAATTGCAATAAACCATGACAGTGAGTTCCGCTACAGTACACACATTATTTCTGAAACAAACATAGATTACAATTTGAGGAAACTGAATTCTCCATAACCTACACTAAAGCCTCGTGAAAGCCAATAATATTGTTACTTACAGATGCAGCTCCAACTATTAGTAATACACCGTGGATAATTATTTTACCACTCTTCACGAAGCATTATGGGAGAAAAATACCTCAGACTATAATGTCGTTTGTTTGCATCGCTATATTCGTTGGCATGTACATGAGTTCCTCTCCCTATCACCTTTTGGTGGCACAACTGATTCAAGGGTAGGTAATATTAGCTTGTCATGTTATTATTTCCCCTTCAGTCCATTGCACAACAATCAATCTTTATAATTATTTCAGGTACTTACATTGTGGTAACTTAACCATTGCGGTCCTAATCCTAACCGAATATTCGACACCAAAGTTACGCGGGATGTTCTTAACAGCTTCCGCGGCAGCATATTTCTGGGGTATATGGATTTCGAATGTAATTGGTACTTTCTTTAATTGGAGAATAATACCAATATTGGGATTGATTTGTTCCCTATACATGCTGACAGTTTTCTTGTGGCCAGAGTCTCCGCATTGGTTGGCAGGCAGAGGAAGATTTGAAGAATGTAAAGCAGCTTTCAGGCGACTTCACGGTTCTATAGCTGAGAAAGAATTACAAGAATTGATTACAGCTAAAGAAGAATACATCAAACTACAAAAATCTGAAGTTAAGCAAGGGTTTTTCGATATCATCAAATGTCCAGAGTTTTATAAGCCTATGTTTCTGGCGGTGATAGCGGTAATGCAATATCAGTTTTCTGGAAAAATGATTTGTAGTTCATTTATTTTGGATATATTTAGAAATATAACGAAGTCTGAATATATGTCGTATATGGCCATGTTGATTTTGAACGGTGTCACAGTAATCAGTATGTACGTTGGTTCGTATCTATCAAAAGTCTTGAAGCGAAGAACTTTGTATATGTCGTCTTCATTTATAGGTGTAGCATTCTTGTTGATAATATCTCTGTACATATATTTGGTTAAAATTAATATCACCCAAGAGAATAATTATATTTTGATACTATTGTTAACTGTTTATACTATAGCAATAAGTTGTGGGCCAATGATCTTGTCCATGACTATATACGGTGAATTATTTTCAACGAGGTTCCAATCAGGTAGTTACATAATTATATCTTTAGTTATATCTACATCATATTCCATTTTATTTAAAATGACACCAACTATTTTCGCGGATTTAGGAATACATGGCTCATTTTTGCTTTATGGTATAATTTGTAGTTTATGTACATTTTATTTATATGTGTTTCTGCCAGAAACTAAAAACAAGACACAATGGGAGATCGAAGAGTACTTCAGAGGTAATAAAAGACAGACTGATAAACTTTTATATCGATAGTTTTATAGTTATTGAATTAAAATATTATTCTACTAGTCTAACATACTAAATGAAGGTAAATTATAAATCACAAATTTAATATTGGCAAGGCGGCGTCGAGTTCTGTTTCCAGAATCCTGCGGAAATTGGGGAGCGGAGTTTTTTAACACTATACCCTTTGCCTACTCTGCTACATGAGGGATATAAATAAATAAAATAAAATGAGTATAAAATAATTGGTTTATTGAATTGGCTACATTTTTTTTTAAATTAATGGATATTATGTGATATTGATAAAATGTATGATGATAAATTAAAAAAATAAACCGGTCAAGTGCATGTAAACAACATATAAAAGTTAATAAAATAACTTAAGTATGGGCGTATGCCCTTTTTTGTATGATATTATAAGCTAGTAATAGATTTTATCAGAAATATATATTTATATTTTCAAGGTTCGGTTGTTTTCTTTTGTGTAATTTTGGTCAACGCGAAATAGCCTATATATATTTTGAAATAAAAAACGTAAAAAGCGCGACTAAAAAGTTTTGACTAACTTCAAATTTATAATGACTCACTAATAATCTATGTATGGGACTATTTGTAAGTTCTTCTGTTTAATAGTACTAGTAGTATATATAAAATCATATTTTCAACTATATAACTTTTATTTATCAAAAAATGTGAAAATAAAACACTTTCTATATTATATATACTCGCACTCGAGGAGATGAAATATTTACTTAAATTTATATTTCCATTTCTTCGCTCTGGTGTCGAGGCTAAGCGCGGCGTTGAGTTCTGCCACTGAACACGCAATGCCTCCAGTATTCGGCAGAAAGTGGGGAACGGAGTGTCTTCACACTAGGTTCCCTGTGACTGCTGCTGTGTGCGGGGTACAGCGTAAAGCTGATTTGATTTGATTTTAGTTATAGTTAAAATATACAACTAATAATACGTAATATCCAAATAATACGGGAGTTCAATATTGTAATTGGAACCTAACGCTGCTGGTTTTATTATACCCATATCTAAAGTAATCCTGTAACAATATGTTCCCTCTACCTACTTTGCTATAAGCGCTTAGCTAAAATAAAAACTTTTTTGACGTGATAACGTCTTATAGATTGAGGACCGCCGGCAGCACGCAGGAAAAAACATGACTCATTGTCACGTTCCGGTCCTCGCGTGCGTGCAAGCGTGAGCGCGATACAATACACATACATAGAGAGGCATGATCTTTCTAAGCGTTCGGCTTGTGACGTATTTATCCATTCATTCTTACTTGTAATTAAATAGGAAATTGTTATTTATTAAAAATCTGTACAATTTGAGTTGAGTAGGGTTGAGTAGGCGACAATTCGTGGCCGTCCTGTAGTAAGGTTTGTTGAACTTTCACACATTTTTCACTCGGGGACAAAATACACAAAAATCCTTAAATACGGCTAACTATAAGCCAGACACGACTTGATGACTAAATAAATAAATCAGCTTCATGCAATATCCCGCACACAGCAGGGTAGGCAGAGTGAACCCAGTGTTAATACTTTCCGTTCTCTACTTTCCATCGAAACCTGTAGGAATTGTGTGTTGAGTGGTGGAACTCAACGCTGCGCTTTGCCTAGACATCAGAGCAAAAAAATTAAAATATAAATTTAAATAAATATTTTATTTCCTCGGGTGAGGATCGAACCCACAACTAGTCGCGTTTATAGTCACACTTTACGCAATACGAGGTTGGGCTTAACACTAGGTTCACAGGTTTCCTGCCCTGCTATTTGCGGAATAGGCAAATGAGCATAAAGCAAAAAAAAAAACATTTTAATAGTCTTGTTGCACATACATACTAGATACAAAAGAGTCTTAAATTGCTAACTTTTACCTACGACTTCGCCAGCGTGTTCAAATGGAAACAAAGATAGAGCTGTGTATGACACATAATATATCGTAATTGACACGATAAATTCCCTTCCTCAAGAAACGGGACTATGCAACACAAAAAAAAAATCGAAGCCGTAGTTCCTTAGATTACCTCGTTATCGCTTATTAACCGAACATACTCTTCAGATTTACGATATTAATATAGGATGGAAGCGACTGCGCTTCTTTTACGGGAGCAGCATATGTAAAATATTTTAAATCCATATCTAAAAAATAAATACTATTAAACGAGGCCGATCTACAACTTTTCATTCTCAAAAAACATACTAGAACGAGGAACAGATATGACTCCGTTCTATTTTACGACTTGCGACTCGAATTCGTGAATGAAGCGTGTGTGGCGTTATCTCATTTATAGGTCTGTGTGCGTCATTCTTGACAAATAGCGTTTTATTTTACAACAATAATTTTATTTATTATTTTATTTGAAAAAAAAAAACACTTTTTTTATTGGAAAATCTCTTTTGTTTTATTTGTATTAGGTTTTTTATAAAGTAGCCAAAACTGTGGTTTAATTTAAAGTGGTTATGAAAAAGACACTCTATATATTATAAAATAAATTTATAGTATAAAAATTTAAGTAATCTACGTAATTTTTAAAAATGCAGCCACAAATAATATAAATTTTGAGACACGAATGACGTGTGTTATCTATAACTGTAGGTGCATAACTAAATTGGTCATTTATCACGAAGGTACCGTATTATTTATTGTTCACATTTAAAACCTATTATAGCCTTTTTACAGTTATTTAGTTCACAGTTTTAGAAAGGTGTGTGAACTGATAATTTATAGTAATTTCTATGTGTGCTTTGATTAAGTTATTGTAAATCAAAATTTTAATTATCTAAATTCGAAAATTGCACATTAAAGACTTTATATTCGATTCCCACTAAAAGCGATAAGTTCTTTTCATTTTGCCGATATAGCAACAAGAGAAAACGTGGAGTTGAATTCTGTAACTCAACAAAATATCATAACACTAGGTTCCTTTTGCCAATATATTTTATCAAATAATAAATATATATATATATATATATATAAAAATTAACGTGAAGCTAAAAATTAGGAACGGAGAGATTCAGCTCTACATTAATGAAGTGATTAATGCTTGGTATACCGGTTTTCAGCGTTGTTTATCGCAGATGAACTACAGAACCTTAACCGCCTAGTCGCCTCACAAATCTTCAGTAGCTTACGCGCTATTTAGAAAATATTGTATAAATAATGATATTTTATAAGTTTTAATAAAACTGTAAGTTTGAGATTTTTTTAGTGATTTTTTGGAACAAGAATTGGATTTTTTTTTCTTAAATTGTGCTTAGATATGGATGTGTTTTAAGTTATTTTAAAAAAGATTTTATTTTTTAAAATATCCTATTTTTCGTGGATATTTTAAATTTGAAATAATGGACGCGCACTATCAAGAAGTTAATACAAATGAATCATATGAAGGTGATGGCAGGAACAAAAAATTTCGGTCGACATTGAAACAAGTAAGTAGCTCTATTTATATTTTTTCAGTTTCACGCTATTTTCCACATATAGAAGGATAAACCGACGAAACTTAGTGTTGCGACACTCCGTTATTCGAGCGTGCCACGCTTTGTCTTGTTATCGGGGCGAGAAAATAAAAATAAGTCACTTACATGAGTCAGAATCGAACCCCCGACCTTCACGTTTACAGCTTTTGTTATCGTTAGACAAATTAAGAAACTCTGCTCTCCTCTATCTAGCTAGCGACCCAAACGCCTTTTCGTCTGCTTAAACTGATTGTTATATGACAGCCAAATTATATAAATTATTTACATAAATTATAGCTTATGTGTTATTCTGATGTATAAGCAATATTATTGTAGTTTCATCTAAATCCATTTCGTAGTTTTTGTGTAAGAGTGGAACAAATATTCATTGCGACATGATCGCCGTTCTTTTCGCTTATTATTTATTTTCTGAATTACTTTCAGAGGCCGTCGTGGCGCAGCGGCACAAACGTGCGACTGTAAGCACGACGATTGTGGGTTCGATTCCCACTTGTGTGAAAGAAATAATTTGCCAATAGTTTTATTTCTTCGTTATGATAACAAGGCTAAGCGCGGCGTTGAGTTCCACCAATCAACACGTAATGCTTAAAAAATTTGGTAGAAAGTGCGGAGCGAAGTGTCTTAACACTAGGTTACCTCTGCCTAGCCTGCTATGTGTAGAATACAGCGTAAAGTTGATTAATTTTATTTATTTCTCGATATATTATTTCCCCACCAATAAAGTTTCTCATTTAAGATATATTGTATGAACAGATAGCGATCAGTTACAATGTATATGTATGTATATATAATTTTCTTCCTATTTTAAGGCAAAATGCGGCGTCGTGTTACGCCATCTGTAACGTAAATATTTTTTTTAAATATTAAAAAAAAAATTATTATATTTTATTTAGATTTTTAAGAACAAACGTCGTGAGTTCCACTCTGTATATGATGACTAATATTAATTTTTATTATGTACATACTTCATTCTTTATATTTATGAGTTTACTTATTGTATTATTATAGTAAATATAAATAGTTATATATAAAAATAGTCAAAAATAGTAATGTTGATAGTGATATTTGTAAAATATACATAAAGCTATTTTTTATTTTTGTAACATTATATTTTTTTTACCTATGTAATGTACGTCTCATCATAATTTTAAAACTCGGTTAAATGTGCTGATGTCAGTGAATTATTTAATTTACTCCTTCAGAAACAGCCTTAATGTTAAATTATTGATTTAAAGGATTCATAATATTCTTTGTAAAATAACTGTAATGATTGCATATTAACTCCTGTACAGTTTTTAAATTAATTAAATGTACAATTGGTAAATATGTAGTTATTACATACAGGGTACACGTAGAAAGGATGTTTTAGGCAATTTTATGTAGATTTATTTCAAACGAACGAACAAATCAAACAATCGATGTATTTCTTTGATATTTCCTCGAAGATCAAATTCTTCTTTATCTCTGTGCTGAATTAATTACGACTTAAACTTAACTGTTATGATTTATGAAGGTAATCTCCATTAACAATTCACTTTTGTTTATTTTATTTTATAAAATATTGTGTAATAGTGCTTCAAAAATATATATTTTTATTAACAGTCATATAACCAAGACGTTTCGAATGATATTCTTTGGCCAAAAATCTTATCAGCGCTATATAATATTCGCAGGCAAACTAATGCCTTGAGTTCATTCAAATGACAATAACTTTTTTTTTATGAACCGATTTTGATGAACCAAAAAAAAACAAAGCAATTGATGAAATTTTCAAGTAAATCGGTTCAGTACTTTCAGAGAAAAATGTGATCATACATATCGACAGACAGACAGACAGACAAGACATTCGAAATTCGAAAAAAATATTTTTGCTTTATATTATTCCTTTTAAGTGGATAAAGGGATATCCATTTCAGTCAAAATTACTAAATGAACAGACAAAATATTTTTACTGTCTTATTATATATAGAGACGTGTGATTGTGTGATTCTTCTTAGATATAATTATATTATATGAATTTTGTACAGAAGGTGAACACAATGTTAAATATAAAGATTTTTTACGAGATGACCAAAATTTGTACTGGAGAAGTAGTAAAAAGAAAAAAACCACATGCTAAAACCCAACTTCATTTAATAAATATGTATTAATAGCATTCTTATCATAAAAGATTTTAAATTATAATTTTTGTGCTTTAAGATATAATGTTATGCCAAGATGATGTGGTGCCGTAGGGGCGCAGTATTTGACTGTTAAACGCAACAGTTTCGGGTTCAATTCCCACTCAGTGGAATGAACAATTTTTATTTCTTCGCTCTGTTAAGTACGCCGTACTTCTTGTACGGCATTGAGTTCTACTATTCATAACGCTAGCCTATTATGTCAGCTTATGTTAAAATTATTATCTGATTCCAAATATTCTTTTTATAAAAGTTATATTTATTGCTTTTCAAAGCGTTGGGTTCCTAATATTTAACACCTCTGTCTATGAATTGTCTATTTTTTGAGTATACTAATATAATAAAGCGGAAGAGTTAATCTTCTAAAGGGTGCTCAATCTTTATCATTTACAAACTTGGAAAATCCATTTTACGCCTCATCTTATCGTACCATTAGTCTCTCATTAGTGTTCTCAAAATTATAGAATGTAGATTTAGTTAGTCCGTTTGAAGGAAAACCACTGCAACATAATCCCTCAGCATCAGTTTGGATTTCGGAAACATACACTGAGTCAAAAACGAAATCGACGCTTCTTTGAGATGAAATTGTATTGCTCGGCGGCATTCATTGATCTTCAGCAAGCCAGAGAGATGCCAGATCTACACTTGCGACTAATAAATGCCAGTATTCCAAAGGGTTCGGTACTTGGTCCTGTACTTTACAATATATTTACATCAGACTTACCAATAAACGAAGATGGGTAGCTCATGGGTAGAAACTGTGTCCTATTGACAACAAGCTGCTGATTTACAACTCCATGCTAAAACTTATCAGGACCTACGGAATTATCGAGATTAATGAATACCTTAATTTTGTTCAGGGTACAATAATACGCGGTGATATAAAAAATACAAAAAAAAAATACGCGTCTCGTCTCTTGATCCATCCAAATGTCCTGGCCAATAATCTTTTAAAACCCTTACCTAAGAGGCTAAAAAGGATGATGTGCTATAAAAAGGCAGAAAAGTTGCCGCCATATAGAGCCATTTGCTTATAGTCTTGCGACTAATTGCAGATTTTTATACTAAGAAGTAAAAAATAAATGTTTTCTGAACTGTTCTTGTTGTTGTTCATGTGTGTATTGTTGTTCTTATGTGCCAACATGTACGTTAATTTTGACGAAAAAAAATGTAACGTAGCACGTCGCCACGACGCTTCATTAAAACATACGTTCTCATCAAGCTAAATCGAAATTCTTATTTGCTTGTTACAAATTATTTAAATTTGATATCCAACTGGTACGGATTCAAATACCGCTTCGTTCAGATTTTATACTTTTTTTTAGCTTCACGTTAGATTCCGTATGGGTATAGGTATGGCTAGGGTAGGCAGAGGGAGCCTGCTCCCAAGTTTTTTACCGACTTTTCTATAAACTTCTTGTCCTATTACCCAGGTCTTAATATGCAGTTCTATCTGGATCCAGTACTTCATGGCGGGCCTCTGTTCTGGTGGCCCCACAGTGATAATACCCCAGATGAACAAAGAAGCTAACGCGACTATTATAGATGACGATTTAAGTTCCTGGATATGTAAGTGTGAATCTAAATTTGTGAAATATAAATGCTTTCTATTAATTTGAGAGAATAAAATATAAAATCTAGTAGGTAGATTGTCCTATTGCCTGCCAGTGGAAACCATTCTACTGCGAGGAGAGCGGGTCCAATAACGAATACGTTGGATTTGCAAGAGTAAACAGTATAGGTACTTGCGTTCCCACTAATAAATACTCGGGTGAAAAGGACCGAGCAAGCAGAAAGAGTTAAAGTGAAAGAAGCTCAGTTCTAGGGAGCGGGAACATATTTATTTTGGTAGAAACGTAAATCTACTTTATTTAAAAGGAATTTGTTCCGCCTGAGCAGCACCCTCCGAGTTCCTTTCTATTTCGCGGTAGAAACCGGGCTCTATACTTACTTACATATTTTCTGCAATGGGATTGAGCGTGTAGCACTATGCCGTATAAAGTCATGACACTCTTTTTTTTAGATAGGCAGAAAGAATCTGGGGAAACTAGTGTTAAGACACTCCAGTTTCCATTACTACACATACACATTACCACTGTTTTCTCTGCCTAAGTGCAACAACATTGAACAATATTTAACAATATAATTGCGACGAACAATTATTAATTCAGATACTGAGACTGCTAAGCCTATCGCAAGTAGAAAGGAAGTTCGTTGAAATAAAAAAAAACTTTTTTTTATCATCATTTTGACAACTTTCAAAATGATGATAGAAAAAAGTTTTTTTTTGACACTGAAAAATAAGATGTGTTTGTTTATAATGTTGTAGGCGGGTACTATAGTGTGTTATCATGTCTATTTCCCTTTAGGTTATCGAACCCACTATAGTCGCGATTGCAGTTAGATCAGGTATGATCATGTGCACTGCGCACCGACGCGGCGGCTTCGTGTAAAATATTATAATTTTTTACTAAATGCATTTGAATGATACTTTAGGTTCTCTTCACGCTTTATCCCTAGCGGGGTAGTCAGAGAGAACGGAGCGCCAAACGCTACGGTCTCTACATACCTCTTTCGCCTCGTCCACTGTCATCAACCTCTTCATACATGCCCTCCGGGGGACCCTCATGCTTTTTACGTGACCTTCCTCCAGTATCTTTGATACTGTGTTTTCGAAGGTCAACCGAGGTCTCCCCCTACCTCTCTTACCACTCACTTTTCCATCATAAATCTTTTTTGCCATTCTTTCCTCGCTCATTCGTTCGACGTGCCCAAACCAGCTGAGCACGTTCTTCTTCATTCTCACCGTGACATCCTCGCTGGTACCTGCCATTCTGTGTACCTCTTCATTGCGGATTCGATCAGCTAGGCTGACTCCGCATATCCTACGAAGAGATCGCATCTCCACAGCATTCATCTTTCTTTCATTCTTCTTCTGTAATACCCACGTTTCGCTGCCGTATAACAGGGTCGGTACCAAAACTGCATTGTGTACGGCCAAACGCGCAGCTGTGCTGACGTTTCGCCGTCTCATCAATGCAGCCAAGGCTCCGTTAACCTTGTTACCGGCAGCAATACGCCTTTCCACATCCATCTCGTATCTTCCATCTCTACTGAACATACTTCCCAAATATACCACTTCATTCACCTGTTCTAATATCTTATCATTTACACTGATCTTGCATTCCGTCCTTTCTTCATCTCGTTCAAAAATCAGAACCTTTGTCTTATTCGCATTGAGGCTTAGACCATTATATTCACACTCTTCTTTCAGAGTGGTGACCAATGCCTGCAACTCGCACTCTGATGATGCAATAAGCACTGCATCATCTGCGTACAGCAGGCAATTCACATTCAGGTCACCTACTTTCACTCCTATATCACTTTGTTTCACTCCTTGGAGACAGCTATCCAAATACAAATTGAACAACCAAGCTGACATGGCGCAACCCTGTTTAACACCCGATCGGATGTCAAACCAGGGCGACATGCCAGCTCCTACTCGCACGCAGGCTGAGTGGTCTCTATAAAGAGACTTTACAGCCTGCAACAAGGGTCCACTCACATTGTACCGGGGTAGTATCTCCCATAATTTCGCTCTGACAACTCTATCAAACGCCTTTTCCAAGTCCACAAAAGCACAGAAAACTTTTTGGTTAACGGCCAAAACTTTTTCCGTGATCATGCGGAGGGAAAAGATCTGATCCATACACCCTCTTCCAGGTCTAAAGCCTCCTTGGGCCTCCCACAACAGCCTTTCAGATCTCTCTTGCATTCTTCTCGCTAAAACTTTAGCATAAACTTCACTACCTAAGCTAATCAAACTGATAGCCCTATGGTTTGCGCAGTCTATCTGTGAACCTTTGCCTTTATACAAAGGCACGATGACCGCACCTCGCCAATCGTCTGGGACCTCCCCTGATTTCCAGCATAAATTGCACAAAAACCAGAACAAGTCCAAGACGCGTGGCCCACCATATTTGATCATCTCGGCAGTAACTCCATCTGCTCCCGCTGACTTACTTACTTTTACTATCAATAGATATAATGTCATAATAAGGATTCTGTGGAAATTTTATTAAACTTGTCCTTATTGAAATGTAGTTTTAATGAGGCAAACATGAAAAACGTAGAATTGACAATGTTCCGTATTCATCAATTTATACAGAAAATAATAATTAATACAGAATTTTAACGAAGCCTATTCTATACGGTGCATAATTAATCATATGTATGTAGTTCATAATCAATGATATATTTGATTTTCAACGTGAGTGAGTGTTAAGACATTTCGGTTTGCAGAATTTTTTTTCAACGCAATATTTCTGTAAAAATATCTAAATATATTTTAAAGGGGTATTATTTAAATGTAAATTAATCACCTCCACTGTCTACCTATCAAATTTAAATCATTATATAATAAAAAAAAGCGCGAGTCGGCTTTGCTCACCGAGGTTTCCGTACAAAAGTTGGAGGTCTCGAGCTTTTGTTGAAATTCAAACCTAACTTATCCAGCGTTACGAACTTTTACCCCTTTTAAGGTTTTTTTAGGAATTAACCACAAATGGATACTTTTCAGATGTTTTTTTAACTAGTAAACCTGTACATGCTAGCTGTATAATAATAGCAAGTCTAGTAAAATTTCATAATTCTAGGTCAACTGGAAGTACCTTATTAATTTTGATTACCTTTATAGTGTCAAAGTACACATTTTGCGATATAAACGGCCATATTTTTTTATTAAAGTAAGAAAAACGATTTTTTTAAGAAATCTAGGGACATGAGTGTATGGTTTGAATTTCAACCCGATATCTCCAAGTGTTTCTGAGAAAAAGGCTCTCTCGACAGACAAACAGACAGACAGACGGACGGACAACAAAGTGACTTTATAAGGGTTCCTTTTTTCTTAAAAAGTACGGAACCTTAAAAAATATAATTAATAGATTCAACTTTAGCCGGTTTGTTGACATTTAATACTAGATTTTTAACCTCAAACTAAAGACTTCAATATTTATATTTACGATCAACTTCATTAAACAAGACTTCAAGCATAATTTCTTTTATGTAAGAATGCAAGTCGTTGGTATATAATAAAAATAGTATGAGACTAAAAATAGATACTTGCTGGACACCAGTATTCCATAATGGAATATTTTAGAATTAATTTTGTTTTGCAATGCATAATTTAAAAGGTAATATATTATGATGATATCGTAACGTAATGGTATTTTTGTAAATGATATTGTACGAGTATAATAATTGTGAGCTTACTAATTGTCTATCAGGGAGCACTTAGAGGGCGATTTCCAAAATTTTGTATGGGAACGGAGTAAAATGGGGTCTTTTTCTTTTACATCTTTAAGTCCACGTAAAAAAAGTTGCGGACATTAACTAGTTTTGTAACGTTTCTCGTTTTCCCCATGTTGAAACACAACACAAATGTTTAATTCCGCCACCTCTACGCAATTGCCTCTCAAGTGAAGAGAGATCACAATCTTAAAACACTCAATTCTGCTTAACCTAGTGTTAGTACTAACAAAATGTAGTTTAAGGAGTACAATAAGTAGTTATAGGATTTAAAAAAAGTTTCGTGGAGGCTTAAAATATTTTAACTTACAGATGCAGCTCCAACTATTGGTAACACACCGTGGGTAATTATTTTACCACTCTTTACGAAGCATTGCGGGAGAAAAATTCCTCAGATTATAACATCGATAGTTGGTGTCGCTATATTCGTTGGCATGTACATGAGCTCCTCTCCCTATCACCTTTTGGTAGCACAATTGATTCAAGGGTGGGTATTATATATCTTTCCATATAAATTAATTAAAGACAACTACTTTAACATTTTATTTTGAGGCCGTCATGGCGCAGGGGCACAAAGGTGTGACTGTAACGCGACGGTTGTGGGTTCGATCTCCACTGAGAGAATGAATTATTAATCTTTTCATTTTCTCTGCTCTGGCACCAAAACAAAAGTCCGGCGTTGAGTTCCGCCACTCAACACGCAATGCCCCGAAAAAGTCGGTGGAAAGTGGGAAACGGAGTGTCTTAAGACACACCGTTCATCCAGTTCCTTCTGCATACCCTGCTGTATGCGGGACACAGCGTGATGCATTTTTTTTTACTTTTATACTGAAATAAATAATATAATAGCAATTTATTTGAAGTAAGGAAAACATATCTCATTTTTTACGTTTTGATACTTTTTTATTGAATTTAAAGCAGACGTATCTTTTAAAAAAAAATACCTTGTTATTTATGATATGGCTCGTATGTCCTTAATTAAGCTAATTTGTTTTGTTACTTACATACACAATAATTTATATTTTTTATTGTTTCAGGTACTTACATTCTGGTAACTTAACCATTGCGGTCCTGGTCTTAACCGAATACTCAAATCCAAAATTACGCGGTATATTTTTAACAGCTTCTGCAGCAGCATTTTTCTGGGGTATATGGATTTCTAATGTTATCGGTACTTTCTTTAATTGGAGGATAATTACATTACTGGGGTTCATCTGTTCACTATATACGCTGACAGCTTTCTTGTGGCCAGAGTCTCCGCATTGGTTAGCAGGCAAAGGAAGATTCGAAGAATGCAAAGCAGCTTTCAGGCGACTTCACGGTTTTACAGCTGAGAAGGAACTACAAGAACTGATTACAGCTAAAGAAGAATATATTAAATTAGAAAAATCTGAAGAAGAAATGGGCTTTTTCGATATTATAAAATGCCCAGAGTTCTACAAGCCTATGGTTTTAGCGTTGATGGCAGTCTTTCAATATCAATTTACGGGAAAAATGGTTTGCAGTATCTTCATTTTGGATATATTTAAGAAGATCACAGCGTCTGAATACATGGCGTATATGGCTATGTTGATTTTGAATGGTGTCACAGTAATTAGTATGTACGTTGGTACGTACTTATCAAAAGTCTTGAAGCGAAGAACTTTATATATGTCGTCGTCGTTTATAGGTGTAGCATTCTTGTTCGTCATAGCTCTGTACATATATTTAGTTAAAAAGAATGTCATCGAAGAGAAAAATTATATTTTGATACTATTGTTAACTGCTTATACTATAGCCATAAGTTGTGGGCCAATGATCTTGTCCATGTCTATATATGGTGAATTATTTTCAACGAGGTTCCAATCAGGTAGTTACATAATTATATCTTTAGTTATTTCTGCGTCATATTCTATTTTATACAAAATGACACCAACTATTTTCGCGGATTTAGGAATACATGGGTCATTTTTTCTATATGGTATAATTTGTGGCTTATCTACGTTATATTTATATGTATTTCTGCCAGAAACTAAAAATAAAACGCAATGGGAGATCGAAGAGTACTTCAAAGGTAACAAACGACAGACTGATCCACTTTTATATCGATAGTCTCATAGTTTTTAGATAAAAAAATCTGTTAGTCCGAGCTAACAAGTTGAGGTACTTTTGATAGAAAAATATAAAATTATCAATTTATTTATCTTTATCTTATCTTTTAATATGGTAGAAAAATTTTCTCATTCTATACAAACAAACTTTAATTGCACAACTATAGCGATGGTTGTGGGTTCAATTTCACTCAACTCGGTATTTAAACTTGTATATAAATAAAAACAAATGGCAAGTAAAAGTCACCTAAAAAGTTATGCTATCATAGAGAATGAGGTGTCTCTAAAGAATCGAATGATATATCATCTAAATTCTTTTTCATTTTATACTAAGGAAGAACTAATGAAAGGAACTACTTCTTTTAGATACAAAAAAAATAGACAAGAAATTCGTTTTTCTCAATCTCACTGATGAAATAATTTTATGTGATAAAATTTCACTCTCACGATATTAACTATACAGTATAGAAAATTAGAATAGGTAAATATATTAGCGAATTGGAATTCGTAATGATCTAATCCAAACTTTTCGTACTTTTGGAAAAGTACGGAAATTTTAGATTAGAATATTTTCGTCCTAAAGATAATTAATTAATGAAAAACTTTAGATTCACCCTGCAGGCACACATCACATTGTAAGGAGAGGAGGTTGGAGTAGTAAATGAAATGTGCACATTCAGCTCTCCGAGCTCTTTTTCCATACCGCCTTCTATATACGTTATAGAAATAAACTTTTGTACAGCTTCACGCTGTATCCCGCACATAGCAGGGTAGGCAGAGGGAACCTAGTGTTAAAAAAAATCAACGCCGCGCTTAGCCTTGACACCAGAGCGAAGAAATGAAAATATAAATTTAATAAATTAAAGTAAATATTTCATCTCCTCGAGTGGGGACCGAACCCACAACCAGCCGTGCCACTGTGCCACGACTAGCCTCAAACAAATGTTCAACAAAGTTTGTTAGACATTCGTTTGTACGTATAGATGTCAATGTAAGTTTGTTTGTTACGCTTTCACGCCAAAACTACAAAACCGATTATTATGAAACTTTGTACACGTTGTGTTAAAGGTATTAGAAAGGATATAGAATACTTTTTATTAAAAATAATATTTCCCTTTGGCCAAAATATAAAAATAAGTTTAAACAAAAGAAGCCGTTTAATAAAAGAGAATTGAATAAGATGCCACTATAGCTTATATTAATAAATTGATAATCATTATTTAATAAAGAAATTCTAATATTAATAGCTACTTATTATACAGTTAAGGTTACTTGTAAGTTATTATATAAAAAACATGTTTTAAATTTGTTTGTTTTTTATTTCTTAAAATCAAATCAGCTTCACGCTGTATCCCGCACACTGCAGAGTATGTAGAGGGAACCTATTGAACCATATTGTTAAGACAATCCGTTCCCCACTTTCCGCCAAGTTCTCGAGGTATTGCGTGTTGAATGACGGAACTTAACGCGACGCTCAACCTCAACCTCAATACCAGAGCAAGGAAATAAAAATGTAAATAAATAAAATATTTAATTTCCTCGAGTGGGGATCGAACCTATACCCCAGTCGATTTTACAGTCACGTTTTGTATTTCTTGTATACATAAAATAATTTTCATGATGAATTATTCAGACACTCCTATCCACACTTTCAGTTGCATTTTCCAGGCATTGCGTGTTAAGTGGCGGAACTCAACGCCGTGCTTTTGCCTTTATACTAGAGCGAAAAAATATAAATATTAATAGAAAATAATTAATTCCCCCGACAAGGGTACAAACTTGCAACCGTCGCGTGACAATCACTGCCCCTGCAACACGACTGCCTCATCATTATTTGTTTTCAAATATATTTTTTATTGTCCGACAGAAAATTAACAGTTCTCTTATTAGATGAAAAGCTAATTTTTACTATAGATATATAAATTAATTCAAAAATTACCATAAAATATAGATTTATCAAGTTGATTAATTTTTGTATAACAATAATATTATATTTCCGTTAAATCATTTTAATTTCTTGTGGTAGCTGTTAATGGATTTTTATATAATTTCCTTGTATAGTTAATTTTCCTTATAGTAAAATTAATGTTGCGTTTTGTAATAAAATCTTAGAGTAAATTTTATCTGGCAGCTTCACACTGCATCCCGCCTATGGCAGGGTGGGCAGAAGGAAGATAGTCATAAGACCATTTTCAGCACCGTGCTGAGTGACGAAACTTTACACTGAGCTTATAAATCTTTCCCCAATAGAAAATCGAAGCCGCAACCGCCATGTTTACAGACCGACACTCCGCCACGACGGCGGTTATTCAATATAAATACAAATTTCGGATATCGTAAGTGCATGCAAAATGCAGACAAAACTGTTCATAAAGGATTGTATCTTTTGATTTTTTCTATTGTCCAAGGGATTGTAGATATAAATATTATTTTCACCTTGATGACACCACACCTAGAAATAAATGGTCCTGACGGAGAAGGACAGACGTACAATAAAGTGATTCCGCACCAAATACATATATAAGCGTTATACTCGTATGTAAATATATTGAAACTTTAAACAACTTAGACAATAGCAGACTTATATTTTTTTATTATTATCAATCGTTTTCAGTATCTTGAGCTATTGTTTCAAACAATTGGATCGATCTAAAAGAACTTTTCAGAGGAGGTTCAGTAAATTCATTAATCTGAAGCACATCACACGACGATTCCACGACGGAGAACCTGAGAGACAAGAGGCTTGCCTGGCGTCATTCGAAAACATTCTATCTTAACGGCCATCGGTTCTACTCTTATTAATTATAAATATCGAATTAATTTTAGAAAAATCGATATTTTACGATATTCTCATTTTTTGAGCAGTAACTAGACAAAACACTATGTTATATACACCAAAACACTATAAATTTTATATATTACAATAATTATGAGGAAAGTCTTGGCGCAGGGGCAGTGTGGCTCTAAACGCGACTAGTTGTGGGTTTAATCTCCATTCAAAAAAT
The DNA here is from genome assembly GCA_917862395.2 of Heliconius sara. Taxonomy (NCBI): domain Eukaryota; kingdom Metazoa; phylum Arthropoda; class Insecta; order Lepidoptera; family Nymphalidae; genus Heliconius; species Heliconius sara. The sequence continues at coordinate 16,198,745 of OU860785.2, forward strand.
TCCATTTCTTCGCTCTAGTATCGGGGCTAAGCGTGACGTTGAGTTCCGCAACTCAACACACAATGCCTCTAGAATTCGGCGGAAAATCAGGAAATGGAAGTGTCTTAGTGGGATCGGAGTGTCTTAACACTAGGTTCCCTCTGCCTATCTAGTTTTGTGCGTGATAAGTGAAGATAGCGTGAAGCTTAATAAAAAACATACATATATTGCATTATATTATATATATATATATATATATATATATATATATATATATATATATATATATATATATATATATATATATATATTTAGATCTTGGTGGATCGCAAAGTATTATTAATAACAATAAATAAACAATTGACACTCTCGTGACTTATTACTTACAGGTAATATAATTAACTTCTCTTAATTTCCTTATTTGTAAATTATTATTTAATTATATATTGAATTGCACGTGCCTTTTGCATGTAGTATAATAAAGAAGCAATTAGTAAACAATAAAAAAATACCTTCTCGCATTTTTCTTAGTTTCACGTTATAATCCGCATATATGAGAGTCGGCAGAAGGAGAAGACAGAGGGAAGGAGGAGGAGGAGGAGGAGGAGTAAAGGCCTAGGAATAAAGAACTATTATTCATTTTTTCATAATTAAAAAAAAATGTTCTTTGAAAATTTTCATATTTTTAGATATATAACTTTAAATATCACTATATATATATATAAGCGAAAATTGAAGAGCCGAACAGGTGTAAGAAGAACGAGAGCGTGGTGGACAATGTAAAACAGAACATATAGCAACAAAAAAAAATGTAACAAACTAAAATCCGTTTCCAAAAAAAAAACCTGTTAAGGTAAGTAAAGTCGAGAAAGCTTAGATTGTTTATTACATTGCATTTTATTGATATAGAAAATTCTCGGATCTTTTCTTTCTGGGATTGATCTTTAATATAGATATGTTATATTTATATGGTTCATTCAACGCGAAGCGGACAGGAAAACAAGTTGAAATCTTCGTTCTTAACGTCACACCTACATATATGGGTCCTCAACTATACTATAAATTTTATAGTAAGTGACTGGTAGACATGCGCTCTTTCAAATCTTATTATCCAATATTAATAAATAACATTATAAATAAATAAAGAAGTGAGATTCCTCATTGAATAAGAGAAAAAAATACATATTCACAAGTAGGTGACACAGATACATATATTTTTTTTACCTGTCCAGTACACATGGAATGATCCATATTAATAAAGATTTTGATACAACCATGACTGTGCAAATGACTTATATAAGGTGATATGCAAATGCAAATGACTTATAAAATATGCAACAAAGATAAAAATACATGTCATCAATAAACAACTTTTATTTATTTTCATTATCTTTTACCTCTTTAAACATTTCTTCAATCTCCCATTTACTCTTATTTTTTGTTTCAGGCAAATATCTAAACAAATACAATGTACACAGACTACATATGATACCATACATACAAAACGATCCATGGATACCTAAAGTATCGAAAATCTTAAGAGTTAACTTGGATAAAGTGCCTTGGATTATGGTAACAGTTATAAATAATATAATATAGCTTATCGTTTGAAATTTTGATGAAATAAGTTCACCCGATATAGTTCCCGATAAAATCATTGGTCCGCTGCTAATTGACATATTAAACACAAAAAGAAAGCAGATTACTAAATAATTATTGTGATTAAAAACATTTAATTTACACAAAAATAAATATATCGATATTAAAAACAGAAATAATATAGCTATAAGTGATGTAATCATATACAGGCTGCGTCGTTTCAACACATTCGTCAAATAAGATCCTAAATACATGCTTAGAACTGAAAATCCATTCAAAACCAACATTGCTGTATACGCTACCCTTTCGGATGCAGTTTTTTTGAATATATCAAGAATATATAAGCTATACATCATTTTCCCAGAAAACTGATATTGCAATACAGCAACTACTGACAATATCATCGGTTTGTAAAATTCAGGGCATTGCATTATCTTATACCATTTCATTTGAGCTGTAATATATTCAGCAGTATCTTCACTACATAGTGCTTGCAATTCTTCTTCTGCTGTGTAACCATGGATCCACCTGAAGGCTTCTTTGCTTTCTTTATAGCGTTTCTTGCTTGCCAACCAAATCGGTGACTCTGGCCATAAAAATACAGTCAACATATAAAGGGAACAGATAAAACCAACAATAGCTATGTTCCTCCAAGCGAAAAATGTCCCAATAATATCAGAAGTCCAAATACCCCAAAAAAATGCAGCTGTAGACATTGTCAAGAACATCCCACGGTATTTAGGGCTTGAATATTCAGACAAGATCAAGATCCCGGTGGTTACATTACAGGTGTGGAAATATCTGTAATTATAAAAAAAAAATCTAATAATAATAATATATTATTAGTAATATTTCCGAACCCCTTACCCTATTTATTTATTTATTTATTTATTTATTTATTTATATATAACGCCTACCAACAAATGACACAATCATTACATATCCTTAATAGGAAAAAAAAACCAAAAAAACAAAGTAATTCATATCTAATTGCTCAATCATTTACAGGTGAGCTCATTTCGATTTTGATCATGAGACAAAATGTAAACAAAGAAATACTATTTCTAAAACTTTATGTTACTTTTCAATTTCTATTTAATTTAGTGTAGGTTTACTCATGCTTTTAAATAGGAGTATAAAAAAATCTATACAACAAGTACAAAAAAATCAGAAAACAACTTGACAGTTAACAAAAAAGGAATTTAATAAAAATACCACAAGTAACAAGGTATCACTTGTACTGTCTTATGGAGAGGTTGGCCGATAGTAAAAATGGGATATAATCAGACTGATGACAAAATATCACATTTAAATTTAAAATATCTGTGCTCTATAATTTAGTATAGATAGTAGTTTATTTTTTCAAATTTGACAACAAGTTGGATTTTGGGTGTGTTTAGATAAAATAAAAAATGTCATGTATTAAAGCATTATTATTAAAAATTAAGAAAATATTTCATCATATTTATTATAAGGTAAACTGGGGAGAATAGAAACATTTGTAGATTTGATGTTTGGTTTTTACAATGTTCCTGGCTTTAAATATGAAAACAATCTTTATTTTAGATTATTATATTAGTTTCTTATCATTTCGAAGTTAAATATATCATCATTAGTGTCTTTTTAAAATGTCATATTATCTTTATTTTTTGCCAATACACTTATTTAATTGCAAGTAAACAATTACCCTACACGACTTAGAAAGTTGACATATACACGTGTCATTGGGCGATTGCAGGAAAGTACTAAGAGAAAAAATTATCGCCATTCCTACGCAACTTAAACATTTTGTAGTCCAAGCAAGCAATGATGATTAATTTGTTATAGTATAACTTACCCTTCTAACAGTTCCGCTGCCATTATGAAATATGTTGAAGAAGCTAGACACAAACAGCCAAAAACAAAAATACAATTGATAGACGCTATTATTTGTGGAATTTTTCTACCAACGCGTTCAGAGAAGTACGGTACCGCCACCCATGGTATTCCACAAGAAAATGGGATGGCATCTGAAAATATACACATATACATAGCGGCTTCACGCCTTTCTAGCATAACAGTTAAAGAAAACCTAGTGTTAAGACACTACGTTTCTAGTGAGGCAGGTATAAAGTGTTCAAATCAAATCAGCGTTTCCCCAAGGATCTCCACGGCAATCGGTCCTGCGCCTGCATCCAGCGACTTGATCAGGTCCACGGTTCACCTGGTGAGGATCAGCCTACCGAACATCTCCGGTTCATCCGCCATTCGAGAATTGGGGTTTCTAGATTTTTTTTGGTATTTAAAAAATGTCTGTCTGGTAGAGTGGCTAGAGTGGCTTTTGCCAACTTATGAACTGACACTTAATATTTTTCCATTCACCCACCACCACCAACCATCCAGCCGGTTTTCGAAATATTCTGGGTTAAGTGGCCGTAATCAACACCGCGTTTTATCTATTAGATAGATGATAATTAATAATTCATCCAGTGAGGTTGAGGCCGTTGTGGTGCAGGGATACAAGGATTTGACTGTAACGAGACGGTTGTGGGTTCGATCCACACTCGGGGGAATGAATTATTATTTAATATTTTAATTTCTTCGCTGTAGCACCAAAGCAAATACCCGGCATTGGGTTCCATCACTCAACACACAATGCCCCCAAAAAGTCAGCAGAAAGTGATCGATCTCACGACCATTGCATTAGTTTGCATGTTTTTGTAAAACATTGTCACACTGCGTCACATAATGTAGCACATGTTATATAATTAGATTCTTCTCTGAACGTGGTAGCTGACACTTTATAATAAATAACTATTGATGGATAAAGATTACACTTACAAATCCAAGAACTCAACTCGTCATCTAAATAATATGATTTATCTTTCCTTAACTGTGGGACCATTACTGTAGGGAGTCCAAAGCATAATCCTGCTAGGAAAAATTGAATCCATACTGTGCTGCATATAAAAATCTGAAAAATTTTGCATTTTTTTATTATTGTCGCCTGTTAATTCAACTGTAATGGAAACAATAGATGGACTATCCATTCGTACTTCTCTTGATTCCTTCCGCTGGTTGTTTGCTAGTTTATAATTATTTTCTAGTGGATGTCTGCAATTTTTGTTTGCGTTAACTATAACTAGATTTATTTCTACGTGAAACAAGATTTTTTCCCCTTCCCGAAAAATTATGAGTACCGCCGTTCTAAGCCGCCAAGCTTGGCGTGTACGTTAGTAGTGAGTCATTCACTAAAGGTAGGTTATACTCATATATTAATAAGGATTTGTAATCTTTTCGTCCTGTGTTTTTTGACACTTTATTATATTTTTCTGACAGTGTGACACTTTGTTCAAAACATTCCATAACTTTTATTCATAACAAAACAATGAATACAAAACTAATTTATTGACATAGCTGCAGCGTGTAATTAAAAAGAGTCTAAATTTCGTATTGAATACGAACTACTTGCCGATTTACCGCGTTGTTTACGGTTGACAATTAACGCGAAAATTCCCATTTGGGGAAATTAATTGTAAAATTTGTGTTAGGCCAGTTGTGGCGCAGCGGCACAAAGTGTGACTTCAGTAAAACCTACTGGTTGCGGGTTCGATCCCCACTCGACGAGATGAAATATTTACTTAAATTTATATTTCTATTTCTTCGCTCTGGTGTCGAGGCAAAGCGCGGGGTTGAGTTCTGCCACTCAGCACGCAATGCTTTCAGAATTCGGCAGAAATTGGGGAACGGAGTGCCTTAACAGTATGTTCCTTCTGCCTACCCAGCTGTGTGCGGGATACAGCGTGGAGCTGATTTATTTATAATAATTATTTGTATTTTCTTGCTCTGGTAACAAGGCAAATCACAGCTTCATCCATCCATCCCATCAACACTTAATGTCCTGATATTGGGTGGTGTTGGGGGTTATAGTGATGGTAATCACTAGGTACCCGTTGCCTTCCCCGTTTATATGCTTCATACAATGTGAAGGTATATAAGTTAATAAATACGGCTTACCTGCCTAAAAATTGATTGTATAGTTGTTCTTTCATCATGTCCCCTAATAACTCCTTTTAAATTATCCATTTGACACGACACTATCAGCTGATATTTCTATGAAGAATAATTATAACAAGCAAATAATACAACATAATTATTTCTTAGGGTTGCGTGCCTTAAAAGAAAAAACGGAACACTTATAGGATCATTTTGTTGTCCACCTTCAGTCCAATCTTCGGATCTGTCTGTCAGTCACTCAAGAATGTGTAGAGGTAACAAGCTGGAATAAATACCAAGTATCCAGGTCTACAGTTCAGTCCAGTCCTTTAGGGTACAGAAAAACATTTACTTCTAAATTAGCGCAATCGCTCCGGTAACGAGTCGCGGCGTTGAGCTCCGCCAACAATTTAAAGTACACAATTTTAAGTTCTTTGGAAAATAGAGAACGTAATGTCTTAACACACAAACATAATAGGTATACAAAGTAACGCTAAAAAAATAAGCTTAAATTTCTAGTTTAGAGTCGTTTGGGTCAAGTCGGCGCGCTTTTACCTTTAGATTTCGACTGTGTAATGGAATAGGGCACTATAAATATTCTTTCGAAGCATTTATTATTGTATAAATGAAAACAAAAAGAAAATAAGTATTTTATTTATTTAAAACAAAAAAACAGGTCAAATGGGAGTCGGACTCGCATACCGAGGGTTATACCAACGGGTAGTACAATTTAAAGTTGACAAACTTAATTTTGTGGATCTATGCAATGAACTAAAATTATAAGTTTGTAGTAATTCTTTTCTATAAAATATTTATAATATTTCACTTTTGCATTTTTTTTTTTGTGATATAAGACGTTGCTTTGTATCAAATTTCTAGATTCTAGTTTCAGGGAAAATACGGGAGTTTTGAAAATTTGCGGCATAAACAGTTTTATCTTTTGATTGCATTTTGATAGCTTAGAAGTTAGATTTTTCCACAGTTCTAAGGGACAATAGACCTGAGTTTTTACTATGAATTTTAGCTCGATACCTTCACACGATCCTGAGAAAAAGGACGACGGACCTATAAGGGTTCTATTTTTTACTTACAAGAGAGACGGAACCTTAAAAATTTTAAAATGCTTATCCATATAAAGGGTAAGTGTGCGCATACCTTTGTGGTGAGAACACGCAATTCATGTAAGCAAACGGTTGGTTTACTTGGTTATTGGTTGCGTTTACGAAATAAATATATTTTTTTAAATTTTACCTAAACGTAATGCAAATACCATAAATATATTATTTTTATTGTAATTTTTTTTGTTTTTTTTTCTGCCTAAAATGTTCAGTTTCTTATTGGTTCTTCACAAAATATAATTTAATTTGTGTTTAATTATGTTATTGTTTAGCTCTTTATGGTTTTAATGCACCTTTATTGTATTACATCGCATCCTTTCCTCCATTATTTAAATATTCTGAAGTAAGATGGGGCCTTGGCGTTGTTGAGCAAGTTGTCGATTCCCACTCGGAGTAACGAATTATTATTTATATTTTCATTTCTTCACTCTGATACAAAGGGAAATGCGTTGCGTTGAGTTCCGCCACCCGACTCATCGAACACAAACTCCGCCGCCGAGTTTGTGTTCGATAAGTGGGAATTGAAATGCTTTAATACTAGATTCCTTCCTATCCTGCTGTATGAGAGATACAGCTATAGACAGACACACGGACGTCCGTTATGTCTTTAAAAACATACGAGAAATCAAGAAAAATTTAAAAGTATTAAAATGAAAACATTGGATTGATGTGACACACATTATATTTTGTCGTATAAGCAAAATTGTTATTGTTCGATCGAGGTAAGTCAATCGCCACCTCGCCAAACATACTCTGAAACTCAATCTAGACACTTGCTTTATTATAAGTTATTAAATATATGACGTTATAAGTTATTAAATATATAGTGAAGTCTATTAATAGTATTTATAATATAGCACTTAAAACTATATAATACGAAAACACTAAAAAGAAAAGCGAGTTCATCTACTTAGCACGCAACGCCTCCAGAATTCGGCGAAAATTGGGAAAGGAGGTGTCTTAACACAGTTCAGTTTCCAGGTTGTCTTTGCCTACCCTACCATGATCAGCCCGTGATCAGCAACTCAAAATAAATGCTGTGGTTGTGGGTTCGAGCGTTACTCGGGAGATTACGGGTATATTATATATATATTCAGTTCTGGGTGGATCGCAAAGCATTTTTGACAAGAATAAATAAACAATTGACACTTTCACTTTCTTTCACATTCTCGTGGCTTATTACTTACAGGCGATATGTACTTGTCCCTAATTTCCTTATTTATAATTTATCATTTAATTATATGTTGACTTGCACATGTATCTTGTATGTAATGTGGTAAAGAACCGAATAGTAGATAATAAAAGTGATTTATCTGTCAAAATCCCATCCCACCTGTCAAAATCTTGCCATGAAATAACTTAGTAGGTATGTTAGCAGGTGAAAACCGAATTGAACGTCGAGTAAGAATAGAACAGACTTAATAAGTTACTAATCGCCGCATTTGGTGATTGACCATGCAGGGCAGTAGGATCCGAAACACGATACTGGGTACTGCTGGGCGATCACAGGTAGCATAGGACTCAAGTAACTAGCACATAATCCAGGAGATGGATATTGTGCCGGTCGATGACCGGATGAGTCTCTGTATATTTTGTGTATTTCAATATTATCTCCAGTGCAATATTATCTTGAGGCTAAGTTGACTAAGGCTGAGTTGTTCAGTTCATAAGCCGTGGAACTTTCCAACGAGCGACCAGTCTTTAAAAAGGGCAATCGCTCCGACCTGCTAATTTCAGCCACGTCTATATATTGTAAGGGTATGCAACGTCTGTCAACGGTCTGAGTACTGTATTTCTTGGCATATCTAGATTACTTTTTCAGTGAACAAATTACGTGATCCAACGGCTTTCGGCGTAACGGTTTACTAGGGGTTTCATAGTGTATGGTACATGCAATGGCAAATGGCAGCAATAGCTTCACTCCAGATATGTGTGACGTACGCTCTCAATAGAGAGGCACGGCAAGGCAATCACTATTTTACACGAGATCTCAAAGACTCTTTTGGCAGAGTTTGCATACAGCATATTTCCTGGCCTTCTTATAGGATAGATCTATATGAGTAGTCGGAAACGGCTACTCGTTTGATATAAATGACAATAAATATAAAAAAAGCGCGCGAAACTGTACAGGGAGCCGCTAGTTAAGAAAAAAACACGGTAAAAAGGTACAAACATTAGATATTTTTATCGTATTTAAATTACAGAGGAAAATTTATTTAATTATGTTATTGATTGAGTAATTATACGGACCTTCCTTTACAATAATCGTTTTGAATTTGAACGAAGGAAGTAGGCCTTTTTTATGTTTTTTTTTTTTGCTTAACGCTTCTGCTGCATATGGCAGAGTAAACAAAGACAAATTTAAGTTCTCATGTGTTATGGGTGCGTTACATATTTGGGGAAATTAATAATTTTCATTTCTTCGTTCTGGTAACAAGACAAAGTCAATTGGCGAAGAGTGGCCGGAAAATGCAAAACGTGTATTGATTCTGTGCCCTGCTATATGTACAGCGTGAATCTATGACAAAAATATCTAATATTATATGTCGCAGCTTCATTCTTCGCGATTTATTACAAATTGTAGCTACGCCCGCGCAGCAGCTAGCCACGGATGTTCAGAGGTAGTCAAGAAAAAAATATTTTCCCACTACCGTCACAATACCTCACCTTATTGCTGGTATGACGTCCTACTTCATTCTACGTTTCCGTGTCGTAGCCATCACACGTACCAAAAAAGTTTTTATATTTTTCCGTTGGAAATTAACATTAAAGAAAAAGAATTCGCCGAATTGTATCATCGAGTTCCGATGACGAACAAGAAGGAAGGATAAAAATTAAATATGTCATGCTAATGATTAAAAAATGGAGACAAAAGGGACTAGCTATATAATATGATATTACTTTATCAGTGATGCGAGCAACTTGCGGGGTTGTATCTGTCACGTACAGGCCTTTTGCTATTTTTATAAGCATAACAAACGATAAGTGATGCGAGCAACTTGCGGGGTTATATCTGTCACATACAGGCCTTTTGCTATTTTTATAAGTATAAAAAGCAATAAGTGATGCGAGCAACTTGCGGGGTTGTATCTGTCACGTACAGACCTTTTGCTATTTTTATAAGCATAAAAAGCAATAAGTGACGCGAGCAACTTGCGGGGTTGTATCTTTCACATGCAGGCCTTTTGCTATTTTTATAAGCATAAAAAACAATAAGTGATGCGAGCAACGTGCGGGGTTGTCTCTGTCACATACAGGTGTTTGATAATTATTAAAATTATTAAAGACTATGATATAAACGGCGCAATTATGTCGTATGTGTCACATATAATTGCCCTGTACAATATTTAAATGCTATATTGATAGTGATACGAGCATCTTATAGGGTTGTCTCTGTTACATACAAGTCATTGTGTATAATTTTCACACTTGAAATATAATGTAACTATTGTATATATATATATATATATATATACTATATATATATATATATATATATATATATATATATATATATATATAATAGTTACATTATATATATATATATATATATATATATATATATATATATATATATATATATATATATATAAATGTAACTATTTATTTGAAATGGTGGTAAATAAAACCACGACTAAAAAGTACAATTATAAGGATCTATATGCGAATATACATATTCTCTTTGCGGATTCACCTAAGACAAACACTATCTTCGGGCTTAGAGAATATTTAGATTTGATAGCTAGATGGCAAGAGATATCAAAAAAGGCCGAGAAAAACAATCAAAGTAGAGGGTATACAATAAATACTGCATATCATTCTTGAAAATTATGAAAAAATTGTTATATCTGAATTTGAACCTGTACCTACGGGAAATATTTCCATATAAGGAAAACAACTATTAGGACTACTGTACTATATTTCTATATAACGAAAGCAGTATAATAATGCTACTAAGTGTATGTTAATATTGGTGTTATGTCCAAATGTAAAGATATAAACAATTAAGTAAATATACAATTATTGTCTGGCGACAAATCAATTATACAAAATTAATATTTTTTATTGAATTTATTAAAATATACATTTTTTTTAAATGGAATATTATTAATATTAACTCGGTAAGTTAATGATAAAGTTTGTTTAAGCGTACTATTGACATGAAAGGCACATATTTTCTAATATATGTAGGTATGTAGTAAATCCTGTATGAATTTAAGTATTTGACATTTGGACTCTGCAGCTACTTTTGTAGTTAGAAACATATTAAAACTGGTACCTAAACAATTTAAATCACTCAGTTTTGATTCGATTCCGTAATCGGATAATATTTGTTGTATTTTTCGTAATAATGACGAATGCAAGCCAAAGGAATATACATACATATATGACTTCGAATTAAAAATATAGAATAAATTAAATAATTTCATAGCAAGGCAGCAGAGTAGTTCACGATCTTTTATTGTGTTAACAAAAATGTTATTATTTTATTAATATCAGGGATTATAAATTAACTAAATGTAAATTACGAATTTTTTTTTGTGTGCGTGTTTTGAAACCTAAATAATATATGCATCTTTTTGGTAGTGATTATTACGAACAAAATAGTCCTTTAATACTTATTTCTTTCGTAAGAGTGGAACGACAAAACTTAAAAATTTATTTCGTAAGTGATAAGTTTTAAAAACAATATCTTTTGGGGTTTTTAAATAAAACAACTTAATGATATATGGCTCATAATTAAAGGTTATAATTATGAACTGGATATATTTTCAGATCCTTCAAAAACAAGTTTGAGATTTTGTTATAATGGTATAAGTACATGTAGTTACTGTGATTTTGCTGATAAAAAATTATACTTATTAAAGTATAAAATAATTGCATATTGAGTGGCGGAACTCAACGCCGCACTTTGCCTCAACACCAGAGAGAGTATTGCGTGTTAAGTGAGTATATTATACAAATATTTTATTTTTCTTGAACTATAATCAAAGCGACAATAATAGTAACCAGAAAATAATTATGAAATCATCTGTTCATGCCATTTGGAAGAGCTCTTCTAGTCCTTAAGATAAGGAGACTGTACTAGCCTTCGGGAATGCAATTATTTACTGAACTTCACTGATAGAACGATCAATGTTCACTTAACACTTTACAAAAATCAAAACTTAATAAATAAAAACGCGGAAACGAGTACATGTTACACGTAAATGAGTATAATTATTAACAAAAACAATACTATACAATAAATTTTATTGTTCACAAAGAAAATATTTAAAAAAAATAAAAAACATAAATAAACAAGAAAAAAAACACGTATGCAAAGGCGGTCTTATTGCTTTAAGCAATCTCTGCCAGACAAATTTTGAAACATTACGGATAGGTTGTAAAGAGGAAAAGGAGGACAACGTCACGGTGCTAATTTTATTTCGTCAAATTAAATATATAATATATAATAATATAAATCAATAATATAGAATAAACTTACATAAAATATGTTGGTGTTTATATACAATACACATACATACACACATATATTTAAAAACAATATATACTTACACACACACACATTCCACAAGTCATTCCTTTTGCTCCCCTTCTGCTGGTGTTCCCCAAGTGTTCTCTCTCCTCTCGTTTTTTCCATTTTTATTAATAATAAAAATGGAAAAAAGGAGAGGAGAGTGAACACTACCTTGGGGAACACCAGCAGAAGGGGAGCAAAAGGAATGACTTGTCATTGGCTTGAACGTACTGCTGCCGATCATATAAATAGCTTCCGAAGTACTCAATGGCTTCAGGAGAGATATTTATTGAACGCAGAACAGCAACCAAAAGATCAGTATCAACGGCATTAAAGGCGTTACTTAAGTCCAGCAAAGCAATAATAGTAAGATTTTGTATGTCCATGTTAAATCTGATATCGTCACAAACTTTTATCAAAGTAGTGACTGTGCTATGCCTGTGTGCTATGACTGTGCTATGCCTGCCTTACGGAATCCAGACTGGAATTCGGATATGGTTGTCTAACAGATATTGATTTAGTTGCTGAAAAACAATATGCTCTAAGACCTTTGACAAAAACGGAAGTATAGAGATAGGACGGTAGTGGGAGAAGGATTTTGGGTCTTTGGTTTTGGGAATAGGGATAATGCGGGCAATACGCCACATACTGGGAAAAGTGTTATGGAAAATAGAAAAATTTAGAATATGGGTAATGACTGATGCTAAAACTTCCAAGGACAAAGTTATCATTTTGCGGTTGATGCCATCATAACCAGAAGCATCAGATTTGATGGCTAGAATACTGTTTCTTACCTGGGATGGGGTTATAGGAGCAAAGTTAAAAGGAACGATTGTGGGAGGTTGTCCATAGGTGTTATCGAGGCAAAGCGCTTATTCAAGGCATCAACGTCTAGATTGCAATTTTTCAATCTTTTGAACAACCGATCTTTTCTAATCAAACTATCCTTAAAGTGTATACTTTCAAATAAAAAAAGAATCATTAATATCGGTTGGCGTGATATTGAATTGTTCGTCCAATTGTCTAATGCAAATTTAAGACTTATGTATTTTTCATATGAATACCATTCAGTCAGAAATCGACACGATTTCAATAAAAAAAGATTCCCAAAATCGGTTCACCCAGTCAAAAGTTCAGAGGGAGTCTGAGGCAGACATAACAAAAATACAGTCGAATTGATAACCACCTTCGTTTACAGAACTTAATAATATAAAAGGAGTCTTCACAGTTTTGGAAACAAAATAACAAAAATGTATAATTTTTTTATGCCTTTTATTAAATATTTTCACCAATTCTTTACTAACACTATGTAGAACTACACTTTATTAAAAAAAACTTTTCTTAACTAAAATTAATTACTATGTCATTTTAATTAATTAACTATATAAACATATATTGTGTACCCACACTCATTTAGCAATAAATACAATCTGAGATCCAATTGAATTGAAACCAACCAAAGTTCGGATAGAAACAATCGAAATTTCAAATGTAATTCGATTACATCTAACATTATGCTGCGGCGTTGAGTATCGCCACTCAACACGCAATGCCTCCAGAACTCGGACCAAAGTGGGGATCCGTGTGTTTTAATATTAGGATCCCACTGCTTACCCCTGCTGTGTGCGGGATACAACTTTATAGAATTAGTCTAGTCTACTTAATAATAGTGTTCTGATATATTTTTCATCATATTTACAAGAAAAATAGGCCGGTCAAGAGCAGTTTTAAAATATATATTAATATATTTTTTATGTAACGGACAATCCTGGCTTCTCTTTATTTTTATTTTTTTCATTGAAAGGCAAGCCAAACGAGCGTATGGGTTATCGGAGGGTACAACCCTGTGTGATACCAGATCTTCAGGTGTGTTGCTAGCCTTTAAAGTGGAGATAAACGCACTTCGCGCTTTTTCTCTACGCTACGTGAATGCACAAAGAGCATTTGCATGAATTCATGGAATGCTAAGAGGGTTTTTTACTATTCTAATAAATTCTTCCATTACTCAGTGAGATTAACAGTGGAGTTCTCGAAATTCCTACGAGACTGAGGAAAAATGGAATTATCCATTTTTCGTTATAAAACGTTACGTTACGTATGTTCTACGTGGAGTCTAAGTTGTGGGTGAAGAATGGTTTTGTATAAAATCAATCATATTAGCTTTTGCCTGTGCTTCTACAAAAAAAATTTTCCTTTTCAAAATCGGTTAAAATAATGAACTAAATGAATAAGATACTTTGAACACAATATGAAGTCAGATATCTTTGAAATTCAAACTTTAAAATCTCCATCCATTTTCAAAGATGAATATAAAGACAAACTATTTAACGATAGATAAGTGGATCTATCTGCGTCTTTTTATCTTTGAAAAACTCTTCTATCTCCCATTGAGTTTTGTTCTTAGTTTCTGGCAAAAATATATATAAATACAGCGTACATAGTCCACAGATTATACTATACAGTAAAAATGACCCATGAATACCTAATTCCGAAAAAAATGTTGGTGCCAGTTTATATAAAACAGAATAAGATATAGATATAACTATAGATATTATTATGTAGCTACCTGATTGGAACCTCGTTGAAAATAATTCACCATATATAGACATGGACAAGATCATTGGCCCACAACTTATTGCTATAGTATAAACAGTTAACAATAGTATCAAAATGTGATTGTTCTTTTCGATGACATTCGTTTTATCTAAATATAAGTATAGAGATATCATCAACAAGAATGCTACACCTATAAATGACGATGACATATACAAAGTTCTTCGCTTCAAGACTTTTGATAGATACGAACCAACGTACATACTGATTACTGTGACACCATTCAAAATCAGCATGGCCATATACGCCATAAATTCCGATGTCGTTATATTCTTAAATATATCTAAAATAAATAAGGTACAGATCATTTTTCCAGAGAATTGGTATTGTAAAACAGCCATCACCGCCAAGATCATAGGCTTATAGAACTCTGGGCACCGTATTGTGTTCAATAAGCCCATCTTGACTTCTGATTTTTCTAATTTTATGTGTTCTTCATTCGCTGAAATTAATTCTTGCAGATCATTTTCAGCGGAGTTCCCATGTATCTCTCTAAACGCTGTCTTGCATTCTTCAAACCGTCCTTTGCTCGCCAACCAATATGGCGACTCTGGCCACAGGAATACGGTCAAGGTGTAAAGTGAACAGAAAAATCCAAACACTGCTATATATTTCCAATTAAAAAATGTCCCAATGACGTTAGATATCCACATGCCCCAAAAGAATGCAGCTCCTGATGCAGTTAGGAACATCCCACGGAATCTTGGTGTTGTATACTCCGTTATGATGAGAATTGCAATAGATATATTGGTCGCATTTAAGTACCTAGAATTAAAAACGATGTTTAGTATGTCATAATATTCTAGTCGATAACAGAGAACAGAAATTGAAAATTTTATTCCTCCGAGTGGAAATAGAACCAACAAATGTTGACTTACATTTATACTTATAGTATATTATATATATACCCACTAGGAAATCAAATATTTATTTAAATTTACATTTGTATTTCTTCGCTCTGGTGGCAAGGCAACAGAGAGTGGAGTTGTGTGTCGCCACTAAGCACACAGAGTCTCCAGAATTCGTCGGACGGTGGAGGACGGAGTGTCTTAACACTAGGTTCCCTTTGCCTACCGTACTGAGTACGGGAAACAGCAAGAAGCTTATTTTATATATAAAGATATATTATTAATTTATACTGCTTAACATTAAAAATCAATTACATATAGACACGGGTTCAAACTTTGAAATAATTTTATTTATAGTTATACGAAAAATCTATATGTTAATTTTAATGTGTGAATAAAACGATTTAAAATATTTTATTTTATTATGCCTCATATCTGTATAATATATAGCCTTAAAATGATGGAGCAGCTTCTAGCAATAGTTGTGGGTTCGATACCGATAAATCCTTCCGTTATTTATAGACTCATATTATTGTAAAAGATATGTAATATTGAATCCAATAATACAAATTGAGGCCAGCGAAATGCAACACGATTATAGATTCGATTTCAACTCGAGGGAATGAAATATTTAATATTTTCCTTTTCTCGCTTTATAAGTTAAGAGGCAAAGCGCGACGTTGAGTTCAGTCTCCAGAATTCTAAAATAAAAACGGCAGTGTTTTAGTTTTAACTTCACGATTATCCCGCGCATACTAGGGTAGGCAAAGGAAACCAGGGAACCTGCTAAGACACTCAATTCCTATTAAGACGTTCCGTTCACCACTTTCCGCCTAATTCTCAAGTGTCAAGACGACGAATATTTAAAAAAAATTACAAACCCTTGCGCCAATTCTGCCAAAATAATATGATACGGTGAACAACTAAAGTAGAGTCCCGCAAATATTAATATACAATCGATAGATGTCAAAATTTGAGGTATTTTCCGTCCATATCGTTTTGTGAAGAGCGGCACTATGATGACCCATGGCATGTTGCTTATTGTTTGTGTTGAAACTGTGGAATAATAAAAAAAATATTGTATTTTTTTACCTTCATATAGCAGACAGAGGGGGAACCTCGTGTTAAGTTCTCTTCTTTAAAATGGGATGCGCGTAGAAACGCGCAGTCCGATTTTAAAGATATTGCGTATTAAGTGGCCACACTGAAAGCCGCGTATTGTCTTGTTTCCAGAGCTCAGAGCGAGGATGAAAATAATACATGTCTCCGAGCGGATCGAACCCACAACCCTCACGCTTACAGCCAGACACCGTCAAGGTCGCCAACTTCTACTCTATAAATCTATACATATAGGTAGATATAAAAAAAATCGTTGGTTTCTACACGATTGACAGATAACGCACATACGACACTATTGGACTTAGAAACGTCGACTCTTGACTACAGGAAGTGTAAGGGAGCACTAAGAGATAGTTTCTCAAAAATCCTACGAGACCTCTAAAATACGGGTTTTACCATTTTACGTCATAAATTTCATGCAAACATGATTTGTTTCATTTTGTTTCATACTAAATCATTTAAACACGCAGTAATTTGCAACCGTTTTTTATTATGTTTTTTTGACTGTAAAAATGAACATAACGCTATATCTTCTGATCTTTATTTTCACCTGCTAAGGAAGGGTTATTATCCTACGATTTAAAACTAGTTAAGAGGCAAATAAACTATTAAATAGAGGCTAGTCGTCGCGAAAGGGGCATATGACTGTAACCGCGACAGGTTGTGAGTGCGATCCCCACTTGAGGAAAGTAAATATTTAATATTTTCATTTCTTTGCTCTAGTGTCCAGGCAAAGTGCGGCGTTGAGTTCCGTTACGTACAGAATTTGGCGGAAAGTAGGTATCGAAGTGTCTTAACACTAGGCTCCCTGCTACATGCAGGATACAGCGTGAAGCTGAATTATTTATTTATTTATCAAATAGAAACATTGCCGCCACAGCGCCATCAAAAATAAAAATGTAATATTATAACAGAAATTGAGATTTTCTTGTTCATAATAATTTTAGTGTCAACTTTGACAAATTAAGGACATTCCTTTCACAAGTGTCACAGATTATAAATATACTTAGGTATATCACCTTACTTTTTAAAAATATTCATCGATAAAATAAATTATTTAAATTTAAAAAAACCGGTTAAGTACGGGTCGGACTCGCGCACCGAAAGCTCCGTACTAATTTCATAATTGTAAGTCAATGAATAAACAGAAGTACAACTTATAAAAGTGGAGATACTTAAATTTGTAGGCGTATACACTCATTTTGTATGAAATAAACCACATGTTTTGTAGTTTATTCTGTGTTATTATATAAGCTTGTACATATATTTTTTTTGAACCTGTAAATTTTCACTTTCCGGATTATGTTATAGGATTTGGTTTTATTCGCGGTGAATTTCATACAAAATGTAACAAAACCGATGCATAAATGACCACATCTTTTGGTTGCGTTGACTTAAAATCTTTTTTCTGTGTTCCATGGGACCATAGAACTAGATACTTGATATTCATTTCAATTTGATACCTCCTCGCAACCTTGAGACGTCTTGATAATCAGACACCAAAGCCATCCGTTATTCCTTTTGAGGCAAGGAACCCTAAAACGTATTTTTTTGTTTAAACTACAACAATTCCTTTATTTATCTTCATAAATATTAATTAGACGATTTAAATAAATAACTCATATATTAACACTACTTAACTACCTACCTGATGGCTACTAATATGTATATCTCGTATTTTCACCACATCAAGCTTTTTTAGATATTCCCTCATATAACTTGCAAATAGCTATTTTACAGTCCTGCCTGTATTATAAGCCTTGTTTTATGTTTTTAAAACATTAAACATTGTTCCAAAATGATATCAGGACAGTGTTAATTTAATTATATATAATAATATTTTTATGATATATATTTGTGGTCAAGTTATTTTGTCAAATAAGACACCAATCGCTAAAGCCGTACAATGAACTTATTTGTTTATAAAAATTTAAGAAATATACTACAATTGGAAAGTGTGTAGAGACTTTAAAGTTGTGGGGTGATAATTGGTTTACAAGATGGTTACGCTATGAGGGGTATCAAAATTAATAGGGTACTTCCGGTTAACACAGATAAAATGGCAAAATTTAGTGTCAAATTCGAGTTCTAGTTGAAATGAGTTATCAGTTGAAAGAGCTCTGGCTAGGCTAAGCTTGAATCTCAGAAAATGATCGAGACCTCAATTTTCTTTCTGGAAACCTCGGTGGCCGAGCCTGACTTGCGGTTGTCCGATTTTTAAGGTTATGTTACAGTAGAACTAGAAAAGATCAACATTAACATTGGTTCTAAACACAAAATTGATTCTTACGTAATCATCTCAGCAAAGTGAATGTTAAAAACGATCTTCTGATTGATCCAGAAAATATTATTTTGATGATTTTTTTTTTAAGGTATTTAAAAATTTTCCTAATCTCTTTGATGAAAATTAAAAACAGAATATGATATAAGATCAATATTAAAAGACGAAAATTTTCAGGGTTACTTGCCTAAGTAATTGTCGCGGTGGATGACACAAAGCGTGCCTATAAACGCGACTGGTTGTGGGTTCCATCCCGGCTCGAGGAAAGGAAATATTTAATCAAATTTATATTTCCATTACTTCGCTCTTCGCTCAGACAAAGCGCGGCGTTGAGTTCCGCCACGCAGTGCCTCTAGAATTCGGCGAAAAGTGGGGAAAGAAGTGTCTTAACACTAGGTCCCCTCTGCTTAACCTGATCTATGCGGGGTAAAGCGTGAAGCAAAATAAAAACTTAGCCAGTGTCGATGAAGATTGCGGTAGTGAAAATTTCCTTACGCAATAATAAATCTGAGATTCTGAAAATTTCCTTACGCAATAATAATCAATTTGAAAAATTACAATAATTGGGACTTTTCAGGATTTGAAGATTTATGAAGAGAGGTTCTAAGATTTTTGGAGTATGTTAGCCCATAACTATTGGTGTATTTTAAGAGATTCTTATAATGCAGTCAGCATAAAAAAAAGGTGCAATCAGTGCTAATTTTTGAGGTTTTGCGAGTCTCATAACAAATAAATATATTTAAAAAAGTTGAATTCCTATTCTTTTCCACACTATACAACTTAGGATGCACTATTTTATAGAAACACAACGGCTAAAAACTTTTGTAAAGTATATGATAATTTACGAAGAGGTAGATTATGCTCGATATTAATGTTTACTCGATAAATTTTAATGAACATGTGCCAGTTGGATCTTGATCACGTGTTACCATCGTCACGTGATCGTCGTAATTTTTTTTATATGAATATAATAAAACTAGCTTTTGACTTTGGCTTTATCCGCACAGTTAATTAAATTACACATTTTTTCGTAGCCCAAGTAGGTCTGACGGCAAATACAGTGGATAACATTGAAACAATTAACGTAATACTGTTATATACACAAAAAATATATATATATATATTTTTTCAATTCAAATCAGTAGTTCCTGAGGTTAGCGCGTGCAACCAAACAAACTCTTCTTTATAATATTAGTTCTATACTAATCAAGATTGCCCTACACAGATTAACGACTTTCAATATCAACTTTTTATTTTGCTTTTTTTGTGCACAAGCGCTACATAAATAGATTATGCATTTAAACAAGATTGAAACAAGACTTATAATAGATTATTTCTGTTATTGTGTTATTATTCAATGTCTAGGAAAATCTGAAAACCTTTTTTCATCATAGTGGAAAAGTCATTACCCAGAGTGGCAATCGAACCCACAACCACAGCGATTACAGTTACTATTCCACCGCGACCTAATGGACTCTTAAATCTATTTAGTAGAATTAAATAGTAGAAAAATCTGCTAGTATGATATATTTGAATGTTTGGGAGGATGGATGCTTAATACTTATTATAGGTCTCGAATCCGCGCCTCCTGGAAACCGACCAGGCGCTCTGACCCATCACGCTATGTCGTCGTCGTATACGTTCTCATCGAGCTACGTCGACATTTTTATAAGCTTAATTTTTTTACGTTTTCTAAAATAAGTATTTTTTTTTCTAATTGTGGATTAAAACTTTAAAAATTTTAAAAAAGGATGAATGTTTGTTCCTTTACAGAAATATAACTTAAACAGGATATAGGCTACAAGTTATGGGAAGATTTTGTATAATTTGGCTATAAAAAACAAAGTCTAGGCGGGCGCGCCTCTAGTACTAGTACTCACATATCCAAGAAGTCAAGTTGTCATCGATAATAGTCGCGTTTGCTTCTTTATTCATCTGGGGTATTATGATAGTAGGTGCTCCAGAACAAAGGCCCGCTACGAAGAATTGTATCCAAATTGAACTGCATATTAAAATCTAGAAAAAAGAGAGACAAAAAAATCAAAAGTTATGTTTCAAAAATAGGAGGTAATCGATATACAAATATCGTTTGAGGCCGTCGTGGCGCTATGTCTAAGTGTAAATACGAAGATTGTGGGGTGGATGGACTTGGAGAGATTAGTATCTTCACTTGTATCTTGTTTCAACAAAGAGCGACATTGAATTCTGTAAGTCAACACGCATCTTAAATATTGATCATCGGGAATCATCGGGAGCAGAGTACCTTGCTATATTCGAGATACAGAGTGCACTACTAGATAAAAATATCAGCTTTTCCTTATTTTATTATTTTTTTAAGCAGTGAAAAACAAGGTTAGTATGGGAATGTGTCTAAATTTACAGGCAAAGGTTGTAAGTGTGAACCTCAGGAATTATATTCAATTATATTAATTTCCAAGCTCTCTTAGCTAATACATACTTGTTTCAAAATAGATTTGCTTGATGGTTTATCTTCATAAACTCCGTCTTCCTCAGTTCGAACCTCCTTATACTGCGTGTCCATTTTAGATATTAGAAAAAAACCTTTACACAAAAAAAAATCTAGCTTGAGAATTTAAAAAACATTTTTTCCTTTTTATATTCTATAAATGACTTCGACACTTTCTAATGTATTACTCTACACTTACATATAATATAACACTTAACGCTCAATATTAACAAAAAGTACTTGTATATTGACTATTAGAAAATTATTTTTTAATCAATTTACGGCAAGATAATACATTTTTATGAAATTTTATCGAAATACTCCTTATTATGTACCTATGTATGTATTTCTATGTAAAAAATCAAAAAATCAATTACAGCTAGGAATAAGTTAGGAATAATATTTTATGTTTATTTTTGTTTTTATGTATTATAAACACGACCGGCTTGTGCAAACGCATCACTAGAATAATGTTACTTTTAGTTTCGTAAAATGCTAATCGATTTTATTTATAAAATAGCATCTGCCGCGCGGTTTCGCCCGCTTGATTGTAATCATGTTTCATGATCTGTAGGTACTGTTGTACACTTAATACATTGTATTTTAAATCTTTTAGGATATTATTCAATTTTGTCTGCATAAAATGTCGTTAATAGTAAAATGTTTAGTTATTTCATATCTGTTTATAGGCGGTAAGTACGCGCACAGGACAAAAACGTGTTTTCCCACCGACCATCCAGCGACCATCCAGCTCAATACCTGACCTTAAGTTCAGCCAAAACGCTGTTAGGCGAGCTCTATCTTCTTTGGCCATCCACAAGACCAAAGTACTGGTGTGCCGCGGTTTGAACAATTTGCACACAACGTAGAGCCGCTCAAGTCGTTGGGGACCCAATAATCTGTGAAAAACAGATTTTGTCTTTACGTAGATAAAACTCCTCGCTTTGCGTTCTTTACTGTATTTATCATGTGAAGTGTTCTGGAGAACTGTTTGACGTGTTACCTGCTGCGATATTTTTAAACGCAAAGTAAGTCACAAACTAAAGTATCACAGAATATCGATATATGGTACTCCACTGCTGTGCGGTTTCGTACTTTCTTTCACGCGCCACACAACTATTAATGGACGACCTGTAGCAGTGTTTCCCGGTCGATACGACATGATAAAAAACGCCTCTATCTCAATCTTACAACAGCAACGAGCCTGTACATCCTCTGGTGCTAGATGAAGTTGTGATCACTTACCATAGGGTGACTCGAAGGCTCGTTCACGCTCGTCTTTCTCTCAAAAAAGAAAGTGCAAATTATTTAAATAAAAGAATAGTTACTTTAGCTTCCCGAGCAGCGTAGCTTAAAGGGAGAGAAAAATGTACTTATGCTTATGTCATACACAAAAAGCGAAAGTCTTACAAAAAAAAAACCTAGCACCTACGAGTATATGCACAAATTTAATCAAATCTAAAAAAATAATTAAAAAGAGATATTTTAATTACTTCAAATCTAAAAAAATAATTAAAAAGAGATATTTTAATTACTTCAAAGTAAATCTAATTAAATAACGATTAACAAAACTATTAATATTTATATAGATACCTCCATATTTACTATTTAAAATCCATTATTTTAGAGTTATTGGTAAATCTATTAGAAACATGCACGAAAGTAGCGCCATCTCGCAACTATAGAGGCTTATGCCGAACAGTGAATGACAATTGCTTATTATTTTTTTTTTAAATAAAGTAATTAGAAAATATATTGAAAGATAATAAATGGACCAGTCGTTGTGGGTGCGATCCTCACTCGAGGAATTAAAATATTTAAATTTTAATTTATATTTCCCTGTCGCCTGGTTCACTCAGGTGTCGGCAAAGCTCGGCGTAGAGTTGGTTTTTTAATACGAGCCAAGATCATTCGTCAAACATTGGTGACCTTTTAAAAAAGGATGTGGTCTTTAATTGACTGCGCGTTATATCACAGTTAATTTTGTTTACACAAAATTCAAAATTACTAAAGGACACACCAACAATATCTACTTAGTAGTTCATAATAGTATTTTATTGAAGGAATAACAGTATATTCTCCTTCAGGTTTCCATATATCTTAAGGAATAGAATTGGAACATAAATGAGATCTGCTTGTGAACCTCAATTTTGGTTCCTATGAAATGTTCACTGAAAATTTTGTCGTCAAGTTTTCGATAGCATTGCGATCCATCTACATTAAAACAATCTATACTTATAATAAATCTGTAGAAAAGTGAACATTAAAAATTTTTTTTTTTTAAATTCCAAGGTGTTAAAGTATAACTCTAATAGAATCTATTTCCAACATTTTCAGAATTTTTGTCTGTTTATATAAACACGTAAAAAGTACACAAAGTGTTTATTTTATTGTAATCGCTTCTCTCTATCAAAAGATATATGTATTTAAGTTTCCAAGAAGTTTATATTTGATATAGTAATAATCGATACAAGTAACGCTATCTATTGACTACAAATAGTAGGTACTAACGAATCTTGATAACGCATAAAACATTCTGTGATGAGATGGCGCTGTGCATAAAAGGTTGTATATTTTTATAGTTTGGAAAGGTTACCGCTACATTCTATCAAAAAATAATGTACTTAAAGTTTTTAAGTTATTTATATTTGAAAAAAAAATTGAAACGTACACAACGATATCTATTGACTACATATGATAATGAATGTTGATATCGCATAAAAATGTGTAAGTGTAATCTATACTTATAATAAATTTAACATAAACATAGTACTATTGTCCGTCTGTCCGTCTTTCAAGACTATTTTGTAGAAGATCGGTTAAAGGTTAGATACCTCAATGTTCAAGTCTATATTAGAGCACAAAAATCTATCTTCTAAATCATCGCAATCAAATGACGATGAAATATGAAGGTTTATGCTTCGTTTTTTGTCGCGGTACTGGTACGAAACTCTCGGATCATGAGTACGACTTGAACTTGATCGAAAATGTTGATTATTTTACAGACTATATAAAAATGCCTAAAAACGTGCTTTCTATGTATATTCTTTATACTAATAATATATATTACTAATTTAAAAACTGTACATGAGCTAATATAAGTTATTTTACAAAGAATATCGTGAATACTTATCCAAATCAATTAATTAATAATTAAGGCTGTTTGTAATATCTCTATTTCTTAAATTAATAATCATGTAATTCAAGCGCAAGCCGCTAGTAATTGATAAATATCCTAAGAAATACAACGCGAAGTTGAATTAATTCGTATTATAATTTAAAGTTATGTCCAATGTCGGATATTAAATCTTTTGTCTAATTTCCCGGCCACTTTAGTGCAGTATATAATACAATAATAATTATTATTATTTTGAAAATAAAACGATGAAACTTAACCAGTTGGAAGGTTAGGAAGTGTGGGGAAGCACTGACAGAGAATAAATAGGTTAAAATTCCTTCTTGAAGTCCGCACACAAGGAAAGTTGCTGGTTACGATTAGTCTTTTGTAATTGTATTTTTTTTTGTTGGGTGTATTTAAAAATTATAATTAATATATTTTTCTCTTGCGCTGATATTGATTTCAAAAATAACGGATTTGTTCCTCTTTTAATTTATAAAATGAACCACTAATTAGAAAATTAATATGTTTTGCTTTCCACGGCGCAGCGTTAAGTTATGTTACTTAACAGGCAATGTATCGAAAATTGAACGAATAGAGTGTCTCAACACTTGGTTTCCTCCGCCTATTCTGCTATATGCGGGATACAGCGTGAAGTTTTTATGCTTTATTTTCTGGTATTAATAAATACCAGTTTCTTTAAATATGCAGTTCGATTACAGCTATATTTAAATTATATTCAAATTTTCTGATCTGGTAAACACAACACACACACACACACACATAGCAGGGTAGGAAGAGGGATTCCGCCGAATTCTGGGGGCATTGCGTGTTGAGTGGCGAAATGAAGATATTATCTAAATATTTAATTTACTCGAGAGATAATCGAACCAACAACCTGTCACGTTTTCAGTCTTGACGATGCCACGACTGGCGCGTGAGTTGTATAATGTATATATTATGTGAAAAAACATTTCTTGGGGAAATTAAATCAGCACGGACCTTGCGGCGAGTAGAAGGTTACGATACCTACTATGAATGAGAAAATAACTATTGCGGAAAACAAGCGGTAAAATATTTCAGGAAAAAATATGATGTAAATGCCGCTTCTATTGTAGTAATTGGTTGAATATACATGCGATACTCGTCACTTTCATTCTTGTTTAGGGTTTTTTTAGGTTCTCGCTATAGCCTGGATACAGCAAACCTGCTGTATCCAGGCTAATCTATCTAACCAGATAGATGGAACCTATGATGTTTGTGTTGTAGTAGTTCGTCTCGTTAACTTAAATTTTGATTTGTTTATTGTAATTGTAAAGAAACTAAAATAGATTAAGCCGTACAATTTATTATTTTATAAAATGGTGCATTTAGTCTTCAAATTTATTTTGTATTTCTTTTCTTTGTCACTGTGTAATGTTAACATCACTAGTTGATTTAATGAACATATAAATAAATAAATAATTACATAAGATACTTTGTTCCGCACGCATCCCCCGATTCTCGAGATTTTGCGTCAATAAAAGTAAATCAACCTCCTGATTGGTAATCGTATCTACAATTATCGTGTTCATAGGCTTCCCACTGCGCCAAGACAATTTTTCTAAACAAGCATTATAAATGCTGGCTGGCAGGCTGGTTGGTAGATATATCAACAGATATGGGACATTTCTAACCATTATTATCCCATACATCATAGTAAGAAATTTTACCGTTTTCGAGATATTAGCCTAAAAATATTATGTATCTGAATACCATAAATGTATATAATGAAATGCTCGAATAAAGTTGTTTTGATATGTTTTTCCACCGATTATTACTATTTTTATATTATTATAAGGAACGTATCAGAGATACATTTCTTATTTAATACTATAACATAAATTTATCACTTGTCTCAGTTTGTCTATTGATGTACCAATCATCCTCTACATTTAGTTAAAACTATTAAAAATCGGACAAGCGCGAGTCGGGCTCGCCCACTAAGTGTTTCGTAATAAAGTTGGAGATCTTGAGCTTTTTCTGAAATTCAAGCTAAGCCTAACCAGAGCTCTTTCATCTGATACCTCACTTGAACTGACGGCCTTAATACCAAATGTTGAACCCTTTAAGGCTATTATTTTTTAAGATTTAACCACAAATGTATAGTTTCTAGATTTTTTCCTGAACAAGTAATACCTGTAGATGCTAGCTCTAAAATTTTGTAATTATAGGTCAACCTGAAGTATCCTATTAATTCCCTACATAGCGTTGAAATACGCATTTTTGTAATATAAACGGCCATATCTTTTTTTAAGTAAATGTATAAATACGATTTTTTCAGGAAATCATGGGGGTTGTAGATTTGAGTATATGATGTGAATTTGAACTGGATATCTCCAAGCGTTTTTGTGATAAAGGCTGACAGGCAGACAGACGAACGGACAACAAAATGATCTTATAAGGGTTCCTATTTTCTTTAAAAGGTACAGAGCCTTAAAAACAGCAGTTTTCCTCCTCACTAATTACCCAAAGTTTTTAAGCCGAAACGGAGGCAAGAAACTGATATCATTATTTTTTCCTCAACTTTTACTTATTTATTAATATTAGGCCTAAAAATTATTAAAACCATTAGTAAAAGTAAATCACACAAAATAAATCAAAGCTGATTGCAAATGTGTGTATTAAACAGGCAACAGAGCAATGATATTGGTCAAAATTTAAAAAAAATCGTTCAGGTATAAAAATCATAAAATTTTGAAATTTTGATATTATATATATTCTGCTTACATGCCAAAAAAAAAATTAAATTCAGTAGTTTCGTCAGCGCATTGCCAGACTATCATTCAGTAAGAGAAGATTTTTAAATTCACATGATACATAATAAGTGCTCGAGTAACACTGACCGCAGATGTAGTGGCTAGCGCCATCAAAATATTTACCATGATGTAATATAGACTATAGTCTTCCTCGATAAATGGACAACACTAAGAATATTTTTTTAACCGAACCAGTAGTTCCTAAGATTATCGCGCTCCACCAAACAAACTCTTTTATTTTCTAATACGAAACTAGTATTGGTATAGAAAGTATAGATTACTATTACATTACCATTTTTACTATAAACTGTTATTTAAATGTTACAATGAATTTATACGAGTATTTTTAAAGTAAACATTTTAAAGTACTACACTATAAAGAGCACTATTCACGACTGTCCCTTTTAAATATAGCTACATACTCTTTAAGCAAAGCTATTTTAATGAATAGGGACAGAAATAGTATCTAAATGAATATAAAACGGAAAAAAATCCTGTAATAATCAACAATATTGAGTGTGATGCGATAACTGGTTAGGTTGAAACTGGCCTTGTAATGTATTAATCTATTTTTAAGGTTCCGTACCTCCAAAAATAAACACGGAATTTTTATAGGATTACTTTATTGTCTGTCTGTCCGTCTGTCAAGGGCATTTATCTAAAGATCAATCGTAGATGTATCAATCTGAAATTAATATCAAATATTCAGGTCCGCGGTTCCTTGGATCACAGAAAATATCAAGCTTCCAAGTCAACGCAATCAAAAGATACAAGCCTTAATGCGTTTATTTTCTTGCATTTTATGTGAAATTCGCCGCGTAACCAAAACCTATAGTATATTACCTAATTATGAAATTTGTTAAGAACTGAAAACTTGCAGTACAGACAAAGGAAAAAATACATTAAGTAAAAATTTATAGATATTTCATAGAAAAATATATTACAAACTTATAATTACAGTTCACCTTATATACAATTACTGCAAACAATTCACACATTCCACAAACTTAAGTCAACATTTATAAATTGTAGGAGTACGAAATTGTAGAAGTCAGCGCGAAACCGTTGACATACAATCCTGAAATTGGTACGGAACCCTCAGCATGCGAATCCGAGTTGTCTATTTATTTCCCCGCTGTATCCCTGTCCTGTATATAAAGCGGGACAAGCAGAGCAAAACACGGTGTTAACACACTCTTAACATATGCAACTTAATACATGGCTATTTACTATAGAGATGAGGAGGCAATAGATTTATTACGAAAACAACTAACTGCGCCGCAATCAACATAGACAACGGCCAAAAAAAAAACTCGGATTTGACAAAAGCAGACCATTCAAGATATTAACGTCCCCTTCACATTTTAAAAAGAAAAAATTACATTTTTAATAATCAATTAAGAACAAAAAAAGGCTCGGACAACAAAAGTCTGTGGCGCATAACAAGATAAAAAAAAAAGTAAATATTTCAAATTTTCATTTCTTCGCTTTGGAAACGAGCCAAAGCTGGGCGTGTAATTTTACAACTCATTACGCAATGCCTCCAAATTTCGGCGGAAAGTGGAGAACGGAAGTCGTAATGGGAGTGGAGTAGCATTAGGTTCCTAGGCTCCCTCTGCCTAACCTACTCTATGCATGTTGCAGACGAAGTTAAACCAATATAATTCAGTATAGTTTTTTTTATCTATACTATTATAATATTATAAAACTAAACAAAGATATTGTTTGAGTTCAATCAAATAAATTTTGATTATAATAACGATCGAGGCGAACGAGAGTTGGCGAGCCACTCTCTCCGTCAGTAAATGTATGTTATTTTTTTTCTTTTTTTCCAAAACGAAACGAAATGAACCAGTAACAAGCATCACAATTAGTTATACCAACTGTACCACAAATTGACATCTCAATGGAAAATGTAATTTACGACTTCAAGTAGATAATTATTTTCGCAAAAGGACCTAGACCTAAGAAAAAGAGGCCGTCGTGGCTCATCGACACAAGGATGTGACTATAACGCGACGGTTTTGAGTTCAATCCACAGTCGTGGGAATGAATTATTATATATTTTCATTTCATCGCTTTGGCACTAAGACAAAAGCCCGACGTTGAGTTCCGCCACTCAACACGAAATGTCTCCAGAATTCGGCGCGAAGTGATGAAGGGAGTGTCTTAACACTAAGTTCCCTCTGTCCTGCTATATATAGCGTGAAGCTGATGTTTTAATTAAGCTAAAAGAAATCACGATTATTGCACATTTTATATGAAACTCATTAACCGAATTAATCGCGTATATTTATTAGTAGCCGCCCGTTTATTACCTATGGTAATATATTTTTACTATACTATTCGCACATATTAAAAAATATGTTTCACCAACAGACAGAGAACCCAACCTGTGTTCTTTTTGAGTTAACGGTTATTACGCGGTTTTACTTTGCAATTGGCAATTGACGGCTGTCAGCCTAGGTTTGAGTCCCGGCCTCCGTGCGGGCCTCGAATCGTGGCTTGGGGCCATCGTGGATCGGGCTGGGAATTATTTTTAAGTCGCGAAGGGACTCGCGATTAGCAGGATGGCCGAGCTGTAAGCATAAATTACTTATAGCGTAGTAATAGGTCTCAGTAATAGGTTTTATCGATTGAATTAAGTGGCGGTAGTGTGCTGCGGCTTTTCCGGTGGATTTCCAATATAAACACAAACGACACGTCATTAGAAATAATATTTAAATATTGTAATTACGTGTATATACAAACAAATTGTGAAGAACAAGTGTAAATAAAGTTATTGTAAAAGCTGGATTTTGCTTCTGATTTGTTGGTTCGTCCGACACTATGTTAAGTTTAAATGATGTCACAGTTAGTTGATGTCGCAAATATATTGAAACGACGAACTTTGTTTTTCATCATTTATTAGTGTAACTTTTCTATCATTAATATCGTTGTATATATTTTTGTGTAATTCAAATTTGATTGATAAGTATAATAATAATTGGCAGTTTAAGTTGCGATCCGATGATACTATTTTGAATAAATTTTGAATTTGTCTTTGTCTATGTCGATATATGAAGAATTGTTTACTGCAAGATTCCAATCTGGGAGCCATTTAAAATTTTTTATAGTTATTGCTGTGTCGTATTCGGTATTAGTGAAACTGACACCAACAATATTTTTTTCTCTAGGCTGAGATCTTTTGCGGCCTTTGCAAATATAAAGTATATTTGTATAAATATCTACCTGAAACAGAAGACGGACGACAAGACGCAATGGGAAATCAAAGAATATTTTAGGGCGTAGATTTATTGTTATTTTCGAAATCGGACAATATTACTTTAATATAATTTTATAGTATTTTATTTATTAAGTTTAATACTTACTACTTAATTATATGATTCACCCGTATGAAATGTAGTGCACATAAGTATATTATTTAGACGCACACCTTCAACATTTTATAATGCGGAGAATAATGCAAAAGTGAAAAAATGTACATCTGGTAAATTATCAAGGAATTAAATATGATTTAATTTAGGTAAGGTGTGGTAGGTGAATATATTTTCCGTATGTTTTTTTTTTTAATCAATAAGACGACAACATGAGTAAATGAGTATCGGTACATGTTCTTTTTTTTCATTTAAAAAAATAAGACACTTTCTCATACACAATTTTTTGGTGCAATACTGATAAATTATAAAAATCACGTACACAAAACTTTTTACATATTAAAAAAAAAATTGAACAATAGAAGACATTGAGACTGAGATCCACCTTCCGTAGTTTGTCGCTTACCTGCCGGTAGACCTGAGTTACGACATGTTAGTTGAATAAAGAAAATCTTTGCACTTGCATACTTGCTAACCAATTTCATACCAATTTCATAATAATTCATTAACATTCTTAACCAATTTCATAATAATTAAATAATATATTAGCCTACATTACCTCTAACGGACAGAAAATAAAAATATATTAAAATTACTTTTACTATTACTTTCCATATTTCCTTTACTTCTTTGTTTGTAAAAGTAAGAAATAATGTTCAATTTGATATTAGTTAAACATTCTAAAATAATTACTAATAAAACTTCAACAAAACGATTTTATGTTCAACAACATTTAAGAATCGATATCAACTAACTAATATCGATTTTTGACTGAAAGATGTGGTACGTCACTTTGGATTGACACTTGCTGTTACTTGAATGTTTTTGTATTTTATCAGAACATTTAAAAAACATTTGAATTTGTTTTTTTTTTAATAAGAATTAATGTAATTTATGAGTTCATATGTTATTTTATTTATTGTTGCTTAAATGACTTTTATTTTAGTTATGGGCGAAGAAAATATTGCTTATCAAAATAAAATTAACAAAAATAAATAATATTTATTTTTAACTTAATATTATTTTTATTACAATGAAACCTTTAATTTAATAATAATAAAATGGATGATGCAGGAAAAATATTAAAAACAATATGTTGTACATGTTTAAGTGTTGACAGAAAGTTATCACAATTATGTAAAATAGATAATGGTGTAAATAATTTGTTTTTCCTTCTTGCTTACGAATCAGATGCATATGATGTAAGTATATATTTTTTTAATTTTATTCTGTAATAAACTTAGATGCTAAGTTTTAATAAACTTAGATGCTAAGTTTATAATTCATGGGGGGGGTGGCCGGTGCATCATGCCCCGGTCGCTACACACAAAGGGGCGCCGAAAGGTCTGCAAATCTATTTAAATATATTAAATTGGAGTATATTTTATATATACAATTATATAATGTCCGTCTGGGGGGTGCTGAATAGATATTTTGCACCGGGTGCGAGTTACGCTTGCTTCGCCACTGCACATCCTATAGCATTGGCAGATGTATGCTTGTGCCCCTGCACCACAACTTATATTACATTTCAGGAAATCTTCTACAAAACCACCACCCATCTTTCAATATGTTGGGAATGTGAAGCCATAATGCAGAAATTATGTAAATTTAAAAATCAAGCTGCCAAAGCTCAAAAACAACTGACTGATTTGATAGATGGAAAAATTCATGTAAGTATTTTTTTGTTTTTATAATTGTATATTACAGAAGTTTTACACTGTAACCTATATATAAGTACAGGGTAAGCACAGAAGAATTGTGTTAAGACACTCTGTTTCCCACTCACCGCACAATGTTTGACAAATTATGTGTTAAATGATAGGACTTCTCTTCTCTCATTCTTTATCTACAAAAGTGAAAAAATGAAACAATTTTTTGAAAATATTTTTTTATTAAGAAATATCATGTGGTCTTTTACAGGATGTATGTGAAGTAATATCCATATCCAAATTAAATTATTACTACCAAAAAGAATATAATAAACAATATACAGAAAATGATGAAACTTTAACACATTTTATAGACTGTGGCCAAAATCTACTTATTGGAGATATAAAATCAGAAAGTGATTCAGATATTCCATTATGTGAATTTACAAGTGAAAATGAAGACAAAAATTTTAAAAATTCTTTTGAAAATAAAATAAAAGTGAAACGAAAAAAGAATACAGATACAAAAATAATTCACAATAATGTTTTCAATAATATAATATTAAAAAAAGAAGCTCATAATAAAATAATATATAATAAAAAGGAGTTGGAAGAAAATAAAATAGAATATAGAATAAAAGTAAACAGCACAGAAAATAAATTTTATTCTACAAATGAACTGTCAAAGGAAATTAATGAAAACATGGAACAGATAAAAGAAAATGAAGTATATATTATAAAATATTCTATGAAGTAATTTATAAGAGGGGCTAATAAACATACATAAGGCATTTGTGTTGCATCCCAACTTTAGAGAATGAGTTCTGTTTCCCTGATCTGGCAAGACAATGTGCCATTGATACCTGCCCCTTAATGCACAATATAGAAGACTCAGATGGAAAGTTAAGAATTGTGTTTTGACAATAGATAACTTTCTTAAAACTGGGTTTTATTTCTTATAATAAAATATTTCGAGGCCAAAGTGACTGTAATCGACTGGTTGTGGGTTTGATCCCCACTCAAGGAGATGAACTATTTATTTATTTATTTTTTTCATTTCTTCGCTCTGGTGTCAAGGCAAACCGTAGTCTTGAGTTCCGCCATTTAACACGCAATGCCTCCAGACATCGACGGAAAATGCGGAACGGAGTGTTTAAGTTTGCACTAGGTTCCAACTGCGTACTCTGCTGTGTGCGGAAAACAGCATGAAGCTAAAAAAAATAATTAAAGCCATGACTGGCTTTAAATTTTTTTAAATTTTATTTAATTTAATTGCTAATCGACAGGTTGTGGGTTCGCTTACCACTCGAGGAAATGAAATATTTATTATTTTTATTTCTTCGCTCTGTGTGTCTCGAGAAATTCCTCGAGAAGTCAGCGTAATTAGTGAGGAATGGAAGTGTCTTAACGCGAGCTTTGTCTCTTAATACTAGGTTCCCTCTGCTATGTACGGGACACAGCTTGAAGCTAAAAATATATGTGAGCTTAAAATTTACATAGTAAAATATATTTCTAATTTTAGGTAACTTCTAAAATAATTGAATGGAATAAAAAAATACCAACAAGAAAAAAGAAAAAACAAATCAATGATAAAAAACAATTGAACTATGTGTGTACTGAATGTAATAAATGTTTTGCGTAAGTTGTTGTATAATATTCCTTTTTTTTTTTACACAAGTAATATTTTTTTTAGATTCAGTCTGTATCGCACATAGCAGGGTAGGCACAAGGAACTTGGTGACCTATTGTTAATACACCTTTCAAATTAAGACATTTTTATACCCCACTTTCAGGCATTGCGTTTTGAGTGGCGGGACTCAACGCCTCGCTTTGCCTCGTTGTCAGAGCGAGGAAATGAGAAAATTAAATATTTCCTTAGATCAGTTTGTGCCCCAGCGTCACGACTGACCTGACATTTTTTTAACTATTATTAGTAATATTCAAGTACTGAATTAATAGACATTTAAAATAAAAACTTATAGCTCAGTAGTAGACATTCACAAGAAACGCGGATGCTGATGCGACAGCGTCAAGCAACCCTATTGCCAGATTAAAACTTTTACTACATTACTTAATTTACTCACTAAGATGTAGATGAATAAGACCTAAAACAAAACTTACGAATTCTTTGAAAAAAGGCGTTCTACTAGGCTGTCATGGTCTAACTGTAGACGCGGTGGTTGTGGGTTAGGTTACCACTCGGGGCAATGACTAATTTTCATTTCTTTGCTCTGGTAATAAGACAATAGGCTTATTTCCGCCACTCAACATAGAATGTCTCAAAAGTTAGGCAGAGGGTGGGGACAGGAATGTCTTAACATTAATTTTCTCCTGTATATACAGGGATTAAGCGTGTAATAGATAATTTTTTTATCCCTATTTTATAGAAATAAAAGTCAAAAATACAAGCACATGAAGATAAACCACTGCTCCGGGATACCATGTACCGTTTGCGGTAAAACTTTTGCGTTCAAACATCATTTGAAAAGTCATGAAAGGTTAGTTTCTTAAAAAGCTCTGTACTATTGGTATATCATATTCTAAATAAAAAAATAATAATGTTGTATCAAGCGTATAAAAGTTTCAACGTAGCTCGATGAGAACGTATGTATGTATACTTAGTGATCAAAGCGCTTGTACGGCTTCCAAGAGGAGCGGGTTTAAATCAAGCTGTGTTCTAATTTTTATGTTTTCTAAATTACGTTTTCATTATTATATATAATTTTTTGATCTAAGTAGGATTTTATAATATATATATATATATATATATAGTATTAGTAATTGAAATCTTCACCCTTGAATCTCAGTTTAACATTTTTTCAATCTTCATTTTTTTACTTTATAATACAGTGTGATTTTAAAATGATTCTGCAATTGTTGTATAGATAACAAATAATATACAATAATGGTAAAATTAATAAAGTTGAGTTGTAATCCCAAAAGGAGACGTACCATTATAGGATATAAAATTAGAAAAATGAAAATATCTCAAAACATCTCCTTCAGAAGAAAATGCAATGAAGTTCCGTTTTCACTTAACAAAATATAAATATAGATTACAAGATCAATAAAAAAATGATTTATTCATACAAAAATATCCTATACTAGAATCCACTCAATCCCACTAAACCGTGAGCAGTGTCCCATTTGTGGGAAGATGGTCCGTTGTGATCTAACCAAAGCTCACGCTCGAGTACACACAGACAGACAAAGAGTGGAGTGTCTGAAATGCGATAAAACATTTGTATCACAAGAATCATATAGAAATCATCTAAAATATACATCGAGTCATACTACTATGGATGTTTTAAAGTGAGTATTTTTTGAGCTTTTATTGTTTTTCTTTGCGGAGTAGGTAAAGAGAACACTATACTAAACACACACTGTACTAAGACAACCGCCCTTTCACTTTTTGTCTCATTTAAGACACTGAGTGTGGAGTGTTGAAAAAGAAAATAATTCATTTGCCCGAGTGGTAATCGAACTCACAATCAGCGCATTTACAATCAGATACTGTTCCATTGTGACAAAGGCCTAATAAATTGTACGTAATAACTACCTAATGAAAATATGGATACCTACATACTGAAGATATGGGCGCATTTAATATAAGAATTAAAATAGAAACTTGATTGTTTTATGTGTCACTTTTAGTACATATATAATGTTTTATAATTGTATAATTTATTTTACTATTTTTTTCCATTGAAAATAAATATAGAAAATAAATTATGGACCACTAACCATCCCTTATTTGTTATAAATATCACGCATCAAGAAGTTTCTGAGTATTCGTAAATAGCCAAATTAAAATAATATATTCCCTCTATATTTTTTCAGATATAAATGCACAATGTGTAAAAAAGCGTATCGATCTAAAGGGGAATTAAGAGATCATGTCAATTATCAACATATGGGAAAAACACAACATAAATGCCCTATTTGTGATAAAGTAAGTGATTAAAATAATCATATAAAATCAAATATAAAATAATTTTTAATCATACATTTCTGTTTAAAATTACCAAAATCTTATATAATTTATATCTAAAAAAATCTAATATGTTTATACAGGTGGAAGTGTCAGCGCTCCTTTTACGAAAGCAGCACAGAGAGTAAAATATTTTAAACCCATACCTTAAAAAAAATAATCAAGATAGGTACCTCAACAGCTTAGACGCTGGATTTATTTCATTTCACGATGTTTATCCATACCTGTATTTCGTGTTACGCAGTTACGCATACCAATAACGTAAACACATAGTACTACAAAAATACTACTAAAAGTTAAGCAACTTTGAACTTTGCCTCCAATACCTCGATTTCGTATAATCGACGATTCTCGATTTATGTGTCTCGGTCTCGGTTTATGTGTGCGTGCGTCGTTTTTGACAAATGGCATTTGATATTACAACAATAATTTTATTATTTATTTGGACAAAATCATTTTTTTAATTGTATTAGGCTTTTATAGAGTAGTTAAAACTGTGATTTCATTTAAAGTGGTGCTGACACTTCCATGCTGTAGGCTGCATAATTTTATTAACCCTAAAAATTATGGTCATCAAATTCATAAATTATGTTATAAAGATGTTATTTTTATTCAATGAAATAATCATTTCATAGAATCATAATGATGATTCTATCATCGTATTTTTATATTAAAATTGGTCTCTCCTCTATATAAGTTATTATTTTAGGCAATAGCAACTCGTCGTGGCATAGCGCGGCACGTGAAAAGAGCGCATCAAGGTATTAAAGAAAATGCGAAAGATAAAATATGTCAAACTTGCGGAAAAGTGTTTCGGGTGAGATTTTATTTAGCTTGACGTTGTATCCCGTATATAGCAGGGTAGGCAAAGGTGTAGGCTAGTGTTGAGATACCCGTAGAGATAGAGTATTGGGTGCCCCAGAGCAAAGAAAATTAAAATATTAAATAATTTATTTCTTCGAATGGGAATCGAACCTACAACTGTCCCTGCAGTTTCGTTGTGTATGACAAATGACACATTCTTAGAGCGTGAGGTAACCCGTAACTCTGATGCACAGTGGGCTACGTCCAAAGTAGAATGTCTTGTAATATTAACCTATAGTGTTTCTGAATAAATGAACTATACAACACAAAAACATTTTTTCAATACCAAACCAGTAGTTCCTGAAATTATAGTTTTCAAACAAAAAAAACTAATAATATTATATGTATATTTTATACAGGACAAAAGATGTCTTTTAGAACATGAACTAATACACAGCGGTGAGAGACCACTGTCGTGTTCCATGTGCGGACGGACGTTCCGACAGAGAGCATCTCTATACACGCACAGACGTAGGGTACACAACATACAGCCTACAGTGAAGATTGTTCAACATACAGGTGATACTGACGCGACTGACAAAATTGTAATTGATAATGCTACGTGAGAGAATAAAGTGTTTTGAATTTGTATTGTATTTTTATTTAACACTCGATGTGGATATGTGGTATACATAGATGAAGGATATACAACTTAGTCAGATTTGTAGAGCGTATTGAAGGTACTCACAGAACTGACTGAATTACAATAAAAAAATATATTAATATTTAATTAATATTTTATTTAATTATTAATAAATATAAATTTATTATAGTATTGGAAAGAAATGAAGAAAAGACGGAATGCAAGATTAGTGTAAGATATTAGAATAAGTAAATGAAGTGGTATATTTGGAAAGTTCGTTCAGTAGTAGTTCGATCTCGGTTCTTACGAGATGGATGCGCTGTTATACGGTAGCGTAACGTGGTTATTACAGAAGAAGAATGAAAGTGGAGATGCTATGTCAATTGTCTCCTTCATTCCATCATACAAATTAGTAATATTTTGTATTTTAAATACGCAATTACGCATTGTATATAAACTAGTGACATAAACGCTTCGCCCGCTTTTTGTTAGTGACTGTGATTTTCTGATGTATAAGCTATATTGCTGTAAAGTTGCATCTAAATCTGTTCAGCAGTTTTTGTGTGAAAGTAAAACAAGCATCTATACTCAAAATTCAAATTTATAATATTAGTAGGATGTTTTCGGCAAGCTTATATGCTTATAAGGTAAAATTTGAACGTATGCATATTTGAATCCGCATTTCTTGTGTACTTCACGACTGACTAACTTAGACGACTACCATTTGAGATCCTCATAAAAATTATAACGAAATTTAAATATTCACTATTTTTATCTTTATGAAATTCAAACGAAACTATGTTATCAACACGTCGTTTTGTAATTTATTTTAAAGTGTTTTCATTATTCGAGTGTTTGTATCGAGTACAGTTTTATTAGTATTAAACTTTTAATATTATCTAAAAGTTTTCTTGAATAACCTCTAAATAAATACATAACATGAATGATAGTTATGAAGAAGTCCAAAGCGAGAGAGAGTCCACCAAATCGAATCGTCCACCAATAAGACAGGTATAATAAAAATATTGTCTTATAAACAAACCATTACTGTCGTGGCGCAGGGGCACAAACTGTAAACACGATAGGTTATGGGTTCGATCCCCACTCTAGTAAATTAAATTTATATTTCGATTTCTTCGCTCTGGTGTCGAGGCAAAGTGCGGATTGAGTTCCACCACTCAACACTCAATGCCTCCTCCAAGAACTGGTAAAAACGCTGTATCCCGCACACATCAGAGTAGGTAGAAGGAACCTAGTGTTAAGACACTCCGATCCCCACTTTCTGCCGAATTCTGGCGGTATTGCGTGTTGAGTGGCAGAACTCAATGCCGCGCTTAGCCTCGACAGCAGAGCGAAGAAATGGAAATATAAAATAAAAAAAAAAAATAAAAAATAAAAAAAAAAATAAAAAATCTTTTATTATCAAGCAACATAGGCTCATAGTTAACATGACATAAATTAAAATAAATTAAAATACAATAAACTAAAATACAATACAAAAATAAAAGTGAAAAACAAATTAAATACAAATCACATTATAAATATAATTAAATAAATAAATAAAACAAATGAAGAAATAGCTACCACAGAGAGATTGACCCGGCTACATTTTGCACATGCAACCTGATAAACCTCCCCATGGTCGGCCCATCCAATCTATCTGCAAATACCTTCAGGATGCTGTTGGTGCTTGCCCTTACCCTTTGTATTACTGACGCCACTTTTTTACGCATTATCGCGAAATAATCGTCCGTGTGAGCATCTGCAAACGTGCCTGACGCACTGCAGTGATAAGGGAGCCTCAACAGCGCCCTGAAGGCATTATTATATTGTACTCGCAAAATGTGGGCTGCTCTTTGGGTACAGCTAGCCCAAAGGCCGCTAGTGTAAAACGTTTGGCAGTAAGCTTTAAATAGTGCAATTTTAATAGGTAATGAACAACCAGCAAACCTTCGAGCCAGCATGTTAGCTCTTACAGCCAATGCCCTGCGTTCTCTTTCCATGTCTTTATCATCTTTTAAGTTTTCAGTAACAATGTGTCCCAGATATTTAAATTCAGTTACCCTATTTACAAGTTTCCCACTAAGTTGTACAGGAAGCACACATGTTGGACTTTTATTTTTCCCTATAAAGACTAACAATTCACTTTTCTTAGGATTATATATTAGGCCATGCTGTTTAGCATATTCTTCACAGATTGATATTAACTTTCTGATTCCGCATATTGAGGGACTCAACAACACCATGTCGTCTGCATAGCTTAAGTTATTTACACATTCATCATCTATATGGCATCCAACATGTGTGCTGCTGAGCTTAACAAGTAATTCGTTAATATAAATATTAAAAAGCCTCGGAGAACTGAGACCTCCCTGCCTCACTCCACAATCAAGTTTATATGGCTCAGACAAAGCATTTGACCATTTTACGAAATTTCTCTGATTATCATACCAGATGGACAATATAGATATTAGTGAAGCAGGAATGCCGCTGCTCCGAAGCTTTTCCCACAGGATATCATAGGAAACCAGGTCGAAGGCTTTTGACAAGTCCAGGAAACAAGCATATACTGGTGTTTTCCTATCAGTATAATATTTGACAGCGTGCTTCAACGCAAAAATGGCACTCTCAGTTGACAACTTAGACCGAAAACCAAACTGCGAATCATGTAATTGTACATATCCACCGATGCGTGAGTCGAGCACGCTGTCAAATACCTTTGCTATCACCGTTGCAAGTGAAATAGGCCGGTAGTTACCGACCCTTATCCGCTATGTCTCCTGTCCTGTTTTTTACAATAGGTACAACTATTGTGTCCAACATCTCTTGTGGCAAGTAAGAATGTCCTATACAGAGATTGAAGAACATTGTCAACACTCCTGGCATATGTATACCAGCATTTTGTAGGTGCTCGATGCTGAGTCCATCGTGTCCGGGAGACTTACCTCTCTTCATATTTTTAATTGCATCTTTTATGTCTTTACAATTGAACCTTATAGAGGACTCCGATTGGCAAGACTCAGCATCGTTCACTCCCGGCTGAGATTCAAGAGGAGAAATAACTTTAAAATGTTCTCTAAATACATTTGCTATCTCAGCATAGTCACTCTTATATACATTTAAGTAAATATTTCATCTCCTCGAGTGGGGATCGAACCCACAACCAGCAGGTTTTACAGTCACACTTCGTGCCACTGCGCCACGACCGGCCTCTTTTACTTTTTTTTTTTCTCGATGACACACACACAAACATATC
The DNA here is from genome assembly GCA_917862395.2 of Heliconius sara. Taxonomy (NCBI): domain Eukaryota; kingdom Metazoa; phylum Arthropoda; class Insecta; order Lepidoptera; family Nymphalidae; genus Heliconius; species Heliconius sara. The sequence continues at coordinate 16,239,904 of OU860785.2, forward strand.
TATTATAATATTTAATCATAAACGAAGGAGAGCATGAGCAGTTCTGATTAGTTAAGTCTTCCGCAATACTCGAAAACCGGTAAAGTCAGACAACGTCTCAGCACAAACGTGCAATATAGTCACTTAAACGAGAGGTTAAGTAGGTACGCATTTTTTCTTTCTGATGTGCTAAACTGCTGCCAGATTAAGACCTGGAATAGTCTTTACAGCGTCACCGGGCGGAGAGGACGAGTGACGACTTACAAGCACTGATGGACGCTTGTGCAAGACACAGCGATTACAAGGCTATACTCTGCATTGACTAGTCAGAAGTGTGTTTGATTGTTATGTCACATCGCGCCGAGGCACGGGCTTACTCTCAAATAAGCCTGTCCTCGTCTCCTCTTAAGGCGACAGCAGTTCGCAACGCTCGTTCCCACTATTCACATGCTGTTCACTCCACTACTCTTACAGCTGACAATCAACAACAGAGAGTGCTGCCACTCCTAAATACACCCGAGTCAAACAAACTTGACGTTCCATATTCATTCTCTGCAAAACATATGAATGTATTAAAGTTTTTTTAATTAAATGGATGAAAGTAAAGAACATTGATTTTTAATTTAATTATTGTTTATATTTAATTTAATTATTATATTAATAATATTAAGACAAACTAAATAGAATATAGCTATGTAGAGTAAGGAGCTCGGATAGTGGAGTTAAGCGGTGATGCTCATATAAAAAGGGCCTTTGCATCTTTAATACTTTTATTAGCTTTACACTCTACTAACTCTCTCTCTCTCTTCGAACTAGGGAACCTAGTGTTAAGACATTTTATTTTAATGTTATTGACAATTTAACATTGTCGGTGTTTACACACCGACAATGTTAAATTATCGTATGATTCGAAAGAAAAGTCTATTTAACTATAGACCTTTAGAATCATAGCTCAATAGCTATATCAAGAAAAAAAATCACTAACGCAAACGCAACAATCAGGCTGTCGTTGTCAATTTTCATCAAAATCCGATTTATTCTAAAAAAATCACGAATGCGCCAATATCTGCTAAGCCACTCAAAATCTTCGGAACTAACATACATCAGTGTGAAAGGGATATTTACTGAGGTCCATAGACTGCATACACTGCATATATAATAATGTAAAATAGTAGATAGTTTGAAAATTGTCTATTGTTATTAGTAACAATAACCTGTACTAAACATAAGCGTTGCGAACACTCCGGGTAACAAGATTTTTCATGCTGAAGCAATTTGAATGTGAAATGAGTTTAGGTGACATAATTATTATCTTTTAATTTTCGTTATTCGGTTATTACTTTTGTTGTTGTTTTTTGTTAAGTTTCTACTTTTATCAATCTTAAAGGCATTTGTTGATTGCTTTGTTTTTGTTATGAAGGAAATTAAAAAAAAATCCTAAGTCTAAACCGTTGAGGTATGTTGATTAATTTTTTTAGGTATGGGTTTAAAATATTTTACCATATACTCGTATGCTGCCCGGTAAAAGGAACGCTGACGCTTCCACCCTGTATATCCCAAATTCCCGAGGCATTATATATTCCGAATTCCCGACGCATTGTGTATTGAGTAGTGGAACTTAACGCCGCCCTTCCCCTCAGTACCGGAGCGGTTTACAGACACACGCACACCTGCGCCACGGTGGCCCTACATGTATATAGATAATATGGTTGATAAGATTGAAATACTTTGCCATGTGGTTATTATCGTTGAGCGTATATTCAACATTAGGTTGTCCTGAAAATATTTATTAGGTTTTTATTAATATAAAATTTGTTATACACTATGTACATTCAAATTATTATTATTTTAGCTTCAGGCTATACAACGCTTCTACTTATAGCAAGATATGCAGAGAGAGTAGTGTCTAACTACTACGAATTATTTTAAGTCTTTTAAGGTTTTTTTAAATTATTTTTATTTATGCGGCGATTGCACATTACTTCTAGTGCGCTATATCACATAAGGCACTGTATGTAGGGTAAAGTAAACGAATTGTGGGTGTTTAGGACCTAATTTAAACTATTCAAATATAAGTGTGATCGTCGCTTTATATTTAAAAAGTATGAATTGAGAACGAACAATATGTATAAGCATAACGTAGGTAATAATTTAAAGCATCGGTTCCCAACCAGTGGTCCGTGGACCCGTAGTGGTCCGCAGTAGCTAAAATATGGTCCGCGAATGATTGAAAATTTTGGTATAATACTTTGAAAAACTGACATCATACAAAATGTCAGTTTATTTAATTATAAATTTTTTTTTACTTTACTATACTATACAAAGTGGTCCCTGCTAACAAGAATTCTATAAAAGTGGTCCCTGATAAGGGAAAGATTGGCAACCCCTGATTTAAAGGCTTACATCAAAAATAATATTTAAAACCGCACTTCTCGTTTGCATCAACAGTTTGACACGATTGTTCTATACATTCTTATCGAATCATATCAAAATTTTAACTAACAATTAAATTTATTAGGATCAAAACTATACATTATATATTCACCTTTTTTTAGTTTTACGCTGTCTAAACCACGTAGCAGGGTAATCAGAGGGAACCTGGGAACCCAGTGTTAAGACACTCCATTCGTCTCGAGTAAGAACTGTGTTATGACACATGACACTTTTTCAGTGCACACATTGAACACGGGTACAGTTACATCGATACGAAACAAATTATCTAATGTAGACTACATGATCAGATTTTTTTTATTTGAACTATTTGTTTGAAATGTTTAATATTTTCATTTTCTCGCTCTGGTACCGGAAGTCGCAGAGTTAAGTTCCGCCACTCAACACGCAATGCCTCCAGAATATACATATGTGAAATACAGCGTAAAGCTGAAAAAAAAACCATAGCTTTATATATAAGTATTAGTTAATATAAATAAACGTTATTATATATATACTGTAACTGATAATTTTGTCCTTGGTTTTAAAATATTTTTCATTCTTCGTGTGTGTTTTTAAGTTAGGTACATACTTACATACATAAAATTAAACAAAAACAATGTCAGTCAATACGCGTCTCTTTCGGGTACAAGTGTGCACTGAGTATTTTATTAGTATTTATTTTTTGTAATAGGCATATTTTTTTACTAAATATTTTTTTAAGAAAAATAATTATAGTGATTTTTTGATAAATGTACGTAAGATGAATGATGAAGATAGTTATGAAGAAGTTCGGAGCGAGAAAGAGTCGATCCAATCGGTTTTAAAACAGGTACTTTTACAGTACAGGTACTTTTACAATTTAATTTACAATCGGTTTTAAAACAGGTATTTTTTAGCTTCACGCTGTATCCAGCACATAGCAGAGTAGGCGGAAGGAAACATGGGAAACTAGTCTTAAAATATTCCGTTCCCATGTCTCTCTCATGGAAATATTAATTATTTCATTTCCTGTAGTGGGAATTACTTATACCCCTGTGCCGTAACTAAAAGCGAGGAACGGAGTGCCTTAACACTAGTTTCCCTACTATATTCGGAATTACAGTGCGAAACTCTTTCAGATATAAAATAAAAAACGTTTTCAGATATTAATAAGCAGTTCCGTATGGATACAATACTTCATGGCAGGTCTCTGTATCGGAGCGCCCACGGTGTTCATACCGCAAATACGGAAAGAAACTAATTCTACTGAAATCATAGATGATGAATTGGCGTCTTGGTTGTGTAAGTCGGCTAAAAACATTTTAATTTATACCTAAAATTATATAAATATGGGTAAGAGAGGCAGGAGTCTCCCCCTGTCGGTTCTCAGTTGACCTTTGAGAACACTTTATCAATAATATTGTAGGAAGGTCACGGAAACAGCATGGAGGACCCCCATGAGGCTCCTCATGTATTGGTAACATGTCAGGATGTCATGAAATGTTTGAGTATTACTAAAACTTTTTTGATTTTAATCTATCCAGTATGATAGGACAACGGCGTTGAGTTACTCAACACGCAGGACATTATGGTCCAAGGATTGAACCTACAACAATCACATTGAAAAAATATTAATATGACACCATAACACCATGACGATTTTAAACATGAATACGAGTAAATAGAAATACATATTATTGTTAATGACATTATATTTCTATTTGCAGATTCTACAAGCGGCTTCGCAACGTATCCATGGATAATAATCCTTCCATTCCTAACCGAATATTGTGGAAGAAAACCTCCGCAAGTGGCTACATCAGTGTGCTCGCTAATTACATTCCTCATTATGTATTACAGCAAAAATCCCTACCATATAATAATTTCGGAAATATTCCAAGGCTTCTTGTACGGTGGTAACGTTACTATCAGAGTTTTGACGGTAGTTGAATATACTTCACCCAAATACCGCGGCATATTTCTGGCCATCAAGGCTGCCAGCCTCTTCTGGGGCCTGTGGGTGTCTAACGCTATCGGAACATTCTTTCCTTGGAAGAATATTGCTGTTTTGGGATTTATTTGCGCTGTCTACACGTTCAATGTATTCTTCTGGCCAGAGTCGCCATATTGGTTGGCAAGTAAAGGTAGATTTGAGGAATGCAAATCTTCATTCAGATGGATACACGGAAACAGTGAGAAATCTGAGAAGTTATTACAGGAAATAATTGCAGCTAGTGTTGATATATCGAATAATAGGAGGATAGGTTTTCTTGAAACGATGAAAAACAAGGAATTTTATAAGCCAATTTCTATTTGTGTTCTAACAGTCATACAATATCATTTGTCTGGCAAAATGGCCTGCACTTTGTACATATTGGATATATTCAAACAGTTAAGTGAAGATAAGTCTACAGCGTACACAGCAATGTTAATTCTAGATGGAATAACTGTTTTTGGGACTTTATTTAGGATCGTTTCTATCAAGATTTGTGAAACGCAGAACATTGTATATGAGTTCATCATTCTCAGGCATATTTTTGCTATTTGCCACCTCGTTATACTTATATTTGACTAAATTAAACATTTTAAGCGAAAATAATTATGTTACAATAGCTTTACTCACGTTTTATTCTTTGTCAATAAGCTGTGGACCATTGATTTTGTCTTTGGCTATATACGGTGAAATCATTCCAAGAAAATTCCAAGGTAGCTGTTATGTTATTACTGGGGCTACTTTTGCAATATTTTTTTCTTGTATAGTAAAACTAACGCCTCTATTATTTAAACATTTCGATATACATGGCAGCCTTCTTTTCTTTGCAATATCATGTGGTCTGTGTACTGTATATTTGTATGTATATATGCCTGAAACTAAGAATAAAACTCAGTTGGAGATAGAAGAATTTTTCAAAGATAAACGGGTGAGTGACGAGGAGAAGCCTTTACAAAGGAATAATTAATTAATGTGTTGTGTATGTTGTTTTTTTTTTGTTATTGTTTTAAAAATATTTGAAATAAAATGATTTGTTCTTTATTAGTATATTTTTTACTGGTTGAATTTAATAAAGATTTATCTGTTACTATTTTCATTATTGGATTTTTTGTTATAACACTAAAGTTAAAACGAATAATAAATTCAAATAAAAATCAAATTCAAAATACGCTTTATTCAAATAGACTTTCAGAAGAACTTTTGAATCGGCGTATGAACATAAAGCTATCACCGGCTCAAAAGGCAGTTCTGCAACAAACACTACAGTTGCTCTTTTTAAAGTTGAAAAGTTTCATCTTTGAAAATAACAGTTATTGAGTTTGCTTAGGATCAGCAATGTTATTACAATAATAGTTATCCTGTATAGTAATATCTTCATTAAAATCATTTCTATCCTTTAAAATATTCTTTGACAGTATAATAAGCTTTCCTAATTAACGTTGTTTTACAGTGACTTTAAATTTCTGCAGTGGCAAATTTAAAACATATTGCGGAATACCATTATAGAATTTATTTACTTTTTGCAGGCGGTAACTCGGCGTTACAAGTTTGTCTTTGTTTCTCCTAACAATGTTGAATTCCAGTCACTGATCTCGCGGCTCTCTTTTGGAGAATGAATATTGAATAATAGACTGGTCGGACAGTTTCAATGTCCATCATTTGTCTTAATTTATTTTCATTGTGCACGCGGTGGAGCTAGGTTTATCCGCAAGTACTTCCAGATGACAGTTCTAATGGAGTTTTGAATTTATAATTATGCCTAAGAAAATCACTGATTCCGACATGCTGAGAGTTTTCCCTTTAATAGCAATAATAAAGCAAATTCAATACATTTAGTTTTTTTACCATTTAACATAAGATTGTTAAAATCAAACCAACGAAGAATATGCGTTAATGCACTATTTATTTATAGTAAACTTCGGCATAGTTTATTTTATTCTTGTCAAACTTAAATATTAAAGAGGTATCACCTGCGAATAGTAGAATATCACATAAGTTCTTCAATAAAAATGTAGAGCGTGAATATAAAAAAGAAATAAAAGGGGGCCAAGAACAGATCCTTGTAGAACGCCCATTCTTAATTTCGTTATATTGAATTTTACATTATTTATGGTTTCTTTGATTTAAATACGAGGCAACGAGATAAGGAGCCGCATTCTGTATACCATAGTAATATAGTTTTAATAACAAAGTTCATGGTGTACACAATCAAAGGCTTTGGATAAATCGCAAAACATTCTAATCGCATACTGCGATCTCTAATATGCGTTATAAATGTCTTTTAAAAGTGAAGCACCCGCATCCGTAGTTGACTTGCCTTCTGTTTCCAGAATTCCAGGGCCAACTCAATTCCCACTAGACTCAACTCAGTAGAACTCGACACCAGAGCGAAGAAATGGAAATATAAAATTAAGTAAATAAAAAAATCTCCTCGAGTGAGCATCGAACCCACAACCAGTCGATTTACAATCGTGTGCTCCTGCGCCACGACTGGCCTCAACATGCATTGCACGCATGCATCAAGCTATATATGTTGCATATAACATCTTTTATTCCATATAATACGGTCTATTTTAAATAATATTTTAAAGTGGGCCAAAATCTGGCTTAATAATCAAACTGCGCGCGTGTACTATAACATTACACAATCACAGCCGTAAACAAAATTATATAAATAAGTGGACAAAGATATTTGCTAATATCACAAAAAATAAATGTACGTACTTTATCTACGTTTAATTTTAAGAAATACTATGTTTATTTAACATAATTACTGCATTTTTCTACTGTTTACCAAATTTTGAGCCTATCTTCTATTATGTCTTGTAGTGTGATATCGCGACGGCGGTGGTGAGTTCGATTCCAGTTCGGAGGAGTGAATTAAATTTAATTTTTTTTTTTCATTTCCTGACATTGAGTTTCGCCACTCAACACGGAATGCCTCTAAAATTTGGCGAAAAGTATAGAACAGAGTTTAGTTAACACTAAATTCTACAACCAGGGTCCCTCCGGCTACTATACTATGTGTGGAATACAGTGTGAACCTAAAAAAATATTTTCATTGGTCCACTTTAATAGACAAAGGGTGGAGTTGAATTCCGCAACTCACAACCATCAACACGATAATTGGGCGGGTAGGGTAACAGAGTTCTTACTACGGGTAGTTTCCGTCCTTTTTATTCTTTCTTCAATGACCCCAGTCCGGGGTGGACGGTGGACATAACGTGTGACGTCATTTATAAATGACAAAGTCTTACTAATATTAAAATGTCAAAGTTTGTTAGGAGTTTGCTTTCATGTAAAAAATACTAACCGGATTTAGATGAAATTAAAAAATTTAATCATCTTCACACTGTATCCCGCACACAGCAGGGTAGGCAGAGGGAATCTAGTGTTAAGACACTCCATTCTTATCTTTCCACCGAATTCTGGAGGCATTGCGTGTTGAGTAAAGAAACTCAACGGCTCGCTTTGCCTCGAAATCAGAGCGAAGAACTGAAAATATAAATTTAAATAAATTATTCATTTCCTCGAGGGGGATCGAACCCACATCCAATCACACTTTGTGTTCCTGCGCTACAACTGGCCTCAGATGAAACTTTACAGTAATATAGCTAATACATCAGAACAACACATAGGCTACAATTTATGTAAAGATTGTGTATAATTGGGCTATAATATAACAATAAGACTAAGCGGGCGAAGTCGCGGTTGGGCCGCTAGTTATAATTTTATAATATATACATAAAAAATAGCCGTCGTGGAGAAGTATAAGGTATAATACATATTTAGAAAACGTATAATAATTTCGAACGTAGCGGGGCTCGAACCCGCACCTCTTGAAGAACGACCAGGCGCTCTGACCACTAAGCCATACGTTCTCTTCAAGCTAGATCAAAACTTTTATACGCATGTTACAAGGTTGTAGATTTGATGTTAAGTGAAGCTACTCAATGCCGCGCTTTGTCTTGTTACCAGTATGAGGAAATGAAAATAATTCATTTCCTCGAGTGGGAATCGAATCCACAACCGTTGGCACTGCGCCGCTGTACCAAGACGGCCCAAAATAAGTACATAAGTTAAAATTGTCAGTGAATCATAAATAAAAATCATAGAAGTAAATAATTATTTAAATTGTATTTATTAGGATATTTTTGAATTTCAGTGTTTACGTGCCTAAAGTTACAAAAAAAATACAATATTCTTAATCCTTATAGACAAACATACAGTTATCAATATAAGAGGTATATAAAAACTGTACTGTAACTTAAATTATCGAAATAATATGTTCTTAAATATATCGAATTTCTGGTTAAATATATCGAAAAAATATGTTCTTAATTCTTACAAAATTTGATAAATAAATTAATAATTAAACATATTATTGCTTCATTATAGTTATATCAATTTTCACATATTTACACTTATGATAAAAGAAAGATGTGAATGTCTAAACAATGTTGTATACCTTTTCTTTTTTTAAACATTTTTAAAGTGTTAATCCATACTTAGGAAATATAAATACTTATTTAGAAAACGTATAAAAATTGTAAAAAGCGTATAAGAATTTCGACGTAGCTTGGCGAGAACGTATGGCTCAGTGGTCAGAGCGCCTGGTCGGTTTCCAGGAGGCGCGGGTTCGAGTCCCGCTACGTTCAAAATTTTTATACGTTTTCTAAATAAGTAACGTTGTATACCATTTGGATTTGAACCCACAATCGTAACATACTAAAAAAACGTGGGGCACATAGTAGAAGTGAACCTTCACCAGTCAAGTGGAAGACCATATTTTTCTGTCAATACTTTTGTCGTTCACTTTTGTTGTAACTTTTATAAAAACTGAACCGTCCGCAGTTTTCTTTGTATTAATTTGTTTCCTTAACAAACTATCTATTAATTTATTCGTTTAATTTATTTATTCCAGTCGTAGTGCAGGGGCACAATACATGAGACTGTTAACGCGACTGGTTGTGGGTTCGATTAGTTGAGGAAATGAGATATTTAATATTTTTCTCGCTTTGGTAACAAAGCAAAAAGCGGGACGTTTCTAGATTTCGTACAATTAGACTAAAAATTGGGACCGGAATTATGTTAATGGGAATCAACCTCTGTCTCTGTGTTTTACAGCATAAAAAATAAAATTTACATCAATATCATATGTAACAGAAAAAATAACTTTCCGCTGAATTCAGTAGGGAGGTATGAACATACGATATAATAAATATTTCATTTCTTCGAGTGAGAATCGAACCCACACTCTGTCGCGTTTTCATTCATACGCGTGTGCCTCGAAATTAATACGTGAATCAAAAACTTTGCATCCCTTTTTGTGAAAATTGTGCGGACTTAGAAGTATAAAAATTGGCACAGTTGCAGTTTTATTTCAATCGGTATATTGTCCCCCGACGAGAATAGGGGGGTGTTATATGTTTGAAGTGTATATGTATGTGGTTTTTCTGTATGTCTGTCTGTTGCAACGTAGCTCCCAAACTTCAACTTAATTTTGTTTCTTTTTAAAGATCACTTAATCGAGAATGTTCTTAGCCACAATTCAAGAAATTATATTCAACCGTTTGAAGATTATCAGCTCTGTTGTAGCTGTTTCTTTATTTTTTTATTAAGTTTTTTGTGTCAAGGGTTTAATTATCAATTAAAATTACAAAAGTTAGTACCTGCCATGTGTATGAGCACAGTTAGTAAATAAATAATTTAATACACCACAGAATATACTAAAATCATAAACTAAATCCATTTTCGGGTATATATTGCATTATTGGCAGCGTGAACGGTGGGTCACTAGTTGAGTTCCCGTCGTGTCTGCTCTTTTTGCACAAATAACGCTTAGATTTTATGTTTAAATGTACCTGAAAATTAAAAATATATATATTTATTGCTTTTTTTGCGTGACATTGAATTCCCTTCCGCACACATCAGCTTAAGCAGAGGCATCCTAATAATCAGACACTCCGTTCCCTATTCTCCGCCAAATTCCGGAAGCATTGTGTGTTGAGTGGCGGAACTCAACACGCTTTGTTGAGATAAACCACAGCGAAGAAATAGAAATATTAAATATTTCATATCCTCGAGTGGGAATCGAACCCACAACCTGTCGCGTATACAGTCAGACTTTATGTCCCTGCGCCACGACTTATCCCTAAACGCTTGGTGGTTTTGTTAGTTAAATTTATTATAACACTTAAGTTTCAGCAGCTTCACGCTTTACCAAAAAGTATTGGCAGAAAAAAATAATATCAAGATTCTTGAATTTCAGTAATAGCGTACTAAGTAGCGAAACTCAACGGCACACTTTGTTTTGGAGGAACGAAAAAATGCAAATAATTTATTCCCAAGAGTCGGGAACCAATCCACAATAAAATGTATGTTAATACATACATTCAACTATCATACAAACCTCACTAATTATTATCTTCTGTAGCTGCTATGTCTATAGAAAACCATTAATTTCATATCATTTAATAAATTATACACTCACTTACTCACTTCACGTCACCCATGTAAACAGCCATTCATTCACTCACTCACTCACTCACTCACTCACTCACTCACTCACTCACTCACTCACTCACCTGCCTATGATGCTTGTACAGGTTGGACTGTTGCGAGAACGTAGTGGGGCAGAACTCGCACATGAAGGGCCGCTCGCCGGTGTGCGTGCGTATGTGCGACTCGAGCTGGACCTTAGTCTGAAATTATAATAATTCATTAAATATATACAGTAAGGTTGACGAGTCGTGGCTGCCATGAAGCCTTTTTGAGCCTATTTGAACTTTCACGAATTTTCCTAACTCTAAAAATCCTAAAATCAAATCTGTGGGCGGGCACGTGTTTGAGACAGTTCATGTTTGGACTTTATTTTATAGGGTCGGCTGTCAGAATATAGTGTCAAAATATTCCGTCCTCCAATTTACACAAAATCCGAGAATCAGTTCTACAAACGTATCAGCATTATTGGTTTCTGAATATGTTAAAAGTACGTTCAAAATATTATGAAAATTATATAAAATGTACATTTGCAAAATCTACAAGCCGCATGCGATCCCAAATGATATATGATTCATTCATATCAGTCAGTAGTAGCAGGATTACTTTAAAATTCGACAGAAAAAGGGACGGAAACGGGAAGTATCTTAATAAGAACTGAGTACCTTGACACTCTAGGTTCCCAACTTCTCTCTACCTACCCTACTATGTGCGGGAAACAGCGTGAACCTAAAAAAAATATATTAGTAGTATAATATTATAAATATTAATGTTTCCTTACTTACCGGAAACCCTTTCCCGCAGTGATGGCACATTCTGTTGTTCGGCCTCCCTTTGTGCACTGCGCGTATATGCTGCTCTAATCCCACACGGTTTTTGGACGGCTAAAATATATTATTATTAATAGATAAATGGAAAATAACTGTAAATGTTCGTAAATAATAATTGTAAAAGCGCAATTGAAATAGTTTGTGAGTTCGATTCCCACTCGGGAAATTGAATTGTTTCCATTTCCTCGCTCTGATCAAAGTCCCGATAATTTTGCGGTGTAGAAAATGAAGTGTCTTAATGAAAGGTTCCCTCTGCCTGTTCTGCTATATGCGGGATACAGCGTGAAGCCAGAACAGGGTTTAAGTAATAGGAAAAATCGACAAAAAATTTAAAAAACCATGAAAATTAAACGAAACTCGTAATCGTTGTCCTCAAGCAACGCAAAATGGAGGGTTGGAGTTTTTTTATACGAATAACAAATTCCTTTTCATTCCTTCGCGTGGCTTGCTGCCGATCAGCTGTGTGCACAAAATACTTCTTATTTTTTAAATTTAAAGTAAAATCCTTCATTGAAAAATCGAGTTTAAGTTTATATATATAAGATCCCTTTTAAAATAACACACTCTTCAACTGCAGATATAACCGGTATTTTTACCTTACATTGACGAGTCATTAGTGCATAGTGTATTCTAAAAATTGAGATGCAGCGCTCTCCAACGAAAAAAGACGGTAAATATTCGTCTCAACCGGATTTGGCGTGTTCAAATAAAACTGAATTGGAGCCATTCGTGCCTGGACGGAAGCGTAAAGAACGTAGTGACTTTGAAGATTTAAGGCATGAGATTCACATGTTAATTACAACTATCAAATCGGATCAAGAATCGAAATTTGATAAAATTACTAAAAGTATAGAAGAACTAAAGCTACAGAACAATATTCTTAAAAATCAAAATGAAAAAATTATAAGTTGTAATGAAAAAATAGAAAACAAGCTGGTCCAAACAACGGAACTATATAGTGAACTTAAGAAGGCATTGGAATTACTTCAAGACGATCACATAAAAGCAACTAATAAAATCACTGCCTTAGAGGACCAGATAGAAGAAATGCAGCGTAGCCAGCGTAGTTCATTTATTGAAATAAACACACCCATCACAGATAACGAAAATGTTCATGAAATAGTTACAAAAATTCACGAAGCAATCGGTGTGAAGACTGTTGGTGAAATTATTAGGCAATGCTACAGAATAAAACAAGGTGCAAAAAAACCGGTAATTGTAGAATATAAGAATGGACAAATACGGAATGAAGTTTTAAAACTAGCGAAATCGTACAATAAGAAAAACAATGAAAAAATTTGCACTAAAATCTACGGTAATCATAGTATAGAAGAACCTATTTACATAAACGAATTTCTCACTCCCAACGCGAAAAGGCTATTTTATCATACCAGGCAGCTGCGGAAATCGTACGGTTTTAAGTATAACTGGATATCTGCAGGGCGAATTTTTGTAAAGAAAAATGATGGTGATCCTGCTATTCTCATCAAATCATTGGAACAAGTAGAACGGATCAAGATGGAAGGTACAATGTGACTAATAGGTGCTTTTATAGGTTACAATTTACTTATTTTCTTATTGCTTATGTTTGTTATTTTGTATAAGTTATTATCAGGAATATTTAACCAGTATTCCGTTTTTATTATTAGCTTCAGATTTATTATTATTTACACACACCACATTAGAAATTACACTTCACCACATTTACACAATCACCTTAATTATACACATAATATTCCAACTACTCAAAATACAAATGCGTTGAATATATTCATTATGATCCCTTATTTGCACGGAATGTCACTCCAGCACTGTCGCTTACATAAAATTGATCATCTATGCACTGTTAATGTTTGACATGAAAAAAATACAGGCCGATATTGATATGAACATCAATGTCGGTACGACAGTAGTGACGAGTGACATTGAACAATGCAAAAGGACATTACAAAATACCGGTAATAACAGCTTACGCATTTTAACACAGAATATCAGAAGTATTAATAGAAATTTTGATGAACTAACAATCCTTCTTCAACAAATTGACATTGAGTTTGATATACTAATACTTACAGAATGCTGGCTCTCTAAGGTCCATGAACTCCCTAAATTATTGAATTTTAAAAGCTTTTCTACAACACGTAACGTTAATAAAAATGACGGTGTTGCAATGTACATAAGAAAATCCTTACGTGTAACGGTAACAGAACCACAAAATACCAGTGAAATAACATGCCTCATTGCGTGCCTAAAGGATATAAATATCATTGGTGCGTATCGGCCACCAGAATTTCATCAGTTAGATAAATTTATACAGTCACTGGAATTTATTTTAAATGATTTTAAGCAAAGTAATTTAATATTAATGGGTGACCTCAACATTGATATTAAAGAAGGATGTAACTCTTCTAAATGTGAAAGTTATCTAGAACTATTAGCTATGCATGGTCTAACTGCGTCCCATAACTATCTTACTACGGATAAAAGTTGTCTCGATCACTGTTTTGTAAAATCTCATTTTCCAATGGTAACTGTAGTGTATCAGTCGACTATAACAGATCACGCAAGTGTCATTGTCTCACTTTTACAAAAGGAACCTACCATACGCTCACAAACTAAATATGTTAAAAAAATTAATTATATAAATATATCTACCCAATTAAAATGTATTGACTGGAACGAGCTATTACTGAATTTAAACGCAGAAGAAGCTACTCAAATATTTTTGAATACTATAGTTAATACAATAAATTCGAATACAACAAGTATAAAACTCTCATCACGTAAAAGAAATATTAAGGCATGGATTACACCAGGTTTAATAAGATGTATAAGAAATAAAGATAGACTACACAGTAAATTACGTAAAGATCCAAATAACATTATTCTTAAAATCAGTTATATTAGATATAGAAATACATGTCGGAAAATATTAAATGCTGTTAAGCGATCATTTTACAAAAATAAATTAAAAAATAACAAACATAAAACCAATGCTCAATGGGATTGTATCAAAGAAATATGCAATTTAAAAAAAGAAGAACATATTCCACTAGAACTACTTGAACTTAAAAACAATCCAAAAGAATCGATAAACCTAGCAAACTTATACTTTGCCAACGTCGGCGAAACACTAGCAAATGAAATACTCGATCGAACACAAATGACAGAAAGTAAACTTTTACAGTTGCAATCACAAAGTACTGGCCAAGGCACTTCGTTTTACCTTCATCCAACTGATTTATACGAAGTTGCTAATATTATCAAATCACTTAAAAACACCAACTCTTGTGGTTGGGATGGTATAACATCTATATTTTTTAAAAAATACATAAATATTTTAGCGGAACCCATTGCGTTAATCACTAACACCTGCTTTCAACAAGGGACATTTCCAAATCCATTAAAAAAAAACGATTATTATTCCAAAGTTTAAATCCGGTAAAAAACATGAAATCTGTAACTACAGACCTATTTCGTTACTACCAACACTTTCTAAGATCATTGAAAAAATCGTTAACAATCGTCTAAAAGTATATATAAAGAAAAATAATATATTAGCTTTAAATCAATTTGGGTTTCAAAATAACAAATCAACGTCTGATGCTTTAAAATCTCTGACTTCGAATATAATAAGCCTCTTAGATAACCGTGTCAAGTGTATAGGAATATTTTTAGATCTAAAAAAGGCATTTGACACTGTATCTGTACCTCTATTATTAAAAAAACTAGAAAATATAGGTGTACGTGGCCTTCCCCATCAACTACTTACCAGCTATTTAACTAACAGAAAACAAATTTTAAGTATTAATAATATACTGAGTGAAGAAACTAATGTCAAATATGGAGTGCCCCAAGGAAGTACCCTGGGTCCTACACTCTTCCTTATATATATAAATGAACTATGCCTTTTGCGACTAGAAAACACTAAAGTAATTACATTTGCAGACGACACTGTATTAATTTCACAAGGAAAGTCTTCTGAAGAAGTTTATGAAAGGGCTAATTATGACTTCAATGTAGTAATGAAATGGCTGGACAACAACTTGCTTTCGTTAAATGTTGACAAGACCAAACACATAATATTTAGTATCCGGGAAAATAAAAATCACGAGAGACAAGATTTACTAAAACTAAAAGCACACTACTGCAAACTTGACAATTATAATTTAATATGTAACTGTCAAAAGATAATTCAAACACAAAGCATAAAATATTTAGGAGTTGTTGTTGACCAGCATCTCTCTTGGAAAGAACACATAAATTTATTATATGTACGCCTAAAGAGATTGATTTCCATTTTTAAGAGCATAAGATACATCTGTGATCTTCACTTATTGAGAAGTATTTACTTTGCGCTCTGTAATTCTTTAATAAGTTATGGTATCATTGTTTGGGGGGGAGCTAATAAGACGTTATTATTGAAAGTAGAAAGGGCTCAACGTGCTATTTTTAAAGTAATACTTTGTAAAGATTATAGTTACCCTACTGACACTCTCTATAAAGAACTAGCAATGTTAAATGTAAGGCAAACCTATTTATTGACAATTTTAAAAGATCAACACAAAAACTCAATCGTGAGAATTAATAATCATAGAAGACGACAAGACCGAGTGTATGAACTTCCAACAGTAAAATCAGCTTTTGCGCGTAAGTTCTATCTATTTCTAGCACCATATGTCTACAATAAAATATCGAAAACAGTAACGCTTAAAAATCTCAATAAATATACTTTTAGGAAAACCGTTGATAAATATCTTAAACTACTAACATATAACGACACAGAAAAAATTATCAAACCAATATAAGCAAACTCACTATTTGAAAATGTTGAGAAAAATTAACCTCATTAAATATAATAATTTCAGATATTCACAACACTTACGCGCTCACACACACACACACTCACACACACACACACTCACACACACATACACACACACACACACAACACACACACACAGGCACACACACACACACACACACACACACGGACACACGACGCGCGCGCAAACACACACACACACACACAAACACATTTTTTTACATATGTATAACACACATAATTTTCACTCACGGAATCTACATATAAACCTCGAATGTATCTGTCATAAAAAAGGTTCTTAGATTCCTTAATTCGTATTTCCTTATTATTATTTTTATTATTTTTGTTATATACATATAACTCTAAGCGTATATTATATATCAATTTTATAGACATATATAATGCGTTAATCGTAACCGTTACAAAAAATAAATAAAATAGTTTTAATTCTCTGTTAGCAATATAATTGTTAAGAAAATTTAAACCAATAGTGGCAGCATCTAAACTTTTTACATATACTACAAGTAAGAAAACAAGCATGCGAGGAATACTATCCTACCGTCATACAGTTAAACTAGTACGGAGGGTAGTGTTTTATCAATTTTTGTTGCTTAACCTTGAAAATTGTAATATATAATATAAGCCATCATTGTATTAGGTTAAGATTTATATGAATAAATAAATAAATAAATAAATAAATAAATAAATAAAAGTGAGACCGCGGGCAACAGCTACTTTATTACATTTTACCTTATTACATATGGGACATTGGAAAGTCCTGTGTAAATGTTTCTCCTCTATATGGTCGCGTAGCTTCGTTTTATCTGCGAACCGTTGGTTGCAGTGGTCGCAGGTGAATCTGGAAATTACATTATGTGTTATAGCGAGAGGCTACTCGTGGCGCAGGGGCACAAGGGTGCGACAGTAAACGCGACAAGTTATGGGTTCGATTCCCAATCGATGAAATAAAATATTTCATATATTGGGTCAGGGGTCGAGGCAAAGCGTGGTGTTGACTTCCATCACTTTACTTAGTGTATTAACTCTAGGCATCCTCTGCCTACTCCGTCATACGTGGAATACAGCGTTAAGCTGAAAAAACTAGCGTAGTCGACAAGGTCGGTGTGCACACACGGCACTGTCAGGAACTTAATTAGAAATGAACCCATTACTGACGCATGTTATTTATACAATTTGAAATAATGGAATATCAAGGATCGACATTGAACTACCCACTACATCATTTAAGAAATGTTGTCAGTCTATACTAATATTTTTAATCATTATTCTTTACATATATTTCAGTTAATATTTATTATTTATGTATTTATGTGCGTGTCTTGGTTAAAGTTAACAAAAAGAACGTTACTAACAAAAATGAAGAGTAATAGTCATGTGACACCAATTTTGCTGAACAATTGAACAAGTTATCTAAAGTGATAAAATTACGATAAACATATTAAAAAAGAAACAAAACATCAAAACAACAAAAACTCTCACTTCAACTGATCATGAGTGACATGTTTCAAGCTGTTCCTTAGATGTCGTTGATACGAACATACTGACGAAAATCCAATGCCGCAGGATATACAAAACGCTCTGTTAGTTGAATTTGTGCCTTTACTCTGAAAGTAATAGTAAGTATGAATATTTTAAAGTTTTGTGAGGCAACTCAAAGCGCGGCGTTAATTTCCGCCAATCAACACACAATAACTCACAAACTGGGTGAAAGAGGGGAACACTAGTGTTACTTAGATAGAGAGGAGGCGAATTATGGAGGCGTTTTGAGTGACACAACTCAATGCAGCGCTTTGCCTCGTTGCCAGAGCGAAGAAATGCAACAATTAAATATTTTATTTTCACGACTAGCATTTTTTATTATTTTAAAACGAATTATTTAATTAATTTAACAATACAGTAGAACCAACCTCGTTATCATGTTTTTCTAAATGTCGTTTCAAACTAGTCTTCCACCTGAACACCTTGTTGCACACTGTACAAGGAAATTCATTTTGGGATTCGTGCACTGCTCTAGAAAACAAAAAAATACTTGCTTAAATTATACCAAATAATAATACTGACATTATAATAAAAAAAATAATAAAATATAATAATATTTATAATTTAAAACTACGACCGCCATGGCGCAGTGGCACATGCGTGTGAATATAAGCGTGACGGTTGTGGGTTCCCATTCGGTGGAATGAAATATTTTATATTTTTATTTGCTCAATCTATCAGCGAAGCTCAAGCCACTCAATATGGGTTCGCACTGCCCCCACTACTATATACAGGATATAGCATTCAGCTAAAAAAAAAAGGAAACATTACTTGAGGCGGACGATGCCGCAAATAAAAACTAGTATAAACTATAAAGAATACTTACAATCTATGATTCATAAGTCCAGCTCTGTGGCTGAAGGTCTTGTCGCACTGCGAACACTCCACCCGCGCCCGGTGAGTGTCGCGGTGGTAGCGGTGGGTGTCCAGCGAACTGCGGAGAACGGAGAAATTGTCACTTGAGTCATAAACATAAAATACATATTATAAATCTATATCTGTTATTCTTGATTTTTTTTAGCTTCCTGGCATGGAGCAGGCTAGACAGGGGGAACCTGGGAACCTTGTATTAAGACATTCCTTTTCCAATTAACACATCTGTTGAGTTGAGTGATGAAACTCAACGCCGCGCTTAGCCTCGTTGCCAGAGCGAACAAATGAAAACATTAAATAGTTCGTTTACACAAGTGGGAATCCAACCCACAGCCTGCTCCCTGCACTTGCGCCATCATTGGCCTCATCTACAATCTTATGAATATTATTAGTTATATTTCTTAAAAAAAAAATAGATATATAACTAACATAATGATACAAAACACAACTTAACACTTCTACCACAGGACACAAAATACATAGAAAAAAGCGGAGACTTAAGTCACTAATGAAACTCACTTAGATATTTTCCCGCATACATTACACTGATATTTCTTTAATATTTTATCGTTATTGTGTTTCGTGTATATATGTTGCTGTATTGTCTTTAGGTCGGGGGTTCTTTTTCCACAAACACAACATTCATACCTAAAAACAAATTATTATCAAATGTATAAAAACATGGTCAATCTAGTATAGTTTAAAATAAATAAAACATCTGTACTAATTCATTATTCAGGCCAGTCGTACGGTTCCTCGATAAATGGACTATACAAAAAAACAGTTTTTTCAATTTCAGCCAGTAGTCCCTGAGATCAACGCGTTTAACCAAACAAAATTTTCAGGTTTTTTTATATTAAGCAAAGATATGTAAAGTCAGTTTGTATACGGAATTTTCATAATTCATAGATAACATTATATCTATACATATAATAAATTTGTAACTGATCGATGTCACGTGGAAGATGTATGAAAAAATGTATTTTTGTCTGTTAGTCGGTTTTTCCGTGTATGTGCATTTATTCAGAGTAATCTCAAAATTGACTTAAACGTAGTTTCACTATTATATTTTGACCAACTTTTTTTAACATTTAGTGTTTGTTGTCAATATAAAGTATTTTGTTTGACAAAATTATATATAAACATTCTTTGTGCCATTGCGCCAGTCGTGGCGCAATGGCACAAAGTGTGACTGTAAAACCGACTGGTTGTGGGTTCGATCCCCACTCGAGGAGATGAAATATTTATTTAAATTTATATTTCTATTTTCTTCGCTCTGGTGTCGAGGCAAAGCGCGGCGTTGAGTTCTGCCACTAAACACGCAATGCCCCCAGAATTCGGCAGAGAGTGGGGAACGGAGTGTCTTAACACTAGGTTCCCTCTGCCTACCCTGCTGTGTGCGGGATATAGCGTGAAGCTGATAAAAAAACAACAGTAATTCCGATTAGTAAATAAATAACGGGGTAGTTCAAGCGTTCGAGGTGGCGAGCGGGTCGCTAGTATTTAAAATAATAAAATATATATAATAAAATATACTTATATAATAAAATTACCTTCTCATATGTCTTTTGTAATGCGTTGTGAAAGCTTCTACCGATGATATAATTGTTTTACATATTGAACATATAAAATCACCTTTTACCTGTAAAATTAAAAAAAACCTAAATATAGCATACTCTTTTAGCTTCACGCTGTAGCCCGCACATAGCAGATAAGGCGGGGCGGCGCCCAAGATTCTAGTGACAAAACACTCCATTTGCATGAAACCCAAAAATGCACTTTGCCTCGTTACCAGAATGAAGGAATCGAACCCAAAACCTGTCGCGTTTACAGTTGCTTGCCTGTGTCCCTACGGCCTACGAAACTGATCTCTCAAAAGTTATAAAATTTAACTATAATTTTTAAAAATATGACGTCGTCGTGCAGCAGAGGGCCGGACAGATATCTGACTTTATTGCCACTCTGTATAACGAAACTGTATTTTGTGATCATTCACACAAAATCAAAATACATTATATTAATGAGAAGTTTATTTTAATAAATAAATAATTTTAATCATTCATTCCCTGTCAGTCAAAAAAATTACAGTTTACAAATCTGAAAATTTCAGTTGTTTCAGTCACCAAACCTATCGCACAACTGTTACTAACACGATTTTTGTTTGAAATACTCGCATAAAACATGATTCCACTAGTAGTCAAAAACATTCACACCTACCTCCCGAGTGCTAAAACATCAGATGTCAGTTTTGGCAATTATGTCAGCTTCATCAGTTATGTCAGCTGTGTCAGTCAAGAAACTTACCTCATGTTTCTTGCTCCTATGAGTTTTCATGGACACTTCAGTATTGAACACAATTAAACAACTTTCACATTTATATTTGGCATTTAGAAAATTGTCTTTTTCCGACATTTTGGTTCTCTCCGCTTGCATTTCCTCGTAGGAGAGATCTATTGTTATAATTTTTGTTTTCGTTTCCTGTATTTTTATAAATAAGAGGGTTTTTAAAAACTTTTTTTTTTACAACACATTGTCTGCACATCTCACTTTTAAAGAGATTATTTAAACTTTTGCAAAATAAACAATTAAGTTAAGAATGTAAAGATACAGACCGAATGTTATCAATTTTAAAATAATAAAAGATAAATGCAAAATTTTTACCTATCGGTATATGAACTTGAATCCCTTGTATATATCTAAAAGCGCTCCACACTACGAACCTATATCACACATTTACTTATATTGTATATAATAAAAAAACTTACCGTGTGACATTTCTTTTTACTTTTACTTCTATTTTTATCTGTATTCTTTACATTATCCAAAAAAGATAGTATTTCCGTATCTATATCTCTTATATCCGATTCGGAAGCAGAATTGTCTAAATTATCTTCTAAAAAAAAAAAAGAAACGTCAATTACAAAGACATTGCGATTTGGGTAAATAAATAAATCAGCTTCACGCTGTATCCCGCACACAGCAGGGTAAGCAGAGGGAACCTAGTGTCATAAGAAACTCTGTTCGCCACTTTCTGCCGAATTCTGGAGGGTTTGCGTGTTCAGTGGCAGAACTCAACGCCGCGTTTTGCCGCGACACCAGAGCGAAGACATGGAAATATAAATTTAAACAAATATTTCATCTTCTCGAGTGAGGATTGAACCCACAACCAGTGGATTTTGTGCCTCTGCGCCAAGATGCATAATTATTTAAAAAAAATATTTAAATACGTGAATGTATGTAGAGAGATTATTTTCAAACTTAGATTGCGTCTCCTGTAATATTTTCGAAAGGTGCAATACGTCATTGTAGCACCAAACGAGAAACTCCTAAAAAACTAATCGATAAAACGTTGACACACTGGAAATTAGTCTTTATGCAATAGAATTGACGGTTTCCTCAATAAACAAGTGGGGAACAGACTATTTCAACACATCAGTACTCTCTGACCATATTTAAAATAATATATAGTATTAAATATATTTACCTTTATCATCAAATTCTGATTTAATATCATCCATTTCTATAACTGCGTTATTTAACTCAATTTTCATATCCGTATTCGTTTGATTAAGAATAATCTTAAAAAAAAATGAACCATTAAAACATAATAAATAAAGAACATTTTATAACATACAATATATTTTTTTATCTATTGATAAAAATTTAATTTTCTGTTTAAATTTTATTTTATACAGAGTGTTTTTATTTTCATCACTTTAAATGAAAGCAGTTTCAACTACTCTATTAAATCTTAATACAATTAAAACGACAGAGATATTGCGTTGGCGGAGTGATTTTATCAAACAAAATAAATAATAAAATTATCGTTGTGAAATAAAACGCCATTTGTTATCAATGATCACACACGCACACAGCGACAACATCGCACACGAATTCGAGTCGGGTCGAGTTGTTTACATTTATTATAGAAAATAGATAAATTCGTAAAATAGAACGAGACATATCCTTTTCTCGTTCTGGTATGTTTTAAACATGATTTTTTTTTTGTTTTTGTTTTTTAGGTATGGGTTGGAAATATTTTACTTTATATGTTGCTTCCGTAAAATGAGCCCAGTCACTTCCTTTCCTATATAGCAGAGAACACAAAAACAAATCCTTCTGATAATGTAGATTTACTCATATTTTCAAACGAGTAATTTTTTTTATTTATTTTATTCATTAAATACTGTTGAAAATTTACATGTAGGTAGAGTGGGGAGTGTTGGAGGGGAACACTGAGAACGGAGAGCTCCAAATAAACAGCTTCCTATATAAACAGCAAACAATGGGAAGAAACACCTGATAAAATCAGAGATGTTGCTGTTGTTGACATGGCTGTAAATAGGTGTATACATGTCTGTCAGTGGCATCGTAGCTCCCAAATAGATTAGCCCATTTTGATTGAATTGAATGTTCTTAACCTTAATTTAAGAAACTATGTTCTCCCATTTATGGATTGGCTAATATTTCTTTTTTTATATGAAAGTGTAATATACATATTTATGATTTTAAGTGTGTCAACATTTATACTATTATATCAACCTACCTCATCTTTTTTTCTTAAATCTATTCTTGAATCGTTCGTTTGATTCAACATGTTTTCTAAAGTTTTCTCTTCTATTTTGATATCTCGCAAGTTTCCTTTTTCATTTGTTATATCAACTGGATCTTTGTCATCTTGTCGAGAAATTTTCCTCATTTTATGTATACTCTATAATAAAAATATTACAAAATAACAGCTTCACGTTTTTTCCCGCAAAGCAGAATAACCAACTTAACACCGCGCTACGTCTTGCCACAGTAGGGGAGATGAAAATAATCTATCTCCCAGCTGGAAATTGAACTCACAACCATCGCTTTACAATCTGATTAACTGTAAATGTAATGGTTATAGACAAATGTAATATAATAAGGTGGATTAGGGCAAGTGTGCCGCGAGTTTGCCGTTAGTGTTTCACTACACTTAGGGTCTTATCCTTAGGAAATCTTTGGTAATACAAAATCCACTTTTATATTCCGCTATTCAATGATTGCCCCAAAAATAAAAAAGTTTACCTTTTTCTTTCTTTTGTATCTTTTAACATCACATATAACTGTTTGTATGTCTTCGTTTGGTTCACCATCTGATATATCAGCATTACTATTATTTAGATTTGCTGATTTATTATTATCTGTAACAAGAAAATATAATTATACGCAATGAAAATATCGATATTTCATTTATTTACATATTTTTTTAGACTAAGCAAAGAGCAATTAGTGTCCAGTTACTCTGTTTTCCACCTAGCGCCTACCTATTCACTTAATCATTAATATTAAATATTTTTTTTTATTCTTATTTTAAGAGCTGAGTCACTAAGGTGACTATGTTGCTCTTGTTAGTATTACAAATATTTTTTAAAATTATGTTAGATTAACATTTTCATATTATTTACGTTTGCTTGCATTAAGTTTAACTATACTATATACAATTTAGCTATATCTGAAGTAGGATTTGCAAGATACAAATTACAACTTCCAATTGTTCTATCTGCAACTCGCGAAAAATATTATAATACTGAATGAAACTCATTCAAATGAAATCTGGTTGAATAAAACACTTATATCAGGATCTAATAAATCAAATTTAAAAAATATTTTTCTTTAGAAAGCCCATATATGAAGACTATATAGGCTATACAAAATCATGTTAATTCTTTTAATGTAACCCATTTTACCACTTCCATACAACCACTGATGAATGTGTGAATACCATGATCTATTTCAGTAGATTTGATAAAATCAAATTTTTTTTGAAGTGTGTATAATTATATTTTTTTTTATAAAAACTTAAATACAATGCATCTAGAAGATCAAAGAGAATATTATTTTACTTTTAAAAACAGTTTTTTATAAGAAA
This sequence comes from Heliconius sara, assembly GCA_917862395.2. Taxonomy (NCBI): domain Eukaryota; kingdom Metazoa; phylum Arthropoda; class Insecta; order Lepidoptera; family Nymphalidae; genus Heliconius; species Heliconius sara. The sequence continues at coordinate 16,264,776 of OU860785.2, forward strand.
GATTGCATATGAACTTAAAATATAATAAAACAAACAATCAAGATTACTAAGACATGACATGCTAAAACAAAGCAAAGTGTTAAGTCATACCAATAAATACTAAAATACTTACCATTTTTTTCAAATTTTATATCATTTAAATTATCAGCTATTATAGATATCGGTTTATTTGTATGCACTTTCAATCTGGGGCTCCTTGATACATCACTTAACAAGCACTCATTCAAATTCTGTAAAAGTAAAAATTATTTACACAAAGAAACACCATAAACACAATACAAATTGAGGCCCTTCTGAGCAGTGTTGAGTTCCGCCACTCGACACGATATAGTACCTTAACATCAGGTTCCCTATGTCTACTCTGCTGTACAGATTCCATTGTGGAAGTTATAAAATAAAATATAAATATAATTGGTTCTGTTTTGCACTCTTTTCAAAATCCAAAATGAAATAGTTTTTCTGGCAAAGATAACAATACAGACATCCAGTTAATGATAATCTCAATATATATCTTATATATATACACTTAATACAGAAAGGAGAGTCAATTTTTTTTCATCTAATTATTAACATGAAACATTGAATTAATTATTCCTTTTTTCCTACTTCTTACTCTTAGATTTATAAAATAAAAGAATTACAACTTACCTCAGTATATGTTTGTAATATCCTATAGGAATCTTTCACTTGTTCTCTAAAAGCTAATACTTTATGCAGAATTGCTTCGCACTCCCAACATATAATAGGTACCACCAGTTTTATGTCATTTAGCTGTAAATTAGAAAAAAAATATGCATATATAGAATGGTCCAACTCTTCTTTATATAACAAATAATGCAATAAAATAAAAAATTTTAAAATTATATTATTATATAAAGTGAAGAACCTAGAGTCAAGACATTTGGTCCTTCACTTTCTGCAAATCAAGCAAATCAATTCTGCAATTTATGCTAAGTGGAAGGACTCAAATGCTAATATTTTCTTGCAAGAGCAGCAAAATGGAATTAATTCCCCAGGGAGAAGCAGGATTGAACCCACAATCATCACAGTTACAATGCTGTCTCATTGCTCCACAATTACAATAAAGTTACAAGTTTATTATTACTATTTTTATTATTTTTATATCAAACAATACTTTAGACTATAATTTTGAATATATCTTACAGGAATTTCACTTAAGATGTCCAAGTAGTATTTCTTCGTTTTTTCATCTCTTACTTCGAGAATGGATCGACCAACACACAAACAAGCCATACATAAAAGATTGTTCACAATATCATCTTTATTTTCCATTTTTATTCGAAATCATAAATAATTTTCAGGTGAATTTATCACCGAAGTATGAAATAAATTACAGAGGTATGTAGTTTTACACTAAAATAAACTCCAGTTGATAAGTTTTTTTATAGGTAGATGATATAATATTAGAGTTTTATTTTATAAAATTTAAATTAATTCACTTTCTCTTATTATTAGAAACAAAACTTATATTAAAATATACAGCTTTATAAATAATAATATCACGTAGCTATACTACTTGTATACGTTATAATAAATAAGCGTATGCCAGTTATATACATTGTTATTATCAGTTTTATTTATAACTTTCCCTTTCGCTTCAATTTAAAAACAAAACAAAACAATGAGACGCCATTGTTATATTAGTTTTTAGGGATGTACTTGTTTTATATTGGTTACAACTTTAATAAATATCGATTTAAATAAATAGTCTCTTAACCTATTTTATTGCGCTGTTATAACCAATATGACAACAAACAAATATATATTGAAAACAAATTTCACTTATAAATGTATTTAGTAGTTGCAGTTATTTATTTATATATATTCGGGGAATAAAATTAATTAAATCAGAAATTTCTGACATTAACAGTTTAACAATACATCACTAGGGAGAATCTGACACTTAGAATGTTACCATATACATAAAAAGAATATAAAATTTTAACAACCAGCAATACCGTGTAAAGCAGCCATTTTGTGGTGTCGTTGTGGCGTTAAAATATTCTTCTAACAATTTCGTCTATTTTACATGGGAGTATTACTTTTTGTTATGATTGATAACATATTGTGATAATTTTGATTACTTCAATACAAAATAACTATTATAAATTTAGCTGTTAGCTTTGGATATTATTAGAACAAATTAAAGCTTATAACCTTATTTGGAGTTAACTAATAAAAGAGAAACTTTTAAAGTAAATTTGAAGCTAAATATAAATAAATTTGTATATTTAATTTGTCCCGCGAAATCTTTATAAGTTTAAAATGGAGCAAGATGTGGACACTGGCTACAGGACTTTATGTTGCACTTGTTTAAGCTCAGATAGGAATGTTACGTCTATAAATGGATTGACTTCTATATATCAGATATTTAGATTGATTATGTATGATTATGCCGGCGACCGGGTAAGTTTAATTAATTATACTGTCATGAATTTGGTATATAATGAAATTAATTACTTCATGCTGAATTATAAACTGCTTCAAAAGTAAATATATGTGAAATAAAGAATATAGTAGAAACTGCTTAATTAATTGTTGTTTTTTAAATATATGTTTAGTTAATTTACTTCAGAAAAGTTTCATATTTTATTGATTACAAAATATGAAAATTTTCTATAGTCAACACAATTATTTAATTATACCTAAATAATATGCAATGGCTAAACATTGATGCAACATTTATCTGGCCTTTTAAATTTTTTAACTACTCAACTAATCAATTTAACTAATTTAAAAAAACTTAATAACCTGCATACATATATATTAATTTATTTCAGTTTGGTGATTCAATAATAGAATTAGATCAAGTAGTGTGTTGGGAGTGCCTCGCTATAATGAAGAAATTTGCGAGATTTAAACGTCAAGTCCACAATGCACAAGAACATTTACGAGTATTGGCTATAAGTCAATCTCAAGAGGTATTTGTAAATTTGTTGTAAAATAATAATTTTAAAGATTTAGTTTTTGGATTTGTTCAGATATAGTTGTAGGTATGAATTATATAAATATTTGCATTATATTTAAAACTTAATTGTTTCTAAGAGGCCATTGTTAAGTCAAATTCCAATCAAGCAAGTATATGCCAATGGGCAATCAGGATATGATATTCAATTCCTCCTCTTGTGTAATAAGAGACCACATTACTTGCAAAGCGAACAAAGTTTTCTCTGCATATCTTGCTATATGTGGAAAAATAAACATAAAAAAGGTATTTTTGACTATTCAACACCAATATGACCATCTAAGCATACATTCTAATAGAAATTTAAATAGCCATTTCTTAAATAAAAGAGTCCTAAATTTAAATTTTATTACATTTCTTCTTTACAGACCATGGACCATACATACATGTCGCAAACACTATCATCATTAGAATGCGTAATAAAAACTGATTATGATAAAGTAATAGCGAATTATACACAAAATATTGATGATAGTGTTATATTAGAAAAAGATTGGCATCCTCAGTACATTACTGTGACAACAGCACAAAATATAAAAAATGAAAGCTACGATGTGAGCCGAGCTTTGACTGATCATATCAGTTTGGGTATAGAAGATCAGGTTATTGAAGGTGAGATTTTGTTTATTATGTATTTTATCTTTCTGCCATTCAAGATACAATGAGAAAATAACATCTTGTTCTATATTTTCATTTGGCATTTTTTTTTGTAAATAAATCTTTGTAACAACAAACTTTATTCTCTACTTTGTATAACTACCTGTATGAGAGTATTATGTTATAATTGTAGATATTAAGCGGAATTTTAACCAATAACCACCACATTAAGTTTTATTTTTAATTTTTTTTTACATAAATGCACACATAATAAGTCTGGGTTTGATTCCCTTTTGGAAGAATGTTCATATCAAAATTAAAAGCATATCACTGAGTTCCACACAACATTCAGTGTCTTAACACATTTAATGTAGTCCCACAGTCTCACCAGAACTTACCTGTGCGGTGGTTTAGGTCTTTTCGGCCTCATGTTTCAATGGTTCTGGATAGGTTAGATTTTTTATTTTATCGAGTTGAGGTTACGTACATACAGTACGGTCAATGCGTTTTAGCCGCTGCGGGAATTTTTATTTATTTTGATTATTTTTTTGCGGACCGCAAGTGTACAATGCGAAAAAGTTCAGAAAACCTAATTTAAAAGTGGCCACGGCTCCGAGGCCGTGCTGTAAAATAAAAAATGAGCGGTCCTGACACTGTTCTCTGCTATAAAAATTAACTTCTTTTTTATTTTAGTTCCAGAAATGGTATTAGACAATACAATGACTGGTGTTATGTCTCACATAGTGGTTGGAACTGACGCAATAGTCAGTCCCTTTACAGGGGTTAAGGGGGAATTACCGGAATTGACTATCGAGTGAGTATTTCTTTTTTTTATAGTATAAAAATATTATGTTTGTTATATAAAATAAGAATAAGAAGGCGTTAAAGACTGTAAATAACGACGGTTGTGGCTGCTATTCCCACTCGAAGCAACGCAAAGACGTTGAGTTCCTTCACTTAACACGCAATGCCTCAAGAATTTCTTGGAAAGCGGAAAACGAAAATGTCTTAATGGAGAACGGAGTGTCATTACACTAGTTTCCCAGGTTCCGCTTGCCTATCCTGCTTTGTACGGAATATAGCGTAAAGCTTATAAAATTGTGAGACCAGTCGTGGCGCAGTGGTACAATGATGTGGCTGTAAAATCGACTGGTTGTGAGTGCGATCCCCACTTGAGGAAATTAAATATTTACTTTCATTTATATTTTTATTTCTTAGCTCTGATGTCGAGGCGAAGCGCGGCGTTGAGTTTCGCCACTCAACATGCAATGGCTCCAGAACGCGGCAGAAAGTGGGGAACGGTGTGTCTTAACACTAGGTTCCCACTGCCTACGCTGCTGTGTGCGGCATACAGCATGAAGCTGTTTTTTTTTGATAATATTGCTTTTTATACGCAATAGCGACACACAATTTTTTGTCTCTAACCCTTACAGCGTGAAGCTGAATTTGTTTTATTTTCTAATAAACATTAAGTCTTAAAATGTGATTTTTCTTTATTTTCAGCCCAACAACAAATCCGGATACGGTTATAATAACGCAAAAATGTAAAAATGATACAATATCTCACAATGATTTGAAATCTGGATATAACACTGTATTCATGTCTGAAGCTGAAATGCTCGAGGCTAGGTATATATATATATATATTTCCTAAATATCTGTGCCCTTTAAATTGGATATTTATTTCTATATAATATATTTTATATATTGTACGTTAGATGTTTCCTCTGCCTAACCTGTTAAGATATCATCAAATCTATATTAATATACATATATCTATAACTTTCATTTATAAATAAAAATATTACTATGGTTTTATCATTATGTTTAATGTTTTAATTTTAAGTATTTTTTTTCTAGAGAAGAAGCAAAAACAAAAGTTCAATACACGAGTACGGCGTTTAAATGTGAATTGTGTATAATAGGTTTTTACACACAACAGCAAGTTGAAGATCATTTTGTGGCTATGCATAGAAAGGTTAGTGTAAAAAATAGCCCTATGCATAAAGTAAAATAAATATAGAATTTAATGAAAGATAATTGATTCTCCTTCTTCTTCTTTGCCCTCGTCTTGACCCTTATATTACCCATACATCACGTGGGGTCAAGTATTTCATTGACAAGCTTCAATCTTAAGACCAAGCCTCTTCTTCATGTTCTTTTGGACACATGTCAACCAGGTAGTGTGAGGTCTCCCTATATGTAAATATTGTTGAGGCCAGTTGTCAGGGGCAAAATCATGTGACAGTAAACGCGACAGGTTGTGGCTTCTATTCCCACTTGAAGGAATGATGTAATTAATATTTTCATTTTCTCGCTGTCTTAAGTTCCTCCACTCAATATCTCCAGAATTTGGCTTTTTCTTAATACTAGTTACCACGCTCTATCCCGCATGTATGAGAGTAGGCAGAAAAAGTCTAGTGTTAAGACACTCCGCTGCCTACTTTTCGCGGAATTATATATAAAACACATAGATGTACTGGGTGGAAGCGACTGCGCCCCTTTTACGAGAGCAGCATATAACTTAAAATATTTCAAACTCATACTTAAAAATATTAATCAAGATACCTCAACAGTTTAAACGTAGGATTATTATTTTCATTTCACGATTCTTATCCATTCTTTTAAAAGACAAAGCCTCGTAGCTAGGCTAAGAGAAATTGCATAATTTATACATCTCAAAATAACATTTAAAAAATTTTTTTAGAAACCAGGCCAACTAGCATGCAAAGTATGCTACGTATACATACCGGAGGACAAACTGAACGAACACACGGACAGCCACTACTGGAGATATGTATGTAAGCTGTGCAATAAATACGAGACAAGCAGTAAGTTGATGAGTTTACATGTAAAATCTCACATGGCGAAGACGCGGCCCAACGCTGTTATACAGATTGGTGATGATGATGTGAAGGTGTGTAGGTTTGATTTTTTTTTTTTTAGTATTTTTTGAGTCGGTTTTTCTATTTTTTATTTTTTTTTCATAGCTCCACGTCGTGTCCCGAATAAGGAGGGAATCCAGTTTTAAGACACTCCGTTTCTCCGTTGATTTTAAATTTTGTTGATGCGTGTGGTTGTCGCGTGTTGAATGTTGATATTCAACGCCGCGCTTTGTCTATCAGAGCAGAGTGTGCTATTAACTCCTCAATAAATATGTAATGCTAAAGAAAGTTATATGTAATTGTCTAGTAGACCAAAAAAGAAAAGGCAAATTAAATAATAGTAATATAAAGGCCGTTGGTGGTATGAGGCCGCGGTGGTTAGTAAACGTGAAAGCGACGGCTTGGGGCTCGATTCCCATTTAGGGGAATAAATTATTTTATATTTTCATTGCCTTAATCTAGGTCTTTTTTTTTTTGGAGGACCTTTGGTCTTTAACCAATCCAAGAATTTGAATTTGAACCCCTTGTAATAGTTGTATCCTCTGTAGTTTTACGTAAACGTAAACGTAGCTTTGGTAACAATACAATATCTAAATAATGTAACTCTTCAGTACGCTCATACAATTTACAGCACCGAGAGCGTTCATCGTTTCGTGTAGAAAAGCGTGTTTTATATTTTTGTTTTTAATTATTTATTAGTAAAATATAAAATTTCAATTTTTTTTTTATTTTTAGGGCAGAAAGAAAAAAAAAGAACCAGAAATAGATGAAATAAAAGAAAAAAAGAACCCCCCTACTCTAAGGAAACTATTGTCCAAAACGACAATAGTTGGCTACAAATGTTTGGAATGCGATATGTTCTTCAAGTGAGTAGTGGATACGAATTTTTGTTAATATTTTTTAAAGTTTGACTGAAAGGCACACGGGAAGCTATTTTTTATTTAGACTCCGGTAAGAAAAAGTGCAGCGTTGAGTTCCGCCTCTGAATGATTTATTCCACCTTTACAGAAATTCCCGCGCGCGCAAGAATCACGTCGACAGATTTCATAGAGAAGGCTTGCAATGTGATCATTGTAAAAAGAGATTTGTAAATAGAACCACTTTGACAACGCATATGAGGTAAAGAAATGTTATTTTGTTTTTCACGCTGTATCCCGCATATAGCAGGGTAGGAGCTTATGAGATATTGCGTGTTGAGCGGCGCTTCGTCGTGGAGCCGGGAAGTGAAAATATTAAATATACAGGGTGGAATCATCGGCGCTCCTTTTACGGGAGCAGCATATAGGGTAAAAAAATTTAAACCCATACCTAAAGAAATTAATCAAGATACCTCAACAGTTTAGACGTAGGGTTTTTTTTTCATTTCACGATGTTTATCCATACCTGTATTTCGTGTGACGCAGTTACGTATAACACATACTACTACATATAATGTTTAAAATATTCTATTTCCATAATTCTATTCTTTTGTTTATATTTTGTAAGTTTATAAAATTATAAAAGATATTTTTGTCTGAAATACCAAACATTATAAATTTATGTAGAGTGATTTTGATCAAAAGTTTAAGTGATATTCATATTTTGTATTGTGTGTGTGAAAATATAATTTGTTATTTGTTAGTTTTGCGAAATAAAAATATATACAAATTAACAATTTTAACTATTCGATATTTTTTTTGGTCTAACAGCTCTACGCTCTTTCACTGCATCGACTCACTGTCACTTCGTTGATAGACGTTGAACGGTGGAACTCTTACCTACTTAATTATATTTTTTATTCTATTTTCCAGACTACACGAAGGTCCACTGCCGAGAGAGGAATGTCCCATCTGTCACAAAATGGTCAGATCGATACAAATCAAGTATCACATACAAAGACATCAGAACACGAGTAAATACGAGTGCAGAGATTGTAACAAGGTGTTCAGCCATCTTGCCACGTATCAAGCTCATCTCAAGTATTCCAGGCCCCATGCGTCCGATCAGGTTTTTAAGTGAGTTATTTTTCGTTATAAAAATAGAAAATAATTCATTCACCAGAGTGGGCATCGAACCTGTACCTCGCGTTTAAATTAATTAAATATTTGTGATAGCTGAGAATTTTAAAAAATTTAAATACTTAAAGTCGTTCCTAGGTGATACTTCACGCAGTATTCTGTATATAGCAGAATAGGTTTTTTCCCAGAGCGGGAATTGAATTGACAACCGTCGCGCTTAAATCCAGACACTATGCCGCTGCGCTACGACGGTCTCGTATATTTATATTTTTTTATGTTCAGGTTCCCGTGTCCAATGTGCAATAAGGGTTATCCGACAAAACAGAGTATGCAGGACCATTTTAACTATCAACATTTGGGGAAAACTACACACAAATGTCCTGTGTGTAATAAGGTATGTAAAATATATTTTTTATTTATTTTTTGTTATGTAAAAAAGTTTTGTTTCAGCAATGTCTATAATTATATGTTGCCTTGCCCTTCAAATGTTTTTTTTTTTTAATTTATTAGTGAATTTATTTAGTTTAGAGGCCAGTCGTGGCGCAGCGGCACGAAGTGTGACTGTAAAACCGACTGGTTGTGGGTTCGATCCCCACTCGAGGCGATGAAATATTTACTTAAATTTATATTTCCATTTCTTCGCTCTGGTGTCGAGGCTTAGCGCGGCGTTGAGTTCTGCCACCCAACACGCAATGTCTCCAGAATTCGGCGGAAAGTCGGGAACGGAGGGTCTTAACACTAGGTTCCCTCTGCCTACCCTCCTGTGTGCGGGATACAGCGTGAGTTAGAGTTAAGTTTTTAAACAATATTAACATTATTACGACTTCCTAAATTTTAGTCCGCTTATCTTAAATTGGCAGAATCAAACGCTCTATTTTTTTATATTTATAAATTGATAACATAAATAAAATAATTTAATCAAAGAAGACCCTATCGAATTTCACTAAATTAAGAAAAGTTAAATAAAAAATCTAATATTTTCTAGCCAATAGCGTCTCGAGCTAACGTAGAGAAACACATGATGCGAGTACACGGCGAGAAGAAACCGAAACCCAGAAACCACGTCTGTAAAACGTGCAAGAAGGGTTTCACGGTATGTATAAATTTTTTTTTTTTTTCACGCTGTATCCTGCATATAGCGGGGTAGGCAGAGGGAACCATAGAGTTCTCCATACATCATCTTTCGAGACATTGCATCAAGGGACAAAACTCGATGTTTCCGAATAGGGAAATGAAATTAGATAAAGTACCCCGTAACGTCGTGGGTTCGATCCCGGAAGGAGGAGTGAATTACTTTCACTTCCTCGCTCTGGTAACTAGAAAAAGCTCAGTGTGGTATTCCACCACTAAACATGCAATGTCTTGAAAGACGGTGCATGGAGAATGGATGCTTACCCTGCTATACGCACCAGAGCGAAGAAATATAAATTGAAATAAATATTTCATCTCCTCGAGGAGGGATCGAACCCACAACCAGTCGGTTTTACAATCACACATTGGCTCCAGCACCGCGTCATGTCTCTATATTAAAATAATATATATAATTTATTTTAGGATAAAAAAGCTCTGACACAACACGAAGTGATTCATTCTAAGGAAAGACCTTTAACTTGTGACATTTGTCAACAAAGCTTCAAACAGAAGGCCTCTCTGTACACGCACAGGAAGAGGGTACACAAAGTGTTCCCGGCGAAACGAATGGTCGAGTTTATGGAAGTCAAGAACCAAAATGTATGATATAGTGTAGTGTTGGAAGTGTTGGAAGGCGTATTGTTCGATAAAAAATGGCGTTTTAGTGAAATTTTGGGTGGAGACTTTTTAAATAGGTTGGGAAGAAAAAAATATCTTCACCCGGTTACCCGGATGGACAGTGTTCAAAAGACTTGAGTATTTGGAAAAAATTTATTTGAATTAAATTTGAGTTAAATAGTGTTGGAAGTTTTGGAAGATTCCGAGAAAATCTACAAATATTAAGGATTGTAGTGAAAGAGATATTTAGATATTTTAAAAGAAAATATAGTTCTTATATTTGTTAACAAAGAGTCAAACAATAGGAAGTGAAACACCAAAATGAATGCATGAAAAGGATAGTGATTATGGGAAAGTGATAATTAAAAGAGAGAGAGAGAGAGAGAAAAGCTTAAAACGGTTCATTGCAGTGTAAATTGGACTAAATTAGAGTTAAATAGTGGTGGGAGGTGGTGAAAATTTACAGAACATTGAAGTTACTTTATAGAAGGGTATATTGTTTAATCATATGTATGAATAATTTAAATGTATATAGGGTATTAATGATTTTAAAAGATTTTACATACAAATAATTATTTAAACTGTTATCTTATAAACTTTGAATATTCTTCTTTTTCGTGTATTGGAGAAAACCTGGTCGTAAGACTGGTTTCTCCACTCTTTTTGCTTATGATAATGTTATAAATGTGAAAATTTATGAGGAATTATGTTTGTTCTACTTTCACACAAAAACTAAGGAACGGATTTTACAATAATATAGCTTATATATACATCAGTATAATACATAGGCTATAATTTAAGTAAACATTTTGTGTAATTTGGCTAAAATATGTGTTGGTCGCTCGTTGTTATATACAGTACAGTCGACGAGAAGTGGCCGTTCTGAAGTTAGTTGTAGTATATGGCGGTGTAGAGTTTATTTTTGTTCTTTTTTCTACTTTTGTTTAATTTTCTTCCTTGTAAGTACACAATGCACAAACCTTCTAAAAACCCTAACTTCAAGGCGGCCACGACTCGTCGACCGTACTGTTCACTTCTGTGAATGAGATTCAAACTATTGATCAAACATACAATTTATATTAAAATAACATACACTAAAATACAATGACATACAAACAATAAAATTGAGAATATCCTAGAACTATATATATTTATAAATATAAATTGGAAGATTCGGAAGAAATGAAAGTTTATCTTTTTATCCAAACTCAAAAATAAAAATAAATCCATTAAATACATTCTGCCTTATATAGTAATACATAGTTCATAAAAACATGTTATATGTATAATAAATAATTTATAAAATAAAAATATTTTTTTAATTTTTCTAGATTTAAAAGATTTAATAGACATCCTCCATACATCCTTCCACTTACCTCTTTCTTCTTAATTAGAATGTTTTATCAACATTATAAAGATCTATCGCAGTCGGACAGCATCTAAGTGTGAAAGCTATGTTTTGAATCTCCTTTTGGGGAAATGACTGTACTTAAATTGTTTAATTTCTCCTCTTTGTTAAGAACGCGGCGTTCAGTTCCGCCACATAACATGATGTCTCAAATTGGGGCGGTTAGAAAAAATTGTAATGCTGTGGTATATTCCCCATGTAGTAGGAATCGTAGGGTAGGCAGAGGGAATCTAGTGTTAAGACACTCCGTTCCCCACTTTCCGGCGACTTTTTAAGGCATTGCGTTTTCGGTAGTGGAACTCAACTCCGCATTTTGCCTTGTTAACAGAGCGAAGAAATGAATAATAATTCAATCCTGTGAGTTGGGATCGAACCTATAACTGTCCGTTTACAATCACACGCTTGTGCCACTGTTCCACGAAGGCTTCTAAGAGTTTAGAGCGTTTTGTATATACGGACCAAAGCTCATCATACTATATATATCAGTAGCGAGAAGCCATAGGTTTAAAACCCACAAATTCCAGGGCAAAAAAACTAAATTTTAATTGTAAACAGGGAAAATAAAAAAATTAAAACATTTATTACAATAATTATTATTATTTTAATAAAGGCACTTATTGCTTCAGTGAATTACATTAAATTGTATTTCAATAAATATAATACATACAACAAAAAAATTACATGTAAAAAAGTAAGAAATCAAAAACACAAAGTGGTGTAACTTGAAAATTTTTTTTTTTATATTATACATAAGTATTTAGATTAACGTATAGAAATTAAAATTATACAGGCAGACTTAAGTTTTACTTATTTTTCCCACTTTAATATAAAAACATTGAGATTATTATACATTGATGTATATATTGATGATTGTATTATAATTAAATAATTGTATTTTTTAACTGAAAAAAAGTTAAATAAGAGAAATCAAATAAATAAAAGAAAAATGCCTATTTCATACAAATACAGTAAATGCTAGTACAAATGACATATTACAAAGTTAATGAATAAAAACATAGATGTAAAATGGTTTGACTATTCTATTCTACATATTAAATGCGTATATTAATAATCGTGACGGTTAGCACCCAGTGATTTTAATAGGAATGTTGACTATTGTCTTAAATCTTAGAAATAAATACAGACAAATAAAAAATAATAATATTGACATAATACAGCCAATTCTTCTTTAGCTTTATGGTTATTTCTTTATTTACTATAATATATAAGTTTTTGCGGTTTACACCTGTGTGTCTCTGTATAAATGTAAACCGCAAAAAATATTATTTTTAGATAAAAGAATCCATAAGTTCCATGAAATATAAATCTACAGTTTCTTTAGTAACGCTGGAGAATTGAATTAAACTTACAAACAAGCGCTAATATTTTTAGTAATACACCTTTGTGCCGCATATAGCAGGGTAGAAAAAAGGGCATAATGTTTAGACACTCCGTTTACAATTTTATGCCTAATTTCGAGATTTTGCCTGTGTAGAAACAGAACTAAACGCAGAATATAATTTAAATACAATTGCTCCCGAAGTGGAAATGGAACCCATAGCTGCTGCATTATAGTAACACGATATTCCACAACTCTACGACAATAACAAAAGTATTTCGTTAATGTATAATGTAGTAAAAAAAAAATTATCGCGAGTGACGTCATACGCTGTCACTTAAATATTATTTTCACCCTAAAATAAAAAAACACTAAAGTTTAATGTATTGGTATCGAGATTTAAAATGAAGTCAACACTCCTATTATTTTGTACATGAATAACGACAGAGAAGTTAGTGACCAAACACTACGTTCTCTCCGCTTTTTAATTAGAACCTTATTTTTATATTTATAAGATTTAATATCTAGTCATTACAATATATATATAGTAACGATTGTATAAAAACCATAAAGTTTTGTACCTTAACTGTAATAATTCTAATAAAATAAAAAATAAATGAATATAAAACATGAATTTCTTTAAAATATAGATTTTGTTTTGTATAGCAAATTTCATACTTAAAAAAAAAAGTTTTTATAAAGTAAAAAGTAGAAATTCTTACTTTTTATGAATTTTGAATAAAAATTTAAAATTGGAATTGGATTGGATAGTTTCTTGAAAATTTGTTTTTCTTTTACTTATAACTCTTTTCTTCTAGAAACAGTTTTTATTATTATTATTATTGAATCATAATATATAAAACATGAGTATCCATTTCAAAAATTGTTTTAACAATTAATTAGATAAAAAACTTTTTTTATATAAAGAATAATTAAAAATATATATGTAATTGTTTCACTGTATGGAATATGTTTAATATGGCTGTATTTTTATTGATCATTAACGCGAATACAATATTTAAATAAAATTAAAGAAATTGTGATGACAAAAATGTTAGTAATAAATAAATTTTCGTTTTTTTTTTTCGTTTTTTTTTAGCGTTTTTATTAAATTGTACTTAGAGAAGAATTATAAAAATTTTTTTAATGGTAAAATGAATTTAATATTTAAATTTAATATCACTTTATTTGTACCTTGAGATGTAAAAATTTGAATCGAAACATTATGTTATATAAAAATGTTTGTGGTACAAAACATTTATAAATTATTAAAATAAATAAATCAGTTTCATGTTGTATCACGCACTCAGTAGGGTAGCCAGCGCAAAGCTCACTTTCCGCTGAATTAGAGGCTTTGCGTGCTGAGTGGCGGAACTAAACACTGTGCTTTGCCTCGACACCAGAGCAAAGAAAAGGAAATATATAAATTATTAATTTTACTTTTTATGAATATTATTGTAATATTTGCAAATATCCTCAAACATCTGACAGTTAAATTAAAAATTAAAAGTTATACTATAAATATAGAAGTCATTTCAAATATATTTTTGTACCTTTATGTTCATATTTAATCCTGATAATTTTTCACATAAAATCTAATTAATTTTAAATTAAAATATTAAAAATAGACACCAAAACACTAATAATACCTTAAAGTAGTATTTTCAAAAAATACTACATAATATTTTTTTTATAATACCTTTAAAATATCAGGCTAACATAGTTGTATAACCTCTAAATTTGAAAAAAGACATTTTTTATTATTATTAAGCTCACAGTTTTGGTCCTTTAGTTACCACAAATCATATCATATTATGTTAAAATACAATGCTGCCATTTTTCTGCAGACTTCCATTTCTACTGAATAGCATGTCCTATATAGAGTTAAATTATAAAAAAATCCAGCCAAAAAGACTGTTTTTTGAACTATTATCATTATATAAAAAATTATCTATACATTTATACTTACTTATTACAAGAAATAGTTTAAAAACTATTGATTCATAGACTTATTTGTACTACAAGTTTGACAATTCTTGACTTGATCTTCCAAAACGGCGACTCGTTTCTGTAAATGCATTATAGTTGCGTCTTTCTGTTTCAATTGCACTTTTAACGTTGTTATAGAATCTTCCAACGCCCCGTAAACCGCTTGGACCTCCGGTTGATAGCTAAACACTTGAGGTGGATCATCCAAGCAGAAAAACTCCCTAATTATCGGATGATTAGGAAGCTTCCCTAGTAACGCATTCACAAAAACTTGCAGCCCTCTAACTCTTTCTTCCAAGAAAGCTGGCTCAAAATTGTCCCGAAACCATCTTTTACCCGGCAAGGGCAGCAGTAAGTTAGGTTGCTCCGTTTTAATTCTATTATATAACCTAACAAAATCTGTATATCTTCGAAAAACCAGCCAAGATTGATCTCTTTTGTCATCTTCAACCTTCAACTTATATATTGTAAACCTAGCTCTCTCCTCCATAACTTCATAACCAACTATTGGTATACGTAAGGCTTCAAATTTCTTAATTTCAGAAGAATGGAGTCGCACATCCACATTGGTTATAGAATTTTGCACCCTGCTCTGATACTCATGGATATTTCCCATAGATTTACAATGATTTTTGTTTTTTAAACGCGACGGCTCCACAGTTTCATTGTCCGATTGAGTTGTTTCTATATATCGGGATCTATAGAAATTATTAAATTTTGTTACAGCATCGGAGTTGTCTTCGCTAGATGTTGAGGATATTTCGTTGTTCATATTGTCTCTTGGACGGTTGTCCAGCTGTATTCGTTTGGATTCCAATTTCTGTGTCGCCATTTTATTTATTCTGTAATCAAAAATAATCATTTAATGAAGTATAATGATAAAGAAAAACAGAATGCCAGGAAATTCCAACGCTAACATTTTGTAAGCAAAATATAAAATATTTATATCGTTCGCTTATTTCATGTGTCGTGCATCGGAGTAGCGACCGATTACAAACGACGGTTGTGGGTTCGATTCTCACTTGAAGAAATAAATTATTTTTCCTTTGTTCTGGTTGACAAGACTCTTAAAGTAAAAAAAACTTAACACAGCCCCTTAACTTAAACTTAAAAAACTTAACATACCCTACTGAAAATACACGAAAAACTATTGTATAACTTAGTATTATTCCAGTCATTCACATTTCGCTGTCCATGTTTTTCTAGGTAATAATACAATAGGATAATTTGTTCTACTATTTAAAATAAAATAAATGACCTCATACTTTGTTTATTGTTATCACTAACATATAAATATTATAAATAGAAGTACAATCAGCAAGTTGTGGCCTCCATGAAGTTGGGTTTTTAGAAATTTGTTGCATTTTTCACCTACAGGGAAGGGAATAATCAAAAATAAGAAAAATCTAATCTGCTCAATCATCTAAGCTATGTTCTGGGATAACATAATGTGAGTGATATGTTTTCCTTCTGATAGGGGGCCGTTGCCGACAAGCAATAGCCCCCGATTGACACACTCCACTGCTTTTATCATCTTTTTCACCACAATCTACCGTCTTTTACACCAGCCTCCCCTCTTTTACAACAATATTTTAATTAAACAGAATTCAAAACGATGAAATCCATAGCTCTCAAAATCTGTAAGCTAAAGTGGCAATGGACAGGCCATATTGTCATGTCATTGAACTGACAAACAATAGGAAAGAAAGGTCCTGGAATGGCAACCATGTTTCGCCAAAACAAGTACAGGCTGCCCTCCAACCAGATGGATCAACAACAAGGTGAACCAACAACCTAAGGAAGACAGCAGGAATCTGATTCAAGCAGCACATAACCAAATAAAGTGACTAGCACTTTGCCTCAACGCCAGAGCAAAGAAAGGGAAATATACATCGAACTCACAGCCAGTACACTTTTACAGTCACACTATCTTGCATGTAACAAAAATAATAAAAATCTATGAAAATTTTAGGATTTATACCAACACTGTGAGATAACACACATACCCATTGCAATTATTGCTCTAAATTTCTTTTTCTCGAAGAAACTTTTAAGGCAAGACTAGAATAGTATAATGTACACCAATTTGTAGATAAAGGATTTCAGACAGTTGAGGGTAATGTAAATTTTAAAGAGGCTCTTAACTTTGTAGAGGACTTAGGAGGAGAGTGTTAAGACTCACTATACCACCTGTGTGTAAATATTTAATAAAAATAAACATGAGAGAAGTTAATTTTGAATGTATTTTTTATATATTTTTTACCATATATTTCTTACATTTCTTATCATTATGTTGGAGTTGTATGTAGGGTATTTACTTTAAAATCATATTACAAGGCAATTATAAAACAATTATTAGTTTGTCAATTTGTCTGTCTAGACCATGCTATTGGTGAGATAAAACTTAATGTACAAAGAATAATATAATAGATAATAAAACAGTAAAGTAAAATGAATAATATGTTGATTCTTGAGCAAAATTCTAAACATCCTAAAATAATCAAACACTGTAAGTATGTTTAATACACACATTTTATAAACCAATTGAATATTACAATATAAAAGTTAATTGAAACAATTTTTTATCTTTAAATTAATTGAAATTAATGAACTTGTGATAAGGAATAATTATATCTAATGAATATAAATGATTCATGGATTCAAAATGACAATACTTTCTCTCAAAGTAAGTAGTATAATCTATAAAATTGAGTAATATTTTGCAATTTAAATTGGTCTATATTCGTTTCATTTAATTATTTAAATCCTAAGAAAATTGGAGTATATCCAACTAACTAAATACATAAATTTGAAAAGATGACATTTTTATTCTATCAACATTATAAGTTATAAATTTGGTTAAATATGCAAAATACATACAAATTAAATCAAATAAGGCAACCTTCATAAAACAACTTACTTTGTCATACAATTCAATTAAAATTTACTACGCTACGCCCATTTGATCACACTTACGAAGAAAATGTTTCTTATTTACAATAGTTAATTACATATTACACTAAATGAACACCATTTGAATAAATTACGTTGCTATTTAATAGAATTTTTAAAAGAAAATAATAAACAATATTGTAAGGTTCAACGTAATGACAACAATACTTAGTAGTGGTGTGGTGACAGATGGCAAACAATTACATTCGTTCAAAATGAAAAAAAATCGATTATAAACCGATTCTTAATTATTTTTTTGTACCAGATATCTTGATTTAGTTTTGTAATCCCTTAATAATAAATATATAATTAACATACAAATATTTTCATGGTCTCATTTCATTTCAAAATGTGATATTTTTTTTGAGTTTTTTATTAGATCGAACAAAAGATATGTAAGGATGGCAAAGTGTCTTATCAATTTTATACTCTTCATAAATTACCTTCCTCATAATATATATTAAAACTTGTGGATTTTGTGTAACCAGCGATATTTTCTAGGGAGGCCTAGCCCCCATGGTAGCTCTGTGGTCTTTTAGAAACGATAATAATTTTATCAAAGTTCAGTTAATGTACAAAATGTTTTTAGGGTTCTGTACTATTTAAGGAAAAAGGAACTCTTATAAGATTACTTTGTTGTCCGTTTGCCTATCTGTCTGTCTGTCTGTATGTCTCAGGAACGCTTGAAGATATGTTAGTGAGTGGAAATTCAAAACATATATATACTCAGATCTGCAAAACTCAAAATTCATAGGTAGCATCTACGGGTAGTACTAGTTCAGGAAAAATTTGAAAACCATACATTTGTAGTTAAATCCTTAAAAATAATAGTTTAAGACTATATACATATGTTTAGGGGCTAAATGTGGTATTAAGGTCGCTATTTCAAGTTAGGTATATAAGGAAAGCCGGAATTTCAGAAAAACCTCGGGAACTTAAACTTTTGTACGGAACCCTCGGTGAGGGAGCCCGACTTGCATTTGTCTGTTTTTTTAGTGGTCACAACACGATTCTAGCTAAATCGTTATTTTTATTATAATATTTAATATACGGATTGTTTTTGTCAGCACTACTTTAAATGGAACCACAGTCTTAACTATTCTATAAAAGCCTAATACAATATTTTTTTGTCTCAAAAATGAGTGTTTTTTTTTTCTAACAAAATAAATAATAAAATTATCGTTATAAAATAAAACGGCATTTGTCAAGAACGACGCACTCAAACATAAACCTATCGAAGGGAAACAGCCGCATACGCCTCATCGAAACCGAGTCGTAGGTATTGGCGGCAAAGTTCAAAGTTTAAGACGGAATTTAAAGATCTCTCACCTAGTAAAAGATTGGCCAAAGGTGTAAGGCCTATGCCTTACAAAGAGAACGCAATTATAATCTGTATATAACTTATTAAATAATGACAAGTGTTTAAATTAATTTATAAATTTTAAATCTTACAGCTACAGAAATATATAAATAATATAATATGAATATAGTTATGTGGTCATATCTGTACTTATAATATGTACAATCAATATTATCGTACTGCATTGTCGCCTGGGTTGGCATAGGTAAAACTAAAATGCTGCGTTTAGAGCGAACACAGAGATATACTCTCAAGGTTATGTTATATAAACCCTCACTATTTTCAACTGCTGAATTATATCGAGAGGCAAATATTCTTTCAGTCCGAAAACTCTTTATACTTAACAGTATTCTACGTAAGCACTCACAAACACCCTATAATCTGAATTGGTTGTAAAACTCATTACAGTAGATAGGCGTTGTGTAAACAATACTATGAGTACCTAGCTCCTAATATGTATAATAAAATTAATAAAATAATTAACATATAGGCACCCTCGTTGTCTCCGAACTAGTATGCGCATTACTTTAGATTGGCTAAAACGCATGACATATGAGGAAACTAAAAATTTTATCATCATATAATACGATTTATACCCACACGCACACACACACAAACACACACTCGCGTTCACACACATAAACTCATATACACACATTTTATTTTAATATATAAATATAATATTTGATATAATTATTGTTATTTGGAACTTACTTTGTACTATTTCTGGAGAGGGGCGTTACTGATTACAACACAGTTTTTAAATTAAGTAGTCGTTGTCAAACTTTAACTATATATCACTATTAATTTCCAATAAAATATTAATTAATTATAAACTTTCGATGCGATCAGTCTGATTCACATCCCAAAGGGACAGACCAAAATAAAAGCAATATTATTTAAAATCTAGAATCTAGAAAAGCATCTTTTTACTTATTTTTTTTTATTAGAGAAATAAAACAAAACAACTGAAGACTCAACTTTTATTCTCTAATACGAGATTTCATACAATTCACATTTACTACTCGTGAGACGTTTCACACTAAATGCATGTAAAAATGGACTTACATTATTTTCATTATATTACCATCAGAATGACAAAACTACAGATTGGCAATCACGTACAAACATATAGGATGACAGCATTGCAGAAAATAAAAAAAATACGATAACAATATTTTTTTTTTAATTTATGTATTAGTTATAAATAACCAATGCCATTGGTGTCCAACAATGTGACATTAATGACATTTCTGGCAAAACGTCTGCAACGCTATCATGACCCACGTTTGTCACGTCACACTATTGACCTTATTGACATTTCATACTTGAGCTATACATCAAAATGACGTATGTGTGTATGTATGTATATTACATCATTTGTATACAAAACCACATTATTTACCCATAAGATGTTTTATCACAGAGCTTGTGTACATTCGATAGATTGTCAAAACGTATTAAGCTTTATAACTGCTGGCACCATTTTAAATAATCCAGAATTGATCTATGTATTTACATTGTAAGTACAGGTAAAAGAAATTACAACAAAATCACTGAAAACCACATTAAAATTGGCGCAGCACGTTTAAAAAGTTAATATTGATTACATTCAAAACTGCATTCCACTAGAAAACAGAAAAGACACACACATTACGAACAAACAAAAAATTGTATATACCTGAGATCATTTTTTTTATTATTTTTTAATAATTTGTTGTTTTTTTTTTCATTTATCATTTATAAATATTAAATGAATATTCTTGAACCGCCAACAGTGTTAATTGAGAAATATTATAATAATTTAAGTAAAGTAAAAAGAAAACTTGTATTAGTCTCGAGACTATACATAAAAACTGCATACTATAGACTTGTTTTATTTAAAGTTAATTTTAAATCAACAAGTTTAAATTTTAAAAAAAGTCAACAGTATACAGTTTAAAAAAATACATTTACAATATTATAATACTAAGTAAGAGAAAAAAATTGTATCGGTGGATTTTTTTTTATATTTTTTTTCTTATACACTCATCACTCGACTTTTACTTAAAATCTAGAAAAAATATGGAATATTTTTTTGTTATTTTTTTACATTAAATCACAGTACCTATTTTTTACATATATTAACGAGAACGACGCTTTTTCAAGACAAATTATTTTTTTCTTAATATTAAAAAAAAATTACGTTAGTAAAGCTATTGTTACTGATAAACGGGAGCTGGACAAAGCGTCGCACTCGATTTAAAAAATAAACTACAAAAAAAAACTTGAGTGTTTTTAAATTATAAAACCAATAAATAGTAAAAAAAGTGAACAAATTTTAAATATGGCAAATAGCAAATATCTATATAGCCTAATATTAAAACGTAAAAAAAAACACTCGCCTCTTTCATAAATATAAACATTAATAATGTCAAGAGAATATGTTATTTATAATAATTTTGAAAAATATATTAATTTTATATAACATTAAATGTCGAGACAGATTTTTTTAACAGTAAAAAATATATGTAAATTATTAGATTCCAAACGGAAGAAAATAATTATTAAAAATAAATATAATATATATTTTAGCTATTAAATTATTCTAACCTATTTTGAATAAAATTAACACCCATTCATTCGTTCATTCTTATTCCGTGTCACTTTTTATTTATTTTCGAAAGATAAAGCATCAGATTTGAATTATTATTAATAATTAGATAACGGTTACTGTCTTAATGTCGTTTATTAAAAAAACTTTTCATTTGACCAAAAGATTTATTCAAGAAATCTTATAAATAAGTCTGGGCGTTTTGAAGAAATTAATATTAATTATATAACATATATTTTGTTAATATTAATTAATATAATAATTAACAACTAATTAGCCAAAAAATTAAAATCAATTATCCAATTATTAATAAAATATTAATTTTAGTGTATTAAATAAAAAAATCCGCCAAAAACTCGCAAAGTCAGAATAGCTACCATTATTTTATTTCTTAGATAAAGACGTTTTAGAAATAGACTATTGCACTTCCGTTTCATTATAAATATTTAATTTAAAAAAACCTAAAATAAAGCCAAATTTTATTCAGCCAAAATTTTTCAAGGCAAAGAAACCTCACAATTTTAAACAAAGACCTTACGTCGTGCAGCCTAAGAAAAATGTAATTTGTTTGTAATAGAAAAATTTTCATATTTTTTTTTGTAACAAAAATAGATATTTTTCTCATGTATTTGTTTGCAAGGGGCAAAGGTAGCGTGTATTCAGCCTTCACGTGTTTATTTGTTCAGTTGTCGCAGTAAACTGGCAACATTGGACTTCTCGGCCAGTCGGAGGTCTCTTCGCTGTCGCTGCTTTCGCTTCCGGATCTAATAAAAACAAATTGTAAATAAACATATTTGCAGTTTAATTTGAAACTACAAGGATTTCGAAAGAAACTTTACAAGTTAATATAATAATCAGATATATATATATATATATATATATATATATTACATATAAAATAGGTATATTTTGTTTGGACGTAATTTTAACACAATCACTCGCATGGGAATCGAACCCACAGCCATTGCTTCCAACTGCAACACGATGTAATTAATTAGTATAGTAAGACAATAAAAAAATACCTATTTCGTTTGGGCGTTGAATCGACAGCCAAGTGTTGTTCCTCGATGGTTGGTAGAAGAGATGTTAAACGATCGGTGGGACGAAGTACCTATTACAGGGAAAATTAAAAAAATATATTATTTAATGTATCAAATAAGAATAATATTAATCAATACAATTATTAGATAAGCCGGTTTGGCGCAGAGATATATTTAATATTTTCATTTCTCCGCAAATTCGGCGGAGCGTGGGGAACGTAGTGTCTTAACATTAGGTTCTCTCTACCTACCATGCTATATGCGACATACAGCATGAAGTATATAATATAGTAATTAAAAAATAACAAAAACCAACCTTGAGCGTTCTCTCCGACAGTCTCCACACGAGGCGCTGCCGCTGGGGCGCCGCCGCACGCGCCTCGTACCGCGCGCGCACGTCGCACACCACCGCGCGCACCGCCGCCAGCGACGCGTCTGACATCTGTCACAGAAAAGGGTCAACTATAGTAACAGCGTGTGCGAGCGGGACAGAGATAGTATAGCATAGTGTGGACAAAGTGAGACAGTGTAAGCCTTCTTCGTCTGATATCAGTTGATACTGGACAGAGTGACAGAGGGATATAGGATGAACGAGATAAATAAAAAGCTATAAAATGACCAAGTTTGCGAATGGGACATAGATAGTGTACAATCGTGTGTGGGAACAAGACAGTGTATGAGCGATGTGTCTGACATCTCTGACACTGTAGTCAGAAGTTAGTGTGAGGGTGAAATAATGTTACGAAAAAATTTATTAACTTATTAATAACATTTGTGTATCAGACAATTGCCTATCAGTCCTAAGGCTTATATTATTATAAGCCTCTCTCTGATCTGAGATAGATATAGAGAGCGATCGAGCGAGAAAATAACACATCAAGATCGATCCCAATGTTGAGAGCAATTTTAAATACGCACACACACATTTTAAAGATAAAATAATAAAACTACGGTACTTACATTACAATGCGCCTGCAACTGAGCTGCAAACTCATACAAATAATACGCATCCTCGGGCACCGGAGAACCACCTTCTGCGGCTAAACGACTCCATTCCACAAGTTCTTTTTCTATATTAAAGAAAAAAATCATAAGTAACATTAAAGATAACAAAAAAATTTGAATTTGAAAATCCTATATATTTATAATATTGGTATAGATATAATTATATATGCAGTTCTGCTGAGAAGAGCTCACAAGAAACTCAAAAGTTCCTCTTTTCAATGTCAATGGTATCATTAAAATTTTGTATTTCCACTACGTATGCAATAAAGAGTTTTATCTATCTAATTTTTTTAAAAACAAAATAAACTGTAAACACATTACATAAACTGGCAGCTATTCTGCATGACATTCAATAGATATTAATTCCACACATTATATTACTTTGACACTAACAGTTGTAATGTGGGTCGTTCAAATGTTCTACGGTGAATGTTTATTTGTGGCACTTCCTCACAAAAACTATTGAACAGATTTATATGAAACTTTACTGAAATATAGCCTTTACATCAGAATGAAGCATAGGCAATTTATGTAAAAATGTTGTATAATTCGCTTATAATATATATAACAAACATAAATAGGGAAAGCAACGCGTATCGCTAGTTACAGATAAAAAGTACAATACGGTCGGAGTAATTTTTTAATCGTTTTGCCAAGTGAACAAAAGTTCAGAAAACCTAAGATAGGTTTATAGGACAAAGCGGCCATGCCTCGTCGACCTTACTGTAATATCTTACCTAATTGCTGAAACACCAATACTAGCGCTAGTTCACTGGCCCTCGAGTTAACACAGCCCGAATCGCACACGGCAATCTCCAACAGATTGATTAGTTCAGATTCCTGGGAAAATACATAAAAAAATATATTAAATAAAAAATAATAATACTGAGTCGAATTGATAAGTTCCTCCTTTTGAAATCGGTTAAAAAAATGAACTGGAGAAAAAAATATCAAATAAAAAAATAAAGTAAAGTCAATTACATTAGGATTAATAGTTATTAAAGATTTATGTAAAATTTCGAATACCTCGTGTTATTACTCAAGTAGAGTTATTAATAATAAATTAAAAGAAATATTATAACTACTATTTATCGTTTTTACTATGCATACTATTAATTGACAACTATATCTATTGATTTTTTTGGTATCCGAACCCAATCGCATCGCGCATCATCATTTGTAAATACTAATGATTTCCTAGTATATGATTATTATTCCTATATTTTATTAAAAGTCTATTATGTGACTCATCAAAAAACAAAAAAAAGTTGGTTCTTCGCGCCAACCACAAAGAAAACAAAAACACTAAGATGATATTAAAAAGATCATCACTAACCGGCAACGAACACGTGACACCAAGCGACTCGGCGACCAATAAAACAAGCTCCCGTACAACGCGGACCCAGTGGAGTTGCGTAACTGAACACCGCTGAGCGAGCGCCAGCTTGTTGGTTATAATGTGCGACATGCGGGTTACGTCGCCAGAGGTGCAAGCTGATTGTGATACTGACACTGATAAAAGATAAGAAATAAATATAAATATAAAGAAGTGAAGAAATAGGTTCAATTCTCAATACTACACAGTGTATGGCAGAAGTGAGCTCGTAGGGTTTTTTCTTCACGCACGCTTCCCGCATATAAAATGGAATACAGAAGAAAATATGTGTTAAGCACATTTCGATGTTAGCTTTTTACAAATAAAAGATATTACATCGTGGCACAACTCAACACCGCCCTTTGCCCAACAGAGCGGGGGAATTGAAAATATTTTTTTAATGTGGAATATATTTGAAATGATTTGAGAGTCCAAATCGAATCCAAAACCGTCATTTCCATTCAGCTGTTATGGCATTGCGCCACGAAGGCGTAAAAAATGCAATAGTTGTTTCAAAAGGTTAATAATAATAAAACTTATTGCATAGTGAAATTTTTTATAAGATACATAAAATCTTTTATACGATACAAATCTTATATACAGTAATGCAGGGGTTAGTCACATTACATTTTTCGATTCGATTGTGGAATACTTTAAAAATGTAAAAAAAATTCATAGTCAAAAAATTATAGATCCAAATTCAAAAAAGATATGAACGACAAGTCGTGGCTACCCTAGAGATAGGTTATTTTGAAAGTTTGCACATTGTGCACTCCTAGGGAAGACAGTAATCACAAGTAAGAAAAACCCTACAATCAAATCTGCTCAGCCATCTATCTACAACTAACTCCAGGGCGGCCACGACTCATCAACCATACTGTACACGAAATGCAGAACAAATGAGTGATAACCCACCTAGCTCCTCCACACTGACGTTCCTCGGTTTTTTAGTTATATCAGCGTGTTCGTCGATCGCAATGTTCATGCACGACACGGTTATACAGGGCACGTGACACGGACGCACTTTCATTTTGGTAAGGAAACTGGAAAATAAACGAATATTTATTATTAATCAATATTATTATAAAAGCTGAAGAGTTTGCTTGGTTGAGCGAGCCAATCTCAGGAAGTGTTGGTGCATTTTCCAAAGAAAGCTATATAGTACATTATGTTAATCGTTTCAATGTAACCCAACCGATTGTAGTCAGAGTTACCGTTTATATTGTTCTGTTACTGATCACTCACATAAATTAAACATTTATACACAGCAAAGAAATGAACAATGTGATTATTTTTTTTTATATAAAGAAAATATTTAAACAAATTGCACAATAATTTTAAAATTAAAGCTGTAAGAATGGATGTATGTTCACTTTCGCGCAAAATCTACTAAACAGATTAAGGTGAAATTTGGCAATAACATAATAATATTTTTAAGCGGGCGAAGCCGTGGCTAGTATTATATATTTTTGTTAAGGAAGAGTACTCACCGATCAAACAGATTAATAGCACTTATTAGCACATCTGCGGGTAGATCGAACCACACCTTGAGACAGCGGAGCACGTGGGCAGCGCCGTCACGGGCGCCCGTCGTAACCTCCCCATTCTGGAACGGAATGGAATAGCTTAGAATTGAGTATACTTCATTGTTCTCTTTATTATTATTTTTTATGGAAAAGATAGGGCAAACGAGCGTGCGGGTCACCTGATGGTAAGTGATTACCGCCGCCCACGACCCCGTGCAACACCAGAGGAGTTACAGGTGCGTTGCCGGCCTTTAAGGTGGGTTGGCCGCCGGGGTCCGGCATTACCTGAAGCGAAACGCAGTGGCGAAAGTCTTTAGTTTCACCTCTGTACCCTGACTATAGCAGGATAGCCCGTTAGTTCTACATATTGTTTCCCAAGCTACGGCCAACTTTTTAATCATGTAACTGTTAACGCCACCATTATTAGTACTTTCTCTAATTAGGGTGATGGATTATTTCATTTTCTAAAGACATAACTAGTTGCCCTACCTAGTATGTAGCTGACATACTGAAAAATTTTCACCTGTTTTATGAAACACAATAAAAAAATATCGTTAATATAATAGTAATAAGCAAGACTTCAAGTTTACAACACCACTATAAAGTATTAACTAACCTTCATAGTATGTAAATTATATTGCGAAAGTAGTGATGGTACGAGTTCGTTTTGTTTTTTTGTTAAATTATGAGATCGCATGGGTTTTTTATGCGTTTTTTTTTATAAAATAAAGAGAAAACCAATTTTGTATTCACATTTTATACTTATTTTATTTTTTTTAATACAACAATTAAAATATTTTAACGTATTAGAAAAATATATTACAATAAAATTGCGTCATACTGTACGTGCGTCACATCAACGCGTACGCTATCGACTATCGAGCAAGTAAGCACCATGACCTAATTTATTACACTATGACATTACTCACTACGTGAGATGTTTCGTGTATTGAATAAAAATCTTGTATATATTATCAACTATATACAAGATTTTTATTTATAAGCAAAAAAAAACATGTAAAAATATCACTTTTCAGACATTCAGACATTATATTTATTTATGGTAGATTACCACTCAGGTGATGGTAATATTATTATGGAAATAACGAGGCAAAGCGCGGCGTTGTGTTCCGCTTTTGCCTCGTTACCAGACCGCTCAATCTGTGGTTCGAATATAGACCAGGATCAATTTTATTTTGAACCCGAGTTAACAAAAAGGCCAATAACACAATGCTTAATTAAAATACTCATTCCATTAAAACAGAATGTTTATAAACAGCAATGGTTTTTAATTTATTTATATTTTATTATTATTCTACCAGAAATGATTCACTCTTTCAAAATCATTTCGAAGTATTTTTGTTTGAATTAAGTAATAATATATCCAAATCATTTTGAAATAGTGAATCATTCTCTGGTTTTGAATAAAAAAAAATATTAGACAAATTTCGTTTTTGGTGGGATAGATGGCAGCAGTGTCGTTTTGCCCCAATTTTTTAGTATGAAGTGAACATTCTTCTATTTGGGTATATGTGTTACTGGCTAACCTGGACTATTCAGATAATTGATTATTTAATTAGTCAATTATTATTTTAATTATGAATGTCATTATAATTATATTGGACTGGAGCAGTAGAGGCGAGTGTTTGTTGTAAAAGGTTCCCTGAAGCCCACACCTGTGGTCAGTCGTTAATTCAAGGTACCTTGGTAAAGGTTGCTTAAATACCTTACTTGTTTCCACATATCAGTAGAATCAAAGACGAGAACATGATCGGAGGTTCTGCTCGTTTGTTTTTAATACCTACTATGATTCCATATATAATAAAAAAATCATAATAAAATCATTGCTTAAAATTTGGAGTTCAAACTCACAAGATTATCCGAGATATCTAGTTGCGTCGGAGCGACGTCATCGGTCAACAAATGACCATATATGGCAGTGATTGCTTTAAAACCAGTTATCAATGTAGGCGTTTGAAAATTTAAGTTACTGCTATTAGTTTTAGAGAACATAACGCTTTTGCTTAAAGAGTAAATAACATAACGGAGAACCAAAAACGAAATTTTTTTTAAGTACTTTTTTACATTTCTCCTACCTCACTTTCACTCGGCAAGCACAATCTCGGCTGGAACTTGGGCTCCAGCTGTAGATACTCGTTTAGAGTGGTATACAGCTGTCTCAAGTCCACAGCACTTCCGGTGGACGTGGACGCTCCCAGGTCAGCATCCGGGTGCCTCGCGCCCGACCTCAACATGATCGGGCTTTGTGCGCGAGCGGAGGGTGAATCGGCACCTATTGAAATAATAATGAAATTAAAAAAAAATACTAATAAGATATAACTTTTTTATTTATACCTATTGTAAATAAGAATCTTATTTAGGGGAATGATTCATATTTGAAAAAAAACGAAACAGATTCTGGTAAAAGGTAAAGAAAGAAAACGGAGTGTCTCAACAGTAGTTTCGTTCACTGTCACCAAATGAAAATAACTAAGACACGGATACATGACACGGTTTCATCGAATTAATATACGTGATGTAATTCAACCTTCTTCGATGGATGGATTTTATTTGACACTTACAGTAGTTCCTGAGATTATTGTGTTCAACCAAACAAACATTTCAGCTATATAATATTAATAAACCAGAAAATACTCATACAAAATTCTATGTCCATTTACACAAGTTAGCGATGTACCATGTTCTTGTGTAACACGCAACTAACACACACCACGCATATCTTTAGCGTCAATTGCAAAATCATTTGCACGAATTGGGAAATTGGTTGCTTAAACAAAAAATTTAAATGTTTTACAATTTGTAGCACATTGTTGTTGTGTTGTTGTCATTATAAAGATGAATAGAGAAGTTTGTTTGAATGATAGCGCTAACCTTAGGAACTAATGGTTCGAATTAAAAGATTTATTTTTGTGTTGGATAGTCCATCTATCAAGAGAGAATTCAAAATGTGTCATGTGTTGCCATACACAAATCCTTGTTATTTCCATTTAAAAGTAGAAGTTAGTGTTAAATGTTAGAGCACATAGTAATTTACCACAAAATTTGAAGACGAAAAAAATAAAAACACAATTTTCATAGCGGAGGTCACACGACCTCTGAACCAGAACATGTCGTTGTCATTGCCATACATTTTTAACGGTAAAAAGAGTTAACAGGCGTTAATAAACGGCAGTTATTATTATAATTTTTTTAAACAAAATATGTGAAATATATTGTCCATAAGTCCACTTTGGTCCGTTTCCGCCGGAGATATTGAATGTTGAAAAGCCGAATATATCCACCAGAGCGTAGAATTTAAAATATAAATAATTAAAATATAAACTGAACGAACCCACGACCATCGCTCACTGTATCAAATAAGCGCTGTTTTTTTAGCTTTATGCTGTATTCTGCACATAGCAGAGTAGGCAGAGAGGAATCTAGGAACCTAATGTTGAGACACTCCGTTCCTCATTTTCTGCAAAATTCTGGAAGCATTGTGTAATGAGTGGTGGAACTGAACTCCACGCTTTGTTTCGGTACCAGAGAGAAGAAACAAAAATATTAAATACTTAATTTCCTCGAGTGGGAATCGACTCCAACATGGCACATGTTCAGTCGCACTCTTGTGCTCCTGCGCCACGACTGGCCTCAACAGTAAGTCTTGTTAATAACAAAATTACGTACAAGAAAATATACACAAAACAAACTTCAAAATAATTTATAATATGGACTCGTACAACGCCCCAAGTTAAAAAGGGCAAAGTAAAATAAACAAAAACATATTTTAACCTAACATATGTTGGTAGGGCGTTCACCCGAGGAACGATAACGATTGCATTGAACATATAACATTCAAACATTTTGGTAATTATTGAACAGACTTACTATTCGATTCCCAGTCGTGGTAATTAATTATTAGCATTTCGGGATAATTAATTAATTTATTAAAAAAATCACTTCACTCACCTAAAGCTATAGCTCGAGCAACCAGCAAACAGTGTTAATGCCCGCACCGATCCCCCCACTGCTCGACGACCCGACGGTTTGAGCGACCGGGCGCGGAGGCCCTAGTACCTGACAACGAGAGCTGGTGATCAACGACAGCTGTGCTGAACGCCGATCGAGGGTATGTGATGGTGGAGAGGATATAGAACGGCTGATATGAGATACGAAGAGTTGGGTGATGATTTGGGTTTGAAAATTGGTGTGATAATGATAAGTTTGTAGGAATCTTGATTCGGACTTTATGGATGAGAAGGATAAGTAGGATTTTGCGGATATTCAGCTAAAATGGTTACCAGGTTCAATGTCTTGTTGAAAGACAATTGCCCAGCCACCTAGCTCTCACAATCGTCAGATACGGTACAGGTGTGGTTGAACACAACTGTAGGCCCAGTCGTTTGCTCGCCAAAGCCAGAGCCAAGGCAAGTCAGAACGACGCTGTAACTAACACAATATGACGCCGCGGTCTAACCCTAGACCCAAGTATACACCGGGTTTTGTGAACCCTTAATACTGATTATGAACCTTCGAAGGTTAGGAGTGGGTCTCTTGAATAGGGTTATTTTTGTGTACTCAAATATATTTTTTTTATAAATTACCTGTAAATTTATATAAAATGTTATAATAGCACAAAAATTGCATGCATTATTTCTAGCATATCAACCAATGTCTTTTTTCCGGATAATTAAATATTAATGAATTAATGTTATATACATTATAATATTATCACATAATAATATACGAGGCCAGTCGTAGCGCAGCGGCACGAAGTGGGACTGCAAAATCGACTGATTGTGGCTTCCCCACTCGAAGAGATAAATATTTACTTAAATTTGTATTTCCATTTCTTCGCTCTGGTGCCGAGGCAAAGCGCGGCGTTGAGTTCTGCCACTCAACATGCAATGCCTCGAGAATTCGGCAGAAAGTGGGGAACGGAGTGTCTAAAACACTAGGTTCCCTCTGCCTACCCTGCGGTGTGCGTGCGGGCGCGGGATACAGCGTGAAGCTGATTTATTTAATGTTATATAATGTAATTAATAGTAACTTGGAACGATTAAAGCCAAAGTAAATACATGTATTTGAAAAAAAAACCTTAAAATACAGAGAAAATGTAAACTACATTCTCTTGTTATTGTATATTAGATAATTTTAACAAATTGATCATTATTAAACAAAAATAAGCAATTGCAAAACACAATATTTGTTCTCTATCCAAACAATTAACTAACTTCTTTCACTGTAGTAAAAACGTAAGCGATTACGTAAACCGTGTTATTTTTACTCCACTTCTATACTATTCCATACACATAAAAGGCTTCTGCTCTCTGTAGTTACGTTACACAAGTTTACTTATTACATTGGCGTTTACATTACGTATTATGTTTTTCATTGATATCTACGGATTTTCTACTTTTTATTGAGTAGGAAGAGAATGACAATGAGTGACCTGCTCACTAAGTTTAGTGACGAATCACTTATTATTTCGGTAGTATAAGTATTCTAAAAAAATATATGGAAATTTTTCCGGTACAGATTAAATAAAATTTTGTTAATTTCATTTCTAAATAAGTGTAACTCAAAGTGAATAGAAAAATATGTCAGGTTGTTATAAAGATCTTGAGACACTGTTTTATTTCATACATTCTATGTATATATATCATATATCTATGAATTAAAACGGCGTCTCAAGATCGATTTCAAATTTAATTTCAATTGAAAACAAAAATCAAAGACCAATCTTATAATCATGACTATTGAAATCTCAATCTACAAACATAGACACTATCAATTTTGATAAAACTTTTTCAATTATATAATCTATTGATAAGAATAACGGACTAACGGACGAACTGTTTGACCTTCACTTATTAAAAATAGAATAGCCATTTTGTTTTCGCTGTTTTCGTACATTCTAGCTGTTTTGTCGTGCGATTTATAGTTTTGTTTACGTACGTTATTTTTAAATTATAATTATATCAACAATAATATTGAATGAGGCAAATAGGATGCATTTAGATCAGGTTTTTTTGTATAATTATAGTCAATATAAAGTATTTCATGCGAACTAGTTGAAACTTCAGTTTTCAATGTATGGATAATGTATTCTAGAGTAAAACATATAAAGCAAATAATTATACAAAGTACGAAAAAAAATAATCTTTAAACGGTTGCATATTCCATTATTTGTAAACAACGTGTGACGTCACTTATCGGTCATCATATGCGTATAATACTACAAAATTATATGAAAAATATATGATCACGATTTAAACCAGTGTCACAGTTTTTTATACGTTTTTTTAAAAATAGTCTTTCATTGTTTTGTATCTATTTAACATTGTAATAAAATTGAAGACATTAGTTTTGATTAATCTTGTATCATCATTAAACTTGCCACTTATACGTAGCTTAGGTGACAATACAATATGGTATCATCGAGCTGGTCTGATGATGGAGTCAAGATCTAAATAGTGGAAGAGCTCTTCGGAGGCTATTTAGTCCCACTGCACCACATTATTTAGAACAAGCAATAACTTTTTTTTACATAAAAACTGTGTTATGCAAGTGGAACAAAATACTACAAAAAACACGTTTATTTCAGTACATTACATTTGTTTCAAGCTGTTTATATCATTCAGCGTTCACGTTCGAGAAATACAAAGTACAATAACCCAAACGTTCGATATGACGTAACGAGTGTAGAATAAGAGAAAAACAAGAGTTATCAATATTTTATTTCGGGACCATCATGGCGCAGAGTAGGTTTGATTCCCACTCAGGGGGATTAAATATTTAATATTAACATTTCCACGAGGGAAAACGCGTTGAAATTCACCACGCAACACGCAATGTCTTCAGAATCCGGCGGGAAGTGTGGAACAGAAGTGGCTTAAGATTAAGTTCTCAGGTTCCCTCTGCCTACTACTTGATTTGGGACGAAGCAACATAAAAATAATCTAGCAATACATAAAGAAATAACAAAAATCGCTATTTCGACGAGGCGGCTATTGTATATAATCTTTTATATATATTCTTGTATTTAATTTTTTTTTTCATTTTTCCTGTGTACAATATAGTTTTATTATTATTATTATGATTTTCTTCCATAATTCTCAGGTTTAAAAGAATATTATTATTATTATAAAAGAAACCAATGCATCTACGAATGAGCAGTGGAGTTATGAAAGCGCAATATTTCCACACCCGTCGCGTTGTCTACTTTCACTAACGCATAATAGCGATTGTTTGAAATTTCAGCGTTTTCTGCTAGCATATAGCTTCTTTGTATACTTTCTATAAAATAAATTTGTATAATATTATAGTTATTATTACTATTATATATTATTATTTTATAATTTTATATAAAAAAAATGATGATATTTAGGAGACTTTTATTTATTTTTTTCTTTTAAAATATTATATGTCAGAGAATTACGAAAGTACACTTGATCAGCATAACTTTGTTGACGAAAAATAACATCGAATATAAAGTTAAAAAAACTAATTATATTTATCAAAAAAATGCTTCACGGCGCTTACAACACCGTCAAATTTCGAGACATTACTTGTTGAGTGGTAGAACTCAACACCGCCCTCTGTTTTGTTGCCAGAGCAAAGAATCGAATACACAACCGCCGCGTTAACAGTTTGTATGACCCTTGAATGATAAATAGATGTACCAACTTAAAGATGTTTAAGCAACCGTAAATCTACGCGTTGGTCGCGAAATGTCAGGCCCATATGCGCTACAAATATGTATATATTTTTAACAATCGTTTTAACCTCATTTCGTATATACTTCTTAGTTTCCCTGACTATTAGAGCCATCTGATTATGGACGCGACTGTTAGGAGTTCGATTACCACTCGGGGGGACAAGACAAAGGAAAACGTTGAGTTTCGCCATCTAATACGCAATATCTTAGAAGTTGGGCGGTGCGAGGTGAAGGAAGTCAAACAAACATAATAGTGGGCTCCCTCTGCTTACCATGTGCAGGAAAAACGTGAAGCTGTTAAAAATGAAAACTTATTGTGGTACAGTAAAATAGATGATGATTCCAATAAGTTAATAGGCAGTGACAAACAAAAATATGATCCTATATATATATTTTAGAGGTGCGGAAACTCTATAAAAATAGGCTTTCTCGTATAATCTAACTTAAAGAGTATGAAAAAAGGAGAAGGCAGCGTATTTAACCTGTTTAATTTTGCCCGTCTGTTGCTCCAATAATTAAAAAATAACACAACATTATTCAATATTAACACTAAGAAATTCACACAAAAACAATATATTTTGGCAACATCGTGAAAGTTAACATATATATACATATAATGTACGAAGTATGTATGAACAAGACACGGAATGGCAGATGTTAACACACAGCTGTTGTAAGGTCGTAAAAAAGGAGGCCATTTTTGAGCTTCCCCCATATGTTCATTTTAGTATTATACATTTTGAAGTCATTTTTGATATCTTTAGATAGTTACTAGTCATCGGCCGCACCTTTATTAGAGTAACAAGCCTTAAAACCTTAAAATGGAATATCCCGTTTACATAATGCTAATAAAATATTAACAAAATTTCCTATAGCTCCTGCTATGCGGAAAAAAGCTAGAATAGCCTTTTTATTTTACTGGCAATTAATCTCATTATATTATCTGTATAAATGTTCTTTTTGATTTGAATTGATTATCTTCATTGATGTACAATCAAAAAGAGTCGACTGCACTACAACGATTAAAGTAGTACTACATACAAGAATGTTCCAGAAAGAAGCTTCAAAGAATGGTGAAAGCTGTATGGTAAAACAATTAACAGTTCTCGAGATATTTACAAACACACCACATAGGTATTACAAAGATGTAATTACATACATACGTAATAGATTAATGTCAGTTTAACGTTAATTATTGTATTTGAGTGCGGCTATTATTAAGTCGTTCGCATAGACGGGGTTGACTCTGAGGTTTTTAAAACTCAAACTGGTATTCGGCAGGGATGCATTTTCCTCCCCTCTTGTTTAACATCTACACTGAATACATTATGAGGACTATTTTGGTAAACTGGGATAAAGAGGTTTCTATTGGTGGTCAAGTGATATCAAATTTGAGATATGCCGACGATACTACTCTCCTCGCTACATCACAAATAAACATAGAGCAATTCCTAATACTTCTTAAAAGTAAAAAAAATAAAATGAACTAAGAAGATAAAGTCCTGCACTGGCTGCTCCATTGGGGAATGCACACGCACTGCTGAGGATAGGAATAGATGGAAAAACCTTGAAAAGAGAGACTCCAACAGGAGCGAAAGTATTGTTAGGTCCAATTTGAATAATGAAAAGTATCTATAAATAAAACTCGATAAAAACAGAAAAACAAATTGTACTTCAAACGTCATAGCGTTCCAATTTTAAAAATATATTTTGTTTTTGACGTTATTCGCGATAGTGCCACTGACCACCATACCACATACGGCCAAAAGAATGATGATATATTACTGTCCTCGTTTTTTGCCCAAAACAAAGACTTAATTTACTGTTATGATCGTGGTTTAGGAGACGATTTCTTTTTTTAGGAGCACATAAATGACATAAAACTAAATGGTAGATACGTCGTCATCCTATTAAAATCGCTGATAATATAATTTCATGAGTCTATAAAAGAATAAATATCAAGATTTTTTCGCCCTATGCTGGTGTTAATGAGTACATATTTATAATTTAAATCGGTTTTTTATTTAAAAATACCAAATATTACTAAAACACTAACTCAGTATTTGCTTAATGCAATAAAAATCATTATCTAATAAAAAAAATACAGGACCAGTGTATTTTTGTCTAGATTAAAAAAATCTAAAAGTAATATTCAAAAATCTATACCAAAATTATGAATATAAAGAGTTTGTTTGGTTTAACGGGCTAATCTCAGAAACTATTGGTCCTATTTAAAATGTGTTTTATGTTGGATAGTCCATTTATCAAGGAATACCATAGGCTATTTATTATATTACATGACATCAAACGTGTCGATACCGTCTATTGTACCTGCGATCAGTTACTCGGAAACTAGAATGTGTCATGTCACCGTGTGTCATACACAACGAGCATTTGCTTACATTTGATAATACGAAACCGAAATCTCAGGTACAATTTATATATTATAATATTTATTTTTATTGTTGAATTTAGGTACCTCTTTTGGTGTCAAGGCGACAAAACGTTTATTTTGAACGATTACCAGATGAACTTGATGACGGCGAGGTTATGAGATTGCGAGCCAAAAATCGCTTATTTTTCTTATATTTTATAATATTTTAAAAGTATTTGCAGATAAAACAATATCTAAAACGACCACGTCGTGGCGCAGACGCGACAGGTTGTGCAATCGATTCCTACTCGAGGAAATAACAACATTACGACAATATTAAAAGAGAAACTGCAGGTTAAAGTTACGCCTCAAAAACTAGGCGGGGCGTGGGGACGGAGTATTTTACCATAAGTTCCCTCTTCCTACACTGCTGTATGTGGGAAACAGCGGGAAACTATACTATACAACTACAAAAATAGTAATTTATGTGACAAATTACTTCACATTCTGATGTAATATCACTGGCAAGCAGCCATGTTTTCTCACCTTCAATTATGTCCACATTAACGTTAGGTGCGACCGCGGTTTTGGTACAATGACAGCAGTTTACATAATATACTTTGAGTTTAGTGAAACATCTAAAAATGTCTATTTATATTCATAATGCCTGACTAATAAAAACAAAAATCGTTTAACAAATTACATTTTTACATTTTTAGTCACCTTCACGTTGTATACCGCACACAGTACCTCTCTATATATTTATCTATATATTGTGTCTATGATATCCGAGTATGAGGATCTATTTAGGCCCTTGTTCCAAGCATGGGTGCTAAATATTATATATTTTATATACACGTTTCTCAACATATTTCGTCTAAACTCAACATTGCTTAGTAGTTTTAATCTGTCTATATCCAAATCACTACTTAACAGGCTTGTATTAGTGATATTTCACTACCCGCATTAAACAGGAGTTGCGTGAAGGTTATTCATTCGTCAAT
Organism: Heliconius sara; assembly: GCA_917862395.2. NCBI lineage: Eukaryota > Metazoa > Arthropoda > Insecta > Lepidoptera > Nymphalidae > Heliconius > Heliconius sara. Next base: position 16,302,675 of record OU860785.2, read on the forward strand.
TGATTCTACAACAGTACATGAATAGTTAAAGAAGGTTACAGCCTCGTTATGACATTGGTTGGCTTATTTACCTTAATTAGAAATGCATTCCTATAGTTAATTTAGTACTGAATAACTCAAGAGATATATGTACTTCTATAGTAGTATATTCTTCAATTAGTATTTTATACAACTTGTTATATCTGAAACTTTCTCCTCGACGTGCACTATGTCACGTAGGCAGCTGTGACCAACTTGGTAGTTAACGTAAATAGGTCAATAGTTCTTTAGCGATCGCTTTAGGTTCGATTTGTGCGACAAGTTTTTATTTATTGTATTCATACAAAACACTTAAAACTTTTTATATAGGATAGATGATATTATAAAATATTATATAAATATTATAAAAAAGCAAAAGCATGGGTTTGTTAGGTTCAACGTGCTAAACTCAAGAACCATTGGTTCTAAATAAAAAAAAATATGTTATATTAAATACTCCATTTGTCGAGGAGGATTATAGGCTTATATTACAACATGTTAATCTTTTCTATGTAACTTCAAATATGCCTAAATTTTATATAATAAAATTTGATACCAATCACGGTATGGACTTTATTTGAAGTCGGTAATTACAATAATTATAGAAACAACATGACCGTGAATTCTATATAGCAGTCCACCTTGAAAATAATATACAAGGCAGCTTAAGCAACGAGGTCTAATTCACTAAAGACAAAATAAATATTTCATTAAAATTTGATGTAATATGGGAAGATAAACCACCATAAAAAAGGTTAAGGTCATAATTCTAAGTAAAAATTTATAAAACCGAAAATTGGCCAAGTGCGAGTGGGAACACAAACTCATCAATGAACGATTTAACCTATTTCTGAAAGAGTCATTTTTTTCATAATATGTCACTCTGGCAAGGTTCTGGTGATTAGAGAATAATCAAACAAGATTATTATTTTTATATGATTATTGTTTTGCTCATCCACGTGAGACACTGAAGGTGTGACGTCATGGTCACTTTTAATGGGTATGTCCATTTTCTCTTTGTAACTCACACATAGCACACCCTGCTACCCAGTCAGATGGAATCTAGCGTTAAGATACCTCGATCTCATTAGGGCTCTTCCGTTCCGTACTTCCCGGCGAATTCTGGAGGCATTGCGTGTAAAGCCGTTGTCGCATTTAAGGTCGCACTCTTGTGGGCCACGACGACCTCGCGGTTGATCTACGCTTGGGTCAGATCATTCTCTCTTTTTTACCGTACATATATTCTCCATACCACGTGACATTGGCGAAGTGACTAATGCTCGTGACAACAAACTGAACATTTTGATGAAATCTCAATTTGTATTTCAATGTATGAGTTTAATATCTGTACTAATAATAATAATAATAATAGCCTCTTTATTCAGACATTACACTCATGTTACAGTATTAAACATATATATATAATACAAAAATTTGCAGTTGTATTTAAGAGAAAAAAAAAAAAAAAAAAAAAAAAAAAAAAAAAAAAAAAAAGAATTACATTTCTAACGTTGTTTTATGTCTGTGTGCCTATTGGCAAAGGCCTCCCCCAATTGCCTCCATTCTTCCCTATTGTTTGCTGCCCTGGTCCATTTACCGCCCGCTACTAACTTTATTTCATCTACCCATCTCCTGGGTGGTCTACCTCTTCTTCTATTTCTATCACGGGTGAACCAAAACATTATCGTCTTGGACCATTTTTCCTTTCCCCTTATAGTATGTCCTATCCACTTCCATTTTAGATTTTTAATGGTTACGGTAACATCTTTGGTTTTTGTATATTTTTTTTATGTCCACAGTTCTTATCCTGTCCGAAAGTCTCTTTCCCATCATACTCCTTTCCATAGCCTTTTGGCACGCTTCAAGTTTCCGTGTATGGTTCTTATTAAGGGCCCAAGTTTGACAACCATATGTTAGGACGGGCAATATACAGGTATCAAAAAGTTTTCGTTTGATAAATATGCTAACTTCTTTATTTTTCATGATTTCTTTATGACTCCAGTATAACTTCCAAGCGTGACCTATACGTCTATCGATTCCTTGGAAGTCATATCTATTGGCGAGATTATTTGGCCTAGATAGACATATTCGTCTGTGTAGTTGATTATTTTATTGTTAATAATAATCTGTTCTTGCAATCCATTTGTCATGGCTTGAGTCTTCTTGACGTTCATAATCAATCCTACTTTACGGCTTTCTATTTCTAAGCTGCTCATCATAGTCTGCAGTTCTTCTTTTGATGACGAGAAGATAATTAAATCATCTGCAAATCTGAGATGCGTTAGGTGTTCTCCATTTATTTTTAACCCACAATCCTGCCAATCTAACTTGCGGATGACTTCCTGTAAGACGACTGAGAACAACTTGGGTGAAATGGGGTCCCCCTGGCGTACACCTCTTTCTATTCTTATTTCCTTACCTTCTTTCTCTAGCTTGATTTTGGCTTTACTGCTTCTATATATGTTTTCGAGAATGCGGATATATTGATTTTCTACACCTTGATTTTTAAGTGCTTGCCACATGCTATTATGCTCTATGGAGTCGAATGCCTTGCTGTAGTCAATAAAACAACAATAAAAAGTCATATTAAATTCTCTGCCTTTTTCAAATAATTGTTTTACCACGTAGATATGGTCTATAGTTGAGAAGCCACTCCTAAATCCGGCCTGTTCTTTAGGCTGGCATTCATCCAATGTCTTAGTTATTCTGTTGAGGATTACTTTAGCAAAGACTTTATAGATATTTGACATCAGGCTGATTGGTCTGTAATTATTTATGTCATTTTTGTCTCCTTTCTTATGTAGCAATACAATTGTAGATATTGTCCATTGTTCAGGTATGATTTCACTTTGTAATATTTCATTAAAGATGGATGTAAATATTGGTACAAGTTGTTTCATGTTTTCAATTAGAGTCTCATTGACAATTCTATCCGACCCAGGAGCTTTATCCCTTTTTTGAGTTTTTATAGATTTTTCTACTTCAGCGGGTAATATATCTGGTACTCGATCTCCCCCAGTAAGGTCTATTAACTGACTTACGTTCTGTTTTGTGTACAAATTTCGAAAAAAATCAGTGGCAACTGACATAATTTCTAGGCGCCTTGTTTTCCTTTTCCTTTGTTGGTCAGAAATATTGGGTATCCATTCCACTTTTCCATTCAGTTGTTTAGTTACCTTTTTTATACCTCCCGTTCCCTGAATACTTTTCTCTAATAAGCCTAGCCTATATTTTTGTCGGTCTCTTCGCATATTACTTTTTATTTCTTTGCTTATCTCAGCTATCTGTTGTCTGTTTCTTTTTGTTTTCTTAGACAAAGATATTAATTCAGCTCTGGTTCGAAGGAGTTCCATTGTTTTGTGTGTGAGCCATTTTGTGGTACTTTGCCTTTTCCTTGAGACACATGTTTTATTTTCCAAAATTTCTTCAAGTTTGTTATATTTACATTGTGTATTTAAATTTTTTGTGCAATCTAAGAAGTTTTTTAATTTTGCCTTTAGGTTATCGTTATTATCCAGGGTCTTTTTCCAGGTTTGCTTCACTTTAAATGGTCTTGCTTTTTTGCTTGAGTTAAGTAGCATTTTGGCTCTCACCATTCTATGGTTACTGCTAAAGTTTAGGTTGTTTATAACTCGGCAGTCCTGAAATTGTTTGTTTTTGTTAGTAAGGATGTAATCTATTTCATTTTTGTAGCGACCATTTGGAGATATCCATGTCCATCTATTGCTGTCCCGACTTTTAAACAAACTGTTAAGTATTTTTAAATTGTTTTGGTACGCAAACTGCATAAGTTTTCCGCCGTTTCTAGTCCTTTTCCCTGAACAGTATGGACCTAATACTAACTCTTCGCCATCTACTCTATTGCCTGTTCTTGCATTGAAATCCCCCATAACTATTAAGTTATTGTGAGTATGTAATTTTATTGAGTTTGTTACCATAGCATAAAAATCATCTATTTCCGTTTTGTTGGATTGCTCAGTTGGAGAGTAGACTTGCATAATTGACCACGTCTCGGTATTAGGAAGTTTCAAATTGAGTATTGAAATACGTTCGGATATTCCTATAAATTCGTCGATATATGAAGTCAGTGCTTTTTGGACAAGAAATCCAGTCCCGAATTGCCCAGGTGTGACTCCATTGTAGTACAGTATAAAATTCCCATGATCTTCTATAGCCTCGCCATGGCGTCGAACTTCACTTAGTCCCACTATTGACCATTTTATATTTGATAGTGCAATTATCAGTTCCATCAAGCTTTCATTGGTTCTTAGGGTTAAGGTGTTAAATGTGGCAATGTATATATATTGTTTATTTTTATGTGCAGTTTCTGCACGGATATGCTTTTGTATTGGTTTATTCGGAGGGTAGCGGTCTTCTTCCCCCACGGTGACCAGCCGGCTTGGGGTGTTTATTGTAAAATTTGTTTTATATGTTGTTTTTAATTTGTTTATGTTGCGAGTGAGTATCTGTACTACAATATACATATTCAACCGAATTCGAGAATAATTGACATATTCCTCAGAGTAGGAATCGAACCTGCAGCAATCGTAGTTATAGTATTATTTTTAGTTAAAGTAAATAGTATTTAACATATAAGTAGTGTATATTATCTGTTGTTATGGAATTAATTGTTGTATATCTGGAGGTTGACACTAATTACTGTTTTTCTTAATTATAATTTTTTTCCTAAATTTGAATCTGCACTTCTCGTCTATCATCTGTTTCATATAACACAAGTCAAAGTAATCCTCCACTATACTATAATAAGTGTAGAAGCCTATCACGGCCTCAATTCTGGGTTAAATACCCGCACTCACATGCTTAGTTAATATATACTTTAACTTCAAAAGTATAAGATTCAAATTACACCAAAAAAATATAATATCACGCAATCTCGTCGTGTCGTAACGTTAATTTAAAAAAAAAGACGAAACAAAATATTACGATTATTGTTATGGGATTGGTAGATGGTTATTTGAGAGTTTTAAAATTGTTTTTTAACAGTCCAAGGTTGAAAAACAAATTCAAATTTAAACAAGATAGGTGTACTGTACACGCGACAGGTTGTGGGTTCGATTGGCACTCGAGGAAGTGATATATTCACTATTTTTATTTCCTCGCTTTGGTAATGAGGCAAGGCGTGGGTTTGAGTTCCGCCTCTCAACACGCAATGCCTCTTGGATTCGGTAGAAAGAGGGGAACGGAAATGTCTTAATGTTAACGCACTCCGTTTTTAACACTAGGTTCCCTGCCCACCATGCTATGTATGGAATACAGCTTCATGGTATATAAAAACGAAAGATATATATGAATTAAAATTTTCGTCGTTCTATTGTATAAAAATAGTTTGATATGAATGTTCTATTATAAGAAAACATCATTCGCCTAAAACACCGTTAAAAATGTGGACGCTATGTTATATAAGACCTATCACAAAAATACCGTTATTCTTTTCTGTTATCATCAGTATAGCGAGCGAAGCCAACAAGGGTAACGCGCGAGGCAAGCGAAGCTAAAAAAAAATAAAGGTATACTTTGTATATGTATAGAGTCGTGACGAAACGACCTTGTATTATTCCATACTATGCGATAATAGATGAAACCATGCGGAAACGTAATTTAAACGACAGTTAATACTACAAAGTCTGAAACAAATGATTAAATTAACTCAATGATATATTTATAAGCGCTATGGTTATGGTTTTTTCCAAATACCACACGAGGAACAACTTATATTATCAGTTTGAGTAACTAGCACGATTTTTAGCTTTATTTATACTAAAATATACCAAAAAATATATTAAAAAAAATTCTATACGGCAATAGAATAGAATTTTTTCTTTAATTTTAAGTTTTTGTAACGGTTATAATTATGTATTATATAACATGATAACAACACGACAAATATGTACGCAAGTGATTTCCGTCTGTCTGTTAATCTCCTTTTAGGCTTCGGCTACTGGTAGAGTGCCAAGTTAATTTAGAACTACGCATGAAATTCACACATTTTCTAAAACCTACATGTTAAATAATATTTTATAATATCTTCGTCCAATTAGATAGAATAAAAAGATTTTTATCTTTTTATTTCTCCAGCTTCAGCCAGTCCCCCCGCATATAGCAAAGTGAACATACAGAACCTATTGCTAAGACAACCCACGCTGAACTCATCGCCGTGCATTGCCTCATCACCAGAGAGGAAATAAAACAAATCCCCTGATTAAGAATCGAACTCACAACCGTCGCGTATACAATCAAACATCCCAAATTTATTTACGCATTAAAACAGCCTAATTCAATTGGAAATATGTTGTTTTTGCGTAGATATCAGCAAATTGCGCATTTACAAGTATTTGCGCAGCTGCCGTCTTAATTTATATGTCATATTATCATATAGCTACGTGATAATGTATCATATTAACCTTAACTATGTTTACTTTCGATGGTTTTTTTTTAAATTTCCCTTATGGTGTAGTAATGCGTGGTACTTGAAAATTATAAGTTGGGAATGTCGGGGGTTCAATTCTGAACCGGAAAACTAACACAAAGCGCGGTGTAGTTTTTCGCCACTCAACATTCAATGTCTTGAAAATTCGGCGGGGAAAGGAGTGTTTCCCCCAGGTACCCTTAATGATGGAAGAATGATAAAAAAGATTGATGATAGAAAAGTGAGTGGTAAGAGACATAGGAGAAGACCTCGGTTGACCTTCAAAACACAGTATCAAAGATACTCGAGGGAAGTCAAGTAAAAAGCATGAGGACCCCTCGGAGGACATGTGTGAAGAGATTGATGACAGTGGACGAGGCAAAAGAAGTGTGAAGAGTCAGTAGTGTATGGCATTCCATTATCTCTGACTACCCTGCTAGGGATAAAGCTTGTAATCCACATACAAAACTTTCATCTTCATATTATATTCCATATATGTGGCAGGGTAGATACACTTGCCTACCCTGAGACACTGCATACCTTACACACCATCTAACATTTTGAGACATTGCATGTTGATTGGCATAACTCAACACCGCATTTTGTATTGACAGTCTAAAATTGAAAATATCACATCCTCCGAGTTGTGACTGACCCTATAACTTACAACATGAAGGCCTCTAACAAGTACTTTTCATATGTTTAAAAAAGCCCTTATCACTGAGAGAAGTATTGATTTAGCAATAGTGTAACCCAGTTTATTATCAACATTGCCCCCAATTGATATACTGTAGTATTTTATTTAGAGAAAAAACTACTATTTACTCAAATTTATTTCAAATACTTTTTTTTAATTTTAAAGTAAGTAATGTAAATAAAACATTGTAAAAATAACTACAGGTAAGAAAATTTGTAATATAAATATATACATATAAATTTAAAAATATATATATACATATATATTTACTTAATACTTTAAAAATGTTATAATACCAATCTCTCTTGCCAAATTATCGTTCACAGGAATATATTTAAGGTAGCGAGGACATTTGTAATTTGTAATTTTGTCTCTCTTACATATGTAGATGCTAACTAACAACATAAATAGTGTCAACAAGTTCTTTGATTTTCACAATTATATAACATTTTAAATAAAACGATTATTACAGGATTAATTATGTATTTTTAAGATTATACATTTTGGATCCCAATGTTTCAGATATTTTGCAGTAGTCCATGGCCACAAGTAGACTGAGATGGCATTCATCTGTCAGTTGACATAATTATTATATCAAACCTACCGCCAATGATTTTATAACATAAAAACATTTAATTTAGTAAAAAAAATAATATTTGTATATAATTACCTAAAAAACCTTCTCTAAACTATTTATCTTTATCTATAGCATAAGTATAATCCATATAAACCAGAGGAGATTAGAGACAAGTATACTTTATTAGGCAACTTGGTTAACTTGATTTTGAGAAGGATTTGTTTATTTGACCATCACACTATAAAATTATTTAAAAAAATTGTAATGTATTTATTTATTTATTTTTTATTTTTGTTATAATTTGAGTTGAAAGTAAATGTATATACTACTTATAATAACTACATTCTCAAAGTAAATGTGGTATAACTAAAAAAGAAATGTTATTGGTGTAAAATGGCCATAAATAAATTGAATGGGTTTTTTATGAATAATTTTTATCAAAATCAGAATTTAGATAAAACATGTTTGTGACAAATATGTTTGTGATTTGGCCGATGACAAAGTCCTTAAAAAAATATTTGTTAAAGTAGTAATAGCAACCAAATTTAATATAAATTACTGTACTTTTGTATTGCATGGTGTTGCCTAAAATGACTAAGAGATCATGACCTTTTATCAAATGATTTAATGTTGCACAAAGTGAATCATTTCAATGATGTAACATTGCATGGATATAACCAAAAATATCAACTTATTTATAATAAAATTAAAATTTAACATTTAAAATATTACACAGAACATAAACAGAACAAAAGACCCCGGCCAACTACTTTACACTTGGCTTGAACTTCAATATGCTTAAATTTTTTAGTTTCTTTAAATAGTGATTATAGTAACAACACCTCCACGATTTGATTTACAGTTACTTCATACAAATCTCTGTATATGAATTTGTTTAAATTTATGACTTTAAAATATTATCAAGAGCAGCAGTAGTAGTCAAATTTAAAATAAGCTTTTAAAAGCACTTTAGATTTGTCATATGAACAGAAAATTATCATGGCTAAGAAGGCAGTTCTATTTAGAAGAGCTGGCAGGAAACTCAAGTTTAATTTTTCAATAAAAAATCTATTTTATTATTTGGAACATTAATACAATGTAGGTATTCTAGATCACTCAAAAAATCTTAATTAATCCTTTTGATACAAGGTATAAAAATTGTAATATCTATAATAACCTAAAAACTAAAGAGAATCCTCTCTTAAAAGACAATGAGGGTAGATTTGACCACAGTGGTATAAATAGAACTCTATAAAACTTTAATGTTGCTATTTTTGATAAAGTTTCAACTAAGATTTTGCAATAATTGTGGAAAATCTCTAAATTGTGCAATTCATGGCAGGTACATGTTTCAACAAGTCGCTACGTGATTTCACTAGAATTCTCTAGAAGTAGCCTATATGTAAAGGAGAAAGCTCTAACAATTGATTGATATTTAAAATAACGTATATTTAACACATTTTAGACTTATTAGTGAAAACAAAAGAACAGGATTTTGACAGGTTAAATTAACAAAAAAAAACCTATTTACTACTTTTATAATATTGACTATTTTATTAGAATTTTTAATACCTATACCTATTTACCTTTAGGTAAAAAACAAAACAATGAGAATTGTAAAAAAAACAGTTACAAAGACACTGGTTGACCCAAAAAATATGCCCAAAAGGTGGTTTAAAATGTAGGTTATAATTACATATACAAAAGATAGCAATTTTTGCCCATAATCTTGGTTTTGTATACAAAATTTATATAATTAGTGACAAATAAGACTTACCCGGATGCTTCCGTGGTGGTAGTAAGTTTGAAACCGCCTTATGAAAAATTAAATTTATTTCTCTCCTCCAAGAAGAAAACTAAGACTTTACAATGAACTGATGACAGTTGAATAAAAATGGCCGATTACGTCATTAATACGCGGGTAAGTCAAATTTGCAACTATTTATTTAATTTTAACATTAAGTACAACTTAATGTAAAATAAAATTAGGTTTTTAAAATCATATTTTAATAAAATAAACTCACCTCATATATAAAATTTAATGTGGTATCAAAGAAAGGTAGATTTTCAATACATCAGTCTATTCGTCTGAAGCGCGCTGTTGCCAAACCGTTATTGCGTCAGACAATGAATATTGTTCAAATAAAAACATTTCTAAACACTTTGACATAACTTTTGCATTTATTTTAATTAAAATGCTTCGCTAATTTGTTTAAATCAAACAAATTATTAATAAAGTAAACTGATTTAATAAAAATAAATCTTGAACTTGACTTGAAGAAACGGCAACGTCGCGTCCCACTAATAACAAAGAAAACTTGTAATTTATTTTATAGTACAAAATGTAAAATTTAATCGAAAGTTAAGTAATTAATATTTGTTTATTGATTTTAATTAATAAATGTCGTATTAAAATGTAATATATATGGTTACACCATCTCTACAACTGACTAGCTTATTTGAACTTGTTTTTATGTACTCTAATGTAAACTATAGTAAACAAAAACTTGAAGTGTTGCCATGTTGATATCGATTTTGAAATTTCTACCATACTAAACAAAAATGGTAGAAATAAAAACACTAGTATCTATTTATATATTATTTTTTAATCATTGCATTAAATAAAGGAATATTAATTTCAACTATATAATAAATATGTTGCGAGAGCTGCAGTTGGAGGGTTAAAGAAAGTACGAAATTAATTATAAAATGATTTTCATAAAATAAAAAAAAAAAACCAAATTAGGCTTAAAACTCCAATACGGTCTCAGATTTTTGAGAACTAAAATCTGTCTACACCTAACTCTATGATATAATAATTCATTCGTAGAAAAGGTATGAGAAAAAATCGTAAAAAATCCGTTTTCATCGGCGTCATTCACCTGATTTCTCTCTTTGCCAGTATTTTATTGTGCTCGGCCGCCTATGAAAGGGGCAAAATACATTATAATATAAAATATTTTCTTCCTGTGCCACCGAGAGATCTATATAATAATCTCTATAATCACATAAATTTGGAACATTACGTTGAATTTAGAATCGAATTACTTGTGTCTGAATCCTCTTAGATTTAACAATTATTTAAGCGTCTTCACATTGATAATTTTCGCTGTAATTTTTTATTATGAATAATAAAAATAGTTGTTTTTATAAACAGAAGCTAAAAAATATTTTATGAAACTGGTTGCCTGTAAAGTCGGTTTAAGGACGTTATTTTACATGCTAACTTTATAAGAAAACATTGATAAATAATTGCATACTTTTATTATTAATTGCAGTGATAATTATTATAAATAAATTATCATTATTTTCTATAATGTAAAGTAGGAGATGATAGATTATTTTTCTATAAAAATAACATTTGTTTGCACTCGTTTTTTCAAATATTTTTTAACTTAATTTATACAAATTATTTAAAGTGACAATGTAGAACGCTTTGACCGATTATGCTTCTCTATAGCTTGTTCTGCGCTCTCGCTTGCACGCTCGCGAGAGGTGGAACGCGACAATAAGTTATGCAAAATCAACACTACATAATATTAATCCTTTATATTATTTTAAATAACTTCCAATTTTTTTAAGGAATAAAACATTTTAATTAAATTCTGTATTAATTTTACTGAAATCACAAACACACAAAAATTATGTAAGTGTATCTTAAATGCTTTTAGTCTAGGTGGACTGTTCAATGGACAGTAAAGTTTCAGTAACGAAAAATAAGTAAAACAAATAATTTACTACATCACTCGTATAATTTGTCAATTTGCAAATTGAATTATGTTTGCGGGAACTGGAGAAGAATTTGTGTATAAGAGATGGATATAATTTTTCTCCTTATTCTAATCTTTAAATTTAATAAGGAATTAAGAGGACCAATTTACATTTTGTTTATCATAAGTCTATAAAAACGATTATTTTATTTTTAACCAAATCAAAAAGTAAAGAAAAAATTAGAAAAAAATAAATTACATTCATATAGGAAATAATATTTTAATGCATATTACAAAAATCTTTTAAAAAAAAGACCATAAAACTATAATCATCTAAAAAATAGTATAGGTACATATGTATGTGCTACATTCGAATGGAAATCGAATCCACTATCACCAAGTACAATAGGACTGACACATTTTAAGCATACAAATGTTATAGAAAACCTATACTAGACCTTGGTGATGTATTATTTGAATTATAATTAAAATAACGAATATACGACACATAGCACTATACAAGTATAGCTTACATTTTCTTTTTAGGTTTATAATGTTTGAGATCGACTTTATTTATCATTTTAAGGCATTTTATATAAAATTAGAAATAATTTTCAAAAAAAACCGCTAATCACAAATTTAAATTTATTTGTGATATACTTTTGTAATAATATTTATTGTTATATTACTTCTATACAAAACGATTAAACAAAAAATAAAAGCCTCAATTAAATTTCAGCTTAAAAAAACTAGATATAGACGTCTGTTTTAAATTATCAGGCGATTTTTCTATTTTAATTTTTTTCGGCTTAGCTAGTGTCACGTCAGTATTTGGTCGTGTTATGACATCACTCGAATCAAACTGGGGACTTAAAACATATTGTTTTAAAACTTTTTTCTTTTTCTGCTTATTTCTTTTTGCATTGGAAATTTTCAAATTTAATTCTTCATTCTTCCATTTAATTTTCAAATTTATATTTCTATTGCGAATGGACAATTCAGTTTTGTTTTTAACTTTAGTCTTTTGTACCATTTTGGTAGTTTTCCTACGTTTGCTGGCAATACTGTTTTTAGATGGTTGCTTTCGTTTTAGCGCTTTTTTTGTAAGTGTATGGTTATTACTATCATCTAATTTATTAATTATATCAATTTTACTATCAATATTAGATGAAAATTTTCTATCGACCTCGTTTAAATATTGATTTTTAAAACTTTCCACATCGATATCTGTATTTTTTTCCAAAACTCCCCCAAAAGGATTGAATTTTAAACATTTTTGGGGATCTTTTTCTGAAATACTATTTAAATTCTTAATTTCAATTAAATCCACGTTAATGATTTCTTCATTTTTAGATATTTCCATTGAATCGTTCTGTATATTAACTTTTTTTAGTTTGGGCGTATCTTGTATTATTAACACTTCGCCATCTAACTTTTCACTTTTAACTGGTGTTTTTTGTTCTATTTTAATTATATTTTTTTCTGATTCAGTTTCAGGTTCGATTTTCACTCGTATATCTAGAATTTCTGGCTGTTCCTGTAATTTTAACATAAAATATAATATACATAATATAATATTTTTATATTTTTAATGAATTATTATTTTTATTGATTTGTGTGTTTTATATTCTAGTTAATCACTATAATAGATTTATATTTAAATATTGGTTGCAGATTTATTTGTACGTACATTATAATTTCGGTTTATCTTCGAACTGTATCTCGTATAATATACAGGATAGTTAGAGTAAAACACTAATATTAGACACTTATCGTCAAATTTCGGGACATTAGATTTTGAGTGGCGGAACTCTACGCAGCATTTTGCGTTATCGGGGCGACGAAACGAAGATAATTCAAATGGCATTCCACTAAATGGTAACTAATCCACAACCATCGCCCTTACTCAGTTTAAAAAATAATAAGAGAAGAATTATATGAATAAGACAATGTAAAAAAATACTTACAGTTACTCCTATGGACATTTTCTTTGGTGAATTCCATTCTTTTATGTCTTCTTTAGTTTTACAACTTTCCTTCGATATATTGTTCACAAGAAAATCTTGTAAGACATTTCTGCAAACAAAATAAATGTAATAAAATTATTTATTTTTTGACAAATTGACGGATTTGGTTTTTCATATGCTTCAATGATATATTTTATTTATAAACAATAAATATTTAATAATAAAATATATTATTGAAACCAAGAGGCCATTGGTGGCGCAGGTGCACAACAGTGCGAATGTAGACGAGTTATAAGTTTGATTCCTACTTGGGGAAACGAATTATTTAATATCTTATCGTAGTCGTATTCTTGTAACGAAGTAAAGTACCGAAAATTCAACAGTGCGTTCGTAACTTTGTATATAAGTTGCACTTCATATTTAAATAAAAATAAAAAAAAAATAGAAAAATATTCAAAAAATTAGATTAAGGAGCATAATCAACACTAAGATGTCCTAAGTTTAAATCTTACATACAAAAAAAATACATCTAAAAATTATATTTACATACATAAATTTATTTAAAAAAAAGAACCAAAGAGTCTCTCAAGAACTCACTTCACAACCCTTCTTTTCTCAACCAAAGGCCTGGGTTTTCTAAATTTTACCAGAATTTCATTCAACACCATATCAAAATTCTTTATAAACCTTGTGTTGTATGTTTCAATCATTTCATTTTCAATTAATTTAACTAATGACGAAAAATTGTTATTAATATTTGCTTCATTATTTTCTAGTAAACGTTTTTTCGGTGACTTTAGGTTCAATTCCTGGCGACTTTGCTGTGTTGTTGCTGTAAATAAAAAAAAGGGAATAAATATAATTATATGTTTTTTTATGAAAAGATAATAATTGGAATTTTTAATAGTTTTTAATAATTTAATAAGTTTTTAATTAAAAAAAAAAAACCATTTTTTTTGTATTTCTGACTCATTTGTTAATTATTAACTTACTAATTAGCTTACTGTAAATGCGAATGTTCGATTCCCACTTGGGTCAATTATTTTCGGTGAAATCACAGCACGCAATATTTCGAAAACCTTCCAACTACCAACAACAACAGGCAGCAACAGGCAGAGGGAACCTAGTTAAGGCGGAGGGCCTTAACATTAGGTTCCCTCTGTCTATTCTGCTATATGCGGCATACAGTGTGAACTTATAAAAAAAGATAACTTACCGTTTTCACCATTTTCATTTAAATTTCTTGAAGATGTTGATGCACTGTAATGAAAAAAGAAATATTGGAATATGTTTGTGGTTTATCGTTAACAAAAAAAACTGTTATTTGTTAATAAATTATTTTAAATTTAACTATTATAACTACTAGAAACATTTTTAACTTTGTAATATTAAAGACATTGGGTTTAAATGTTGTGTAATTAATTTTCTTCACACAAAATATTCAAATAATGTCTTATTTTCCTTTCATTTATTTGATGACAAGGTCGTTGTGATGCAGTGGTACTGTATCTGACTGTAAACGAGAGGTCGATTACTATTGGAGTAATGAATTATTTTAATTTTCCTCTTCTGGTATAAGCGCCGGTGTTAAATTGCGCCAATCAACATGTTATATTAAAGTCTGGCCAAAGAAGCAGAACATAATGTTTGAAAAAACATATTTTTTTAAAGTGATTCTTGATTTTATTGAGTTCAATAAATATTTACTTCAATAATTGATTTCTTCCTTTGGTACGTCTCAAAGACATTCGACTCGGCATTATAGGTCCAGTTATTCTTGTTCTGGAACTTTGATGTTGTGTTGGCAATGATACTGTAAAAAATATAAGATAAAAATAATAATTAAATGAATTATCACAGAGTGTTATGCTAAAAGGTACGTTTTTTATAGCTTCACGCTGTATCCCGCATACAGCAAGGTAGCCAAAGGGTTAGGGTTACGTTCACTGCGATATACAGGATACATTGTGAAGCTGATAAAAAAAGTTTAATTTAGTCTATTTAACTAATATATCGCTATAATTGAGGCCAGTCGTGGCGCAGCGGCACGAAGTGTGACTCTAAAACCGACTAGTTGTGGGTTCGATCCCCACTCGAGGAGATGAAATATTTACTTCTACTACTACTTTAAACATATTATATATTATTTACTTAAATTTAGCACAGCTTAAACAGCACACTTAAAATGAAATAGAGAAAAATTATAAACAAGCTCACATAAAAATAAAAAAACGACATACCTTTAACAATTTCCTCCAAGCGCTCCCTATCGTGTGATATTTGCGAACAATTCTCACACAAGTAAATATGGGTGTTGCTACAGCCGAGATGTGAACCCGCACTACCGCATAACACACATAATAGTATATCCCACAGACTTAAAAGAAAAAAATATTATTGATAACTTACAAAATTATAAGTACAAGAAACAGTTACAGCCGTAGTGGCGCAAACCACCAGTAAATGTGAACCGTAAATTCGACGGTTGTAAGTTTGATTTCCATTCACAGGAAATGTTTAATATTTTAATTTCCCTTAACAAAACAAAGAGCGGCGTTAAGTTCCTCAACTTAACATACAGTAGAAAACTGAGTGTCTTAACATTAGGTTCCCACTGCCTAATGCGGGATGCAGCGGGAAAATAAAAAAGAACATACACATTCCTTCATAAAAATGTGATTGATTTGATTTTTGTTAAATTTTTACAAAAAAATGAAAAAAAAACATCAAACTTGATTTCTATTAGTAAAAATATGATGTAAAAAAATAATAGTATATTTAGGCAGTATGAAAGAGTCGAGACACTTACTCCCCTTTATACTCTGTTATGGAAGTACATAACATCATTATAATATCCAACAGACAAATTAAAATTATAAAATAAATTAATAAAATATACCTAGCCTAGCATAAATTCTGCCGAGTGGGAATCAAACCCACAATTACCACTCTATGATGGTTTCACGTCATATAAAAATAATACAATATTTACCCCGTCTCAGCATCAAACTCCCTACCATTGGGACATTTGCACTCATTCACGCAACATACAGACGGACGCTCATATATTTCAGAATATGCATTCTGTTCTAATTCCCAAGCAGCGTCTCTGAAAAAATATTATAAATATAAATAAATCATCAATCAAAATAATAAAAAATAAATCATCAATAACGTATTAATATATAAATATATTTATATTTCTAATTAGTGTTAAGACGTTAAATATAATTACAAAACCAAACCAGTAGTGGGCCGGGGGCACAGACGTGCCAACAGCTATAAACGCGATAGGTTATGGATTCGATTCCTGTTTGAGATAATAAAATATTTAATATGTACTTTCATTTTCTAGCTCTAGTAGCGACGCCAAAGAGTTAACGTCCACCAGTTAACGTCCAATGCATGCAATCGAGATTTCGGCGGAAAGTGGGAAACAGAATGGGAATGGAGTGTTTTAGCACTAGGTTCTAAAATTCGTTTTTGACGATCCTGATGTGCGAAATACAGCGTGAATAAAAAAAGAAAATACGTATAAATAGTTTGTAATAAATACTTTCGCCATCTTTGTCATCGGCCCATTAGCTCAGTTGGTTAGAGCGTCGTGCTAATAACGCGAAGGTCGCGGGTTCGATCCCCTCATGGGCCATAACAAATTTTTTTGGAAATTTTATTGTATTTTTTCTGTATACATTTTATTTCCTTTTTTTAAGCATTTTCCACTATTAAAAGTGAACGAATAATGTAGACTACGTATTAAGATTTTTTTTTTAAGGTATACCTTGAAGATGCATATTTGTTTCATTTTCATGCAAAAACTACTGAACGGACTCAGATGAAACTTTACTATTATATATATAGCTTATACATCAGCTCATCATCAGTTATAGAAAATAATCAATAAATCTGAAATATATATATTTTTTGTCTTAAAAAAAATCGAAAACTATACAAAACAAAATTACTAACCTATCAGGCACATAATATCCTTGCTCTAAAACAGCTTTGTAGAAATGTTCTTTATCATTACAAAGTGGACATTTCAGATAGTGGACACCGGCGCTTAACGCCATACGCTGAAAAAAATATATAAAATCAAGCAGAGGGAACCTAGGGCACTTGGTGTTTAGACACTTCATTCTCTTTAAGGCCCATGGTTTTTCCCCACTTTCTGCCCTAATCTGGAGGCGTTGTCGAGTAGCGCAACTAAACAGAGCAAAGAAATGAAAATAATAATTATTTCATTTCGTTTATATTCGCACACTTGTGTCACTATGCCACGGTGGCCTGACAAAACCGCTAAGTGTATCTCTAAAATACTTACATCTATACAATTTCTATGGAACCAAGCGTCTCGCGCGCAACATGGCGGCCAAAATGTTTGGGTTGTGGGAAACCCATCAACTTTCTCATAGCAAATTACACATACTGTTTCTGTTTCATCTGTAAATAACAAAAAAAATATTATTATTAAAATGCATGAGCTTTCAATTGGTATTAAACTTGTATTTTATTACTAGTTACTAACTAATAATAACATGAATTATTAAAGTTAATGTGAAAGTTAGTGAGGATGCATGGATGTATGTTACACTTACACAGAAAAACTACTGAATGGATTTAGATAAAACTTTACAGCTTTATAAAATAATATATAAGTATATATATTATTAAATTATCTAAATATAACAATGATTTTAAGCAGGTGAAACCATGTGGGTTGCTATTATGTTATAAATATTAATTTCTTTACATAGACATTGAAATAATATCAATCTACACTTATATTATAAAGCTAGTTTTGATTGGTCAAATGCACTAATCTCATGAACTAATGATTCAAATTATGTTTACCACGTAAGTATTTACATAGTAATACTGGTAGGTAGCAACTGAGTAAGAAAAAAAATTTAAATATTTTAGCAGAGTGGACATTGAATTTTGTTTAC
Organism: Heliconius sara; assembly: GCA_917862395.2. Taxonomy (NCBI): domain Eukaryota; kingdom Metazoa; phylum Arthropoda; class Insecta; order Lepidoptera; family Nymphalidae; genus Heliconius; species Heliconius sara. The sequence goes on from OU860785.2 coordinate 16,321,020, forward strand.
AGTAAATTTATTATAACAACAAGTATAAAGTTAAAAACTTATTAAAACATCATGCCAGTCCACCTTCTTTAACATCAGTATCAATTTTCTCTTGTCTCATTTTATTAGCCTTCCTTCGTCTTGGTATAGCTTTATTCATTATTGAGTTAGGAATTTTCTGTTTGGGTGCATGGTCTCTACAGTATGTTCTAGAAAAAAATAAAAATATTTTTGTTATCACTTTTGCACTTTTCTCGCTTATGGCAGGATTGGTAGAGAGAACCTAGAGTTCAAACAATCATGATAATCCAATAATGCTCAATGATAATGTCATTGGGTGTTAACCACTAAGAGAACCTTCCATTACATTCAAGTTTAACCACACCACTCTTTTTACTGGAAGATACAAAAAATCAAATTTTGTCAGAATTTAAATATACTTTATTCCATTAGGTGATTACAATCACTTTTGAATCATGAAGTTTTACACCGAAATGTCAATAGTATCAGTTCTGCAGCTTGGAAGGCAGTTCTGCCAAGTAATATAGTCATTCCCCCCATAACCATTGCATAAACAAGTCTGTCAAAATTACATACTTACTTAAAATTTCCATAGAATAAAGAAACAGCATTTTTCTCCCTGCCGCACGGCAAATGGAATTGTTTCCTACATTGTGTCACACTGCAACCAAGTGTGGCACCACCTTTGTAACAGTATGAACATTTCTGTAAAACGTTAATCAATATAATAATAATTTATTTTGAAACTTGAAAATAATAAATATTATCAGAGTGTCTGAGATCGATTCTTATTTGGGGGAAAATAAATTATATTTATTTTCTCAATATGGCAACAAATCTAAGTAAATTTAGCCAAACAACATGCTGTCTAATAATTTAACAGTGTTTATGGAATGATGTCTTATCACTATGCTAACATTAGATATCTATTGTTAAGATACAAGTTTTACTCTGTAAATAATGAGCATGAATATGATTCAATTAAAATCAATTAATCTAGAAAAACATATTTAAAAAATATGTTTAACTTTACAAGACTATTAGACCTCAAGAATTAAACAAAGTAAGATTTCAAATAAACATTCATATAACTTACATGTTTTTTACTCCTCTCAATTTCTGCTATGATGTCAGGATATAAAAACCCATAGAGGCCTTCTTCATCTTTACCTTTTTGTATAAGACAAGATGATAATAACTGAAACATATTATATATAAATTGAAATATTTGGCACTTATTTTACATCTTTTTAAGATAATAGCCAAACCAGTTATTCATTTCAATAATAGAAAAAAAAGGAAAAAAAAATTAAAACCTTGTAATAAGTACTTTGAAAATTATGAAATTAACAGCTACTATTGCTAGAAAACTAGCAGTAAAACTGAGGGAAACAGCTTTTTCACTTTCCGTTCAATTTTTTTAGATGTTGAGGAGCATAAATGAACAAAATAATTTAAATTTTAACATATTGGCCAAAAATACATCTTGTATCTCATTGATGTATATTTTTTTAAAGCAACTATGTTTCCAACCAGTGAAAGAGAAGGTGGACATAAGTGAAGAAGTGAACTATAAAAACAATTAAGTTGTTAATTGGGAGCAGGTGCTTGTTGCTAAAAACAGCACTTATTTGAAGGAAACTTTTGTGAAGTATTGTTATTGGATGATATATATCACTTATTGCAATAACAATCCTATAATAGTGTAATTTTGTAGATCAAAGGTGCTGTTAAGCAACCTTTTCATTGAACTTGATGTAAAAATTAACAGCTTTTCATACAGGACAATAAAAATAAATTATTAGGTAGTCTTTTGAATAATTATTACTATAATGTCGCATTACTATCTTATTATCATATGCACAAACAAAATATAAATATATAAATAAGCATAAAAATAATAATAATTTATTAGCACAACACAAAGACGTTTAAAATTACTCACAACACAAAAGTAATGGCAATGTATATCACCAATGCTATATAATTTGCCATACGTAGTCTCATCATTTACTAAAGAGTTACAAAATGCACAAGGTGCCTGTTTATCAGATAATTTTGCGAGAAACTTTTTTCTTCCAATCAACGTTTTACACGCCATTGCTAATATATAGGATATTTTATAAATTAAATACGTATACTAGTAGGTTTACTTCACAAATAGTATCTTTAATAAACATATTTAATATTAATATTAAATATGTTTATTAAAGATACTATTTAATATTAAATATTAATGAAATATTTAATATTAAATTCTACAAGAATTATGAAGTGATAATAAAACTATCTTCAAGTAAATTACTAAATAAGATGCCATTATTATTTATCAACTCAAAACGTCAACATTTGGCGGGAATCAGTGCTGCCAGCCTCAGGAAAGAAAAAAGCAGCAAATGGAACTTAAAAAAACAGTAGAAAACATTATTTCATTAATAATTTATACTTCTACTTTTAGACTTATAAAGAATATAAAGGTAAAATTAAAAGGTCTAACCAAAATACCATTAATTTTATTAAAATTATAAATTTTATGAATATTTTTCAATTTTGCAGCTTTCGACGTTATCGTAGAAATTTTTTTAGAGCTACATACATATAAAACGTAATCCTTATAAGATCACTTCGTTGTTTATCTGTTTTAATGTCTGTCAATACTATTTATCTTAAAATAATGTCGATATGTAACCTGTAATTAATATCAAATAACCAGATTTCGAGATCAAACAAGAGACGTTCTTTTGGAGCTCAGAAAATGATAAATGAACACAATTTAAAAAGTACGAGCGATTGGTATTACTGCTGCATTATCTATAAAATTTATGATTGTTATTTGTCCTTTTATTTATTTTCTATATTATTTAACTAAGTATCAAAATAAATAATGTTGAATTTACTAAATCATTGATTGAAACATAATGAAACATAATAAATTAGTTAATGATTTATAAAATTGGGATATCCATGTTGCTTTTTTTATCCAGTCCATAAAAACGTAGCTATATGAATTTAATCGAATATCACTAATGTATTATTATATTTATTGCTTCTTTTTACTATTTCCAATATAAATTATTAAATAAATACTTAAACTAAATATAATCATTTTATTATAGAAATAAATAAATTCTAACAAATGCATAACTATACATATTTGGCAACTTTAAAAAGAAAAGTTTACGTTGACCTATAATTATAAATATTTTTACATATTTCTACAAACAATAAATATACGAACTAAAAACAGAAAACAGCGATACCAAGGCTGTTTTTGTCAATCGACTGTTAAAATAGTAGGGCTGATAACACAACGAATTAATCGTAAAAACTGGATTTTTATCTAAGAACTATGAATATATAATAATATGAAGATAGTCGTGGCGCAGGGACACAAAGTGTGACTGTATAATCGACTGGTTGTGGGTTCGATCCCCACTCGAGGAAATTAAATATATATTTACATTTATATCTTACATTTTACGTTTATTTTTGCGCCGTGTGATCCCGGCCTAGAATAGGATCATCCTGGTACTGGTGTCGTAAGAGGCGACTAAAGTACGTGTGGTAGAGTCAAATCAGCAATGGCAACGCGCATCGGCAGACCCGACCAGATCATTACCACCTCGGCATTTAAAACCGGCGTTAAGTAGTGGCTTTATGCCACTGTGTTTCGCATCAGGTAATGCCGGGCTCCGGCGGCCAACACACGTTAAAGGTCGGGAACGCAGCTAGCTAGCGTATCTTCTCTGGTGTTACACGGGATCGTGGGGTACGGTAATCACTTATAATCAGGTGATCCGAACGCTCGTTTGCCTTAACCTTTTTCATAAAAAAAATATTTTTTTTTTCTCGTTCTGGTGTCAAGGCAAAAAGCACGGCTTTGAGTTCTATCATGCCACTCGTAATGCCTCCAGAACTCGGCAGAAAGTGGGGAACGGAGTGTCTTAGCACTAGGTTCAATATGCCTACCCGATGTGTGCGTAATACAGAGTGAAGCTGATTTATTTAACTATTTTATTTATTTAACTATGAATATTATGTCTCAAGGTCTTTCTTATCTTCAAAGTGGCGAATGGCTTTTGTCTATGGTGAAAATGATTTTTCATTAAAATTTATGACCAATAAGTGTAAAGCAAAACTAAACTTAAAATTCATATTTTCAATAGTTTTTAGAATTTTATTCATGAATATTTATTAATATACTTTAATTTTGTGATATAAAATTAGCCAAAGCTTTATCTATGTTGGGAAAAATAATAAAAGTACACTGACAGTAATCACTTCGCATCAAAACTAGAACGGGACGGCTGGGTATATAGATAGTTTTGATAAGGAAAAAATGAAATCATAGTCTGGATTTTATCTAAATTAGACGAATCTCAAGGTCCCTCTTATCGACAAGGAAGTGAAGGCCTACAGCCATTGTCTATGGTAAAAATATTTTTCATTAAAAATTATGAGCAATTAGTGTCATTGTCAAGCAACACTAAATTTAAAACGTCAAAAAAATCAAAAAAATAAACGCCGCAAGGCGATCTAGGCGTAGTTTTAATTAATTTAGTTTTGTAAATTTATTTATGTTTTTATTATTGTTGATAGTGTTGAAGTAACAGGTTTTAATTTGTCTAGTCTTAGTATTTTAGTTCGTGGACCAACAGAGGGCCGTGACGTTAGAGTGCCATAAAATGTTGATGGATGCCCCTTTGTTTTAGAAATAGTGGTTTTTAGGTGCTTTCCTTTCGTGTTATGGAAGATAATCTTAGAATAATCTCGAATATTGCAAGCATTGCAAATTCTAAATGTGATAAATCAATGTATTGTATGGTTTTCATGATATCCCGCCATAATACTTAGACGTGATTTTCAATTGTTTCGTAACAATTCTAGCTATAACGTCTCCGAAGATGGAACTATTGCTCAATATAAACTTGAAAAATACCAGTTGTGGTGCAATAAATACTATCTATTAAGAATCTTACAAGATTCTAGCTAGATATACAAAATATGTCAACATTACAAAACAGCCAATCAGTCTGGAAAATTCCAAATGAAAACCTCGACTCAAAATATGAAAAATGTCGGAACATTACAGAGGAAATTTATAAGAGGATAAATATAACATTTCAAATAAAAAAATTGGAGACCAGCACTCAAAGTGACTTTTCGGATCAGAGGTAATTTTATTAAAAAATCAATTATTTTTAGTTGATTATAAGTAGCATTATTACTTTATAAAATATATCATTAATGGTTATATTTAAACTAATATTACAATGGTAAAGAGTTTGTTTGATTAAATGTTTAGTACATTTATATTAGGGACTAGTTATTTATATTAGAAAAATCTTATCATATTGGACAGTCTAATAGTTTTGATGTATCCCACTGTATCTAATCAGTTATCTATTTCCATTCGAAAATGAGGACACTTTCCATTCAAAAAAAGATCTGGTTTACAATGATTAATTTATTCTATATTAAAGGGGAACATGTAAAAAATATGACAATTACCCTGTTCTGATAAGGAAAATTGTAGAATTCAATTGCTCATTGCACAATGTGCTTTGTGTATTTTGTGTAATTTATTTATTACTCTAATATAACCAATATTAGAGTTAAGTGTAGTTAATTTTAATTATTAATGTATTTTAAGATTATATATAAATACTGAAACTGTATTTATATATATTGTAAAATTAGTGTAGTCTTAGTAATGTCTGAAGAATATTTTGTAATATTAACAATGAGATTCAACAAATTTTCTCACTGCCCCCCTTTACAGTCCTTCAAAGACTACTGCGCTACAACCTGTAATATTTGTTCACTTCCTTACAGTGAAAACATAGATAGTAATGAATTGAGCAATGAAACAGATCTTTTTGCTTGTGACAAAAGTTCTCTATCGAGTAGTACTGAGTTGGAAGCATTAGAGAGAGGCAGTGCGGCCTGCGAGAAGTTCATCAATAACAACAATAATAATGAAGAAACTAAGAAGAAACAAATACCTATTTGTAAGAAGCCTCGGAAAAGGTAATGGTGTTTTTCTTTGTGATACATTTTATTTTTATTTTTAAAACAAATATTTTTTTTCTAATTTTGGACAATTAATAATTGTATGTAATAATTTAACCCAGATTTAGAAAGCGTGTGAAAAAACAGCATCATTCCAAACACGAGTCAGACGGTTCAAGCGATGAAGCCCTCCCCCTAAGCCGAGTAGTGGATTTGGACAGCATGAGAGAGAGTAGAGTCACTCCGTCACCTTTACACACAGTTATGGGGGTGCCTAATGTCGTTATCACACCTATTGGTAAGATTATATATAACCAGAATATGTTAGTTGTTATGTTTTAAATTTAACTAAATTAATTTTAAAAATCACATATTTTTTTAATATTTTGTATTTGTATTTTGCCATAATGTGATGCCATACTATCACTTGCAAACAAAATGACAATGTCACCTATGAGCTTATTATATCGATATGACCAAATAATGCCACAGAAGAGGCCCAAAGCGTTTCACCCAAACAATTTTTTTCTGATTTGTTAGCCACTTTGCATAAAATTGAGGCACTTCAAAACTTCAATTGTAATTATTGATTAGCTGTGGTTGCATACACAGTTCAAATGTAATAGAGAACATAATTTAAAAAAAAACATTTCTCATTATGATTAATATATAAAATAACAAGAAAATTAAAGCCATAACCATCAAAATTCAAATTTCGATTTGACTATTCGAATATGAAATATTTAAAAAAAAAATAGACTATTTTCATAGAAAATAAAAATGTAACTTTCATTATTAATAACCCATATCATTATAAAATTTTCTTCAAAATATTATATAAATATATTTTTAAACTAATGTTTCAAAACATATTGTTTTATTTCAGATCTAAAAAAATTCAAAATACCACTCTCAGAGAAGAAAACGAAGGAAATTGAACCCAAACACGCTGAAGTGAATGATACACAAAATAAATTAGATAAAAAACAAGAAACACAAGAAAATCTAAATATAGAAGAAAAATGGGATTGCACTATATGTAATGTGTCTTTTAAAGGCAAGAGAGGATTGAAGTAAGTTATTTTTAAATATACAGCAACTCAACTGTGGCTTTGCCCACTTACACTTTTTTTTTTATTTTTACACTGTATCCTGCACATAGTAGGGTAGGCAGAGGGAACATAGGGTTAAGACATGTGGAAATCGAACTCATGACCTGTATTTTTCTTAATAAATATTTTTATATATTACAGACGTCATATGGCACTGTCTCACATACTGAGTCCAGAAGAAGAGAAGAGAATGAATGAAACAGAAGTAAAGTGAATTGGTAATTATGGTTCTTTATTTTTTGTTAAAATTTTCACCTTGAACTACAGATAATGGTTTAAAATTTAATAAAGAAATAAAGATTTTTCTTAATTTATTATAATGAAATTTAAAATAAAAACTTTATTTCACTGAACTAAAGACTGTTTTGTGCCAGCTTTCACTTTTTGTTTGAGCTGTCACAAAGCAGCGTTTATTTTGATTTTTAAATTATTTTTTAACCTGTCTCTTCAAAATGGCATTGATGTTACTTTTATATTTTCATTTTGGCAGCATTTTTTAAAATTTTCAAGCTGCTCTGTCAGTGATTGATTGAAACATGAATAATTGAATTATAAAATAAGATCTAGTAGATAGTGTAATTTTGCGATTTTGAAAAATTTTTTGGCGGGAAAATGGAGTGTGTTTAGATGCGTGATATTGACAGTTATCGTGGTGTATGAATGGAAATAGGTACAAATATTTATAAAAAGCATCCTCAACGTCCAGATGTTTTGCACCTTTTTAAAAAAGTATTTTATATTTCATTTAATTAAATGCAAATTTAATTGATACTATTAGATAGTAACAAGTCCTGTCGTAGCTGAGAGGTGGTTTTTTACACCTTTATCCGCTCTCTTTGTGCAACTTTTGAAACAACAAAAATTTATACAAAATAACTAAATCAGTTACAACGATATATGATTGTTTTTATTAACTTTTACTACATTAAGTTTAAGCTTGCTTGAAAAATATTTATCTAAGGAAAAAAATTAACTTAAATACAAGAAAGGATATACCACGATAACTTCAATACAAGAGGGCAGGGTCAAAAATCTGTGATCAGTTTGGCATAATGTGATGTAGGCTAGTGTGGAATTATATGCTTTTGCCATAGACTTATTAATTAAATTTTAAAAAGTAAAGAGTTTTCTAAAATGGTCCAAAAAAAAATTTGATGAAAAATATCATTTTCGAAAAGAACCTTTAATTAACGAAGACTTATTTTTAACAAAAAACCTCGTTCTTAAAAAAAAAACTAAACATATTTAATATTTTTTTTTTCCCCTAATAATATATATTTTCTTCTTATATGGCTATGGTAAAAGCATAAATAATGAATGAAGGTTTTTTCAGTACAAAATTTTTAAAAAATGTAGTCTTTTTTTAGTATTACGATAAACATATTAGATATTTTTAAGTAAAAATAATCTTTCGAAGATCTGTAAGATAGTTATAAGTTTTAAAATATAGAATAACGCTTTAAAAGTATAAAGGTAGTGTCACAACACTACGGTGTAGATCTACGATATGCGGAATACAGAGCTAGAAAATAACTATGTTATAAAAAAATGGTTTAAATTTATTGCAACTTTTTCTATATTTTTATATGTAAAAAAATATATATTTTTTCATCTTCGCAACGCATAGCAGGGTCTACCGTGCTATGCGTGTCGAAGATGAAATGATGCTCCAGAGGGAACCTAATGTAAAATTATATTTCTGAATTTATTGTTAAGACATTCCGTTTCCCACTTTCCGCCAATTTTTGTTGAGTAGTGGAACTCAACGCCAGGCTTCGCCTTGGTACCAGAGCGTTATGCATTCCCCCGACTGGGAATCGAATCCTCAACCGTCGTGTTTACAGTCGCACTCTTGTGCCTCTGTGCCACGGTTCGGACGGTTTCAATTATAATTTTTCAATGTAATTTTATTTATATTTGTTTTTTAGTTTCTATTTATATGTTTTATTTGAAGTGTTATTCTATATCTTAAATATTGAGATACGAAACCTAAATGAGAATAAATATAAATTTAATTCTTGAAATTTATTTTCTAATAAAATGAAATTCAGCAGATTATGATTTAGTAGGTTATATTTATATTTCTATTTAACTGCCCAATGATTATATTTAAATAAACTTCAATGCTCCCCTCTAGTAACGCAAACCGCGGCGTTGAATTACGATAATCAACATGTAGCGCCTCTAAAATGGTCGGTTAGTGAGAACGGAGCGGAACGGATCTTAACACGAAGTTCTCTAAAGTTTCGTATCTCAATTAGTAGTAGTAATTAGTAATATTTTAGATGTCACTATTATGTGAAGGAATATTAAAGTAAGTATGGATATTTTGTTTTATTGTTTATATTGAAAGGTGTGTTTATTAAATTCTTTCACTCCTTCCTTCATTAAGAAATAGGTTTTAATTAATAAATAAAATTATGGTTTTTTTTTCTATAATTAAGTATAAGTTATTATTTAATGTGTCGAAGACCAAGTACAATGCCCTGCGGGAAGCCCGGACTCGAGCACTATCCTTATAGGTCCTGAACCAGCCGGTAAGTCGGAAAAGTTCAGGTACCTTGGATCCGTTATGCCCGAGTCTGGAGGCATCGATCACGATGTCTATAGCCGGATAAGCGCTGCTTGGGCCAAATGGCGGGAGGTCACTGGTGTGGTCTGCGATCGCAGGATACCGCCCAAACTCAAGGGTCTGATATACAGGAGCTTCGTCCGACCGGTTCTTTCATACGGCAGCGAATGTTGGCCAGCAGTATCTCGGTACACTCAGGAGCTTCACGTCACGGAAATGAAGATGCTGAGGTGGATGTGCGGCGTAACGCGGTCTGACCGCATACGCAACACATTCATTCGAGGTAGTCTTGGAGTCAGTGACGTAGCGGATAAGCTCCAAGAGTGTCGCCTGAGATGGTTTGGTCACGTTACGAGCCGGCCTAAGAACGATGTCGGATGCAAGTGCCTTGCTATGTCAGTCCCTGGAGTGAGACCTCTCGGACGCCCAAGGAAGCGCTGGTTGGATGTCGTGTAGCAGAACATGAGAGCCAATGGTCTAACCACCGAGGACGCTAAAGACCGTGCAGAGTGGAGTAGGTTGAGTAGGAAGACAGACTCTGGCAAAAGCCAGGTAGAAGAAGAAGAAGTATTTTTTTTAAATACATTTATTTATTAGCTCTCGCATGCTTGTGCACCTGCGCGATACCGCGTAAAGCTAAAAAAACTAAAAGAAAATTAAAATGTCGTTTCAATTGTAGAATTGAAACTTGAAATTCTGCCGTTTATTTTTCTTAGGAAAAAAAGTGATTTATATAAACACACCTTTACTATAAACGTGTTTTTCTTTAATTTAAAATTCGTGCTTTTTCCTTAGTTTTCAATGAGGTGCTATTCATGATATATTTATATTATTATTAATAATTATTATGTAAATATTATTTTATTAAATTTAAAATGGTATTGGATAAGAGTCCAGAGGACGAAATTGTTTGACAAAAAAAATTAAGCTAAAATTTTGGATATTTTTGTATGAAATTGAGGATTTATTTCTCGCTTTATTTACATTTTTTGTTTTTCATTTAGAAAATTATATGTTAATTGTTTAAATATATAGAAGTTTTAAATAAATCTGTAATTTATTTAATAAAATGCTATAATGCGATTGTTGTGGATTCGATACCGGCTTAGAGCAATGGCTTGTTCGTTTAAAATATTTTCATTTTCTTCTTTAACTTATAAATATTGTCCGTAAAATGTTTTAGCGGAGAGCAATAGTGATTGTTCCACATACAGTTACTCTGTACTTGTACTGGTACACAGTGACTCGCTGTAGTGCAGTGACTCTATCTGTATACAGTGGCCCGTAGTATAATAGTCAATTACGACTATGATGTATGTATATTCAGTTATGTGTATTTATTTATGTCACATTTGTCTCTTGAGACCAGTCGTGGCTCAGGGGCACAAAGTGTGACTATAAAAGCGACTGGTTGTGGGTTCGATCCCCAATTGGGGAAATGAAGCATTTATTTAAATTTATAATTTCGTTTCTTCGCTCTGGTGTCTAGGGAAAGCGCGGCGTTGAGTTCCGCCACTCAACACGCTATACCTCCAGAGTACGGCGGAAAGTGGGGAAATAAAAACGATACCACGAATTAATTGGCTATAACATAAATAGTTGGACTATTTAATGAAATTTTGGATTTTTGGAAAATGGTTGTTTGGGCACTTAACAAAGACACAAGAGTCATCGTGTACTTTTTACATTTGAGCCACTGTAGACGCTGCTGCCAAAAGCTAAGCGAATCTATGGCAATAAGATTATAATAATCAACCAATCAACCGATCTTTAAATATAAATATAAAAAAACTTGTGTAATTTACCTTGGAAAGTAACTTTTGATCAGCAAACTGCATACATATTTATATAACGTCCAATTGTCAGCAAAGATGGCGGATCACTGGTTTGTACGTATTCGTATGGCAAACGCTACATATAAGTGATGGAGACAAATAAATATTGCTGGTCTGTGTAGGAATTATAAGCGTGAGTCAGTGTATCCGACTGAGCCACTGATCCCGACTTGATCAGAGAAATGATAGTATTTTTTTAAATATTAACATTCCATTGACAGTTTCATCGAATCCACTACAAAGCGGTAGATTTGATATTTCTAGAATATTCTATAGTTTTTTAAATGAAAAACATTTTTTTTTAACTTTATAATCCAAGAAACTAAGTAGTTCCTAAGTTCCTTTATTTTGACGTTGGGTCAAAAAAAGTCAGTCATAAGTTTAAAATGTACGAAAATTTGCTGTTTTTTTAAAATATTTTTTAATTATTAAAGCTAAGTATGTATTCTTCAAATGATACATATCAATTACATTGGATTCTTTCTTGTAATATGGAACAGAATTCGCAGATTGTATAAGAAAATTGAATTTATAATCTGTTAACATAACAACCTAATATTTTTTATCTGTGCAAAATTATTTCTTTGCAAAGTTTCGTTAAATTAAAAGTTATTATAAATCATTAATATCAATTTTGTGCATTCATATTGATTTATATTTTTTTTTACTCTCAATTTTCTACAATCTGTGAGTTTTGTTCTTATAAATATGTCTTGGTTTTTCTTTTAATGTAAAGATAAGAAATTCAAGTTTTTTATATGTTATTGTAAATTCTTGAAATGTCGTAAATTTAGAAAAATATGTTATCACGAGACGAGGGGAACGTTTTAACATTATAGTTGTGAGTTCGTTTCTCGATAAGGAAAGATCATACTTAAATGATTTTCATTTCCTCTCTCAGTTAAGTTGCGCCACTCAATGCGCAATGTGATTTAGAGAATTTACAGTAAAATATATTATGTAAGTTATGGTTCTATTGAATTTATTATGATCTCTTTAGTGTCATTCGATTATTTGGTGCAATTTTTGTGTTGCCATATTTAAATATAATATTGATTAAATATAAATAAAAATATTATTTTTCTCTATCTATGTAATGTAGATGTAATTTTTCTGTATTGTTAGTTTTTTTGTTTTTGTGTTATTCAAGAATTTACTTTATTTTGTGGGTAATCAAGTCAAACATTTTTAGATTTTAAATAAACACATTAAATGTTTTTGTGTTTGTTTTTTTGAATACCTTTAAAAGTAGTAGAATCGATAAAAAATTATTTGAACTTATGTTCTTTTAAAAAATAATGTGTGTTTAATTCAGGAGAAATGAATTACATATATAATATTTTCGTTTCCTCGCTCTCGTAACAATGTAAAGCGCAGCGTTGAGTTCCATCACTCAATACGCAATGTTTTGAATCCGGGCGGAAAGTTAAGAACTGTATTTTAACACTAAGTTAGAGTGAACTTAGTCAGTGATCTATCCTGCTATATGCGGCATCAAGCGTGAAGCTGCTAAATTATACCTAAAGTATTATCTTCTTATATATTATTTTAATATAACATTCAGAATGTTCATTGGCAGTTCTAAAATTGTTATTTTTAACCAAAAATACGCATTTTTAAAACCACCGTGTAAATTTGAAATTTTATTGTGAGATAGTAGTAGTAGTGGGGAAGTCAGAGAGAACAGAGCGCCAAACGCTACGGTCTCTACATACCTCTTTCGTCTCGTCCACTGTCATCAATTTCATCATACACGCCCTCCGGGGGATCAACATGCTTTTTACGTGACTTTCCTCCAGTATCTTTGATGCTGTGTTTTCGAAGATCAACCGAGGCATCTCCCTACCTTTCGTTTTCTTCATAAATCTTTTTTGATATTCCTTCATCATCCATCCATTCGCATGTTCTTTTGCATTCTCACCGTAAAAACTATGATTCCTAGTGGATCAGTATATTTAAAATAAAGTTATAAACACACGAGTACTTAGGATGCCGCCCTGGGAAGAGACCAATATGTAGTCGTTCCTAGAATAAGGGGTCTGTTTTCATTTTGAGGCAGCCGCACGAGGCGTCTAAACTTGCGAGTCGAATTATATGAGGGAAGCAGCGATAGAAATATGTGTGTAAATGAAAACGGGATTTTTGTAAAAAGCACGGCAAATGGTGGGATTATGATGTGAAAGTATAAACGATCACCGAAATATTTATAATCTAAAAGTATTTAAATAAAAATATCAATGACGATTGATATGCTAAAATTAGGAGAATGGAATACACTCATCACTGCGTTGCTGAAGCATCCGTGGCGTCCTATGCAGAATAAAAGAATGCTGTCGGAGAATAAAACTGAACGCTAACAATATTTAAACAAAAATAAGAAGTAGGTTCGATAACGTCGTTTCGTGGCAATATTTAAAACAAAAACTCAAGCGATCAATAACATTATTTTTATAATTTTTTTGCGACCGATGTTTTATTTAACAGAAATTAGCATTATTTATTAATACACTAAAAAGGCCCGAAGAATATTAAAATTTTTGAAGGTTTTTTCTTAAAATATCTTTTTGTATCACTTAAACATTGAACTTATCTAAACTACTTGTTTTTCATTTAGTTAAGGATTTAATAAAATATTCATCTTTTTAAAATAATTTACTATTAATAAGTTAACATACGGAATTAGAAATTAATGCGTTTCGGAGAACTGCCATAATAATTCTAGAATAATGAAGCTTAGAATAAAGTTATAATATAAGTTAATAATTTATTTAATATATATTATGTGTGTTATTTGCACTCGTCATAATCTTCACATGGAATTGCAGAGGTTTCCGCAGGTTTCGTATATTTTGTTACTTTAGGTGACTTTGTTGATCCTGAAATGTACATTGCTATTTATATTTATAAAAAGTGAAGAGTTTGTTTGGTTGAATGCGCTAATCTAAGCAACTCCTGGTTAATGCTTCGAATAGATTTTTTTTATGTTGGATAGTCCAATTATTCATGAAGGCCGTATTTTTATGTTACATCACGTTTATATTATGTTTTTGTTTGAGGCAGTCGTGGTACAGGGGCGCAAGTATGTAAATGCGACTAGTTGTGGGTTCGATCCCCATTCCCCCCATTCAAATATTTAAATTTATATTTTCATTTATTCGCTCTGGTCTTTGTCTGGAACAAAGCGAGAAGTTGAGTTACGCCACTCAACAGTGCCACTCAACAGTGCAGTCGCAGTGCCTCCAGAATTCGGAGGACAATGAAACGGCGAAAGAAACGGAGTGTTTTAACTCTAGGTTTCTTCTGCCTACCCTGCTGTGTGCGGGATATAGCGTGAAACCTGCGGTCAGAGTTACGGTTACTTTAGTACTTACGGCGTGTTAACAACGAGTAGTAGCATGTAAAATGTAATTTAAATATAAAACTACAACTCATACATAATATAATTTAAAGATATTTCGTACAATTTGAACGCGGTTTGCGTCAAATAGTACACTTTATATTACTAAATATACACTATTAATGTGTATTTCTAGATAAAAAAAAATACTTTCTGATTTTTCTTTAGGTTATCCAGGTGAGATTTGGATACATAATGAACACATTCCGGTTTTGGTCTATCTTTGGGTTCTGGATTAATGGACATAATGTATTAAATTATATTCTATCAGATACTTTTGCCCAATCTCTTAAAATTGAAGCTCGAATGGGCTTATCCAAACATCTGTCTCAATACTGAAGTAATACTAAAGCTATAGCCTTCATATGGCTTTAAACCTGCAACTAAACTTACCGTCCATATCAGATATATATACACAGGGTGGTCTAATTATTCGAGATTGTTTTAACAGAGCACTCGTTCCACTGAAGTCGAGCCGCCATTTTTTAAATAAATCACCAATACCGTGCTTTAGATTGGCAAATGTGTGTCTTCTATCTATAACTCAATGAAAGTCATTAATTTGAAGCTAATTTACATACAATACAATTCTTTTTATATATTTTTTTTAATATGCAAAGACGTAAGAGAAATTAGATAATAAATTCATTTGATAGTGGATTCCGCACCTACAGCTATTACGTGAACAGTCGGAAAGTTGAGGATTCGATTCATACTATGCTACCAGAACAAGGAATAAATTATTCTTATTTCCTTGTTCTGGTAGCAAAAACAAAGTTTGGCGTTGAGTTCCGCAAATTAACCCGAAATGTCTAAAAAATTGGGCAGTGTGTGAACGGAATATAAAAATGTTTTGATCTGCATGCGTAAAAGGAGTGCCGACGATTCCACCCCATATATGTATATCATAATAGTCACTTTTAGCATTTTATCTAGATTAAAATTATAGTTTACTGTATAACATTCTAATAAATAAGGGTTTTTTTTCAAATTACCTTTAATAATAACATTTAGTAACATATTCAGAGACGGTACGTCCCATTGGAAGAGCCGCAACTTCAAATTGCTTATTTGATATAAAATCGAATAGATATCGTCGCGGCTATATGTAGATGTGTTCACTCTCATAAGTTGAATGAGTCTAAAAAATAAGCATTGTTTTTATATTTATTCAATACAAGTGACATTTATATAAATTCCGCACACAGCAGGGTGGGCAGAGGTAATCTAGTGTTGAGACACTCCGTTCCTCACTTTCCGCTGAATTCTGGAGGCGTTGCGTGTTAAGCGGCAGAACTCAACGCCACGTTTTGCCTCGACTCCAGAGCGAAGAAATGAAAAATATAAATTTAAATAAATATTTCATTTCCTCTAGTGAGGAATCGATCGAGAGAATATCGATTAAAGTGAAATTCATATATTTATTTAATTAAAAAAAATAACCGGTCGTCGTGTCGTGTCCTAGTGGAAGAGTGTCTGACAGTAAACGTGATGGTTGTGTATTTGATATCGTTTGATATGGGGTGTCGTGTTGATGGGTTGAATTAAACGTCTACTCATGGTTAATACTGAGTATATTCAACACTACTTTAAAGTACATGTAGTTCGAACACTAATAGTAAATCACGACACAGTTTATACAAAAGTCAAACACAAACATATATCTAAAAGAGAACACGAATTATAAATAATGTTAAGAAATAACTGAGAAAACAATGAGCCAAAAATGGTGGCAAGCATCGACTGTTAGTTACAAAATATGCCGTCGATAGGGGGAATGGCGGAAGGATTAAATATTACGATAGCTTACCAATTCAGTCGACGGCAACGAACACTATCATATAAATAAACCAAATACGAATACTTACTAAAAAATATATGAAATCTGTTAAAAATGTATGTATGCATAAAAATTATAGATAAATTACAATATTGAAATATTAAATAAACTATAAATGTACATAATAGTCTCCTACAGGGTATTCAAAAACCTAGGCGATGGGAAAAAACGGGTTATTTCATTTTAGATCTTAAAGAGCTATTTGTACGTTTTTATCGATTATATTTTTTTATACATTCTTCATCTGTATAAGTAGATTTTTTACTAAATAAAAATGGAACGAATACCTTACCGTATTACATTAGGATCTTTTGGAGTCAATAGACTTACACTGCTAACATTTTTTTTAAGACCAGTCAAGTAAGCCGTGATCATTTCCTGACAGTGCACCCATTCTAAACACTGATTCAGAATATCCTTTTTATAAATACGCCTATAAAATATTTCTAAAGGCTTTTTTAAACGCAGCTTTTGCTTTTTTCGTTTTAATTTACGATTTGTCCTCAATGGGCTGTTTGATGTGCCGTCTTCGTCAGTTTTAGGTTTGACAGATGACATTTTAGCGGTCGCTAAGTTGGCGGTATTTTTTCTGTCATTTGAAAATACTATGGGTGTTAAAGGCAAATTTTCGTTATTGAAATCGTCATAATCTTCCAGAAGATCCTTTTCTTTTTCCACGTATATGCTACTATGGTTCCTTAAGGCACGTATTTCGTAAGATATTTGCTGTTTTAATAATTCTATTCTTTCTTTTTGGCTTATCATTGTGGATGTTCGAAATTCTGCTAGGTGTGATAATTGTGCTGAAAGAATCATCAATACAATGCCGGTTTGTTAATGCATTCTTCTACGATATTCAATGAGTGGCGCAGCTTGTGATTGTAAACGCAAAGATTGGGGGTTCGATTCCCATGAATTCATAGTGGAATAAATTACTTAATATTTTTATTTCTTCACTCTGGTAACAAAGAAGCGTAGCGAATTCCGCCATCCAACACGCAATGGCGCAATGTTGGGTATAAAGCAGCGTTGCCAGATGTCCCGATTTTCGCGGGACGTCCCTATTTTTTTGCCCAAAAATTATAGAACCTGATCAGGGAAAGGACAGGTAGAGTTCCGCTTTCCACGGATTATTCCACGTACCTACGAAATACAATTAAGGATATTCGTAAGTTATGTATAGTAAACCAAAACAATATATAGATTAGTGATGTTTTTAAATTAAAATGATTATTTTAATTTCTTGTCCTGTATAAAAATCCCGCTTTTTACACCGAGACGCAATCTGGCAACGTTGGTATAAGACACTGTCTTAACACAAAGTTTCGTCTGCCTACTCGGCTATAAGCGAGATACAAAAAAATACACAACATTGACATATTAAAATACAATTCAATTTGCCCTTTTTTGCCAATTGCCCTTTTTGACCAATTTTTGTGTTCCCAGTTCAACGTTGAACTAAGCTTCCGAATTCTATCCTTTATCCTAACAAGACTTTTAAAACGATAACATTTGAAAATTATATTTTAATTTTACTTTAATTTTCTATGTATTATCATTCACACTACGACCCGTATCCCGCACATAACAGGGTACGTAAAGTCAATCTGGAAACCTAATATTTTTTACCGAATCCTGGAAACATTGCATGTCGAGTGGCGGGACTCAGTCTGTTTGACACATTACCATAAATCAATATAAACATTTTAAATAATTCCCTAGTCAATACTAGATTTTCTCTATCAACCCTGTTAGATGCCTCAGATGCGTTAAACTTCAAATATATATTTTTTTCTTTACATACCAGTTAAAAATATCACAACCGCCAGTTTCATGTTTACTCTAGTTACTTATCAATGTTTGGTAAAATACCTGTGATTAATATCAATGGAGCAAGATAAAACAAAATGTACCTATGGAAATATTTCAATGCCGTCTGTGAGTTAATGTAAACGCTACGGTTGAAGGTTCGATTTTCACTCGGAGGATTAAATTATTTTCATTTCCTCTCTCTGGTAACGAAGCAAAGCATAAAAGTTCCTCCACTCAACACGCAATGCCTTCAGAGTTCTTCTGAAAGTGGGGAACTGAAATGTCTCGAGAACGCAGTCTTAACAATATTTTCTCAGGTTCCATCATCTGCTTACGATGTGCGAGATACAGCGTGAAGGGTAATTATTATTAGTTCCAGTGGTTTGTATGAAGCTTCGTATGTGTAAAGTCCAATTTTTCGATTTGAAATGCCAGAAATTTCATCTCTTAGTATCCATCTATACTCTCAAAAGAACCTACATATAATAAAACTATAACGTTCGTTGTCCGTTGGTCACACTGTAAAGCCCGGTTTTGATCGCGAAAGAGAAATGAGCGGGTAATGCTTAGACGGAAGTCTAAGCGTTACCCGCTCATTTCTCTTTCGCGACTCCTTTTAAATAAAATATGTACATTCTCCGGAAGCGGACTCCTTTTAAATAAAATATGTACATTTCTACCAACAAAGAGTTTTGTATTTTGTAATAAATTACTCCACTTGGTTCCCTAAAACTGATCTGGTTCAACTCAACTCTTTCTGCTCGCTCAGTCCTTTCCGCTCTTCTATCTATTTGTTGGTGGAAATACAAGTATGCAGTTTACTCTTGCGAATTCAACGTAGTCCTGAATGAAGATTTTTATATACATTTAGGGTACTGTAGCTTGGAAGGACCCTGAAGTTAGCTATAAATGACTGCGCAGATTTGTTTTACGATTTTTTTTTACATCTTATTAATTTCTCAACGAGTGAACTATGCTCTTGCAAATTTTAGAAAATCTAACTTCAGGGTGATCACGACTTGTTGACTGTACTGAAAGTATACATAGATGAGGACAGTTGTGGCAAAGTGGCACGATCTCGATCCGCACTCGAGTAAATGAAATATGTAATATTTTTCACATTTCTTTCTTCTGATGTCAAGGCAAAGCGCGCAACTCAACATGCAATACCTCGAGAATTCGGCGGAAAATGGGGAACGGAGTGTCTTATCACTAGGTTCCCTCTGCCTACCCTGCTGTAGCGAGATACAGCGTAAAGCTGAACAAATAATGTAGATAGTTTGCTATAGTATACATATGATTTTTATGACCGTAATTACCTAACTCTAATCAAATGGCAGTTAATTTCCCCGGACTGTTAAACGTATGCAAATAAAAACCTAAAATTATTTAATGGCTTCTTAAGATTACTTTGTTACAATCTTTTGTCTGATAATAATGTTTCTAATTTTGATATCAACCGTTTTTTTACGTATTGCAGGTAAGTCAAATTGGCTGTACCTTATACTATTTTACTACTTTTATATGTAGGTTTTTTATCTTTTGGAATTTCTCATATATTCTTCATAGTGCAAAACTGTTTTATTAACTCCATGGTTTATGTGGGCTATTGAAAAAAAAATAGATCTATGGGTTTCAAGTTTACTTAAACGCATAACATTGTGGTACCACAATGTTATGGGTTTTATATTCATTACATTTGTAATTATAATATTTTCTTATAATAATTATTTCAGATTGTAAAGATGCAAAGCCATACAATGAAACAAGGTAAATATAATATAGATGACTTAAACTCAATACTCACAGGCATGGGCGTAAGAAGGAGAGGAACCAGATGGGCCGTGTCCACACCCCTATAGTCTGGTGGCCCACCCCAGAACTTTGTTACAAAAAAATTTTGCAGAAAAAGTTGTAAAAACATATTTGTTCAAAGCTAAAATTAGGAACTAATCACTTAGTTCTCTAACGCCTAAGAAGGAAATTATAAGTTCTCAAGACCTGATTGCCTTAACATATATAAAAACAATAGAAAGTAAAATATGAAATTTGTCATTTTCTTACTTTTTTTTGGCAGTGCGGCGTAAAGTTTCGCCATTCAACTCACAATGTCTCGAATTGAACCGGAAAGTGAAGGTGTCTTAATCTTTCTCTTTGCCTTCTCTTGTATGTGCGGTCAAAAGCGAGCGAGAAGAAAAGAATTATAATGACCTTCTTGTTTCTGTTATTAATTTTTTCGACATATACTTTTTTTTTTTTATATCTAATATATAATTTTTCTTTAATGACTTTTATGCGTTGAAATCTTTTTCAGGCCCTCTTCCAAGTATGATAATCCAAATTTTATTCGCGATAGATATCACGGTAAGGTTTTATTTTGATCATATATTAACCTAAAAAAATCAGCCTAAACTCCATACAATAAGAAATTCAGACATCTTGTATGTCTACAAGATGTCTGAATTTCTTACAAGTACAATATATGCCTCAATTTAGTTAAAGAAATATTAGGGCTGGGCCGTGTCCACCTCATATTGGTGTGGTGGGCACGACAGGGCAGGATAGTGGACTTAATGACTTAAAATGGGCTAACAACAGTCTTATTAAGTTAAGATTGTTTTAATTTGCAAAGCAGTAGTAGTATCCTGTCTACTCGTAGCCACCTATTTACTGTATTTACGTTTATCAGTTATGTAAGCTCCATAATGAATTCTACCTTTTTTAATATTAAAATATAAAAAAACAGTCAAGTGCGAGTCCGATTTGCCCACTTCAGTTCATTGGGAAATATCATTTACAAAAGTCATTTTGTAAAACTCGTACAATTATTAGCAAAATTTTTTTTAGAATATAAATATAAATTTTATATTTGGAATTTTGAAAATTTTAAATTCTCACTCCTTGCCAAATTTCAATGTCGTAGGTCTACATAAAATGTCCACTCATTTTGTATAAATTGAGTTTTTTTTTAACTTAAGTTTGTGTATTTTTTCTTTGATTACGCGACGAATGTCATATAAAAAGTAGCAAAAATTATGCATAAACGCTTGTATCTCTCGATTCGTTGACCTAGAAACTTAAGATAAATAATTTTGACAGACGTACAAAAAAGTGATCCTATAAGGGTTCCGTTTTTCCTTTTGAGGTGCGGAACCCCAAAAATTCCTCTCAATTGCCAATCTTACAACAGATATCTTTTAAAATATTTTTTATACAAAATCCAGACGAAATCTTCAAACCTATGATGCACGAGTCCTGGGTGAATAGACTCAACAAGCCCTACAACCCGGCCTGGATGGACTACTGCGATCCTTATCACTGCAACGACTATCACAAACTAGCTTGCGGCTTGAACAGGAGGAAAATGAAGTTCAAGTGGTTCCAAAGCAAATGTCATATTATTTTAAATAATCTGTGCTCTCAGTATCGAGGAGCGTTGGGTGAGTTTTTTAAATATGGCCCTGATGTGCCTACGAACTGAAGTTTTTTTTTAAAAAACTAGGTTCCCCCTTCCCCAGATTCCCCCTGCCTACCCTGCTATGTGCAGGAAATAGCGTGAAGTTAAAAAATACAGAGTTAAAGAAGTCAATTTACGTATAAAATATTGTAGTTAAATAACAAATAATAACTTAACAATGGCCATTAACAGTACCCTTACATTTTTATTAAAGAACATAATTTTAATTTCACATAACAATTATTAAATGTCAGTATTTTCAGCATTAAAATAAAATATAAAAAACGTTTCAAATGAAATTTCATTGTTTTAGAATACGACGTAGTAGAAGACAAGTTCTGTTTAGCTTACGTGATATTCACTCGATCCGTCTGTCCGTCCGTCTGTCCCGATATAGCGCACCCTGTGTGCGCTGTCAGTACTAAAGACAATCGAATTGTAATGTTTAAGAATGCTTGTTTTTTGGAAAGAAGGAATTGTAAGGAGTTTTTGGAAGGTATGTCCTTTTTTTCGTTTTCGATTTAACCATAAGGATTTAGTTATTTTTTGTGTCACATTAAGTAGAGAAACATGTTTTAGAAAACATATCATAATTGGATTTGCTTTAGTTTATTTATTTTCAATCTTTCTATATAAACTAAAAATTCTTTCATTATTGACTGACTGACAATCATGGGCTTCAACTAGTAGCTTATATTTTTTCAGCTTCACGCTGTATCCCACATATAGCAGAATGGGAAGAGGGAACACAGTGTTAAGACACTGCTTTTCTTTCTTCATTTTTCGCCGAATTTTGCCGCCCTTTCACTTGGTACCAGTGCGCAGAAAATAAAAATAATTAATTCCCTCGAAGAAGATAATCGTGGGTATCGAATTCACAGCCGTCGCGTTTACAGCCACACACTTGTGCCCGAGCGTGCTACTGCACCAGTGTGCACTGAAGGATAATGATATTTTTAATATTTTCATTTCCTCGCTCTAGTATGAAGGCATAGCGCGGCGTTAAGTTTTGCGAATTAACACGTAGTACCTCCAGAATTTGGCGGAAATTGGGTAACGGAAGTATGTTGATGAGAACAGAGTGTATTAACACTAAGACACTCCCGTGTTCCATCAGATTACCCTGCTATGGGATACGGGATACAGCGTGAAGCTTAAAAGTCTTTATACATCAAGTGAACCAAATGTCATCTAAATCTGACGGCCATTTGCAAGAATGAAAAAGAAAGAAGAAACTTGCTAACAATACAGATCATTAATATAAGAATAGAAGTATATTTTTTTTAAACATATTTTTTTCACAGAATATGAAGCTGTTAGTATGAAAATATGTTTATTGAGAACCGTTTTGAAATAAAGTCATTATTTGAACTTTCTATGGTTGTGAATTCAAATCCAAATAAAGAGATAGAAATATCCCTTGCCCAGACTCTTCTCCTTCCTCTCCTTGATTACGCCGATGCTTGCTGTTGTGATCTCCCTGAAATTCTCCTCAACAAATTAGATCGTTTGCAAAATATAGCCATCCGGTTTATATTTTCTATAAAAAAAATTGACCATATTACAGAGCATAGGATCCCGCTCAAATGGCTCACTATCAGGCAGTGGCGTAATCTCCAATACTTTCGCTCATTTACACCATACTGTTCCATCCCCGCACCCCAGAGTACCTCAAAACTAGGTTTAGTTCCTTGGCTCCAACCATTCTCTCAATCTCTGATCTTTTTACTGTAGGGGTTGCCTGGCAGAGATCACCTGCGGTGATAAGGCCGCCCTTACACTAATGCTTTTCTGTTTGATTATTTTTGATCTTTTGTATTTAATCTTGTTGGTGTAATAGACTTAAATAAATAAAAAAATAAATAATATATATATATATATATATATATATATATATATATATATATATATATATATATATATATCCCCCACAACATCATTGAGTATTTATAAAACAATACCTTATTATTATTATCGATTATACCAAAACTATTACACTAAGGATAAACTATTAAAAAAACTTCAATTAGTTTCTATCTTTTATTAAGAAGGAAGAAGGCACTTATACTAAAATTAATGTCCAAAATGACATAACTCATAAAATAACTAATTCATTATAGAAAGATAAAAAAATTCAAAGATTTTTTTCAACTATAAAAATAATACTAAAATATAATTAACAAACGAACATTCCTTATAATCATAATTATTTTATTTACAACACAATATACATATAAAGGCTTAATTTTGTTTCAAAAAGGTGGGGAGACAAAAATACGGGACTATTTTTGTTATTTTTAAAGATCAAAAAAATATATTTTGAGATCTTTTCTGCTTTAAATATATATTTGTTTTTAATTTTTTTTAATTTGCAACATGGAAAAATTCATTCAACAGAAAAATATGATAATTTTATACATAATTGTTGTCGAGATCAACAAAAATAAACAAATGCAGAATAAATAACATCAGATCAGGCTGATAAAAGAGAGTTTGTCTAAATTAAAAGAAATTTAAAAAACACAACATACATCATGTTATGGCGACTAATATTAATATTGTATTTTATTTACTGTTAAGAGATGAATGTGAAATGACATAAAAAATATTTTTTTTATCATAATTAATTTGATATAAGAACAATTTTTTATAATATTTTTTTTTCAATTTACTTGATATATATTTATAAATTTCTTATAAATTATACCATTGTACACTTTAACTTTATAAATCTATAAACATAAAATGAATGCGACCTATAGTGCTAACGAAAAATGGATCAATCATGTTATTTTTTTTTAAATGAAATATAAAAAAATATACATCAGTTAATATTTATCAATAGCAAAAATATAACCACAGTATAAAGTGTGAGGTCGAAAGGACTACATTAACAATTAAAACGGAAATAACCTATATTGTATTGAGCAAAATTGAAAGCTTTATATTGTTCAAAAACCAAATTTGAAGTGAGTACTTCTAATATTTATTTTTATTTCCAAGAAAAACAGACGACTTTTTTAATAAAATAATCATATCGAGTGACCTATATCAAAAAACCTGTGTGATATATAAAAAAACAAATTACACAAACATATATAAATATACATATAATAACCCAAATAGAAAAAAAAATATCACGACGCAAATTAAAAAGAACATCATCCTTTTTTGAAGTTGGTTAAAAACGATAACTAACCTAACGCACGTAAAAACTAAAACTAATAAAACATTAAAAGCTTCAAAATTATTCGACTTACAATAACAATGTATCATTTCTTCGATTCGAGTCCTAGTGTTAAGACATTTCGTAAGCTTGTTAAATGGCGGAACTTAACGCCGCTAACTTTTAGTCTCACGAGGGCAAATCAACGAAAATAATTTTAAATCAATGGGAATCGAACCTACAGCCATCGTGTTTACAGACAGACTGTCCCACGACAGCTCCAAAAACAATAATATTCTTTTTGGAGCTGTCGTGGGACAGATACATATTTTATACATTTTGTGCTATTTTAACGGCATTTTTTAAGAAAATCCAATACTTCGATGGGATAGTTTTGTCGTGTGGTCGATTTGACTGCGGCACGGGCGTACTCCAGTGGATTTACTGAGCTGGGGATACAAGAAAAAAAAAACAAATTAAATTAAACAAAATAGCATTAAATATGTTATAATATAGTTGGCACGAGCAAAGTATGGCTTGTGTTAAAACGCCGCCCATAAATGTACTTATTTTACTACGAATAAAATTCGATAAAAAATGAATAAAATGGTCACCAAAAAGTATTAGTTTTTTACGTAGACTGCCATAAAAATATATGGTTGCCTTTAAAATTCACTTCATACTAAATAATATATATCGTCGCTAAATAGATGTTATTTATAATCTAAAGTCATACGTTTTAATTTGGTCGTTTTTGCTGGGCGATCGCAACAACGTTTTTTTTAATATCAAATAATATATGAGAGTCCCTAAACATACATAACTTGTTTATTTTTACACGAAATTAATTAAATTAGATAATCAAATAGGTAGTATCTTAGTGCCAAAGCGAAAAATGATAATATTAAAAAAATAATAAATCATTCTCATGAGGGGGGATCAAAGCCACAACCGTCGAGTTATAGTCACACAAAATATGGCAAAAGACGTAGCTTGATGAGAATGTATGGCTTGGAGGTAAGAGCGCCTGGTCGGTTTCCAGGAGGCGCGGGTTCGAGTACCCGCTACGTTAAAATTTTATGATTTTGTGGTTATCAAAAATGATAACCACTTAGTATATAATGTTAGGAGTTGAAGAGACCATGAGGTTTTTTCGACCCCTAACCAACCAAAAATTACCAAGCCCGAAAGTCACCACTTTCAAATATCAAATGAATCAACTATCAAAAATGAATGGACATACTAAAATGAATTCAAAACTTAATCAAACTCACTACCAACCTCATATTTTGCAAGTGTGCAAGTTTCCTCCACTCCTTGCGCTCTATATGTTGAAATAATATCATTACTACTGTAAGATCGCAGTTTGCCGAGTTCACTGCGAGGTGGAGGGCTGAGTCACCACCTTTTATATCCTGAAACGGAGAGAAAAAATTGAAAAAGTTGCTTTAGATTTTTTTGTTAGGTTATCTATAAATATTATTGTCAACGTAGGTTCCGCTACTGATTACGAAATGTCTTAATACTAGTTTCCCTCTTCCTATCCTGCTAAAAGCGGGATACAACGTGACCGTGTGAACGGGCATTGGGTGATGAATGGTGCCACTCAACATCGCGCTTTGCCATGTTACCAGAGCGGGGAAATGAAAATGTTAAATAATTCACTTCAACCCATGGGAACTAAACCCACAATCGACCCACTGCGCTCTAACGGTCTTAAAAGGTTTTAACACATAAATAAGAGGCCACCCGGAACTGATTCTTTTCCCTTTTAGAATTATAACTTGAATTTAGAACGTCCGCGGCACCACATTGTCGGAAGTGTGGTATGGTGTAGTGTTGGGAATTGATGCACAGAAAACCAATAAGTTCTACTACTGAAAGTATCCTGACTGCGTCAACTGCAATATCTGTATGTATGTATGTATGTAGGTACGTATACATATACATAGGCCAGTCGTGGCGTAACTGTAAACGCGGAAGGTTGTGGGTTTGATTTCCATTCAAGCAAATGAAATATTTAATATTTTCATTTTCTTCGCTCCGGCGTCGAGACAAAACGAGGCTTTGTAGTCCCGCTCATCAACACGCAATGCCTTCAGAATTAAGAGGAAGGTTACCCCACATGCTGCTTAATTCTATAGCGGAATAGCGGACTGTCTTAGCACGAGATTTGCCTGCTACATGCGAGATACAGCGTGAAACTGAAAAAAAATACTCACCCCTTTCCACAGGTCTGCGTGTGCATGTCGCAGTAGCACATGTAGTGTGTGCGTTTTGGGTGCTCTCGCACTGTGCTCAGCACAGCACACGTGCAACGCCGTGTAACCTTTAAAAAAAAAGAAATATTAGTTATTTCATAAATTAAATTTGTAGATATATAACTCGACGGTTGTGTGGTCGTGGGGTCGGATTCCATAAGAATGAAGGAATTATTTTTTTTGTTTTTCTGTTAAAGGTTTAAATATGTGTACTATTTTTTTTTTTTTTATAACAATATTCATTGATGTGTAGCTCTGTACTTAGATAATACTTATAAGTGGAAAACTGTAATTGGCTTTATTTTTTTATACAAGTGTTTATTTGTTAGTAATTAATAATATGCTGTTGTTTTCTATATAATAAATAAATAAAAAAAAATATTTTCTTTTTTCTCACTCTGATAATGAGGCAAAGAGCAGCGTTGAATTTCGTCAATTGGGCCGAAAGTGGAGAACGAAAGTGTCATAATGAGAGGCGGACTACCCCAACACTAAGTTCCCATGTTCCCTCAGCCTGCCCTGCTATGTGCGATGTGTGTGAAACCGACACAACTGGTATAAAATGGTTATTTATTTAATTTGAAATTTTAGTTTTCAATGTTCAGATATTGTCTTTTATAAGGAAAATACAAGCAAACAGGTCTTTAAAACGATAATTTTATTCATGAACATGGTCTAGCTAATCTAAACAAATAATTGTATAGCGCCAGCAGCCAGCAAGTGTAGTTGTATATGAAATCTAGTATATATGTTCCTAAAAATAATAACTAAAATAAGTTAACAAAACTCTTCTTCTTTAGTGATTCAATTTATAATGTTAGAAAATGTTTCTTTTGAATATTATGACATATTCTGCCATCCCCTCCCTACAATATGAACCCCATAATAAATATGAACCTGAACTCACCGTCAGCATTAGTATGGTGTATGTTGAACAGCGGGATATCGGTATCATCACGTACTAGCTCGCTCAGAACCTCCGCGCACACGTCGCCGGCGCGTGCGCATGCTATTAGAAGAGTGTCACCTAGTGTGTCCACCTGGAGACAAAAATTATGGAATATTTCAAATGTTATCCATTTTTTTAAATTATTGAGGCCAGTCGTGTCGTAGGAGCACAGTGTGTGACTGTGAAACCGACTGGTTGTTGGTTCGATCCCCACTGCCAGTTGATTTCGGAAATGGAATATTTATTTATATTTTCATTCCTTCACTCTAGTGTCGAGGCAAAGCGCAGCGATGAATTCCACCCCTCAACACGCAATGTCTCCAGAACTCGGCGAAAAGTGGAGAACTGAGTGTCTTACACTAGGTTCCCTCTGCCTACTATGCTTGTTGGATACAGCGTGAAGATGATTTAATTTGTTTTGATTTTTGAACATTATTTAAAGTACTCATTACGGGAATAAGTATACCATATAGCAATCCTTGATAAATGGACTATAAGCAATAACCACTAGTTACTGATATTAGAGCTTTCAACAAAAACAAATTTTATAATCTTGGTAAATTTCCATATATTAACCTCAGTAAAAACGAAACCGGTCGTCGGTCTGTACGCCTCGCGCCGCGTCACCATTCTGATACAATGTACTATGTATCGAGTCAATAGTGGCCTGTGATGGCATCTTAGTACTGCTAGCTTCAATATACTTAGACCTGGAAATAAATAAATTAAATAAAACGTAGTTTCACGCGGTATCCCGCATATAGCGAGAGCGCGGGAACAGAGGGAACCTAGTGTTATGAACTATGTGCCGAGTGTCGGGACTTAGCGCCGCGCGTTTTTTATTAAAGCAGGGAAATGAAAATAGTTAGAAAATTATAGGAACGCCATTCCGTGGATATCGAATTCACAAACATCGCGTTTACAGTTAGATGCCGGGAAGTACTTCATTTGAATATTTATATATTTAATAAAATTAAAAATAATAATATAGTAATTTAAATAGATGCTGCCGCTATAGTACGACAATCCGCGGCGTTGTTTTCCTTTATAATACATTAAGTAAGCGGTTAATAGTGCCTAAAAGTAATGGGTTCGTTTATATATTCGGAGATGAATATATGCAATAGAATGATACATATATGTATATGTATAATTCTATTACTATTATGTTATCTTCACATTATACCACTTAGATAGCAGGGTAGGCGAGGGAACCTGGGAACCTAGCGTTGATAAACTCTGTTCCCATTAAGTCACTTTCGTTCCCAACATTTGGCCGAATTCTAAGCATTGCGTGTTGGTCGGCGGAATTTAAAAATAAATAATAAATTTTCTTAAATACTCATTTTCTTCCTTTAGGCTTTCTATAGGCGAGAGTGGATTCAAGCTCGTTGCCTCTAAAACAACTCATGAATTAAAAATAAAACTTACCAAAGTCATAAACAAACAACAGCGGTTTCAAAGCTAGCACCTTCTCACAGATCAAGCTGAAGATAGCCAAGTTCATGTTTTCATCTTTATCATTTGACAGATTGAAGAGAGCGTGATGGAGGACTCTGAAAGAAATAAAGAAGGAAATGCAAAAAAAAACCATACGCAATTTTAAATATTAGAGGCCGTCGCGGCGCAGTGGCCCAGCGTGAGCCTATAAGCGCGTCAGTTGTGGGTTTGATTCCCACTCGGGGGAGTAAATTATTTCTTGTCAAAACAACGTCATGAATAAAATTGTCGAAAAGAGGGGAAAGTCAGGTTGAACTCCTCCTCGGGATAATAGTTAAAATATTTACGATTCCGTAGTATTCACTCTTCTATATTTTATTATTATGCTGAAGAAATTGTATGGTGAACGCGCTAATCTCAGTAATTCTTGTTGTTTTGGATAGTCCATTTATCGCAGGAAGGGTCCATTTATCAACCTAGGGTTAAGACATTTTGTTTTCATTAAGACACTTCCGTTTCCCACTTTCCACCACATACTAGAGGTATTAGGTGTCGAGTGGCGGTATTCAATGCCACGCTTTGCGGTGTTACCAAGATTCAATAATTCATTTCCTCGAGTGGGAATCGAACTCAGAACTTGTCGTTGACAAGTTTATTCGTAACGTCATTAATTAGATTCGTCATTACAAAGTATATCGTTTTTGAAGTATAATTCCAGAATGCACTTCTTAGATAGCATTATGAGTAACTTGATAACGCCTATCTGGATTACAAGAAATGTGATTCAATTTTAATATGGCAATAAGCGAAAAATAATAAAAAATACATTGTGGCGCAATAGAACAGCCTGATTATAAGAGCGATAGTGGGTTCGATGCCAGTAGAGAAATGACTAAATATAAAATTATTTTCATTTCCCCGCTCTGAACAGAAGACGGCGTTAAGCTCCGCCACTCTACATGCAATGTTTCAAAAATAAGTGTCTTTACACTTGGTTCTGTCTACCTAGGGGCTACACAGCTGTGCGAGTGTCAAGTTGCTCAAGAAAAATTGTATTTTTTAACAAAAACAACAAGAGCTGACTACAGCCGGATCCCAAAATCAGAACCTAACAAAATTTTCATCAAACTACCCCCAAAGTATATATACTTCCTATTAAAAAAAAATAATCAAAATCGTTTTTATACTTAATGCAAATTTAAAACTTATATGATTTTCTCTTGGATAACGAAATTAAAGTGGGACCACACAGGAAGCACCAGTTTTCAAGTAAAAAAAAGTATATCTCATAAAGAGGTAACAAACATTAAAAAAATATACAGTCGAATTGATGCGGAAGTCGACTAAAAAATAAAGTAGGTCTTTGTAAATTGTGAGGCAATTCAGACAAGTTTCATAAGAAAGTTTCAAGTTCAAATCTTTCTTTCTTATTTATTATATCAATTATTTTTTTTGATCCATTTCAATATTTTCACTTTGAATAGTCAAGTTATATATAAGTGTCAGTAATGTAAGTCCTACACGAAGCTACTGACGATTCCGAAGTTAGTTGTGCTGAGAACAGCCGACAAGAAACTGATCTGTTCCTCATTTTGAAATAAGCCTATAGCAGTCATTTCAAATAGGTCGCGGCATCCTTACATTATACTAGAAAGTGAATCGAAAATGAATCTCGAGGACACTTAATAAAAATATCGACCACGTCAAAACCAAAGTATCATCAATTACAGGAGCTTTACGCAGAGTAGTAGGCTGTATACCCCCTGAAGTTAGAATGACCATCTACAACTCTTTAGTTAAATCTCATCTGGAGTATCTTATAGAAATATGGGGATGTGCCGCTGAAACAAATCTTAAACCGCTCCAGGCTACTCAAAATAAATTAGTAAAAATCTTATTTAATTATGATTTCTTTACAAATACATTAGTTCTTTATAATGAAACCAAGATATTTAATATAAAACAATTATATACGTATGCAACATGTAACTTAATAAAGAAAATTTTGTGCGGTGATCTACATTCGAGCCTAAAATTTACAATTCAAACTTATAAACACTCAATGCGATATAAACACAAAATTCAAACAAGAAAGCCAAGAACTACCTGCTACGGAATTAAAAATATTATGTATGAGGGTGTTCAACTATTTAAC
Source organism: Heliconius sara (assembly GCA_917862395.2). NCBI lineage: Eukaryota > Metazoa > Arthropoda > Insecta > Lepidoptera > Nymphalidae > Heliconius > Heliconius sara. The sequence goes on from OU860785.2 coordinate 16,353,028, forward strand.
AACTTGCCAAATAGTATAAAGACGTGTACAACAGTAAAAGAATTTAAGAAAAATCTCAAATTATATGTATACGCCTTGCTTAATTAATATTTATTTATTTATTAAAGTAATACCGAATAACTTGTTACACGCGACCACTGGAAATTTGTTTATTTAAGATAACTTTAAGTAGTTATAAATTAGCATTAAGCTCAATATAAGCGAACATTGTTCTTTTTGAGTAAATAAAGTTTCTATAACCTTAAAATATTTTTTTTACAGCTTCACGTTTCAGAATTATCCGAATCCAAGAAAGTGTTGATTGGCGGAACTTAACGCCGCGAATTATTTTTTATTGTAGTAATTAAGCTTATATGAAGTAATCTTACATCCATTGTACCAATTTCTAAACAATCAAATAAAACGATTACGTATTAAACAAATTACGAGGCAAGTTGAGTTCCGCCAGTCGACACATAGTGCCTCTAAAATTCAGCGGTAGTTTCTTAATTCGGAAAGGAGTAACTTAACATTAGGTTCCCAGGTTCCCTCTGTTTACCATGATTTGTGGCGGGATATAGCGTGAAGCCAAAAAATAAAATAAAAATAATAAAGATTTTTTGCACGAAATGACCTATACAAAGTCATTTGTGGTTTTATCTTTAACAGATAAAAATCTAAGATACTACTAAGAAACTACTGTGCTACAGATTCCTATCTCGCATGAAAACATTTCGTGTGATATATGAATATTGAAAAGCAAATTAATTTATGAAATTAAATTTCAATAATATTTCACAACAACATTGGTTTTTAATAAAAACCGGATTACTCAAAACTTAAGTCGAAACAGTCAAAACTGTATTTAAAATTTAAATATACAAAAATTAAATTAAATTAGCTTCACGTTGTATCCCGCACACAGCAGGGTAGTCAGAGGGTCTAGTGTTAAGACACTCCGTTCTCCACTTTCTGCCGAATTTTGGAGGCGTTGCGTTTCAAAGCAAAGCAGGCAAAGGCAAGGAGGTAAAGCGTGGCGTTGAGTTCTGCCACTCAAGAACTCAACGCCGTGCTTTGCCTCGACACCAAAGCGAAGAAATGGAAATATAAATTTGAGTAAATATTTCATCTCCTCGAGTGGAGATCGAACCCACAATCAGTCGGTTTTACAGTCACACTTTGTGCCACTGCGCCACGACTGGCCTCAATACAAAAATATTTATCATTAATAAATTTTTTTACATTTTTTTAAAGAGTTATTCCACACTTAGGAAAGAAAAATACTTATAAAGAGAACGTATAAAAATGTATTATTTATTATTTCGTTATTTTTTTTTTAATAAAAAAACTTAAAAACTTTATCAGCGGCAATGACGTAATGCAATATACAATCTTATCTAATCAAATTTATACTATTTTTTTATAAAAGATACTTATAGATATATAGTACGTCATTGAGGGTAGTGTCAAATTGACATCTGAAAGTTGTCGTTTTATATAAATAAAATTGTTTGGACGGTCTTATTATACGACAATGCCTCTGAAAAGAGAGAGAAGTTGAAAGAAAAGTTATATTTATTACTTTTGCAAATTTCGCATACATATGTTTTTTACCTTAACGCTGTATCCCACAAATAAGCAAGGTAAGAAAAGGGAACCTAGAAACCTAGTCATAAGACGCTCCGTTTTTAGCTATTTTCACTCAACGCCCTCTTTGCTTCCTTATTAAATATTTCCTTTTCTCGAGTGGGAATTGAACCTACTAACTTGTCGCGTTTACAGTATCACGCTTGTTTACAATATTACGCAGTTTCAAACCTTGCCACGTTATAATTTTGGTAAACCCAATGGTATGGTTTGGTAAAACCAATCATTTGTTAAAATTAAAATTACAAATAAAACCCCTCTGCCTACCTCGTCGTGTGCCGAATACAGCGTAAAAAGCTTAATAAATAAATAATATTAACGGAATAGAACAATAACCACTCACCCATAGGCAGTAGTGAAGTTCATATTAGCTACATTGTAGCACAAGCTCCTCCGATCATCAATCTTCAATTTCCGCATGTGCTCCTCAAGCACTGCTCTACAAGACTTCCTGTTCATCTGACAGCATTCTTTCTTAGAGAAATCCGTTGCAATTTGCTTCTGAAGATCCTTGAATTGCTTCATGGACATTGAGGACTTCTGCTTATCTTTTTTCTTATCTGTGTCCTTATAAGATTCAGCGTTATCAACAACACAACTGGGATACTCATCAATAGTTGGAATATCTTGGTATTTTTCATAATCACTATTATACATTGGTGACGAAGTTTGCGGGGACAGAGTGTAATCTGTGGTGGGATAGAATGACGTTTGGGAATCAGACATTGGGCTTGGAACGTTTTCAGAACGAGGTGGGGTAAGGAATATCGATGGTTTCTCCAATTGCTTATCCATGATTGCCCAATCAATGTCATAATCGAACGTATGGCTTGTTGTCGAGAATTCCTCTACAGGATTCACGGTGGGAGTAGAGCTTACAGGGCTGGTGTAAATTGGGGTACTAATTTTCTCATAGTTATCCTTCATGAAATCCAAGAGGATATCATCAGATTTGTCCTGATCCTCGTTGATATATTCTTGGGCTATTTGCCAACGGTCTACTTGTTCTTGTTGAGAGTTTTGGGCGAATTTTGTGACGCTCATGTCGACAAGCTTGAGCGCTGTCTCTATGTCGGTGCATGTTTCTGTCGAACTCACGTTCGAATTGACTATCACTTGACCGCCTGAGAATGTCTGTCTGTTTATCTGGCTGATCTGAAAATTAATTGATTTTAGGTCAGCTTTGTGTTATAAAAATGCAAAAAAATTGATAAGTTTTTTATATATAAAATTATATATAAAATTTATAAATAAAATTACTAATTTTATATATAAATAGCGGTCAAAGAATTGAAACATTATTGTTTCCAAAAAAAATTACGTAAATTTAAAAAAATATGCCAGTCTAGACTCTAGACGACGGTACTCTTATAATTATTTATTTTAAAAAATAATATAAAAAGATAATTTAAAAAACTTAAATTATGTCAAGAAGCTCAACTTTTACTAATTTTATTTTAAAATCTAAAAACACTATAATAGGCCATACTATACAAAGCAAAGGTAACAAGTAAAAAGGACAAAAACTCGTCGAGCGAGATTAGAAGCAACAGACTTTGTTCCGCAATAATATATTTTTTACAAATTCTAATAGTGTAAGAAAATAAATACATCAATGTTTTGTTAATTTATTTTTGATTTTTACTGCGAACGTAGCGGGCAAAGCGACTACCAAGCGAAGCATAATAGTAAGTAATCAGCTTTTTCTCGGAAAACAAGGTAAGCAGAGGGAACTTAGTGTTAACACACTCCGTTCCCCACTTTTAGGTCAATTTTCAAGACATATTGAGTGACGTAACCCAACGCTGCGTATTGTTGTACCGCTTCGGGTAAATTAATATAATTTATATATCATCCTCTTAGTGGGGAACAGAAGTGTCTTAATTTAAAGAGAGTGTCATAACATTAGATTGCCAGGATATCATATATCTGTAACTACCCTGCTTTGACCGTGATACAGCCACATGCTTAAAATATATCATTTTCTTAAGCGAAGATTGAACCCACACTCGTCGCGTTAACAATCAGCCTGACAAAACTTTTCATGAATAAATTTCAAAAGAAATTATGAAATCAGATTTTTGGACAAGTAACCCTAAAAAAGATTCACAAAAAATAGATCTTTTGTAAGTAAAAAAAAAGTAATTGCATACTTAATTTACTGGATAGATATTTGAATAATTGATTATTACTTTATGTTCTTAATATTTATTCTTATTCGGAGGCTGTCAGGCTTATGGGTTCGATACTCACTCGGAGCAATAGATTATTATCTTTTTGTCGCTCTGGTAACAAGACAAAGCGCTGCATTGAATTTCGCCACGCAATGTCTCGATAATTGGGTGGAGCGCTGGAAGCGGAGTGTGTTAACACTAGGTTCCCTCGACTTACCCTGCTATATGCAGGATAAAGAGTAAAGCAGATTAGATTGTTTTCCATCCGTCTGTCTGTCTGTCAAGATCCTTTATCTCAGGAACGCTTGGAGATTTACGGCGCCATGATTTCCAATTTTTTTCTATATTCACTTAGAAAAAAGATATGATTTCAAAAGAATCAAAATTCATAGAGTACTTCCGGTTGACCTAGAATTATGAAAATTGGTAGCTAGCAATTACAGGTAGTACTAGTTCAGGAAAACTATTCATTTCTATTGCATTCATTTTTAAATCATAAATCATAATAGCCTTAAAAAGGGAGCAAAATTTGGTATTACTGCCGCTAGTGAGTTGACGTGAGATATCAAGACCTCCAAATTTTTACGAAACCCCCTCGATATGTGAGCCCGATTCGCTCTTGGCCGTTTTTTTTTAATTATTGACATGATTGACAGGAACAACTAAAATATTTAATGTTTTTTTTTAAGTTTCCTTTTGTCATGGATTGAAAGATTGATAAAGCATGTCTAAATGAAAGATTGTATTGTTATGCAACATTTTGTAATATTATACATAGACGTAAAGCACTATATGTAGCATGGTGCGATTATTCATTTAGACATATTATCTTTGGGTAATACCATCCAGTACTGTGAATATACAATATTGTTATTATTAGTTTCACGGTGTATCCCGCACTCAGCAAGGTAGGCAAAGGGAACCTGGGAATCTAGTGTTAAGATACTCCATTCTAATAAGACATTTGCGTTCTCCACTTTACGTTGAATTTTAGAGGCATTGCGTGTTGGTGGCGCAAATCAATGTCGCGTTCCCAGAGCGAGGAAAATGGAAATATTAAATATTTTATTTCCTGCAGTAGGAGTCTCTTGCTCCTGCGCCATTATACATATCTTAATAAAAGATTGCCACAAAGTTAAGGAGTAATCAAACAAGTAAGATTTAAGAGGCTGTCGAGGCGCAGCGGCACAGCAATTGTTAACATGAGAGTCGTTGACACGATTCCTACTGGAAGTATTACTATTCCTAAAAAAAGAATTACTTTTGTTTTCGCTCTGATAACGAATTAAATATAAAACACAGCATTGAGTTCTGCAATTGGTTGTAAAAAAAACGGAATATCTCAAAAATTTGTAAATTGACTGTCTCAAAAAAAGAAAGTAAAACGTATAATAACAAAAAGAACGAAAAAGTTGCCAATTACCACGTCAATTGTCCGGGCATCAGATTTTTTCGCTAATGTCTCAGAAAGGAACGAGACACGCAACGAAGTGGAAAGTCGACAACGGAATTCTAAATTGTTTACATCGTTCCGCTCGCCAACACCGTAAAACGTGCGGTAGCGTGCTTATTTTTTTTAATTAGAATTATATTTAAAAACCGAATAAAATTAAACAGGATTTAACTTGGGTGTCTTGTGTAAGCGATGTAGTCTACTTAGTTATAACAATCTACGTGGTATCAAGTTACGTTCATAGCTTATGAATTACAAGTTTTAATATTGCCATAGGTTCAAATCCAACTAAGCCTTTTTTAATATGAATTTTAAATATTTACCTGTCTGAATACATTGTCAGTTTGCTCTTGGTATGGATGTATCGTTTTTGCATGTTTCTTGGTATGTATTGGAGCTCGTGGAATGAGGACTGTTTGTAACTTCTTGCCTTTCTTGCCATTTTCTTCTCTTTCCTAAGACAAAACAACATAATATTGAACAATTTGAACGTTTCATAATATTTTACTCCGTTATGTTCCATTTTCTTCAATACAAAAAAATTGGTTAAATGAAACCGTTATATCGATATTTAATACCAATCTTATAACCAAAAAATATAACAATTTTTGTATATTTCTTTATAGTAATAAAAAACTTATAGACAATATAAAAAGACTCAAATTTTTATATAATATCTAAAAGACATGCTTATTAAAGTCGTTATTTGGTGATAAGGAGCTAGCTATAGGAAGATGATACATAAATATATATGTATTACTAATCACCAATACTAAAATTATAATCCAGGCCAGAGACCAGTCGTGGCGCGTGGGCACAAAGAACAAATAAAAAAATGTGCTCGTGTTAGACAGTCCATTTATCGAAAAAACATATGATAGAATCAGATTAATCGTCTCGATATAACCCATTGTACCTGCGGTCAGACTTACCTCGGACACTCAGAATGTGTCATGAGTCATGTGTCATTTGACGTAAAAGCTAGTTACCCATAAAGATCGAGAGTTTATATGACTGATAGCTATTATTCAATTTAAGTCAATCAAAATACAACTACAAAAAAACAGCTTCATCGCTGTATCCCGCACACAGCAGGGTAGACAGAGGGAGCGTAGTGTTAAGTCACTCCGTTCCCCACTTTCCGCCAAGTTCTGGAGGCATTGGGTATTGAGTGGCGGAACGCTGCGTTTTGCCCTGCATATAGGTAAATATTTCATTTCCTCGAGAGAGAGGATCGAACCCACAAACAATTGATTTCATAGTCACACTTTTGTTACAACTACAAGCATATATGTATAAGACACTGATATCTTCTCTCTATACCACTGCCTTCCCTACTATATACAGGATACGGAGTGAAATAAAATAAACAAAAAATTACCTGTTCTTGAACATTTAACTTCTTAAATGAATCAACAAGTACTTTATCCTTTTCATCGTCAAAATCGTTGGCCATACATTTTTCAACGAAACCGCTGTCTTCCGACGAGTGAGAGTCATTCCTCTTTTCTCTCACTTCGTCTTTTATAATTTTGTATGAAAAATTTTTGAATTCATCATCATCATTATCAGTAATTTCTTTTTCTAAATCTAATTTCTTGATTTTCTCTAATAATTCAGTTACAGGAGTTACATTGACATTTTCAATAATTTTGGGCGTTTCAGCTTCTGCATCTCTACCTACTTTATCTTTATCTCTAGCTTTTTCTTTTTTTTTATCTTTTTGGAAAAGAGCCTGGAAGGGTTTTATGAGTATGTTCTTTATGGATTTCTTTTCGTCAGCCATTGGTAGGTGTGGTTGGGGGTCCGGTACTTTAGAACTTCCCATACTTGGCACGATCGAGTTATAAACAAGGTTAGACGTTTTCACATCTGCAAAAAAATTAACAAAATATTATTTTTAATTATAAATATTATAATATTAGTATGTCATAATTGTATTGTAGTATAAAAAAATATAAAGCGCCGTATTTACACCATGATCAAGTGTAAGATGCTGTAGAAAGGAAGAAGAAAGCATGGCAGGATTATGAAGCCTCAGGTAAGGACAACAGTATGAGAGAGGTAAAAAAGAGTATAGCTCCAGCACCAAACGAAGGTGAAACTTAAAAAGTCAGAGAATGAAGGGTTAACAAACATCCTCAGGGAAAACAGGAAGTTTTTTTTTCGAGAAGTTAGTGTTTCTCGACAGAATTTTTAACAAAGCAACCACCCCTTTTTGCAGTGATGGGCAGAATTTTAGAAGATGTATGAATGTTTATTTTCAACTTCAAGCTGTATGTCTTATACAGCAGGTTAGGCACAGGGAATCTAGTTATGTTTAGACACTCCATTCCCCACTTTACGCCCAATTTTCAAGGCATTGCGTGTTGTCGTTAAGTTCAGAATATTTTGCAAATTTTAGATTTATCTTCAAAGTCACAACAATAACGACCGATTATCCTAACGGCGTTAAATTACTTTTTTCAATAAACTTAAATCTATAGAAGCTAAGCATATTATATATTTTAATAGAAGGCACAGATTTAAATAACACGCTAGTCAAGCCAATTTATTATTTTATGAAGAATATTCTTTGAAATTATATACAAAAAGAAGTACATATTTCTAACTTATAATGATTTGAAAACGCAAGTTGAATAGATGTTTTTTCTTTTAGAATAGTAATTTCATGGTCCACTGGAAGTCATCGACATTAATATTCTGTTATTTTGAAATTAATAAAAAGTTTATTAATTTATATTTTATTGCATATTAGGTATTGATTCAAGAGAAGAAAAACATTTTTTTTTATTTTCTGAATTTAACAAAGTTCAACGTATACTAGTTTCGTTCTATATTTTAAGAGTATATATAACTTGCATAAAAGCATACCCCCGAATATGAAACAAACCCACAACCGCTGTCTACTTAAGCCCCGATGGCCTCATGCAAAAAGATAAATCTTTTTTTTAAAGTAATACTTAGAGCACTGTTCCGTTTATTTAATACTAGCGGGCGGCTTCGCCCGCTTATTTGCACCCTTAGGGGTGAATTCTAAAAAAAAACACGAAACATGTGTTCAATAAAATATTTTTAACAATCTGAATTTAAATTTTTATAAACATCGGTGGCGATTTAAAGTTTTTTCCATATAAACTTTCAACCTCTTATTTGAACCCTTAGGAGGTAAATTTTAAAAAACCATGAAACACGTTTTCAATGAAATATTATCAAGAGACTGAATTTTAAATTTTATAAAATCGGTGCCGATTTAAATATTTTTCCATACAAATTTTCAACCCCATATTTCATCCCTTTAGGGTTATTTTTTTTCAAAATCCCTACTTAGTGGATGTCCAGATTATGAAAATAAACATCTGTCCAAATTTCACATTTCTACCATCAGCGGTTACCTCAGTCAGTCAGGTACATGCCCTTTTTATATATATAGATTATTACTAAAATTATAAAAAATAACTATATGTTGTGTGTTTTCATTTATCGCACAAGACAAAGATAAAGTGACGTAGAGCTCCATCACTCAACACGCATTGTCTTGAAGATAGTCTTTCAGCTCCAGTGTAATATTATAAATGTTGAGCTTTCAAACTCTTATTTCTATTCTTCTATGCAGGAAAAACGTTGAGCAGAAAATAAAAATTTTTTCTATTTAAACACAGATTATAATTACAATATACATATAACATAATAATAGATCAAGTTTTTTATTAGCAATAACGTCGTCGGGTCGGATTTATATAACCCACGTAGTTTCCTTCGAGCAGTTTACACACGGATAAAATTAATATAACGACAATTGACGTAATCTGTGGCGATTTGATTTTTTTAAATCAAGTTTTAAGAACAATGTGAGCCAACATAAGTTCTAAGTAATAATAAATTAATAGTTAAAAAAACTAATAACCCCTTTGCTCAACAGAACACATTAATAACACGAATGTAATGAGCATAAACTCAATGAGTTTACTAGCAGGAATCCAAGGTTCGGATCTCACCATCAGATCAATTCGATGGTACCCTTAATATTGTATTGTCACCATATCTTGTAAGTGCGTGTAATTCAGATCCTTAGATTTTATTACATAGTTATACTTAGTTACAGCTCGACTTTCTCGATATAAACAACCATATCTTTTTTTTAAGTATAGGGACCATAGCTCCGAGTATATAGTTTGAATTTCAATTATCTCCAAGCGTTCCTGAGGTAAAGTCTCTTGATAGACAGACAGACAGACGGATAACAAAGTGATTTTATAAGGGTTCCTTTTTACCTTAAAAGGTACGGACATCTAACCAGTTTATTTGTTCATTACACTGTTCAAGAGTATTTAAAGGATCAAAATGTATGGAATCCATATCAATTGCGTCTCATTGATGACTGTCGTATGTAATAATTAGATCGTGACACTGACATTGATAAGAGCAACTATTGAATTTGTTGCATGTTCTTCTCAATATAACTCCCTCCAGTGGCAACGAAATGTTCGTAACAAGAAAAAATAGGACGGAGTGATTGATTACTTGGCTAAATAAGACAATAAAAAATAAATTTGAAATTATTTATTCGTGACAATATTGTACTATCAACGGATTCGAACACATTACCTCAAGCAAATCGGACGATAAGGCGTGGGAACAATTTTTTATCATTTTCATTAATTAATTGATATTTATGTCAATTATCATTAATTTATACTTATTTATATCATTAATTGATTGATAGATACAGGTGAAGAATATACCTAATAGTCAACAGTTATAATAATTCCTATTAACAAACAATAACATATTTTACATACAATAAAAAGAAAATATTGTAATGGTCGCATGATGTCACTTCAAGGGTATTATATCTTATATTGATTTTATTTTATAGAAAATATTGTAAAGCAATTTTCATAATCTTTGTCGTGTATATTTCAGGTATTTTTGGCTTTTGATTGCCTTTTTGTACTCATTTCACTTATTATCTATTAACTTAATACCTGTTACAATTTTACAATTTATAGTTTAATTTTTTATTCTAAGGGCCTATCGGAGGATGGGTATAGGATGTGGAAGATCACTTCGTTTCTATCTTTAATGGCCATTTTTAAATTGTATTCCACAATGCCTTACGTCATTGCCATCGTTGCACTGCGGATCAGTCTTTTGATCTGCTGCAACAGTAGCAGCTGTGTGTCGCGTTATTGCGACGACTGCGTGCGGGACGCTGTCATGCAGCTGTAATTTTGCCGACCTCATGTTCACTACTACTACCACCGCGTTCGTCAGACCTTGAGCTTCGTGAATCGTTAACATCTTTGAACCTATACTAACACCTTGTTGAATCATGGAGTCTTTCTCCTGTTGCGTAAAAGTGAGATAGAAGGTGTTTTTAGGTCTTTTGGTACAGGCGTCGCCTTGATGTTTACAATATGAAGGGAGTGCACTGCCCATGTCGCTGAGTATATACCGCGGTATATTTCTCGTAGGGCGTAAGCGACGTCCATGGGGCTTTTATGAGTATACACAGTAGATTTTAGCATTTGGGATGGACTGTGGTAAAACATATTAAAGAGATTCTCCCGGTCAATATAGGGAAGTTGATTTACATCTCCAATAGTGTTTTACCTTTAGTTGTGTATGTTTACTTTCTTTGAAATTAAGGTATATAAACATCGTGAAATAAAAAAAAATCCTACGTCTAAACTGTTGAAGTATCTTGATTAATTTCTTTAGATATGGGTTTAAAAATATTTTACCCTATATGCTGTTCCCGTAAATGAAGCGCTGACGCTTCCACCTTGTATAGTAAAAAAATACATGTCCCATGAATATTTTAACTTTTACTTAAATGTAATTGTAATCTAGGAAAGCGAACATTAGAATTATTGTTGAAATATTAAAACGACCATTCTATCAGATCGATTTTACAGAACAAATAGCAAATAGGAGAAGGTAGTGTTTCACCACAAATTCTCGCCAAATTTGTATATTAAAAAAATTAAACATTAGGTACATTTGGATTACAGTTGGTTATCCACGTTGTTTTTAAGATATGTATGCGCAAGCGCATATAATAGATACTATCTTTAAACACACACTGGCCGTAGGTATTTTACCGTTTTATTGCCAAAAATATTTGCCAGAAAAATATTTGAACGTGTTCCGGGAAAAGCGTTTGCGCAATCGTCGGTTATATCTTACATTAGCCCATTTCAGGTACATTTTGTGATAGCGCTTTTTTTATTACATTATACACTTTTTACTTACATGTTGTGACAGCTCATTTTGCAGCAACATACGTAACTTATGTGACAATAAAATAATATGGTATCATCGAGCTGGTGAACCAGTCGTGAGCAGGGGCACAAGTGTGCCACTTCAATTTAAGCCACTGAAACGCGACAGGCCGAAGAAATAAAATATTTTAACTTATTATTATGGTGGGTATTATATTTGAATTAATTCGCTCTGGTAATAACGCAAAACGCAAAGTAAAAATTTTCGACAATTCGGTGGAATCTAAAAATCGAGCTGTTCTGATGATGGAGCTAGAACCTGAACAGTGGAATCTTTAACCTAGTAAAGCATTCTCGTTATTAGAGCAAGAAAAAATTAAATATTTTATATCCCCAAGTACTCCTGCGCTATGGCTGGCTAATTTTCTTCCTGTTATGTTAACAATAATACTTTTATAAATATTATAATGTCATCAAAATCGGTTCAGCCACTAACATCAAAATTTATGAAGTGCTAAAATAATAGTTAATATAAGTAGCATAATAATGATTATGTACTATTTATCTATTAAACCACATCCTGTAGTAAATTATAAGCAAAGTGTAAACAGATAACAGCTTCATAAATGTTTACAATTAGTCTTATTAATATATTATAACATTGTCTTGGGCCATCGCGGTTTTGAATTCGACTCCCACTCGTAGAAATAAGATGAATAATACTATATTTATTTCTTCGCCCTATTGATACGTTATGAGACAAAGCGCGGCGCTGAGTTCCGCCACTCGAAATGCTATGCCTTGTAAATTAAATAGCGGAAAGATCGAGATCGATCGATTGAGATCGGAGTGTCCAAATACTAGGTTCTGTCTGCTTACTTTGCTTTGTTGGGAATCCAGAGTGTAGTTTAGCTACATAAGGATGTTTACTCATTGGGAGTGTCTGTACTGTCGAACCCGAACCGAACCTGTCGCGTTTACACTCAGATGCCGTGCCACTGCGATACGACGGCGTAATGTATTAATATTTCTATTAATACATTTATGGTTTTATTTATTTAGAATAGAAATATTACGTGCGCTATATATAGACACGTATAAAGCCATGACGCAATGCTTGCACAGTTGAGAAGTGCCTAAACCAATAGATACTATTGTTGTGGTCAAGTCCAAAATGGACATATTTGTATCCTCATTTCGATGCCCACTCTGGAGAACGATTACATTAAAATTATTTTCAATTTCCGACACTAACAGTTAAAGTGCGGCGTTGAGTTCCGCCATTCAACACGCAATATGCTAAAAATTGGACTAAAAGTGTCTTGACATTAGATTTCTTTATTTCTTTCGCGAATTTTAAAGAAAAAACGTTTTATATACAAAAGAGAAAGATATATCTAATCTTGCATGAATTACGTCACTTTATATATAATATTTGGCAAAGGCTCAAAATGATTCTAAGAAACAGACACAGGTAAGTAATGTCTAAATCTTGCCCTACAATATAAATAGGATTATAATCGCAAAAACGCTTAAAATCTCTCAATATACAGTAAATGCGGTTGTTATGGATTCGGTCCCACTCGAGAGAATTTATTATTTTATAATTGCGTGCGGAGTGGCGTAACTTAACGCCGCGCTTTGCCTCGACACCAGACCGGAGAAATGAAAATATAAATGGAAATAAATATTTCACTTCCTCGAGTGGGGATCGAATCCACAACCAGTTGATTTTACAGTCATACTTTCTGCCTCTGCGCTACGACCGGCCTCTTAGTTCAAATTGATAAATTATTTTTGTAACGCACCGTCCATTTATCGAGGAAGGATATATTACATCACGGTTATCGTTTTGTTACGTCTCGCACTTAGAATGTGTCAAACACAACAAGCATTTATAGGCTTTTTATAAAAAAAAAAGAAAGAAACTTTTTAATATAATAATCTTATGTAATGCTCATCTGCACACTCATGTTTTTTTGTATGCAATTAACATAACCTAACCCATCAATCAATCAATGTTCAATCTAATTGGTGCCATCACATCACATTCAACAGCAGAGCGAAGAAATTAAAATATTAAATATTTCCATTTCATTTCATTTCCTCGAGTGGGAATTGAACCTACATCCTGCCGCGTTTACAGTCACACGTTTGCTTGCCTGCACGACGTCGGCTGGTTCCTTTTTTATTAAAGTAAAAATTAAATATTATTCCTCCTCTCTCCATACGTTTAAGATAAACTTGTTACGCCAAGTTTTCGCCTCCAAAAAGTTAAAAAATCTTTTATGGGTCTGAGTATACGTGTATATAATAAACTTCCGCAGTGTATTCTTAGTTTGCCACCACGTGACCACCACAATTTAAAGTAACTTTAAAAAAATACTAACAAGTAAAGCTTATTACACTGTTCAAGAATATTTAGAAGATAAACATATATGGAATTAATGTCTATTGAATGTAATGCAGGATAGCTGTAAGTTTATGTAATACAATTATATATTATGCCAATGACTTTGAAAAGAGCAACTGTTGAGTTTCTTGCCGGCTCTTCTCAGCAGAACTGCCTTCCGAACCGGTGGTAGCTTTTTTTTTTTTGTCTATATTTTCATCTGACGATTCAAAAGTGCTTACAAAAGTTTATTTGAATAAAGAATATTTTGAATTTGAATTTCACATTTAATTTTGTTAAGTACAGTAGTTTTGTTTGCGCGTTGTCTGTCTGTCGCTCAGTGTCGATAGTATTTAGATATATGTAGAGAAAAAGATTTTTACTTATGTATCGAGATCCGTGTAAGTACTTTCTAAAAGTAGTCGCGCCCATAAATTACGTTAGTAGTAAGATAAGAACACTTTCTAAGAACATTGAATGCGTGTCTAATAAGTTTATATAAAATAAATCTGTGGCGATTTATTGTCAATTAAAGGAATATTAACTTTTCTGAGTCGGTTAGTTATTATTTGATGTGAAATTCCTAAAATTATTAGAAGAAGAAGATTAAAAATACATATATATATATATATATATATATATATATATATATATATATATATATATATATATATATATATATATGTAATTATTTTCTTCTGTGAATTATTTTATCTACATCTTTTTACTTGTATCGATACTAAAAAAATGTAAGCCCTGTAAAATTAAATAAAGTAGTTTTCACGAACAGATCTATTCAAAACAAAAGTACAGACTACCAACATTTCACCTCTCCTCCCCATAAATCTCTAAATATCTCTACATCCACTATTACTAGTACCGGACCAGTGGACAATGGACCAATGGACAAGCGGACAAGTATGCCACTACACCGCCAATCCATAAGTCCCACATTACCCGCTTGAACTCTTACTCAAACGGTGTAACCGTAACAGGATCTTCTCACGGTAATAATGTATATACAGTATCCCGCAAATAGAGGTAGACAGAGGAAACCTGTGATCCTAGTATTAAGACAGTCTGTTCCCATTAAGACACACTCGTTTCCCACTCTCCGCTGAATTTTGGAGGCTTTGCGTTGAGTGGCGAAACTTAAGGCCTTATTTCTGCGAGTAACAACCGAACCCACAACCTGCCGCTACTGGCCTCCTGTCACATTGCAGTTGCTGGAGAACCAAGAAATCAAGAATACTGTCCAGTTGGGCATCAGCACTACCGTATTGATTATTTATTTATTTTTTATTTACTTTCACTGCACATCAGTAAAAGTACATATCGTTTAAAACCATTATCATAATAAGTGTTTTATATCATTGTGCTTGATGTATCTATATGTCTTGTATTATCTGCGAACATTGTGTCGATGATACTAAAGGAAGGTCACCTAAAAGCCCTTTGTTTTCTCTGGCTACTTCGCGTTAGAATTTATAGTTTAAACCTACCTACATATTAACAATTTCTATTGTGTACAAATGTAGTCTCAATAAGGAGAATCTCGACACTAAATTCCCTCTGGTTAAACTGCCATATGCGCGATATAATTAAATTTCAATTAAATTAAATATATTAATTTAAATACGAGTATAACATAAATCTAAGCTTGTAAATTACAAAATTTATGGATTGGGCAAAAGAATTAAACCTGAGTGATTTATCACTCATTCATATTCTCCGAATGGACATATATATATAAAGATATATAACAATATATATTACAGTTTTAGACACCAAACGCTCGTGGGGATTTACGTCAGTATATAATTTACATACTCAAACACTTATGTGGGCTGTATATTAATGAGGACGAATATAGCAAGGAAGGCGATGTTTGAAAACATCCTGTATATGATGGCCGAACGTCTACAATTCTCCCGTAGATCCGTCAGTATATTGATTTACAAGGAATATTATATGCTTTTTAAATGTAATACTCGAGTTTTTTTTTCTCACTTGATGAAAAAAGTTATATATCAATTTCCTTGCTCTAGTATAAAGATAAAACAAGGCGTTGAGCTTCGCCTTGGAACATACAATGTCTGGAAAATTGGGTAGAAAGTGGAAATAACAATTTAGACCAACAACTATCTCGTTTAGTAAATATTCCACTTCCATATAGCACACGCGCGCAGATATAAACAATTATTATGCGACCTTATGTATGTGCATAACAAATGAGCTAACTATTAGCTAAAATCAGAAATATGTATATTGTAGTACGGGGCGTCGACTACGCTCGCTTCGCTTGTCCATACATGCTCGCTCTTTTGTATTAATTATCAAGTACCAACTTGATTATCAAAACAGATACAACAAATATTCTATTCGGCAGTAGTGATAAAAAACAAATTCCATCGAGGACGATAACTTATTTATTTTTCATTTCGCTATTTACGATAATACTTATTTATAGGTACACCATAGATACTCTAGATTTCTCAACTACTATATAAATTATTTATGCAATGCAATGTGAAATCTAGAATATCGACGTGTACGTAAGCATTAGGCCGTCGTGATTCGGTTGTACAAGGGTGTGTAAACGCGACAGTTGTCGGTTCCCAATAGGGAAATGAAATATTTAATAATTTAATTCCCTCGCTTTTGTAGCGCATTGAGTTCCGACACTCAACAAGCAATGCCTCGAATTTTATTTTGGCGAAATGACACTCAATTTGGTGGTAATTGGATAACGTATAATATAGGGTACCTACTAAAATATAATAAAGTATCTCTACAGCGCGAAAGTAGTTCATAAAAATGACTTACCCAAAACTTTATAATAATGTTGAAAGACTAGTCGCCGCCCGCGAAAAATATCTAAAGTCCAAGCAAACATGCTTTAGATATTTTTTTCGGATCCTATATAAATACCGAAAACTTTTAGTGCTCCCCTAGACTCCTTAATACTGAGATTCTACGTTTCGAAGTCCGGTATTTTCGTCTCAACATTGTTCAAAAAAACGTAGGTACGATGTAAACGTGTTTACTTTTCAAGAATATTCCACGTAGATCGATTTTGAGTTCAAATGTGAGGTTGAGGTTGCTATTATATGTAAGTATATTATTTACTAATTTGTCTTAACAACGTCACAAATTCTGACCTTGTCTGAAAAGTTATAAATATATAGGTACACATTTGTAATATCTCTCTATCTATCTATCTTTATAATAACAAATTCTACAAGACCTAAATAAAAAGTGTAACAACCATACATCAATAAATTGACCTAAAAGTGGCTATGATAATCGGTGATGTCATGCATGGAACGTATTTAGGTTCTCCGAATTCTTAAAACAAGCGTATTGTTTATATTCACATATCTTTACAGGTTTTTAATGAAAAGAAAACTCTGAAACAAAAACCCTGAACCATAAGTAAAAACCGGCCTAGTGCGAGTCGGTCTGACCCATCAATGGGTCCGTATCAATTTCATGGTCAATAGGAACGTGACTTATAAAAGTTGATAATTTCTTTCTTCTTGCTTTTTGCCACATTACATAGCTGTAGGTTCACTGAAAGTAGGTACCCTATTTTGATTGCTGCTATGGTATTGGTTCGACCTCCATTCGGGGATTGTATTTAAATAATTTCCATTGCCTCCTTTCCGTAAGACAAAGCGCGACATTGAGTTCCACCACTCAAAACGAAATGACACGAAAATTCAGCGGTGCGTAAGGAACGGAGTGTCTTAACACTACGTTCCCTTGGCCTACATTGCAATGCGTAAAAAAGCGTGAAACGGCTTTTTTTCATTCCATGTCTACTAAAAGGAAAAATCACCTTTTTGTTCTTTCATTGTTATAATAATAACGTGATAAGTGAAAGGCTGATTGTCGACTGACATTCGCCTATATTATACAAATGCGTTAATGCCAAGAGGGTTAAAAGGTTATTCTATAGAATGGAATGTAATCTTAAAATTAAATATTTAGATATTATTGATCGAACGGTTTGTGAAAAGCATCTAGCGAGTCGTCACTCCGTCCTCATTCTTATCTGTGACATTATACTTAAAAAACTAGTGGCCAGGCAGATCTGATATGCCTATTTTAGATAACATTCTATTCATATTTGAATAATTATGTAAAATTCCAACCCACACCCTTTATTTTGCAGTTAATACCATTAAGTACTTAACTAATACATTAATTCCGAAAAAAATGATTGCCCCAAGAAGGCTTTGAACACATAATCTCAGCTTTAGGACTTAAGGGTTGGATCAGTACAACTTAAAGATAACAATGAAAATACACACATCTATAACCTTCCTTTCCCTGAGATTTCCTTATAAGAAAAACCCGTATTATTATAGTTTAGCAGGTATAATTTAATATACATACATATATAATAGAAATATTTAAATGTGGATGACATCGTGATGTTATTAAGACAGAACGTGATTCGCATATTAAAAATAGGTACAGTATGTATACAAAATGCGAAGCTTTTATAGCTTTTCGCATACAGCATCTTAGGCAAAGAGAATCTGGGAACCTAGTCTTAAGACAGTCCTTTCCCCACGCACCGCCGATTTTCGAGCGAGTAGAGTAATTTTAGTTCGGGAGAGTAGTTTAGTTAGTTTTCAACTCGGGAGAGTAATTTCATATTTATGATTTTTTAAAATTTTAAACAAATAATCAACTTCACGATGTATCCTGCAGACAGCATGGCAACATTTTTGAGGCATTGCGGGCTGAGTGGCGGAACTAAACGCCGGTCGAATTGCCTTGGTGCCAGAGGTGGTCTTTATTATTAATAAATAATTATTAATTTCCTCAAGTAGGAATCTAACCTACAACCGTCGCATTACAGTCCCTTGTACCGCTGCACCACGACGGTCTCATTTTTATGTTAATTTATATTTAAAAACGTAAAATTTTCCTGTTTGATAATAAAAAATATATATTTATATTGTAGATAATTATGTCACTCATTAAATATGATTAATCATTATTATTATTTTTTTTAATATTAATTATTTTAATAATACTATAAACGACATTTATACATTCTATATTACAGGTGACTGATAAGTGAATATTTTATCAATTACGATGATTTAAGTTACAAATTTCAATTCAATGTAATATAGAGGAGAAAGAGTAATTTTTAGGGTTCCGCATCTTAAAATATTTTGTATTTTGAGACACGGAACCCTAAAACAGGGAAATGCTTCTAAGATCACTTTGCTGTCTGTCTGCGTGCCTGTCCATCGTGCGTTTTCTGTCAGTCACTCAATAACGGCAGAGTTCCATATATTATATATAAGATAATTTTTTCCTCGGTCTAACTGTAGGATTTCGTTATTTAATATGCAAAAAATGTTCAATCTTCGTTTTTAGAGAATATTTGTAAAAACATATAACAAAGTGTTTGGCTCTTAGATGGCGGGTCCCAATAGTTACTACAATATGTCCAACCAAAACTGGTAAAAAGAAATGGGTATTAACATTAGTTTTTTAGAATACGTCAAAAATTTGAACGCGTGCCTGTGCTTTTTATTTACAAATTTCCGCTATCCAAAGATAAATTCCTAGAGCTAGAATTGAATCCACAACCGTCGCGTGTCCTTCACATCTCCTCAACAAGTAAACACTTCTGTATGGCGTCTGATGGTAATTTATTACAATATAATTGAGCAATACTTAACTATTATAGCGCCATTGTGACGCAACATAATATAAAGTAGGTAAAAAATACAAGTACTCATAGATTATAACGTAAGGTTTGAAAGGAAAATATAAAAGGAAACTACGTTACTTGATAGAAGCCAATCGTGGCACAGGGGCACAAAGTGTGACTAAAATCGACTGGTTGTGGGTTTGATCCCCATTCGAGGAAATTAAATATTTATTTGCATTTATATTCTCATTTCTTCGCTCTGGTGTCGTGGCAAAGCGCGGCGTTGAGTTCCGCCACTCAACACGCAATGCTTCCAAAACTCGGCGGAAAGTGAGCAACGGAGTGTCTTTAAGCTAGGTTCCCTCTGCCTACCCTGCTGAGTGCGGGATACAGCGTGAAGCTGATTCAATTTTTACTTTAGTTGATAATCTACATATTAACACCAACTTTTACCTACAACTTCGCCACCGTGGTTTAATGAAAAAAAAGATTTGAAATGTGTTGTATCACACATGATGACTTGACACATTCTTAGTGCCCGAGGTAACTCTCGCCGCAGGTTGTTGAGATGATGGGATACGAAAACGAAACGATTAGCGTGTAGTATAGCTTATACCAAAGCACGACGTTGAGTTCAGCCACTCAACACGCAATGCCTCCAGAATTCGACGGAAAATGGGGAACGGAGTACCTTAACAGTAGGTTGCCACTGCCCACTATGATATGTGCTGGTTTCATTTTGATTTAATTTAATAGCCTAAAGCCGTCTTCGATAAATGGACTATCACTATCACTTTCACAAGGATAGTTTGGTGAAAGTTTGGTTAGGTTCTGATAATGAGATCTGGTTGAAATTGAATAATTTGTTTTTTTTTGGTAAAGTATATAATTATATTGTTATTGTTACAAGGAAAAACAAGCTAAAAGGAGTCAGAAATGAAATTCCTCATCGTTGTATTTCTTTTCTACCAACTTAAGAAAAAAGGATGTACTCATTTTCAACCGACTTTAAAAAAGGAAGAGGTAACCAACTCGCCCGAATATTTTTGTTTGTTTATGTTCTTGCCAATATGCCAAAATGTTAGGTTGCACAAAAATAATACCTAATTAAGATTGAAGTTTTACATGGGACAACCACTACCTACTCGTTTGGAAAACATCTTTTTAGGGTAAGGCCATAACTTAAAATCGTAAAATAAATTATATTTTGTAACAAAAAAAAACCGAATTTAAACAATAAACTAAAAAGTAAAAAATAAATTAACATAACATAAAGTGAAACGTACCTACTCTGATTTTGTTAAACAAAAAAAATTAAAGAAAGACTTTATAATTTTGAAGTCGGTGCCAAGTACTACAACGTAAACGTGAAAGTATTTTCAGAGCGGTGAGGAAAGCATGGGGAACAGTAGGTCTCCGTGCTTAGCCGGTGATATGAGTGATACAGGTGTAGCAAAAAAAAATAAAGATTAAATTTCGTTTTCTTTGTTATTGGTCAACGAAAATTGTAAATTTCAATTAGGCATCTTGAGACACCGTCTATACGCTCGACATACGTTACTATATAGCTACATTGAAATACCTTCGCTTGTAGCAACTTCTGTTTTATATTTTTAAGCTAACAATAAAAATAAATTTTAAGAAGCCTATAAAAAAAGTAGCATATGAAATTTGTTCCTGCTGCAACTGCACCACAACGTTCAATATTATATTTCATTGAACTGACATGACTGACGAATCTAATGAAACAACCGGTTTCCCTACACAAATATACGGTAGGCTATTATTGAGAAACTACTAAGCGGCTAGTATTAATTAACAAGGTCAGTATTTACGTCATTTGGAACCTAATTTCTGAAAGAATTATTGTTATACAAAGTAATAATATTTCAATTAAAAGGCCAATAATATAGAGTGGAGGGAATAATAAAATTATTTGTACAATATAAGTAAAAAATTGCGCTGCCTCACAGTGTCCGACTATAAACGCAATTATTGTGGGTTCGATATTCCACTTGAAGGAATCAATTGTTTTCATTTCTTAGCATTGATAACAAGGCAAAGCACGGTGTTAAGTTCCACCACTCAGTTACTATGTCAGCGGGAAGGCAGAGAGTCAAATGATAACAATAGATCAGACGTAAAGTTGGACGCGGAAAGCGGGGATCAAAAATAAGTTAAAATTATTTATTTATATAATAATGTTTATTTAGAGGTCAGTCGTAGCGCAGAGGCACAAAGTGTGACTGTAAAACCGACTGGTTGTGGGTTCGATTCCCACTCGAGGAGATGAAATAATTACTTAGATTTATATTTCCATTTCTTCGCTCTGGTGTTGAGGCAAAGCGCGGCGTTGAGTTCTGCCACTCAACGGAACGGAGTGTGTTAACACTAGATTGCCTCTGCCTACCCTGCTGTGTGCGGGATACAGCGTGAAGTTGATTTATTTGATTTGTATTTTATGTTTATTTAGCAGGTTAAGCAGAGGGAACCTAGTGTAAAAGCACATAACTCCTCCACTCCCTACATACAGCTCAATTTAGTGTCGTAAAAAATTAAATAATTTGTCCCAATTTTTTTCTCATTATCGTTCAAAATAAAAGAGATACTAAAAAAAATACAAGTTTTGTCATATACCTACTAAAACTATATACGAGTGTATACAGTAAAACAACATTCCGCAATTAAAACATACATAATCATATAGTAAGAAAATCATTTGCACAGTACAAAATCACGCTCAGATCGCGTGCTCTACGAACATATACAAATAAATACTCATATATGCAATATATACACAGAAACTGACCTACAGGTCATAGTATATGCACATATGTACTATTGGGGCAATGCTAAGTAAACATTGTATTGTAGGACTGATCCCCTTTCAAAACATGATAGTTGTGGGTTCAAAGTTTAAGTAGTCTTGAGTATTTTTTTTAAGCGTATTTTTTTAATAGTATTTTTATTGGTCGCATTTAATAACGTAATAGAACCAAACCAGTGATTTTTTTTGAATTTTTATCTGTTTACTTAGCGTTTGTTCACGCTGATCTTAGAAACTGCTTTGTAAATAAAAACGTTTTTTATATTTAACATTTATAGCAATATTGTTAAACAACACTGCTATAAATAACTGTTTTATCGAAATATCTAAAACCATACGTTTTAATATGGGTACACAAATTGTTTCAAAATTATATTATTATTAGAAAACGAAAATAATGCAGATTAATGAATTGATGATTAAGTAGTTCAAGCGGACGAAGCCGCGAGCAAATACAACCGGTCGGTCCGTTCTCCGCTTTCTGCTTAACTAAATCAGGAGAAGCAAGGCAAACATAAAACGCGCTACACGACACAATCCTAACACCGCACTTAGTCCTGCGAGAGCAAGCAACGGAAAACAATTCATTCCCCTGAGCGGTAATCGAATCTACAACCATCGCGTTTAAAAAAACAGTTATAAGCGGCTAAAAACATATACATATATTTAAACACATTCAAGGCGAATGTGTCCTTGATTGAGCTTTTGTTCTAATGTATATTATCTACAGGCAAAAGAGAACACTAATATATAATAATTCTTGCAGGTATACTGTCAGTTGAAATATAAATAAAAGATAGTTTAAATACATACACATACAAGCGCAAATACAATATAAGCCGAAGTGTTTGAACACGCTGATCTCAGGAACTATTGTTTCGAATTAAAAAAATCTTTTGACAGCCAGATTGTATTAGTTCGCGATTTCACCTGTTTGCTTTTAAATAAGGAGAAATTTTATACTTTTTATTTATCTTATAGGAGAAAATATTTTATTTGATTTAAATTGATTTTTGTTTTCAAATTTCAATTGATTTGAATTTTGTTGAACTTTATCCTTTGAAATATAGATATAAATATGATTTTTATACAATTAATCTCTGACTTTTCATTATTTATTCACAATTCGGGGATTATCCCGGGATTGTTTTGACGCAATACCGGTACTACAAAAAGAGAATTTCCTGACTCAATTGGCCACGGGGGCAAAGAGGGAGCTATAAACTAGTACCTACTACTATATAATCAACATAATATGCATATGATACATATTCTATTGACGTCAATAAATAACTTTACTGAGGAAAATTGTGCAATTGATACATATATTTCAGTATATATATAATTAAAAAAAATCATTTATATAAATGAATTACGTCTTAAGTCGATAATGTTATGCGAATTGCGCACGATAGGTGTAGGTTCAAATGTCATTGGTGGGATTATTAACTATATGAAATACTGAATAAGGCCAGTCGTGGCGCAGCGGCACAGAGTGTCACAGTAAAAGTGACTGTTTGTGGGTTCGATCTCCACTCGAGGAGATAAAATATTTACTTAAATTTATATTTCCATTTCGTTGCTCTGGTGTCGAGGTAAAACGCGGCGTTGAGTTCTGTCACTCAACACGCAATACCTGCAGAATCCGGTAGAAAGTAGGGAACGGAGTGTCTTAACACAAGGTTCCCTCTGCCTACCCTGCTGTGCGGGATACAGCGTGAAGCTGATTTATTTGGTTTATTTTGATGAAATACTAATAGATACTTTCATGTACATTTTAATTAAGCTTCAAGGTGTCTAATTCAGGAGACATTACGTGCCGTGTGGTGGAATTGAACGCCGCTTTTTTCGTCGTTACCAGAGCGCGGAAATCAAAATATTAAATACTATACTATAGTATACTATAGTATATAATACTATTTTGTACAAATAAATAATACTAATTGAATGCAACAACTATTTAAATTCATTCATCATTCAATTCATACAATTACTACTCAATAAAAAACCAACAGCTTGACTAATTACGATGATATTTAGCGAATAGGTACATCACATTGTTTATAGCTTGAATAACATATAATATACCTATTAAGAAAACGTATAAAATGTTACCGTAGCGGGACTCGAACTCGCGCCTCCTGGAAACCGACCAGGCGCTCTGACCACTAAGCCATACGTTCTCATCAGGCGCCGCCGTGGAATTTTTTATACGCTTGTACAATTTATTTATGTTATTAGTGTCTCTGTACACCTTTCACGATTCCACTCTTTTTTTTGGAAAGAAAAAATATTTAATTCCCTAATTGAGGCGTTGAGTTCCGCCACTCAACACGCAGTCTCGTAAATTGGGTGATGGACCCTGCTATGTGCGGGATACAGCGTGAAGCTAAAAAAACGACAAACGGGGATTCGATTTTTGAACGCTCTATCCTGCTTTGTGTAAAAAGACATCAAATTGCTAAAATATATTATATTGATTATTTATTCGCTTTGATAAGGCGTTGAGTTCTGCCACTCAATGTGCACTATATTTAAAACGCAATAAAATTAGCCGTGACCTTCACGGTGAAATTTAAATTAGATTAAATCAACTTCACGCGGTATCCCGCATATAGCAAGGTAAGCAGAAGGAACCTAATGTTATAACACTCCGAATTATAAAACTTATATTATTTATATACAAATACTGTACCACTTTGTATGTGCAAAGATCGAGCAATGAGATAAAAATAGATCTCACGGCAAAATACTCTTCATACCTCGAGGGTTATTTTCGTTTTCCTATGAATCTTAACAATTTAAGCATATTAAAATGACGGTTGAGGCCGTCGTGGCGCAGAGGTACTATGTTGTGACAGTAACGCAACGGTTGTGGGTTCGATCCTCACTACAGGAACTGTTTATTATTATTTTTGTTTATTATTTATTAATATTTTCCTTATTTATGTCTGCTCATCGCTCTTCAACAAGACGAAACCGCGGCGTTGAGTTCCGCCACTCAACTCGTAATGCCTCCAGAATTAGGCAAAGGGAAACGTAACGTACGGATGTCTTGATGGGCAACGTAGTATCTTAACACTAGTTTTTTACTTTTATACTGATGTTAACACAACAACAACGTCTTCTAACTGTAAAAGCGACGCGACAGTTGTGATTCTCTATGGGAGGAATGTACTGTTTTATTTTGTATAACAGGATATGGAGTTCCACTAGGTTCCCTTTACCAACCCTACTACCTAATACAGCGAGAAGCTAAAAAAGAAAACAAACAATAATTTCCGTTGTTTACATATAATAAAGT
Source organism: Heliconius sara (assembly GCA_917862395.2). Lineage (NCBI taxonomy): Eukaryota > Metazoa > Arthropoda > Insecta > Lepidoptera > Nymphalidae > Heliconius > Heliconius sara. The sequence goes on from OU860785.2 coordinate 16,378,714, forward strand.
TTAACCTTTGTAAACAAATGGTTGATAATTTGTCATTAAAGTATTGACCATGCATATGTATATCTGCCTATTATCGAGTAACTCATAAATAATTTATTAGACAACATACATTGAATAAATTTTCCGATATTGTACACTATTTCTATTTCGAGCTTCCATTGTTCGTTGTGAATCGTATCTTGCAATTGCGTTTCGGACTTAAGTTTTAAAAGTTTGTAGAAATTTGGAAAAAGAGTTTTTTGAAATTTGGGAAAAAGAGTTTTTTGAAATTTGGAAAAAGACTTGACTGTGAGGAATTCTCTTTAGAAGTCTGCCTGATGTTAAGTTTTGTACTGTACCCCATTGTTCAAATGTAAAAAAAATCCTCAAATCCTAACTTCAGAGCGGTTATACTATAGTGAGAAATCAAGCTTTATGTGGGACTCATGGACTGGCATGTTAGACCAACCATAATAGCCACTGAACCCTCACGGTTCTCCTCCTCGAACCTCCTTGGGCAGAAAATTGACGCTGTGATGAAACGCCTCGCCTTGTTTTACAAGAGCGGTAAATAAAATAAATTGTAAATAATCATAACGTTAGTTAGCTGACAATTTCATTTGTAACTATATGTTATCCACGGTATCTAATCGGGTTCAAATCCAGCTCACCGGCTATCAAATTTCGTACATTTCAACATATATTATATCTCTATCTCTATATAATATATGTTAAATATAATAAGACAGTAAAAATATTTTGTCTGTACATTTAGTAACTGAAATGAATAGAGGTATTTGACTGAAATGGATAGAGGGACACTTAAAAAGAATTAATAGGAAAGGAAAAATATGTTTTTCGAATTTCTCTGTCTGTCTGTCTGTCTGTCTTTCGATATGTATGGTCATATTTTTCTCTGAAATGTACTGAACCGATTTACTTGAAAATTCACCAATTGCTTTGTTTTAACTCAACTAACCTACTAAAGTTATCGTCATTTAAATGAGCTCAAGGCATTAGTTTGCCTGCGAATGTTATATAGCAATCGCGCTGGTAAGATTCTTGGCCAAAGAATGACATTCTAAACGTCTTGGTTATATGACTGTTGATAAAATATATATTTTTGAAGCACTATTATATAATATTTTATACAACAATAAAGTAAACAAAATTGAATTGTTAATAGAGATTACCCTCATAAATCATAACAGTCAAGTTTAAGTCGTAATTAATTCAACACGGAGATAAAGAACGATTTGATCTTCAATGAAATATCAAGTACATACATAGATTTTTTGGTTCGTTCGTTCGTTTGAAATAAATCTATATAAAAATGCCTAAAAACATCCTTATCTACGTGTACACTGTAATAACTGTATATTTACCAATTGTACATTTAACTTATAATATATGTAACTAATTTAAAAACTGTACAGGAGTTAATATGAAATCATTACAGTTATTTTACAAAGAATATTATGATTTCTTACCCAAATTAATAATTTTACATTCAAGGCTGTTTCTGAAGCAGTAAATTAAATTATTCACTGACAACAGCATATTTAACAGGGTTTTAAACCATGATGAGACTTACATAACATAGATAAAAAGAACGTAATGTTAAAAAAATATATACGTATAATAAATAATTAGCTTTATGTGTATTTTATAAATATCAAATATCCACATTGGTCGTATTTTTTAATTCAAAACAATCTAAAATTCTTATAGAAATTACGATAATGTAGTAAAAAAATAACATTAGAAGTCATTAGTTAGTTGTCAATCAATTCTGTTTATCAAATCAATAATCATGTAGTTTCAGCGGGCGAAGCCGCGAGCGGGCTGCTAGTGTGTAAATAAAAAACAAAGGTCAAGGTTTAATTTTGTGTATATTTATATAATATATTTTATTTATTATACCGTTTTATCAGCAAGTTAATTAGCGATAGATATGGCAACTAACTCGAACTGTTGAGTATACGCTAAGATAGTTTGAATATCATACACTATGTAAATATTCAACATGTATAAAACTTGTTTGGTTGAACGCGCTAATCTCAGAAATACAGGTTCGAATTGAAAAAAAAATGTATTGGATTTATCGAGAAGGAGTTATCAGTTACGTGGGGTACTTAGAATGTGTCATAGAAGGCAGTGACCGAAGCTATCTAGTATGTCTTCATATATCTATTGAAAATAATACAAATTAACTAAATATAATATATTGGAATAAAGTGAAAATATATTATATTTTCTTTTAAGCAAATACATAATTAAAAAAGACTGTGGTGCTTTAAGTACAACAAGCTGTGGGTTCGATTCACATTTGGGGAATTGAATTGACAGTGTTTTTTATTATATTTCTTTTGTCTGCTATGCTATATGTTTGATACAGCGTGAAACTAAAAAATATACATAATAAAATTCCTATTGTATGTTCCAAGGTCCCACAAAAAAAAACAACATTTTAACTTCAAAAATAAATTAAAAGAATAATCCAGAAACATTCCAACAGTCCTAGGTTGAAATTATTGAATGATTTAAGATTTTAGTGATTGTCATTGGCCGTGAAGATTACTATCTTAATCACATACGTTGTCACTTTCTGATAACAGAATTTAAAAAAATTGTAACTACGTGTAACACCAATAAGATAAGACGAGACTGTTCATTAGTCTAAACAGTAAATTAAGAATACATTTTAGGAATATTTTGAGATATTACGAATCATTCTGTTACGAACTTTTCTATACATCTGCTTTACAAAGCAGATATCGTAAATGTTGAGTAAATATACGAGTATGTTTACTTAAGGCTTAAGGTATGACTGTTAAATTTCTTGGCGGTTCTTTTCAGCAGCACCGCTTTCAGAGAAATTTGTAGAATATTTTGATCTTGATGACTTAAGAGACGGTAGGTACTGTTTTAAAATCTAGTATTATTGTAGTTATTCTTGCAGTTTCACCTGTTTTCCACATAGCAGAGTAAACAGAATGAATATAGTGTTAGTACACTTCAATTTTAGGGTTCCGTACGTTTTAAGGAAAAAAAGAACCCTTATAAGATCGCTTTGTAGTCCGTCTGTCTGTCTTCAACGCTTGGAGATATCGAATTGAAATTCAAATTATATATACTCAGATACTATGGCCCCATAATCTCCTAAAAAAATATATTCCTATATTTACTTAAAATAAAAATATGGCCGTTTATATCGCAAAAAACACGTATTTCAACACTATATATTATTCCGTATGTATTTCCGGTTGACCTAGAGATATGACATTTTGCAACTAGCATGTACAGGTAGTACTAGTTCAGGAAAAACTCTAAAAACTATACATTTGTGGGTGAATCCTAAAAAATAATAGCCATAAACGAGGGGCAAAATTTGGTATTAAACCCGCTAGTTCAGATGAAAGGACTCTGGTTAAGCTAAACCTGAATTTCAGAAAAAGCTTAAATCTTCCAATTTTTTACGGTGCCCTCGGTGGGCGAGCGTGGCGCCTCGCGCTTGTCCGGTTTTTTGCTTTCGAGCGGATCTCAAAGCCTCACTTCACTCAAAAGTGTAAAGTGTAAAGATAAGACACCGGAGAACTGAAATTAATTCATTTCTCGACAACCATCACACTTACATTCAGACTATCTCACTCACATGATTTTGTCATCTTGATAAGAACTATATAATTATTAATGTAAACGCAACAAGTTGTGGGTTCCATTCCGACTAGGTGAATGAAATACTGAATATTCGTTTGTTCTGGTAACGATGAAGGCACGGTCCGGCACTCAACACGCGATGACTCGGTGGAAAATGGAGAACTAAAGTGTCTTAACTCTAGGTTCTTAGGTTCCCTCTAACTACTCTGCTACGTGTGCGTTACAGTGTGAAGCTAAAAAAATGATGTAATTCGAGTTTTTACCCCGTTTAGTATTTAGGAACTTGAGTGGGTTTTCTGCAATATAAATAACCTAGTTCTAACAACTGCTAATCTAATTGGCCTTGAGTATACATACATACATAATTATGGTGAGACTTCATCGAGTAGAAATAGTTAAGAAAAAAATTATTATACACGCGACGGTTGTTGGTTCTATTTCAAATTATAATTTAAATATTTTGTGGATGCGCGGCTAAATTTTTCACGACACTTTCACCCAAGTTGGAATATACCTGATTTAAATCAAAAAGCGACCCTTCTCGATATAACTTTTAAGCTTATGAGCAATTTATGACAAACGTACATACAACTACTAAATTCGAACTTTTAGCATAGGTACATATAATACACTCACGTCAAACTATTATATGACAGATAATAGTGTGGCTTGAAAGGAAGGAAAAAGATAAAAGATAATATTTTTTTTCTATTTGTGTTTTCTTGAAATATTATTAAAATGAAATATTCAAGCAGCATTTACAGGAAAGTTTCATTTCATTATATACTTGATTCATTATACTTGTTTCATTTTATTTATTGCTGACACTATAATTAATGACTTCAATCATCAATCGCGTACGAGAGGTAATGACAATTTGCTATATTTTCCGTGTCCTGAATGAAATATGTCAATCTTGTTAATAACTAGCTTTTAGCTGCGGCTTCGACCGCGTGGAAGTACTAAGAGTTGTTTTTATTATTTTTTTTTACTTTCCGCACATAGCAGGGTGGGTAAAGGGAACATGGGAACCTAGTGTAATTAAGCATTGGGTACAATTGATTTTTTATTTATATCTCGCTGTATAGTGTACGCCTTAGTGGGGTCACAGTCACAGGGAACAGCGCCAAATGATACGGTCTCTGCATACTTCTTTAACCTCGTTTACTGTCATCAAATCGCACATACTATAGGAGGATCGAAGAGTTCGAATTGAAAACACTTTTTGCCGAAATTTAAAATCGAAGACTATAATTATTTAGTCAACTATTTTGGCTTGACCGTTCGGGCAAAGTAGCAGATAAAAGTTAGTTCTTTATATAGCATCATTATGTTACTTCGAAACACACAGCGTTGATTGAAGAAGCAGTCTCCTAATTTCGCCTATTTTCATATATAAATGGTTTAACTTACCAAATAGTCTTCGATATACTTTCCTCTTTCACTTCTGCAGTGACGTACGTCATCTATTCTCTGTGGCGACGTGCTGTCATCTATCACTCATAGCGTCTTATAATTTTGCCGCGATTGGATGCAAAAATGATAAATAACAAAATTTATCTTTGATAGATTTAATATTAATGATAAATTTTGTGTAAAATATTTTCATATTAAGAAGTTTAGTTTATATTTGTGTTGTGTCTCGCAAAATGAATGTATATAATACAGAAGTACAGGAAAAGGAAAGTTGCTGTTTTCAGAATTCAAAATGGCCAACAGGCCCTTGAAGTTTTTAGCAATTTTTCCTAACTTACGAAAAATAAGAAGAAAAAATGTAAGCCCCCTTTACTATATAAGAGTTCAAAAGGCAAAGTACAAACTTCTGATACTTAGATAGTTATAACAGTAGTCTAATTGAGACTGGTAAGTTATATTTCAGCATATAAGCTATTACACAGCTACTGAATGTTATTAGAGATATTCTATACGATATTTTGATAAAATATTATACATTAAAAGTCAACGCTCGATATTATTTCGATAATGTCTTGTAAAACATTCTATTTAACATGGGCTTAGTTACCTTACACTTATTAAGTTACTTTACTTTACATAATATACAAACTGATCTGGAATGTTTATGATAACTATAAAAAAGTAATAGTAAAGCTTCTATAAATTCTATATATAATTACTTGCATTACAGAGTGTAATAATAACATGTAACTATGTAAATAATAATTTGGAGCATAGCTGCAATTACATTGTTTTAAAATTGTAACTTTTATTAAAAGAGCAACGTTTTTTAGCTCTTAGGCAACAGAACTGCTCCTTGGGCTGGTGGTGGCTCTATGTTCAGTAGACAATAACTGTCTATTTACTACTTGAATGAAGTATATTCAAATTTGAATTTTATTAACAATTATTGTGTAAGAACACACAACGATTTGGTGTTAATTTTATTTCTTATAGGAATTTATTGTGATAATTATGTGTTATCTATAATAGAGCTACAGCTTAGTGACATAAAAGAATGTAACTAGTCGCTAAAAAAAATGTGTTTGAATAAGAATGGTAGTATTGCGATAAACAGACAAAGGTTGACTACTGTCAATAAGTGACTACAGACTACAGGAACCAGTCTGTAATGGTTTTGCAGATTTACTCCAGCTTTTGAAATTAGTAGTTAACGTGGAGTTGTGTAACTTTAATAAAAATGAAGCTAAATAAATGCTGTGAGAGATATCTAATATTAAATAAAATTGTTTGCTTGGGCTGACTGTGACTATACTACATTACTTGGATCCAGGTCTTCAGAAGAATTAAGTCATGAAATTATAAAGTGTGTGATTTTGTGTCTTAAGTGTAATAGGTGAAATTAACAGAGTTTTGATCAAAGTTTATAATAAATAAATTGACAGTAATACATGTAGTGTATGTATTTTTTCATACATAAAAAAGGTATAACATATAAGTAAAGGAAATAGATCATATAAGATATTAATTTAAATACAAAAATAATAATAAATAAAGAAGATGATAGAACAGAAAAGGAAACTCCATTGGATAGAAATGTATAGAATAAATATATTAATAAAATTTGTTATTACTGCAATTGAAAGAATAACAAGTTTATTAAGTAAAAGTCATACATAGTTGCAAATTATACCATCTTGGTTGAAAAAAGGTAGACATAGGCTCACTTCTATGTTTATCAATAATAATACTCTATTAAAAAAAAAAAAAGAAATAATAATAATAATTATAATACACAATTTATGTTTATTGTTATACTAACTTGCTTTCTAAATAAGTATTTTATAATAATAATTATAATACTCAATTTATGTTTATTGTTATACTGCACCCAGAGGATCATTAAAAACCAGGAGATGCTTTAGTATATATTCATCTTCTTTGATTTGCTGGGAGCTTCCCAGACAGTTACAATGTTTACGAACTGTAGATTGTGGTAGAAAAGCACGGACATATCACCTGGCATTTATATGTTGTTGTGTATCCCAACAGATTTATGCTGGCAATTGATCAGGACAGATTTGACATTAACAATTTATTATATACATTTGGGAAATAGTAAACTAATGCTACATTTTGGCTGTTGAGTTAATCATTAAACATTGAAATGTCTTTGTTACAACTACAAAACCGAAATTGCTTTCAGTAAACAAAATTCATATAAAATACAAGAGATTATGTATTATTAGTTATTTCATGAAGCACTCAAAATTAAATTGTGTGTGAAATTATGTTGTGTACCTTCTAAAGAAAAGAAGTCTGCGGGTTGTTATGGATCACAATTACTTCTGCGATTGCCTTTGATTGTTAAGGCAGATGTTGGAAAAGTGGATCTTTATGTACATTAACCAATACTTATATTAGCCAATAGTCACAGTCGACCACAGCACATGTGGGTTGAGTAGTTTACCTGACACAGTTGCCCAATAATAGACTTAGTAGAAAGTCAAATCATAAGAATTGTATTCATAGTCTCTATACAACACCTGTAATTCTATTTCTCAACAAAACTGCAGTGTATGTAGGTTGAGTAGTCCACCTGAATGTGCTTTACCTCAGGAAAGCAGGTTCTGGATAAATTAGATGTGATTGATGGCATGCAGATTAATAGAAAAGTTCAATATTTATATAACAGTAAGCACAAGGAAAATAAGCTTTCAGAGTGTGAATATGGTACTATATCAAAGTGTCAAAGTAATTTTATTTTATGGTATACTCGAAAAATAAGGAACAGACCCAGGTATTAACTATTAAAGTTGATGATATATCTGGAAGTTGGCAGATCGTCTGATCATCACTCTGACGGTGGTAGAGCTATCGAGAGATACAAAGCTGACCACCGTTTACATGCTGTAATGGCATCTGTTGCTCCAGGCTCCGGGGGCCTTATTTAATATGGAGCGTCCTAGACGTGAATTTTTCTCTGTCCAAATGGTCGGCCGATGTGCGACTAAACATCACTAAGGACTTACAGCTTATATTTCCAAAAAATGGGTGAGATGCAAGAGACTGAGATGCACTATTCAAGGAAGTCATGTCCAAATAACATCTGTTGCTCCAGGCTCTGGTGGCCTTATTTAATATGGAGCTTCCTAGACGTGGATTTTTCTCCGTCCAAATGGTCGGCCGGTGTGCGACTAAACGTCACTAAGGACTTACAACTTTAGCTTTATTTCCAAAATGGACATGAGACACCAAAGACTGACATACAATTTTCAAGGAGGACATGTCTGAATAACATCTGTTGTTCCAGATCTAAGAGGATATGATATTTATACACATAATTATTTATTTTCAATAACTTTAATAACAATAGGTTCATGACAAGAGCATTATATCAACTTATCCGACTTTAATATTACTTTTATTATAAAGGTGACACAAGTTGTGGGTATCTTAATAATTCATAGCTAATTATCAAAGCCAAAAACTTAACAGAGGGAAAACTTTGTACTATAGATACTTAGTCACTGATCACTAGAGCACTATATAAGGGACTTACATATTGAGAACCTAGCTGTAGGCTAGTGCATTAAAATAAAAAGACCATGAAACAAGTTCGTTAAAGATTGAAAAAATCAGAAAGATACAATAAAATAAAAAGTGAAGGTGAGTCGATCAAGATACACTTTTGGCTGTAATGGTATTATTTAAACAGAAATTGAAATAATAAATAAATATTAGGAATTGAAAGAAATACCATATTTGATTGGATTAAAACAGAAATTGGAAAAGAAACCAGACTTGATATAGACAAGTAAAACTGAATGTATATGTATTGTAACATGATGGCAAGGTGCTAATGTGACAGGCTGAACATGACAGTGGTTACTATACATTGTAATTATAATTTCCTGGAACCAAAGCAAAAGGAAATTGTGGTACACCATAATATTATTTTGTTGTACTCTCACATTGTGATGTATCAGAACATCTAATATATCAGTCAGTAATCATTTTATTTTTAGGTTCAAATGTTTGAAGGACCAATCAGTTTTGAATTTTATGTGGGCATTTTTATATCAAAATTGAATTTTATTAAACCAACTACACTCAACCACTTAAATGGTCTTAATTTTGAAAGAGACATTTTTCTCTTGTCAGCAAGAGCAAAATGAGCAGCAGCATTTGATAATAATAATGATTAAATAAATTTATTTATTAAATGATGGGCTACAGATTCAAAGAGACAACTACTTTGATATATATGATATATTTCAGGTATACTGGAAGAATTAAAAGTTTCAGATAAGTAAACAGTAATAAACTTATTGAAAGAATTAAAAATTTCAGATAAGTTAAAAATTTCAAAAGAGGTTTTTTGTGAAATAGTTACTAATATATTATTATTATGTTTAATAATCTATTATTAAATTGATACACTATGGTTTATTATATAAACATCCAAAAATAATTGAGAGGATATTTTGATATTATTATACAATACTTTGTTGTAACTTAGAGACAAGCTTATACCATTAAATAAAGGTTTTGTGATGAAATAATTAAAGAAAAATCACCAGTAAAATTTTGTTAAACAGGATGGTAAGAAATGTCTTATTAGGGTGAACAGTGTTAGTGGGTTATTTGAAACACTTTAATGTTTTATAGGTAAATTAAAAATTCATTTTTAATATATCTATATAATTTTAATTGTCTTGAAGATCACATAGCGTCTGCATCCGTTGTCTGCTTACATTCTCTTTCACCAGCAGTAAACAAACAGGTCTTCAATCAACGCTGTGTGTTTCGAAGTAACATATTATCGCTGTTTTGCATTACAACAAAACAGTTATTATGTGTATGAAGAAACACACAGCGTTGCAGCAAGGTTCGTGCTGGTGAGTTATGAAGACTTCTATGAGTGATAGATGACAGCACGTCGCCACAGAGAATAGATGACGAACGTCACTGCAGAAGTGAAAGTATATCAAAGACTATTTGGTAAGTTAAACCATTTATATATGAAAATAGGCGAAATTAGGAGACTGCTTCTTCAATCAACGCTGTGTGTTTCTTCATACACATAATAACTGTTTTGTTGTAAAACAGCGATATTTTATATCTATATAAGGCAAAAAATGAATGTCCTTTAATTTTTTACTTTTTAAATTGAGGCTGTCGTGGCGCATGGGCACAATAGTGCGTGTGCGACTGTACGCGACGCTTGTTGGTTCTATTCCCATTCTTGGTAATGAAATATGTAATATATTAATTTTTTCACTCGTGAACAGAGTGAAGAAATCTTCCTCTACTGCTTCCTGCTACTTGCAGGATACATCGTGAACAAAAAGATTACTTGCAATAACTTGGTTTTCAGATGGTCATTTTTTTCACCAAATTACTGTACTATCTGTATCATAAGTAAAAGAGAAAGGTCGTTTTGGCAATAAATTATCACAATCACAATTAACCTAAATAACGTGTTCTGCACATATAATTTAAACGATATTGTTCATATTATCGTGGCGCAGCAGCACAGCGCACTGGCTGTAAACGCGACGGATGCGATCGTTCGATTCAAAGATTTGTAGTTAATAGAGGTATAAGTTATATTGCTGTAAAGTTTTGTTTAAATCTTATCAGCGGTTTTTGCGCTAAGGTGGAACAAACATCCATCCTCACAACCTTTACATTTATAATATGTGTAAGTAGGTAATAGGATTTCCTCACTGTGGTAACAACTAACATCGCGGCGTTAGAGTTGTGTTACTCAACACGAATTGCAATCTGACGAGAAAATGTATCAATGAAATAGAACAGAAAACAATATTCTTTATGTCTTTTGTCTGTCTGCGCATTTGTGCATGCTAGCCTCAAAAATAGCATATTATATTTTGGCAACCTTCCCTTAACATTTAATTTATTTCTATTGGTTTATAAACTTTAAATTGACATACAGTACAATTTGAAGTATTTAGTTCGATAAAAATGCTACAATTTATTGAATTAACTGAAAGTTTCTTTAATTTATAATAGTAGATAAAAATTTAGAAAAGAAATGCACAACATTGTTTACAGACAGAGATGCCGTCTCTCTACTCCACAACTTCTTAAAAAATAGTTACAGATATTTTTATTGTATATTTTTATTCAGTTGACAAAAGAATAAATTATTAGTATTTGTTGCTATTATTAAGCAAACTATACATTCATTAATGAAACTTATTTGATTGACACATTGTATGATGTCATCAGTTAAATGTGACTTTATTTGGGAATATAACTGATATTTACATTATATATTATTAAATGTTATTCATAATATTAAGATCAATAATTAATATATATGATCTCAGAAACTACTAGTGCAAATGAAAAAAATATTTTTGTATTTGATAGTTGTTTTATTGAAGAAACCCATTTTCTATGATGTTAACCATTGTTATATTGTGGTAACCACCACTTCTCCCTGTAACTGTTGTCAGAGCTACTTTGGGTACTTAAAATATGTCATGTGTCATACAAAACTCATGACTAAATAGTCATTCAAAAGTGGGCATATTGTTAAAACACCCCATTCCCCACGCATATTTTTATCGAACTAAATACTTCAAATTGTACTGTATGTCAATTTAAAATTTATAAACCAATAGAAATAACCGAAATATAAGGGAATGTTGCCAAAATATAATATGCCATTTTTGAGGCTAGCATGCACAAATGCGCAGACAGACAAAAGACATAAAGAATATTGTTTCCTGTTCTATTCCATTGATACATTTTCACGTCAGATTGCAATCAGCAACTTTTTACCTTAGTTTATCTTCAAATTATTAAAAACTGATTATTAAATAGAACTAAATCAATTAAAAGCACGGAAATATAATTCAAATTTAATGTAAATCTTCACACTGTATCCCCCACACAGAGGTGTAGGCAGAGGGAACCTTGTGTTAAGACACTCCATTCTCCCTTTTCAACTGAATTCTGGAGACATTGCATGTTGAGTTGTGGAAGTCAACACCGCACTTTGCCTCACCACCAGAGCAAAGAAATGGAAATATAAATTTTAAGAAATATTAAATTTCTTTGAGTGGGGATCGAACCCACATATATTTAAGGCATAGAGGGTTTTTTGTTTAAAAATTATTGGTGGTGCATTAGCACAAGTATGTGACTATAAAATGGAAAGATGTGGATTTAAGTTAGGGTATGCATTGTTTTATTTTCTTGCTTTGATAACAAGACAAAATTCAATGTTAAGTTCTGTCTCTCAATACACATTTAAAATCTAGGCAGGCATGAAGAATAGAGTGTCTTAACACTGGGTTTTCTCTGCTTGCCTTGCTATGCTCTGCTATGGATACAGAGTAAAGCCAAAATAAATATACTTAATAATAAAGAACTGCTTTATTTATACATAAACATGACTTGTTTAAAAACATTAGAGCAAAATTATGGGAGATACTACCCCGGTACAATGTGAGTGGACCCTTGTTACAGGCTGTAAAGTCTCTTTATAGAGACCACTCAGCCTGTGTGCGAGTAGGAGCTGGCATGTTGCACTGGTTTGACATCCGATTGGGTGTTAAACAGGGTTGCGCCATGTCAGCTTGGTTGTTCAATTTGTATTTGGATAGCTGTCTCCAAGGAGTGAAACAAAGTGATATGGGAGTGAAAGTAGGTGACCTGAATGTGAATTGCCTGCTGTACGCAGATGATGCAGTGCTTATTGCATCATCAGAGTGCGAGTTGCAGGCATTGGTCACCACTCTGAAAGAAGAGTGTGAATATAATGGTCTAAGCCTCAATGCGAATAAGACAAAGGTTCTGATTTTTGAACGAGATGTAGAAAGGACGGAATGCAATATCAGTGTATTTGGGAAGTATGTTCAGTAGAGATGGAAGATACAAGATGGATGTGGAAAGGCGTATTGCTGCCGGTAACAAGGTTAACGGAGCCTTGGCTGCATTGATGAGACGGCGAAACGTCAGCACAGCTGCGCGTTTGGCCGTACACAATGCAGTTTTGGTACCGACCCTGTTATACGGCAGCGAAATGTGGGTATTACAGAAGAAGAATGAAAGAAAGATGAATGCTGTGGAGATGCGATCTCTTCGTAGGATATGCGGAGTCAGCCTAGCTGATCGAATCCGCAATGAAGAGGTACACAGAATGGCAGGTACCAGCGAGGATGTCACGGTGAGAATGAAGAAGAACGTGCTCAGCTGGTTTGGGCACGTCGAACGAATGAGCGAGGAAAGAACGGCAAAAAAGATTTATAATGGAAAAGTGAGTGGTAAGAGAGGTAGGGGGAGACCTCGGTTGACATTCGAAAACACAGTATCAAAGATACTGGAGGAAGGTCACGTAAAAAGCATGAGGATCCCCCGGAGGGCATGTATGAAGAGGTTGATGACAGTGGACGAGGCAAAAGAGGTATGTAGAGTCCGTAGCGTTTGGCGCTCCGTTCTCTCTGACTACCCCGCTAGGGATAAAGCGTGAAGTTAAGTTAGTTTTCTAGTGATTTAAACATAAACATACATAGACACTAATAATAAGATTTAGTTGTTCATTAATTTTTTTAATATTAATGTTGAATATTTATATCTATTAATCTCACTATTGCTTTATTTTTTTTAAGTAAATAAAAAAGACCAACATGGTAATCTACATATAATAAATAATATAAATAGTCAATATCCATACTGACTATTTATATTATTTATTATATAATCTATTAAATAAGTCTATTGTTATTAAAAATTGCAAAACAAATATTAGTATCCTTCACATAATAATTAAACTTTCTCCATAATATATATACATTACTACAACTTCCCTCCAACTACTTATTTATGAGATAATAACTATACTTATTCCTTAAATCTATAAATATATCATTAAACAAGTCTACAAATTTAATTAAGGAACAAAATAAGTAGACAAGTATAAAAATAAAGGAGGAAAATGATTAATAATCATTTCAGGTCATACCTCTGACGTAGAATCAGCAACCAAGTGAAAATGTCTCTTATATAAATTTGAATTAAATAAACACTGCAATCCAATATGGTAGCACTCTTTTATTTTATTTTACACAACTGTTTTTTTTTGTATCGAACAAAATGCGCACGAGTCGAACGAGAGACTATACCGTACTCATCCCTCCTTACGTTTCGTTTGGTACACAGATTAAAAATATAAATAGATTGTAGTATAAAAATGGCTGTTTATATCTTGCGATTAAATGAGTGGTGTGTTTATCATGTTTTAATTATTTTTAGTTCATTTGATTTTTTTTATTAATATTTTATTTACAGTAATTGTTTTATTCATTTTATAATTATGAATTTTTTTTTTCAAGAATTCAGTCGTAGCGCAGAGGCAGAAGTATGTAATTGTTACCGCGACTGGTTGTGGGCCTGATCCCCACTCGTGGAAATGAAATATATATTTAAATTTATATTTTAATTTCTTCTCTCTGTTGCCGAGATTCGCTACTCTACGTGGAATGCCTCCAGAATTCGGTGGAACAGAGTGTCTGAATACTAGATTTGCCTGCCTTGCTGTGCACAGGATACAGCGTAAAACTGATTTTTGAATTGAAATTGGGTATGTTAATTGGGCTTAATGTTGGGATTAACATAAGCGTTTTGTTAAAAAAAAACATTTATAAATAAAAGTGATATATAAAATATACTAAAACAATAAATTAAGCAATACAGATCTGTTGCTATAAACGGTATATTCAATGTTGCCACCTGCTATTTCATGATACAAAAATATTGCCATTATAAAAAAATATTTCTCAGTAAAATGAGAGATGTTTATTTTTTTACGTGCGTCTATAACGTGGTATTTAATGGGCTGACCCGTTTGGTTTTTTAAGATGATAATTTCTTTAAAGCTAACCTTTATTAATAGTTGAAGTATATAATTATAAATAATTGATTGATGATTGCTTTGCAGTTATTGAAAATAAATTTTAATGAAAGGAATGTTTGTATACTTTTTTGCCTTTTCTATAAAAATGTTTATATTTGGTTTGGTCAAATAAAATATGGCATTACTTACTTGTTATAAGTGAAGTTTCTATTTGGACAGTAAACTGAATTTTGGAATAAACCAATTACTAAATGGCAATTTGTTGACAATCAAGTACAGCGTAAGATTTATGTTTAATTCGTTCTAGTTATTTAGAAAACATCAATAACTGTATTTAATTACAAAGTAGCGGGTTCAATCTAACTTGTTATTCTAATTGGTTTGCACAATTTTTATTGACTTCGCTGGTTAGTGTGTTTCAAAATGAAATCATATATGTAAAAAGTAGTCGTTTTCCTGTTTTTCGTTGACACCATTTTTTATTTAATAGAGTGGATTCAAATCTATTGATTTGATTGGAGTGGATTCAGATCTATTGATTGTCTCTCTAACAATAATACATAGGTAATTCTATGTACTTTTCCACATTATCATAGATGACTTTTTCCAAATGTTTTGCCTTTTTGCGCATTTAAACTATAAAAACAAAAAAAAAGTACTGGTACATAAGGTACAGATTATAAAATTTTATATAAAATGTACAGATTGACATACGTATGCTTTTGGTTTTTTGTAATTGATCTATTTTTGCCAACTTCAGTACGTACTGAAGTTGGCAAAAATAGATCAATTACAAAAAACAACAGAATACGTATTCTAGATTATATGAGTACAGTTCAAGTTTCACTTGATATTGTGAGTTATAAAAAAATAAATCTATTAAATGTAATATATATTTTTTTACACCTATTAGATACATAGGTGAAGATACATGAAGATATATCTTTTTTTTTATTTTTTTTCTCTCATAGGGAATCTAGTGTTAAGACACTCCGTTCCCCATGCACCGCTCACTTACCGAGATATTAAGTGTTGAGTGGCGGAAGTGAAGCGCGCTGTCAGGTTACCAGAGCGTATTAAAATATACTTATAATGAAAATGTATAAAAAAATTAATGTAGGAGAACGGAAATGTCTTAATGAGAACAGAGTTTCTGGTACCCATGCTCCCTATGCCTACTGTGCTATTTGCGGGATAACGTGAAGGTAAAAAAATCTAGCCAGAAACCCAAGAATAACTAAACATCGCGTGTGTATCGAAGAACGAAGTATGCCACGATCATGTCATCGATATAATTATCAAATAAGTGCCAAATACTACCAATTTCGTCGTAAAAACCACAAAATCCAGACAGTCTTTTTAAGACAATGGTGAATAAATTATTAATAATGTATTTACTCATATATATATTACTCATATAATGTCTATAAAGGGCGTTTTGGTGCAGCGGTAAAGCGTCTTATAGTAAAAGCGACGGTTATGGGTTTGATCAAATCAAATCAAAAACACTTTATTTAAAGATAATACAGAAAAAAAAAAAAAATTTAGTGCATTGTAAAGGCGGCCTTATCACTATAAGTGATCTCTTACAGGCAACCTTTTATTAATTTAAACTAATATTAAGAGAAAATTGTTGGCGGGTGACTTTGCACAAAAACATTTTTGCTATTAATTATATCATACATATATACACACATACACTATTCATACATAAATACATGCATAGATATCATATATACATTTACATAGAGATACAATTGTAGACTTAAATATATGCACAAAACAGATATAATGACTATAGCGAAAGGTAATATTCTTTTAGACGACGCTTAAAAATATTAACTGATGTCGACTGCCTGATGAACCGGGGAAGCTCGTTCCATAATTTCACTGTTTTTACTGTGAATGATTCACTGTAGTACTTGGTGCGACATAATGGAACCTCCAATACATTGTCATACCTTGAACGGAGATTGAAAGACTGAGAGTGGGAGCCCAGGAAAGTAAATCTTTGTTTGAGGTATGAAGGAGTTAATGGCATATACAAGATAGAATATAAAAGGATAAGTGCATGATAATTGCGTCGATGCTTGATGGTCAACCATTTAAGTTGAACTCAATCCAAAAATGAATCTAATTATTAAATTTTGGAGACGTTCGAGCTTGTTTAGTAATTGCTGTGACAAATCTAGGTAACAGGAATCTGCATAATCCAGAATGGGAAAAAGAAGAGATTGGGCTAACGATACTTTAGTTTTAAGCGGCAATAAATTTTTCTATCTCTTTACCCTCCCAATAGCAGCAAATGCTTTTCGACTTAGCTCCGCTATTTGAGGAACCCATGTCAAAGAACAATCCATCCTGATACCCAGATTCTTCACACAAGTACCAAACTCCATTTTGCAATCATCAAGTTTTATTTCTTTCCTCTGATACCAAGACAAAACGCGCTGTTAAGTTACGCTTCAAGTCATTTTCAACATACATTTTAGATATGGGTGCGGGAGAAACGAAGTTTCTTAGTTCTTCACGCTGCATCTCGCACACAACAGTGTAGGCAGAGAAAACCCAGGGTTAAGTCACTGTGTTTCGCACTTGCCGCCGAGTTAATAAATACAATATACTAAACATTTTTATTTCTTAACTCTAGTAATGAGGCAAAGCGCGGCGTTTAGTTTTGCTACTCAACGACGCGCTGTATATTGCGTATCTTTACACTAGGTTCCAAGGTACTAAGGTACGACATAGTCAAGGCTATGGTTCAGAATGAGCAGACATGGCATGAGACGGTTGCCTTTTGTGAAAACGTTATGTCGCAAAAGGAAGCAGCAGAAAAAATCAGAGAGAAAGAGGCTTTACCTGGTTCCATTCGCTGCAGGAGAGTAGGGCGCAGACGACGCGATAATGCGAATTTGCAGCCCCCGTAGATGGGATATATGGATGGCAGATGTGGGGAAGCTGCCGTCGTATAAGTAAATATCCCTAAGAGAAGACGCGTGTCAGTCCTGGTGCGTGATCAATAATATTGGAAGATATAAAAAGAAGAAGTACTGAGCAAACTAAGCAACTGCTTCGAAGTCACGGTAGAGTATGAAAGTGTACCCGTGGCGTCGAAAAACTGCAGAGCGATGGAACGTCGTGGGGTTTTAGTGAGTAGGATGCAGACGCATGAGTCTCACATAATTCGCATCGCATTTCACCAGGCATGCGGATACCCGTAACAGGGTTTCCCCACGGGAAAAAAAAAAAAAAAAAAGGTTCCAAGGTACTATTATGTGCCTTCCCCGCTCTGTGCGGGAAACAGCGTGAAGATAAAAAATAATAATAGTGCAATGTTATAAATATAAAAATAATATTTGTCCATCATAAAGTTAAGTGTTTTTATTACAGTAAGCACGCGCGACGACATCTATATTAGTTAAACGTAAGCTGTAAAAACCAAATGTGACTATCGAAAGTATTATTATGTAAGCCCGCTTATTTGCAACCTTAGGGGTAAATTCTAAAAAAACCACGAAACACGTGTTCAATAAAATTATTTTTAACAGTCTGAATTTCAAATTTTATAAAAATCGGTGGCGATTTAAGAAAAAAATCCAACGTTTCTACGCGGAGAGTTCTAGGTCGGTTACGGCTGTACGTGCGTCTTACCTCAGTCAGTCTGGTACATGTCCTTTATATATATATATATATATATATATATATATATATATATATATATATATATATATATATATATATATATATATATATAGAATAGAAAAACATTATAATATTTTGTACAGCTTTGTAGGCATAAGGAATCTAATGTTAGGACATTCGGTTTCCCACAACCGCTCAATTTCCAAGACGTATATTTCATATGTGTATATTTCAGTAGCGGAACTCAACGCCGCCTTTTGTCTTCTTAGTAGAGAGAGGAATTCATAATAAATCATTCTTTCGAGTAGAAATCGAATTGACAACCGTCGCGTTTACAGTCAGACGCTGTACCGCTGCGCCATGACCCTCTCAATCGTGTTATATTTTCCCACGAATAAATTTCTTTGTTATCTTGCTTAATAAAATAAAAAAGGCAAAAGCTCCGGTATGTCGATGCGTATGCGTGTGCTTGTATCTGCTTACTATAGCTACTTGTCACTTTGTTTTTTCTTATATGAAAAGATTGAAGGCCACTTTTGGTACAGCGCCTTACTGTGAACCCAACGGTTGTTGAGGTTCAGCACCCATTCGGGGGAATGATTACATTTAAGCTCTTCTTAAATATTCGCTTTAGCAGGCAAAGCGCGGCGATGAGTTCCGCCGCTCAATATTTTATAACTCGAAAATTAGGCGTAGAGTAACATTGCCTTATTACCAGAGCTAGAAAATCAGCTTCACGCTGTATCCCGCAAACAGCAGGGTAGGCAGAGGGAACTTAGTGAAAGACACTCCGTTCCCCACTTTCTGCCGAATTCTGGAGGCATTGCGTGTTAAGTGGCAGAACTCAACGCCGCGCTTGTCCTCTACACCAGAACGAAGAAATGGAAATATAAATTTAAGTAAATATTTCATCTCCTCGAGTGGGGATCGAACCCACAACCAGTCGGTTTTACAGTCACACTTTGTGCCGTTGCGCCACGACCGGCCTCTAGCTAGAAAATGAAAATATTAAATAATTCATTTCCCCGAATAGGAAGACATTTTTTCACATGACATGTTTACATTTACAGTCACTGTATGTTCCACAGTGTCTCTAGGTATAGTAAAAAATAAAATATTCAAGCCTATTAATATGCAAGGCATTACAATATTGCAAGGCCATAGCTTGTTTTATAAGTTGTTATAGAGAAGTACTAGGTATTCTGTACGTACCTATAAGTCTGGGTATTAAATGAAATCCTACAATGGACTGTTATAAGTAATTTTTTTATTTATTTATTCCACATATGAGAATATCTTTCCACAAATTGTTTAGAAAACGTTTAAAAATTAAAGTGTAGCGTAGAGAAGATTTGAACCCGTGCCTGTTGGAAGTCGTCCAAGTGCTCTGAAGCAAATTACGTCGATTTTTATCGTTGCGTGTGTCATTAGGTAAATACGGAACCATTATTGAATTGCTTTGTTGCCTGTCCGTCTGTTTGTCAAGATCATTTATTTCAAGACCGCGTGGAGGTATCAGGCTAAAATTAATGTCAAATGTTAAGATATATGGACCCTTGAAGCATAGAAAAATAACAAAATTGAAAGCAAACGCAAACAAAAGATACGAGCATTTACTTATGCATCGAATTTGAAATTCGATCAAAATCAATAGGGTACTACAGTTATGAAATTTGGCATGAAATGAGTTTTTTTTTCTATAAAATATTTATAAGTATTTTATAGAAAAAAAAACTCCTCATAAACTACCTTACATATCTTCCTTATACATACAAACAACGATCATATGCAGTTTTATTATATGTATAGATAAGAAATTACCAGATTTTTTTTAACGTAAAGAAGAACCGGCGCAATAAAATCAGCGGGACTTTTTTGAATTTATAAATCAATTATTTACAACACTATATTATTTATTAGCGACAATAATACCTTTGAAGTAGACTGGAGCGAGCGTTTTATTCTCGAGGCTAGTTATCATTTATAAAATCATTAATAAGGTGAACTATTAACACGCAAACGTCTTTTTACAACTTTTTTAAATTGGGATGTAAACTATATACTTAAACAAATATAGACTTGTTTTTTTTTACTATGACGCTGTGGGGCGGCCTCTTTCGCATCGTCCAGTGTCTCCACTTTTTACGTGACTTTCTTAAGAGTATCGAGTATCGAATATTGAATATCTAATTAGGTTAGCTGCCATTTATAATTCTTTATCCATATATTGTATATATAGTACATACCTACTTAGTAGTACTTAAAAATGTTGTAAAGACATATAACTAGCTGCATACTTAATGAGAATGTTCAACCTTGAATAAATTTTGCAAATACTTTTGAATGTTTTAGAGAATATTGATTGATATTTGAAGGGGCTTCCCCTGTGGAACTCTAACTTTGGCTTACAGTCGATCAACTATTAAGAAATAAAGGCTTTTTTTTCTTCACGCTGTATCCCGTATGTATCAGGCTAGACAGTGTAAATCCAGTGTTAAAAGACTCCGTCCCCCACGCACACTTGAATGGCAGAATTTAACGCTGCCCTTTGCCTTGTTGCCAGAATAAGCCGATTTAAATGTAGTTTAAGTATTATATATTAGTTTTCAACGTACAGATACTGTCATTAAAATTGTATTGTTAAAAGAACACGACAGACATATTAGTACCTAAATAAATAACTGTGTGGTTCAAGCGGGCGAAGACGCGAGCCAGTATTAGTAAATAATTTAATTAATGTGACATGATATAGACTGTATATACCCTTCCTCGATAAGTTGGTTATAGAATACAAAAGTATTTTCTATTTTTTATGTATTGGTTTATCTTTAAATGAAAAAAAATCGTTATAGGCCATTCGGAGTCCCTGTAAATTTAAGGGCTCGGGTAAGATTGAGTCTTATTTATCACTTGTTTTAGTTTACTTCGTGTTGTACAGAAATTTTACTAAAAAAACATTTTGTAGACAAAATTAAAAATATACATTGAAAAAAAAAAATGTCTCGTGGCCCATGAGGGGATCGAACCCGCGACCTTCGCGTTATTAGCACGACGCTCTAACCAACTGAGCTAATGGGCCGATGAAAGATATGTCGAAAATATATTTGTTAACTTAAATGGATTGAGACCGTCGTGCCACAACGGAACAGCGCGGCGTCTTATTGTAAACGCTATGGTTGTGTGTTCAATGTCCATTTTAATTTCCTGTTCTGGTAACAAGACAAAACGGGTCGTTCAGTTCCGCCACTCAACATGCAATGTCTCGAAAATTGGGAGGGGGTGCGTGGGGAATGGAGTGTCTTAACACTAGGCTCCCTCTGTCTACCCGGCATATATACGGTATAAAGCGTAAAGTTGCAACCCAATAAAACGAGTAACAACGGGAAACGCGTGTATAGTCAAAAAAAAGGGAAAAGGATGTGAGTAATACGTTTGAAAGTTCTCATAGCTTATAAGAAAGCATGACGTCAGTGTGACGTCATCGTTGCTATTACATTCCAGTAAAGTAAACTGGGATTTTTATACAGGTTTTCTTCTTCTTTTTTAGCTTTATCCCGTTTATAGCAAGGTAGGCATACGTAATACTAAGACAGTCTGTTCTAGCCCGAAGTCGAGACATTGTGTGTTGAGTGGCGGTATTCAACGCCGCATTTTAACTAAACTAGAGAGGAGAAATGAAATAATTAATTTCCCCGAGTGAAAATAGAATACGTAACTATTGTATTTAAATCTAGGGACTGCACCACAATGACCTGCTCTACGTGGGATACATTGTGAAGCCAACATAATAATAAAAACTATCAACTACTATTACGACACAATGCAACAAAAGTTTCCAATATATATTAAAAATAATATGATATTTAAATGTTTGGCTTATAAGTGATAACTTAGTTGTGATACTCAAAAAGACGCGGGTTCAAAACCTGCTTAAAATGACAGTACAAGTTGACTCAATTCTAGAAATCTGATTAATTTATGTAGTGTCGTAATTCAAAGCCGAACAGGTCGATTATATCAACAATAAAAAGCTTCTGAGAATTTATCGAGAACTATTGAATTAATTTTAGTGTTCCTCTAAAAAATTTTTTTAACTTCACGCTGTATCCCGCACAAGTTATTGTAGGCAGAGGCCTCTGAATTGGCGTGCGACTAGTGACGGGACTCAACGCCGCGCTTTGCCTGGTCACTAAAGAAATTAAAATATTAAATATTTCATTTCCTCAAGAGAGAATCATACCCACAACCTGTCGCGTTTACAGTTGCACGCTTGTGGACCTGCGCCTCGACTGGCTATGAGTAATTTTCATAATTTAAATATTAAAAGATATCAGAGCGAATTTAAAAAATAATTGATTTATCTAATAGAATATTGTGTGTGAAGAAGCACTGTCACATACTATATTACAAGGAACCGCCCAAATTTCCGTTTGTTCACTTTTTTATGCTTTTAAAAAAATACTTAGTTTTCTTTCCTTAGTATACACCTTTAAAAATATTAAAATGCTTCGTTGACCTTCAAAGAAATATTATTATTCTTATTCACCATACAACGATCGATCCGTACGCACTGAGTTCCGCTACTCAAGACAGAATGTTTCAAAAACCAACTGTTTAGTTGGGTTTGAAATCAGCTTCACGCTGTATCCCGCACACTGCAGGGTAGGCAGAGGGAACGTAGTGAAAGATTACGTTCCCCACCGTTTATTTTGTACTAAATAAATATCTAATAATTAAAAACCGCTCACGCTCAACTAGGAAAGAGGTGGATTTTGTAAACAACTGAACATATTTTTTTGAATCACTAACTAAGAACTCTCGACTAAGACACCTTTCAAAGACAAGAAGCTAAATCAAAATCGGTTAATCCGCCCTACTACAATTCCACAGAGTCCACAGACAGACAGACATGCTTACATATATATTGTTTTGCAATTCACAAACAGGCTCACAAATGAATATTTTTTTATAGAGAAAATAAAACCAGTACGTTCCATCCATTTAATGAATGAGTCACCTTGCCGATTGCAAGCGTACACCTTATAAGGTACATTGATCCAGAACAAGTTAAAATACTAGTATATTTTACTACAGCCTCGACTCTATTCAAACAATTTTAACCAACTTAAAAAAAAAGAAAGTTGTTAAGTTGACTGTACATATGAATCTCGTAGGAATTGGATAATATTTGTGTATGATGATCTATTTAGGCTTCCAGGCACCTGGGCTAAGTTTAGTGAGTGTAAATATGTTTATCCACAATGTTCTCGGGAACTAAAGGTTATATCGTGATTTTTTTAATGTTATTATTTAAATGTAAAAACATTTCAACTTAGGGAACAGTCCAAGTTATTTCAAAATCGGCTCAGTATCTTTTGATATAGAAGACGGCGTGTGACTGTAAGCGTAGTGGTTATGAATAAATTATGTTCATTAAATCCGCCCTGAAATCGGCGAAAGGTGTGTTTTTACACTTTTTATTTGTCTTTTTTCCTTTCTACGTACAGGATAAGGCGTAAAAAGAAATCCAATACTGTAATACATACTTTACCAATTACCTCAATAGGTCCGGCTAGCTTGCTGTATCCCGCATGGAACAGGGTAGGCAGAGGGAACCTAGTGCTAAGGCACTTTCTGCTAATTTTTTGGAGGCTTTGGATTTAGGCATTTTTTGCGAAGTTTGCGGAGGCTCAACGCGGCGCTTAGCCTCGATATCAGACCCAAGAAATGAAAATATTAAATATTTCATCGTCGCTTTTACACGTCCTCTGCGATACAACTGACCTTATAATGATTGTTAAATATTTTTTTTCTTTTTCTATAAAACAATCTTTGTATCAAAGGTTGTAAGTAACTTGAAGCCCTTGAATGAATCCGCCTTCGCGTGTAATTTTTTTAATTTTTTTTTGTAAAAGTTTATAGCCAACCTATCTGCTTCGCTCGCTTGAAATATCTGATTAAATGATTATTACATCTTATTCTATACTAAGAAAGGTGAATTTTTTTAAGTAACTTGATCCGAGGGCACAAGTGCAATGATGTACTCCAGTCGGAACGTGTTCCCGGAACACAATACGCTAGAAGACTGTTCGGGAACAATTTTGACTAGACGAACTTTGTTGTTCAGGAACAGGAATGAGTCGTTTTACTGTTCAGTCTGTTGACACGCGTTCTCCGATCCTAAGCCGTTCCACTAATTTCGACAATTAAAATTTTAGAATTTTAGATTTTAAGCTGTTCCGTTCGTAATAATTATTTAATATCAACAACGAAAAAATAAATCAAAATAAAATCTAATTAAAAATCAAAACTTTGAGAAAAGTACTCTATAAAGATACTTTTCTACTTTTTTAAGTACGGAACCTTTAAATGGAAAATTGGAATATGTTTCGAAGCTGGAACTGCTGGAACAAGCTGGAGATGGAACAGCTGGGACATGTTACATTACTTGACATGTGTGAGATTGTAACGCGACGGTTGTGGGTTTGATTCCCACTCGGTAGATTGAACTGTTATTTATTAATGATTGCATTTCTCCGCTCTGGCACCGTTGTCGTCGTGGTTGAGTTGCGCCACTTAGCACGCGATACCTCCGCAATTCGGCGAAACGTGGGGACAGAGGGTCTAAGCACTAGGTTCCCTCTACCAACCCTGCTGTATACAGCCGGATACATGCCGGATTCAGCGTGAAGCGGATAAGAGTATAATCATTTGGGCGTAGCTTGCTAATAGTGAATAGTTTAGGGTAATTATGAATGTATAGTTAATGGTGCCAAAGGGAATTATTTTCATTTTTCTGAAAAACTTTTTAAAGACGAAAACTAGAAGCTTGTTTTTATTTCTTGTATTAATATCGTGCCTATCACTGTTTTCTATCAAAGTATTATTATTAATATACTTTGATGCAAATCAATACATAATCAAATTTAATTTAAAGAATAAATTTAATTATGTTTCCGAATAACTGAATGGAAATATCCAATTGTGTAAATAGTCAGAAATGCCTATAGGCTTTATTTTAATTGCTTTACACACAAGCATGTACATATAAATAAAAGTTATATTGTCAACTTGTCAATAAGGACGGATTTTATATATAAGGAAAGAAAAACGGTCGTGGCTAAGGGACACAAGTGTACAAGTGCAAACGGTTATGAGTTCGATTTCCACTCGACGTTGAGTTCCGCCACTCAACATGCAATACAAAAAAAATCAGCGGAAAATGGGGAACGGAGTGTCTTAACAGTAGGTTCCCAAGTTACTTGCTATCGCCACGCAATTAATATTTATGGAAAAACTTGGGGTCGGTTAAAAAATTCATAACTTAGATTTTAAGTGTGCTCATTTGCCTTGTACATTCTGTATATTCAATAGTTTCATGCTTTTTCTCGTACAGCAAGGTGGACGGGTTACCCCTGTGAATGATAGTAAAGACCCTTCAGGCCTTCGATACGCTCCATCTTGCACTTGCACAGTTGAAGGACTCCTCCACTCTACCCCAGAATAGCACAATATGAATATAATGTTCATATATATATCATCGTGGCGCAATAGCACAACGTCTGAATATAAGCACGGCGGTTGTGAGTCTTTTTCCACTAAAGAAAACGAAAACATTTCTTCGCTCTGCCTACCCTGCTGTATGCGGGATATAGCGTGATTAATTATAAAATGGTTCCCAGTCCGTTCGCTCACAACAACAAAAACGCTGCATAAGCGCTTGTATCTTTTAAATTCGTTGACTTATTCTTTTAGGAATTTATCTTTTTCTGTGCTATAAGGAATCGTGGACCTGAATATTTGATAATAATTTCAGATCGGTACATCCACGTGATCTCAAGATGTTGAATGCTTTTGACAGATGGACAGACGGACAATAAGGTGGTTGTAGTGAACAAAAACCACGTAGGTTTCTTGAGTGCAGCATTTGTCTTATGGCAATAGAGCCTGCTAACACTAGGCTATGCAACATATGCAAGATACAATTCGTCTTATAGCAATAGAGTCTTCTAATACTAGGCTATGCAACATATGCATATCTTGCAGCGTGAAGCTAAAAAAATAATAAAAAAATATTAATATAAACAAAACCATGTGAAAAACCTAATTAAAACTAAATAAATATTGACCACCAGTTCGCTAGTGAGCGAAGAGCAAAAATAAATTAATATAATCAGTCGTTCATATAATCATTACGGTGCAAGACCGTTACGATGTCGCCTTTGGGAAAATGTGTGTTACTTGCGTTAAGTGTACGTTTTTTCTTTTGAAAGTATCTTAGTAACTTGAAATTTAGCATGTACGTATATGTTAGGGAACGTTGGTGAGCCTGGTGAGCACCAAGAAAGCGCTGGCTTGTCGAAATTCCTACGAAAACGGGATTTTCAGTTAAGCCTTTTAAAGACTGAAGACAGAAGACGAACACGGGCAGACTTCGACTAATCGTGAATAGAAAACGAAATGTCTGCGGGCGGATCTACCCCAGCTACTTACCGACAACCCTGAAATATGTCCTACATTCGGGATCTGAGGTCGATGAGCGATATTTTATTTAAATAAGAAAAAAATATATATTATCGTGCTTGATTACTTTGTAGGCAACAATTAAAATTTTGGACGCAGGATAATATCTATTCAATATTTAAAAAAAACTCTTCTAGAACCTTTAAAACCTTGGCGAAATTTCTTGTAACCACGATCTCATGAGAGCTGGATCTGCTCCTGTTTGTTTAACCCCACGACATATGCACGAAGAACAAAAATTAAAAAAAAAAAAATGACCAGTTGTGGCCGTCGTCGCTTAGTAGCACTGCGTCTGACTGTAAACACGGTGATTATTTGTTCGATACTCAGGAGGACTGAATTGTTTTAGTTTCCTTGCTCTGGTTTACTTCATTCTCCCTAGTGGTAATCGAATCTACAATCGTTGCGTTTCCATTTAGACACTATTGGCGCTACGACGTTCCCAATATTTTTTAATACAAAATTTTATTTCATTCAATTCAATTCAATTAATTCAATTAGGCTTAGAAAATGTTAATAATAAAACAATTTACTTTAATCGTAAATGATTACAGATTATTCTCGTGGAAGGGCATCCTGCACAAAGAGGTATTTTTTTTAAATTATATATTTATAAAATTATAAGTCCAGTCGTGGCGCAGGGGCACAATGTGTGACTGTAGAACTGACTGGTTGTCGGTTCGATTCTCACTCGAGGAGATGAAATATTTATTTAAATTTATATTTCCATTTCGTCGCTCTGGTGTTGAGGCAAAGTGCTGCGTTTAGTTCTGCCACTCAACACGCAATGCCTCCCGAATTCGGCAGAAAGTGGGGAACGGAGTGTCTCAACACTAGGTTCCCTCTGCCTACCCTGCTGGGTGCGGGATACAGCGAGAAACTGAATTATAAGTCCTTTTGCTTTTGACTTTTATCTGATAATTATTTGGAGATATTCTATGTTAAAAAAAATCATTACCACGATTTATCTTTTTGTAGCCTTTATTTTGAATAAACCTAAGTAGCAGGGCAGAGAGAGGAAACCAAGTGCTCCGTTCCCGACACACTCTCCAATTTTCGAAAATTTGCTTGTTGAAACAGGAATCTCAACGCCGTGTTCGCCGCCGTGGGAATTTACTCAGAACATTACAAATAGTTAACATTTTACGTATTTCATTTTCAGAGACAAAATCAATCAATGATGAAAACTGTCTCATAATAACTCCAGGCATACAAAAGCAAATTGACAGCGTAATTGCACAAATAACCGAAAATATTATTAATATAAGCGCTAACTATGATGATATCGACTTAAGATTACTCGAGATATCTATAGATCGACATTTTACTGAAGAAAGCGAGAAAAACACGGTCGTTCAAATCACAATCAATGATTGTACGAAAGACCAAAATAAATACAATGCAGATAATAAACATAATAATGTTACATCCTTTATAGAAAAAAATGATGAAAGCACTGCAGCTATAAAAGAAAATGAGGCAATCATTAAATCCGATGATTTAAATGGTGACGATAATATATTAAATGTGTCAAAGAGGGAAGAAATAATAACTAACAATAAAAGTGATGAACCCAGCGGTCAGTTATCTGATGGAGATGATAAAATGAATAATAACAAAGAAATCTCAAAATCTAAAAATAGTAATGAAGAATTAATTGACGATGTTGATGTCAATTCAAATATTAACAAGGACAACGTTCCAGATGTTTTAGAGTTTATTAATTACAATGATATTAGAAAAGAGTTTTTTAAATATCAGACTAATATGGATTCTAAAGAATCATTAGTACTTAATGATAATGATAAAATATTCTTTGAAGCGTTGACTAAAAATCGCGGGACAGGCCCATTCGTCGTCTATCAGAGACGTTACAACAATTCCGAACAATCTTGGTTCTTTTGAGAGTAAGGTTTGTCAATAAAGTGTTTAAAGTATAATTAGATTTTTCTTTTCCTTTTGTGTAGAGAACCTAGCCGCTTTACCCAATGTCTAATATGGCATTGTTATACTTACATAATTATAAAAGTGTGCCAAAATTGTAGTTTCAAATTTTGATGACCTTGACGTAGGTAGTGTCGCAATTGTACACCGCATGACCGTAAATGCGATAATTTTGGGTTTGATTCCCATTGGAAAAAATAATTATATTTATTTGGTCACTCTGGTTAGAAGCGTGTTACTCTAAGCCATATCTGAAGTAAGCATATCTGAAACTTGGGAACAATATATGAAGTACGAATTGAATCCACAACTATCAATTATTCGGATTCTCCATTATCCGAACTTTGAACCAACTTTATAGATAAAGATAATAGATAAGTAGGATTTCATTAAAATATAAAGTTTTAAAAAACTGTTTAAAATTAATAAAAAATGTTCAAAACGCAGATGCACACTAATTTATTTAAATTCTTCTTAAAATTGTACTTTCAGCGAACTATAAAATGGTTATTATATATTATATTGTATAATAAGTCTATGTATAATAAGCTTGAGGCCAGTCGTGGCGCCGGGGTACAAGGTGTGACTGTAAAATCGACTGGTTGTGGGTTAGATCCCCACTCGAGGAAATGAAATATTTATTTAAATTTATATTTTCATTTCCTTGCTCTGGAGTCGAGTCAAAGCCCGGCGTTGAGTTCCGCCACTTAACACTATGCCTCCAGAATTCGGTGGAAAGTGGGGAACGGAGTGTTTTAACACTAGGGTCCTTCTGCCTACACTGCTGTGTGCGAAATACAGCGTGAAGCAGATTTGATTAGGTTTTTGTATAATAAGCTTTTTGCCATACATTCGATTATCCGCATATTCATTTATCTATATTCATAACCACACTGAATAGTCTAATTGATAGAGTCCAATCTATGATATGTAGATTGGAACTCTATCAATTAAACATTAAATATTTCATTTCACCAAATAGGAATCGAACCCACATTTAGCATTTACGTTACGAGCATTTAGGCATTGTTTTTGATGCATTTTTATAAAATTCGCGTATTCAAAAGCTATATAGACCTGCAGTTACGAAATTTGGCACGTAGTACAATATCAATTTATATAGAAACTTTCATTTTCTTCGCTCTGTGGTGCTGATTTCCGCCACTAAACACGCAACGTCTGCAGAATACGGCGGAAGGTCTTAATATTAGGTTCTCTCTGTCTACCCTGCTGTGTGCGGGATACACTGTGAAGCTGACGATACAAATAAAGGAACATAGACCGAAAAGTGATAATTTCATAAAAAATCTTTACAAACTTATATTTGTAGTCAACTACAAAAGTCGGCGGGCGAATCTTACCCGCACCTAACCGGCTATTTAGGATTCCGTACGTTTTAAGGGAAAAAGGAACCGTTATAAGATCACTTTGTCGTCCGTCTGTCTGTCTGTCAAGAGCCTTCATCTCGATAGAATTGAATTTCAAAGGATATACTTAGATCTACGGTCCCATAATTTAATGAAAAAATAGTTTTTCTACATTTAGTTAAATTTAACGGTTCCGGTTGACATAGAATTATAAAATTTTGCAGCTAGCATCTACAGATAGTATTGGTTCAGGGGAAAAAAAAATTACATTTGTGGTTAAATCCTAAAAAAACAATAGCCAGAGGCAAAATTTGGTATTAAAGCTTCTAGTTCAAGTGTGGTATCAGATGAAAGAGCTCTAGCTAAGCTAAGCTTGAATGAGCAGAAAAAGCTCGAGGCCTCCAATATTTGTACGGAGCCCTAGGTAAGCGAACCCGACTCGCGCTTGTTTTTAATGCTACCTTTAAATAAGTACATATTTTTATACTAAAACCATTATTTGTTCAGTTCACGCGCGTAACATGGTATAAATAATGTCTTGTCGTTTGATCGTACATAAATTAAATTGAACACTTGTACAATTATTATACAGTATTTTTTTAAATTACCGTCATGGCGCAGCTAACTCGCGAAATTAGAGGCGACGATAGTTGTTCGAATACTAGTATTTTAAGTATTTCATAGTTATGGTTAAGGAATCTTGATATCCTTTTAGAGGTTACTAAATCTCTACGTAAAATGAAAAAAAAAATATAAAATCTATTTAAAAGCAACCTTTCTTGATTTTTTATGTTGTATTGGATTTTACAAATTAAGCCCTTTCATATGATAGCCATAATAGTTTGATTGATTATATGTAATTAACAATATTAATTATATATATGTCATCAAATTTGAAAATTTAAGTCATAATCCCAAATTCCACCTTAGCGGATACTGGGAGGAGGATCAAATTAAGATCAAACTCATATAAAAGCTTGTAAGATAACAGACAGACAAAGAGGTCAAACTTATAACTCCTTCGTTTCTCGTCGGGAATTAAAAATAGAACAGCTTCACCCTTTTTTCTAGCAAAACAGGCGAAGAAAAGAGAACCTAGTATTAAGACATTCCGTTCCCAAAGGACGCAAAACTAATGAACAGATGTTGATGAAACTTTACTATAGTATAATATATAGTACGAAATAAAACTTAAAGCGTGCAAATCCGCGTTCAGGTGGCTAGTTAACAAATAATTCACCGGGAGTCGAACCTGCTATGCAGACGTTAATAAATATTACACAAGCACCATTAATAATATAAAATCAATATGTTCAAGCGCGTGATAAATTATCAATTACATCTGAGCAAATGTATACATATAACAGTTATTGCTTAAACACAAAAGAATTGACTGTAAGCATTGACGACAGCCTTTTCGTATGTATCATTAGTTGTAACTGACTTTTCTTGAGATTATTGAAAAAAACCGTTCGAGTACAAATTGGACTCGCTCGCTGAGGATTCCGTACCGATTTTAGTATTGCAGGTCAACGGGAAATACTCTTAATATAAATTAATTTTGATTAAATATACTTTGACACATTAAAAACATACATTGCACATTAAAAAAACAAAACATAGAAACTTAAAAAAATATTTGTATTTGTATACTTAACTATTTGTATTTATAAACTTAATATATTTTTAATGTGTTATATATTGATCTATTTAATGCACCGTCCACTTTTATACAAATCCAACATCCAAAGGTTATCTGGGAGAGATCGCTTTAAGGGTTAAGGCCGCCTTACTTTTTTAATTAAACTTACTGTCTTAATTACTAACTTTGTTAATTAAAAAAATACAACTATTTGTATGAATACAAATAAATAAATAGATACACACATATTATATACACACATACATATATATGTATATATTACACACGTAATATAAAAACAATTTAAAAAAATATAAATCAATTTAGTAATGAAAAATATTACCTAATTAAACACTTTATTTGATTTTTGATGACGTACGTATTCACGTATGATCTTCTTCTTCCTGGATTTAATCACGGCTTTTGCCAGGGTCTGCCTTGCTACTTAAGTAGTCATGTCTTGCACCACGACATCCTTGGGCGTCCGAGAGGTCTCACTCCAGGGACTGACATAGCAAGTCACTTGCATCTGACATAGTTCTTAGGCCGGCGCGTAACATGACCAGATCATCTCAGGCGACGCTCTGGGAGTTTATCCACTACATCACGGACTCCAAGACTACCTCGAATGAATGTGTTACGTAGGCGGTCAGCCCGCGTTGGATAACAATGCCAACCAGACACACTGACGAGGCACACAGTCAAAAGGTTTCTGCAGATCTAAAAAGGTCACATGCAGAGCTCTCTTTTTTTCCCTGTATGCACCACCAAAGTTCTGAGAGCGAAGAGGTAGTATGTAAAGGTGTCCTTATCACTTTTAATGATCTCTTCCTGTAAGACCTTAACTAAAATAAACATTCAATACTACAGGACATGTTGGTTGTGCATAAATAATAAAGAGTTTCCGTCGGAGTTCGGAGCTTCTGTTTGAGTACTTGCGTTATTAGCCATGCCCGTACTGACACAGTAGCCGTTCCTCACTTATCGCAGGTATAGGGCGATGTGCCTGGGCGTCGCTTAGCGGTGACGGCCTAGCCGTACCCAGTCTCTTGTTGTTTCGTTTCATACTAGCGGCGGATGGATGTTTTTATATGGAGCGACTGCCATCTGACCTCTAAAATCCCCTTGTTTTTGTTATTAAAAAAGGGGGCACCGCTTTTATGGACTGGAGGAGGTATAACAAGATCCAGGCTCGAAGATCCAGGGTCATGTGCCCATATGCCCAGAATAAATATTAATATTAATCAACAAATACTTATTTAGAGAACGTATAAAAAATTGAACGTAGCAGGACTCGAACCCGCGCCTCCAGGAAACCGACCAGGTGCTCTGACCACTAAGCCATACGTTCTCATCAAGCTACGTCGAAATTTTTATACGCTTGTTACAACTTATTTATGTTGTTAGCATCTCTGTAGGGAGATTTTTACAAATTTCCGCTACCCAAAGATAATTACTAAGAATTATCGTTTGGCAAGAGAGAATACTATTTTTTAAATATTTTTTAAACATTTTTAAAGTGTCCACATTGATCAAAATTACATAACCCACTAAGACCATAATGGGTGTTAAAACACTTTAGTTTTTAAAAATAATTTAATTATAAATGAATCGTAAGAAAATGCGAACAACTTACTTAATTATAAGTTATTTGTACATATTTTCTATAAACAGTCAGAAATTTTTTTTTTCGAATATTTTCTATTTTATATCAAAATAAAACTCAAATATAAATCAAATGTTTTTATTTCCGTTTTAAGTAAAAGTTGTTATAAGAAAAGCTTAGGATAAGCTTATTTACTTATACTTATTTAGAAAACGTATAAATTTTTTTTAACGTAGCGGGACTCGAACCCGCGCCTCCTGGAAACCGATCTTATATTATTAAAAAAAGAATTAAAAAATTATAATTGTCGCAAATTAATCAATAAAAAACGTACGTAAGCATTTTAGGGGTAAGAAGATTGCTTACTTTTGATGACATAGGGGAGGGAGACGTAAAAATTGCAAAATCAGCTTACGTGTTACTTGAAAAGCCCCTAAGGGTTAAAAGAACATAGGTACAGGTCATTTAATAAATAGACTATATTTTTTAATCAGCTTCACGCTGTATCCCGCACACAGGATGGTAGGCAGAGGAAACCTAGTGTTAAGACACTCCGCCGTGCAGTACCTGTTAAAGAGGAGAACCATGAGTTTTTAGCGAGTAGTACCGACGACCTACATCCACCATTCGATGAGTCGCACATAACTAGTTTGATAGGTACCCATCTATCAAATGGGTACCTATACATTTGATATATATAGCTTTCAAAGGGGTTCTTTAACGAAAAAAAAAGCATATCTTAGGCATATCTTTACCACTAGATATGCCTTAAGTAAAAGGTTTAATTTTTGTTATAAAATTTGTTGCAAATGAAAACTGCTTAAAATATTTTAAAAAATATTTTTAAATTAAAAATTGCGATGACTTATTTTACTTATTTTTAGCTTATGCTAAATTTTTTCACCTTGATACCTTGACGTGATCTCGAGATAAATAGTTTTTACAGGTGCATAGACGGAACAAAGTAGTTCTTTAAGGGTTCCGATTTCTCTGCTTGAGGTATGGAACAGTAAAAAATATTCAAATTATTGATAAATGATAGATATTAAGTTCAATTCATGTTACGTACAAAAACAGCAAAAATACAAGGTACGTTAAAATAAGAAAAAAATGGCAACAAAACTCTTTTTTCCTAACTTTTATTAACACCACAGACGTAATATAACAACAGCTGTACAATATTTTTATAGAAATAAAAAAAAACATTTTATTATTATGTAATCAATTCAAATATTATTCTTACGCAATAATTGTGTGACAATATGTAGAGATCAGTCGTGACATAATACATATAGGGCACAAACGTGCGACTGTAAGCGCGACAAGTTGTGGGTTTGATTCCCACTCGGAGAAATTAAATATTCAATATTTTCATTTCGTGGCTCTGGTAACGGCGTTATGTTTCGAGCACAACACGCAATGTCTCAACAATTAGGCGAAATATGGGGGACAGAAACGTAGTGTTTTAACATTAGGTTCCCCGGCTCTCTAACCTGCTATGTGCGGAGCACGGTGTGAAGCGAAAAAAAATATTGCGTGTTCAAATCTTTTTAAACTTCTATATGTAATGTCTTTCTAATATCTAATGTATCATATTATATAAATGAAAAGTTTGATCAGTTGAACCTACTAAACAGGAACCACTGGTTAGAACAAATTATATATAGTCCATTTATCGATCAAGACTATAATCAATATTTATTATATTAGGCTTTTCGACTACTGCAAATAGAAATGAAGTCGTATTTAAAAAATCCTACGTCAGAGACTAACGAAAACTTAACGTATTTATTTGGACTATAATATGTAGATTAAAAAAATCTAATACAGGCTTTTTTACACCGAATGATACAAGTACTATATGTAGGATGTGCTCGGAGCTGTAAATCGCATGAGATTAAACTCGGATGGTTTTTTAGTGAACTCTGGGGACTCCAGCTCGTTGATATCATATTATTGTATTGTTGAGGATACTATACATTATTTTAAATATTATAATAAAAGCAAACAAAAGATAACATATTTACTTTTTCTACTCGATTTATTTCTCAGCCAATTCCTCATGACGCACGAGAAAAGTAAAGATAAATAACATGATTAATTACCAATAGTAGAAACCGGTGTAGCGCAGTGAAATAGTTTCGGACATAAAGCAATGGTTGTGGGTTTAATTCCCACTAGAAAATGAGGTATTTTCATGTCACACGAAAGACGCAGTGACGTTAAGTACCAACACTGAATATGCAATGTCTTTTTTATGGAAAACATGGGGTCACCTGATGGTATGCGACCACCCCTACCCACGACTCCGTGCAACACCAAAGGAGAGAGCACAACGGCTGTCTCCAGAATTGTACAGTGTGTACGGAGTGTTTTAACACTAGGTTCCCTCTACCTACCCAGCTATATGGGGATACGGCGTACTAATTTCCGTTAACATTAGGATGTTATTTACTTATATTGACCTAATAAAATATCGCGTGATGCCAACTGGCATCTAAAATAAAACATAATTACTACATATGTTTATGTGTACATTTTTTTCTTTTTCCAATCCGCAGAAGTATACAGGTTTATGAGGAGAATAGATATAGAGGTGATATTTCAATCGATAAAGATCTAGCGGGAGACAAACCCACGACTGGACTTAATGGATCCTAATCAAGTGAAATTGACCGTTATCAGGAGGCGCAAAAAAAGTAAAATATAAAAAAATATATGTTTTTACCTGATATTTACTGACTGACTGACTGACTTTTTGGAAAACTTTGCTAGCATACAAAAAATCAGGAAAATACGAAGTAATTAATAGTGTAATTATGAAGGCTCTTTCAGTTTGCCAGTGTTTACGTCTATTTTCTTTGAATTTAGACAATACTGTAAGACATTTGTTCAGCTGTAATCGATAATTTATTACCTATTAAATATATTTACTTTATAATATTAATGTTGTTTGCGCGAACATTCGTAACGGTATATATAGTGGGTTCGAGTCTCGGTCAGGCATAGTCAAGATTCACTGGTCTTTTAAGGACATTCTCCGAAGACCCTGGAAAATGAATCCGGCTCTTGTGCTACTACTTTGCGTTTTGGGCGTAAGTTTTAATTAATAGTTTGGTTGATTTTGGATATCATAGTATTAATTTTTCATATTTATTTTGGAATTAATTTCATTCACTTTATAATGCACATAGCAGGACGGAACCTGGAAAGCTAGTGTTAAGACATTCCGTTCCCAATAAGAATAATTCTGGAAAAATTAAGTGTTGAGTGGCGGAACTTTCGCTCGGTACCGCAGCGACGAAATCAAAATTGTAAATATTTAATTTCCTCGAGGGAGGGGAAATCGAACCAACAAAAGAGACTAAAATCAAAATTATGCAAATATATCTCATTATCAAAAATGTTATTGAGAAATTTTAAAATTACTAGGAAAATGTAGGTTACATCAAATTTCGTAAACAAAACTAATAATTAAAACACCAATAAATTAACTATTTGTTATTACATTTCAGGCTTTAAGCGCACAAGCCGCTCCTAAAAGTAAGTATGTTTTTATACACGAATATGCCAAACCTATACCTTTATATTTCAGTCAATGGAAACATTTAAATTGATAAAAACATAAAATTTAGTAACGATTCGAGATACGAATCGTTAAACTTACTGTTATATTATCACTAAATTATACAACATATTTACATAAATTATAGCCTATGTTTTATTTTAATGTATAAGCTATATTATTGTAAAGCTTCATCTAAAATCCGTTCAGTAGTTTTTGCGTGGTAGAAGGATAAATATCCATCCTTACAAACGTTTACATTTATAATATTAGTAGGATTGGACAAAGGAAATTTTATATAAGGTCCAAAATTTTTTTTCTTTATTGCATCACTCATTTTATTGTTGTTGACCCGTGACCCGTGTTGAGACACTCCGTTCCCATTAAGACATTTCCGTATCCTATTTGCCGTCTCATTCTGCAGGCATTGCGTGTTTAGCGACGGATTCTCTTTACTATAGAGAGGAAATAAAAATATTAAAATTTTCTTTTTTTTTGAGTTAGAATGGAACCCAGAACTTTTAGCGTTTACAGTCGCTCGCTTGTGCACCTAGCCCACGGCTGGCCTCTGTTTTTTATTATAAATATAAATATATGTATCTTTAATATATGCTTTATGGCAATCATATATTACTGTAAATGTGATGTGTTTTGGGTAGATCTCCATTAATAATTGTTTTCATGTCCATGTCCAATCATATATTCAGAATAAAGCGCTTAGTTTTGCCACTCATTATAAAATTAAATGAAAAATGCACATTCAATTTGAATGTAGAATTTACGGCAATTTATTGATACTAGGCCCTGATGGCATCTGACTTCTCATGCGGGATAAAGGGTGAAGTTGCAATGAAATATTCCTCCAAAATTATAATTGAAGTGCAGTCAAATTGTACCTGAAACATACATTTATGTCATGATTGACTTTAAACAGAATAATTAGACAAATAATATTTGATACACAATCATGAAAATATTATAAGATATTCTGTCAAATAATATATATTTTATAATGTGCCACATTTTTTTCAGATGAAGGACAATTATTGAAATTCGGCATACCAGGTGAGAATCTTTATACCATCTATTTATCTATTTATCAGCATCACGCTGTATCCCGCATACAGCAGGGCAGGCTTTGTGCCGTGTGATCCCGGCCTAGAATAGGATCATCCTGGTACTGGTGGTGTCGTAAGAGGCGACCAAAGTACGTGTGGTAGAGTCACGTCGCCAGCAATGGCAACACGCATGGGCAGACTCGACCGGATCATTACCACCCCCGGCATTTAAAACCGGCGTGAAGTAGTGGCTTTATGCCACTGCGTTTCGCATCAGGTAATGCCGGGCCCCGGCGCCCAACCCATCTTAAAGGTCGGCAACGCACGTGTAACTCCTCTGGGGTTGCACGGGGCCGTGGGCCGCGGTAATCACTTACCATCAGGTGACCCGGACGCTCGTTTGCCGTGTCTTTTCCTTAAAAAAAAAAGGCTGAGGGAACCTACTGCTAAGACACTCTGTTCACCACTTTCCGCCGAATTTTGGACGCATTGCATGTTGAGTGTCGGAACTCAACATAGTATATTATATGTATATGTGTGTGTGTGTTTCTGTCTATTCCAAAATTTCACTTGATGTAATTTGAGCTCCCCACTGGTGTTAGAGGCTTTTTTGATTTGACATTAAGATGTTTAGCGCAGTCATTACCAGATGCTGGTTCCAGGGTCTTTTGATCTACAAAATTTACTTTCAAAATTATTCTCATACTCGTCCTAGCTCACTGTTTAGGGTACACACATAAGAATAAAAATATCCTTGTGTTTATTAGTTATTTATAGATATATTCGTTATTTATATGAGTATCTAAAGATAATTGCTGAGAAAATAGAAGGAGAAGGAATCTGGCCTTCAGAGGCTTACATAGCTTAATGACAATATAACACAAAAATTTGATTTTTTTATGCATACGGTTGTGTTTATTTGCAGATTTAATTATTATTTAAGTTCAAAATAAAATACCCAATATGTCATTTAGTATAAAAATTACATTACTTTCTTGACTTTAGTTTCGGACTTATCTTTTGATGTATATATAGGTTTTAAATTTTTACCAGCCTGAATTTCTTGTAGTTAAAATTCTGAAGTAGACACCAGGCTATTCTGGAGTAGACACTCTCATAGACATTAGATATATACTTTCTTATAGTCAAGAGAGAACAATTAGTATAGAATAGAATAATCAGTGAGCCAAGACAATTAAAAACGGCAAACCGTTGCAGATGACGATAACGAATACAAGTTCTACACGGAATCGGAGTTGGACAAGTATGGTAAACCAATCATAACACTCAAATTGGTTCCGATTGGTAAGTTAGACAATATGGTGCAACGTAGCTTTCCTGGATACTTTAAAACTAGCTTCTGCTTCCGGTTTCATCCGCTGCGTCAAATAGAAATAACTATTATATACGACACATTGTGAACGTCCTTGTGACTTTTTCGATTTATGGGCTATCTAACATAAAAAATATTTGTCAATTCAAAACAATAGTTCCTGAGTTTATTGTGTTCAACCATATAATCTGTGCAGCTGTATAATATTCGTATAGATTGTGTTTAGAATTCCTCCTCATGTTGATTTAAATAACAAAACAATAATAGGCTTATTATAATTTAAGGTACTATATCAGGGTTAGCTAATTGCGTTGCGCTCTAATGTAGACGACACGAAACTCTATAAGCCGGCCCATAAAATATGACGATTATGGCCAAAATTTCTTAACAAATTCCTCCTTTCTACAGAACATGAAGATCAACCTGATCCTAGTTACTCGGACGTCCAAGGTTACTACACAAGTTCTAATAGTGACGCTCAATCTGCAAGCAAACAAAAATACAGCGGGCAACAGTATAACGGAAACAATAATGCGTACTGGAGATCATCTCTAAATTCAGAAGCAAACGTTGCAAGTGTCAGCAATAGCTATGAATCCAGTTCTGGTACGTTTATATACAATATATTAGTGATCCAGCCGAGATTTTCCTCGATTATTGTTTTGTAGCCAAATTATACAAAATCTTTACATAAATTGAGGCCGGCCGTGGCGCAGTGGCACGAAGTGTGACTGTAAAACCGACTGGTTGTGGGTTCGATCCCCACTCGAGGAGATGAAATATTTACTTAAATTTATATTTCCATTTCTTCGCTCTGGTGTCAAGGCAAAGCGCGGCATTGAATTCTGCCACTCAATACGCAAGGCCTTCAAAATCGGCAGAAAGTGGGGAACGGAGTGTCTTAACACTAGGTTCCCTCTGCCTACCCTGCTGTGTGCGGGATATAGCGTGAAGCTAATTCTTTACATAAATTATAGCCGTTTAAGCCCTTTAAGCCGTTAAAGTTTAATGTGACTTACAAACACAGTAAATACTAAATAATATAGGCAAAAAAAATTATATTAAGAAAACATCCGACGTGCTATATATAAATAAAACTAAAAAATTAAATCAGCTTCATGCTGTATCATGTTAAGACACATCGTTGCCCACTTTCCACCGAGTACTGGAGACATTGCGTGCTGAGTGGCGTAACTCAACGCCGCGCTTTTCCTCCATACCAGAACGAAGAAACGAAAATATAAATGTAAGTAAATATTTCATTTCCTCGTGTGGGGATCGAACCCACCCAACCAGTCGATTTACAGTCACACTTTTTGCCCCTGCGCCACGACTGGCCTTTAGTTGTATCTATATATTTATATTTTTTTACTTGCTTCATGCTATAATCCGTACATAATAGTGTTAGTAGAGGGAGCCTGGGAACTTAGATTTAAGACCCTAAGTACCCAATAAGTTCCCATTACCACTTCGTTATCCGACTATATGGCATCCTCGCTACCAGAGCGGGGAAATAGTAAATATTAAATATTTTATTCCGGCAAGCGGTAATCAAACTCAAAGCCATTGTGTTATTAATCCTCGGCGCCACAACAAAAAAAAATCCTACGTCTAAACTGTTGAGGTATCTTGATTAATTTAAAATATTTAAAATATTTTACCCTACATGCGTGCGTAGAAACGTGAAATTTGGACAGATTTTCATAATCTGGACATCCACTTTTTCAGAAGAGAAGAGATTTTCAAAAATTTGAATTCTAAAGGGATGAAATAGGGGATGAATGTTTGTATGGATTTTTTTTAAATGCCACCGATTTTTATAAAAATGTAAACACAGACTGTTAAAAATATTTTATTGAACACGTGTTTTGTCGTCTTTTTAGAATTCCCCGCTACGGGTGCAAATAAGCAGGCGAAGCTGCGCGCGCCCGCTAGTAATAATATTTGACAAATCTAAACAATAGTTCCCGAGTTTAGTCTGTTCATCCAAATAATCTGTTCAGCTGTATAATATTAGTATAAATTGTGTTTAGAATTCCTCCTCATTTTGATCTAACATAGGTTAGTTTGCCCAAAGTAAATATATATTTTTTTTTTATGGAAAAGACACGGCAAACGAGCGTGCGGGTCACCTGATGGTAAGTGATTACCGCCGCCCACGGCCCCGTGCAACCCCAGAGGAGCTACAGGTGCGTTGCCGGCCTTTAAGATGGGTTGGGCGCCGGGGCCCGGCATTACCTGATGCGAAACGCAGTGGCATAAAGCCACTACTTCACGCCGGTTTTAAATGCCGGGGGTGGTAATGATCCAGTCGAGTCTGCCCATGCGTGTTGCCATTGCTGGCGACGTGACTCTACCTCACGTACTTTAGTCGCCTCTTACGACACCACCAGTACCAGGATGATCCTATTCTAGGCCGGGATCACACGGCACAAAATAAGAAAATAATACTAGGCTTATCATATTATAAGATACTTAGCTATTTGCGTTGTGCTCTAATGTAGACGACACACGATTCTATAAGCCGGCATATAAAATATGACGAATTTGGCAGAAATTTCTTAACATATTCCTCTTTTCTTCAGAAGATGAAGATCAACCTGATTCTGGTTACTCGGACGTCCAAGGTTACTACGCAAGTTCTAGTAATAACGCTCAATCTGCAAGCAACCAGGAATACAGCGGGCAATTGTATGACGGTAACAATAATGCGTACTGGAGATCATCTCAAGATTCAGAAGCGGACGCTGCAAGTACCAGCAATGGTTATGAATACAGTTCTGGTACGTTTATATACAATATACTAGTGTTGTCTTATGTATTGGATGATGTGAAAATGCAGTTCGTCTAAATTACTGTATTTAATTACATTTTAAAATAACAAAATACAGAATACTGATGAACTTGGAGCAGTGCCTGCGACTTGCGTACTTTAGAGTTAACGCTCGCCTTCACTGCTCCAGCCTAATATGGCAAATTACCTTCAAATTATGCTTCATGTTGTATTTCGTACATAGTAGTGATAGTATAGGGAGCCTGGGAACTCGGAGTTAAGATATTACGTTCCCACTAAGTTCCCATTAACACTTCGTTTTCCGATTATATGGCATCCTCATGAGTTCTGCGGATGTTATGCCTCCAAAGCGAGGAAACATTAAATATGAATTATTTTTTCCGGCGAGCGGTTGTCGGACTCACAGCCGTTGTGTCATGAAACCTCTGCGCCACGGCATCCTCAAATTATTTTTAAAAATATAAACGATTATATTTTGTTTTATTATTCTACTAGATGACGGACAATCTTGGTCAGGATCTAGCAACCATGAAGAATCATCAGCCTTTGATAGTAATGAAAATGACGGTGTAATAAGCGATGAGAATGGTAACGGTTATTGGAGGGCATCATCTAATTCAAGAGCGCAGTCAGCTAGCTCCAGCAACGCATATAATTATAATTCTGGTAAGTAAATTAGCTAGTTAATAATAGTGAAAAATTGTTTTTTGTATATCCTAGAACTACATTAAGATTTGTCTTCACTTGATTTAAATTTCGTTTCCTAAAGATTACTTTTGTTCCTAAATTGTGAACATTTAATAAAGACATTAATTCTTTAGATGTGTTAACAATATTAAATAATGATTATTATAAACAATTAATCTTTGGGCAGTGGAAATTTGTAATATTCTCCCTATACAGATGTTAAAAATATAAATAAATTGTAGTAAATTTTAGCTCGACAATAATGTATAGTTATATAATCAAATCCAATTACACCAATACCTCGCTTTGCGTCGTTTCGTTTTGCGTTTTTTACGAAGTTGCGTCGCTGCTTAATTTTTACTGATTTTCCCTATGCGTCGTTAGATTTTCGAAGCTGCGTTGTTTTGGATTCGAGTCTTTAATATTTTTTTCCCAAAAATATGGCACCTTTATTTTTAATTGCGCCATGCCATCAAAATTTGGAGATTCCCTTTTCTAACAAAAAGTCAACGCAAATTTAATATAATATTATTTTCACTTTGTTTTGCTTGTTTTAGAGTTCAGTTAATTACGTAGCGTGATGTAATGTAGTG
Source organism: Heliconius sara (assembly GCA_917862395.2). NCBI lineage: Eukaryota > Metazoa > Arthropoda > Insecta > Lepidoptera > Nymphalidae > Heliconius > Heliconius sara. Next base: position 16,422,415 of record OU860785.2, read on the forward strand.
TGTTGTGTGTTTTTAAAAAGAGAATAATTAATTTACATATGTATGAAGTGTTACGTGGTGTTTTTGGTTACAATAAAGTATTTCCCCAATTTATTTATTGGCAGAGTTATATTCTTTTTTAAATATATTTTTTTTACCTAAATATGAGGAAAAAGGGCGCAGAAAGGAAAAGTGAAGGATGGGCTGTGCAGAATTGCCAAAAATGCTCAAAAACTATCAGCTTGGAGACAAAATTAGTTCAATTTTATTTTTAAAAGGTAATATTTTCGTAAGCCTGGAACCTATCTTCGATCATTAAATGGTTTGCTATAGAAAATTTATTTTCACTTTGCGTCGTGTTTTTTGGGGAAGTAACCCCGACGCAAAGCGAGGTATTGGTGTACATTTAAATTTTATATGGTTTCTAATCTTATTTTCTTTCTTTATAGGTTATTCAAACCCTGGTTATTCCCGTATAGTACCAGCAGTCCACCCACCAAAATCAATAGCTCGATCACCATTTTATACTAAGCCTTATCCACATTTCTACCCACCACCTGCATATATCCCAGCCCCGATTTACCCAGAAGCAATCATTCCTTACGCTCAACCAGCTTATGTTTCCCCAAGCGTTAACTATCCAGCATCCCAATATCCTATCATTCCTCCACAAGCTGATGATGATGATGATGATGATAATGATGATAATCTATACTTGAGACCTAAACCTATAATAGGAAGATTTCCACCACACTGGAGAGTCCCAAGACTACCAAAAATACCAAAAGTTCCTGGAGGTATGTACTTACAGGAACTCTGAGTTAACAAGGCCTATCCTAATACTTATCTTTTTTTTCAGCTTCACTATGAATCCCATATGTAACAGCTGGGTAGGCAGAGGGAACCAGGTATTGAGACACTCCATTCTTACTTTCTGTCCATTTGAGTGACGGAATTCAACGATGTGCTATATTTTCTTACTAGTGGTAATCTTACCCACAACCGTTGTTTTTACTGTCAGATGGTTATTTTAATATTATAATATATATCTATGCTAATAACTGTATTATAAAAAAACAATATAATTCACTTAGGCATTGTACATTCATTTGTTTTTAAAAATTCAGATTAATACTGTTCAAATAAAACTTTTAATCCGCCTCTTGAGTGCTAGCACTCAACGCCAGGTTTTGCCATGGTGTCAGACAAAGTAATTAAAATACTGTAAAATAACCATATTTAAGACTACTACTAAGATCTAACTAACTAATAAGATCTCAAAAGACTAAGACCAACCAATTATTAAGAGTTTCCATTTATCTTTCCAATTAAGGAGGTTTACAATTATAATGTTTATAATGTTTAAAATTGTCTTATTTACAGAGACCCCCGTTTACACAAGTCAAGTCTTTATCCATATACATACACTTTTAACTCGAGAATACTCTGCTGTTCGTATTCTTTTGAGTTTTCCTTTTCCATCAATACACTGAGCCCGCATTTTCTCGTTATTTTTTACTAGTCTACACAGGGTTGAATTTAGCATGTTATTCTCCCACGATAGAAGTTATATTTATATTCTCCCAGATAGTTGTAATTTTTCAGATGCTAATAACGTTTTATATTTACATTAGGACATTTTGTATACTTTTATTTCTTTGTTTTCTGTCAAAACCTGAGATATTACTGGCAAACCAAGCATGTGTGAAAGACATTCAAATTTTTGTAAGCAAACGTATCAAAATGTATTAAGATACCTTCTAATCTGAATAATTTGACTCACTTATACATGGAATTGTGGTACAAAGTCTCTATTATAGAGGTAAACATCGAAAAGGTCTTAGAGTTGAAATATCATTTAACCAGATTCAAAAAGTTCCAATTTCACAGAGTTAATTCAATAAAAAAAAGAAACGTAGCCTCATTGCAACTCTCAATAATACAGGATTCTCACTTATCCAGGGCCCACTTAACAAGATCACTGTATTAAGAAATAATAATTCATTCCCCAAATGGGGATCAAATTCACAGGTCCAAACGACAGTCCGTTCCATCCAAGCAGCAGACCATCAGTTGGCCCACAGAGAGGAAGCAGTCCATCAAAACATGCATGGGGACCGCCACCATCTGGTATTTAAATTTGTAGAAAAATTTATTATTAATATATTTTTTAAGCTTTATATTATATCCCGCATGTAGCAGGCCAGTTTAGGGATACTTAGCATACAGACACTCCTTTCCCCAAGTACCGACAAATCTTCGGGGCGTTGTGCATTGAGTTGAGAGAGAACTTAACTCAAAAAAATAAATAAAAATGATTCCCATTGAAAAATGTAATTTAGTCATTCCCAATCACTAAGTCCCGAATCCACAATCGCCGCGTTCATAGTCATACACTGTGCCGATGCACGGCCTCAGCGTATCCAGTGGCCTACTAATGTACGTAATAGACAATTTATAAAATTACTTAGAAATTATGTAACATACCAGTATACCAGCTTGCCTAAGACACTTATAGTCAAAATACGCATTTATGTTCTTGGTTAAAATCAATAGTAATAAGAAATGTTGAAAACATTTTTTGTAATACGTATAAAATTCAAATAAACTCCTTTAGAAAATAACGTTGTCGTAAAAAATTGTAAGTATAAAAGAATAATAAAATTTAATAATATAATTGCAGGCAAATCGCCATCCAGTTCATGGAACTTCGGAAGTTCAAATAGTTATTCAAATACCAACCAGAAAAGCTCTTTGGACAGCTGGGGACAATACGGCAATTCAAATGTACCAGGAGGCCAGCGGCCACAACTCAATGGTCCACAGCAGCAACAACAAAGAGACCCACAACAACAACAAAGTGACCAACCACGGCAACAGCCACAACAGATTGTCCCACAGCAAATTCAGCAGCCACAAAGTGGGCCACAACAACAACCAAATGGCCAACAACCACAACAGCCACAACTGAATGTCCCACAACAAAATCAGCAGCCACAACAAATTGGCCCACAACAACAACCAAGTGGCCAACAACCACAACAGCCACAACAAATAGGCCCACAACAACAACCAAGTGGCCAACAACCACAACAGCCACAACAAATTGGCCCACAACAACAACCAAGTGGCCAACAACCACAACAGCCACAACAAATTGGCCCACAAAAACAACCAAGAGGCCAACAACCACAACAACCACAACTGAATGTCCCACAGCAGCCACAGAGAGGCCCACAACAACAACCAAGTGACCAGCAACCACAACAGCCACAACAAATTGGCCCACAGCAGCCACAAGGAGCCCCACAACAACCACCAAGTGGCCAACAACCACAACAGCCACAACTGAATGTCCCACAGCAGCCACAAAGAGGCCCACAACAAAGCAGCCCACAACGACAACATCCACAACTGGATGGCCCACAACAACAACCAAGTGGCCAACAACCACAACAGCCACAGCAAATTGGCCCACAACAACAACTAAGTGGCCAACAACCACAAAAGCCACAACTGAATGTCCCAGAACAAACTCAGCAGCCACAAAGTTGGCCACAACAACAACCAAGTGACCAACAACCACAACAGCCACAACTGAATGTCCAACAGCAGCCACAAAGAGGCCCACAACAACAACCAAGTGGCCAACAACCACAACAGCCACAACATATTGGCCCGCAACAACAACCAAGTGGCCAACAACCACAACAACCACAACTGACTGTCCCACAACAGCCACAAATGGCCCACAACAACAACCAAGTGGCCAACAACCACAACAGCCACAACACATTGGCCCACAGCAGCCACAAAGAGGCCCACAACAACAAAGCAGCCCACAAAGACAACATCCACAACTGGGTGGCCCACAACAACAACCAAGTGACCAAGAACCACAACAGCCACAACTGAATGTCCCACAGCAGCCACAAAGAGGTCCACAACAACAACAAAGCAGCCCACAACGACAACATCCACAACTGGATGGCCCACAACAACAACCAAGTGGCCAACAACCACAACAGCCACAGCAAATTGGCCCACAACAACAACAACCAAGTGGCCAACAACCACAAAAGCCACAACTGAATGTCCCAGAACAAACTCAGCAGCCACAAAGTTGGCCACAACAACAACCAAGTGACCAACAACCACAACAGCCACAACTGAATGTCCCACAGCAGCCACAAAGAGGCCCACAACAACAACCAAGTGGCCAACAACCACAACAGCCACAACATATTGGCCCGCAACAACAACCAAGTGGCCAACAACCACAACAACCACAACTGAATGTCCCACAACAGCCAGAAAGAGGCCCACAACAACAACCAAGTGGCCAACAACCACAACAGCCACAACACATTGGCCCACAGAGCAGCCACAAAGAGGCCTACAACAACAAAGCAGCCCACAAAGACAACATCCACAACTGGGTGGCCCACAACAACAACCAAGTGGTCAACAACCACAACCACAACAGCCACAACTGAATGTCCCACAGCAGCCACAAAGAGGCCCACAAAAACAACCAAGTGGCCAACAACCACAAACATCCACAAAACGATGGCCCACAACACACCACGTGGCCAACAACCACAACAGCCACAACTGAATGTCCCACAGCAGCCACAAAGAGGCCCACAACAACAACAACCAAGTGGCCAACAACCACAACAGCCACAACTGAATGTCCCACAGCAGCCACAAAGAGGCCCACAAAAACAACCAAGTGGCCACACACAACAGCCACAACATGATGGCCCCAAACACAACCAAGTGGCCAACAACCACAACACAGCCACAACAATGCCCACAAGCCCAAAACAACACAATGGCCAACAACCACAACAGCCACAACTGAATGTCCCACAGCAGCCACAAAGAGGCCCACAACAACAACCAAGTGGCCAACAACCACAAAAACCACAACTGGATGGCCCACAACAACAACCAAGTGGCCAACAACCACAACAGCCACAACTATTGCCCACAAAACAAGGGCCACAACCACAACAACCCCAAGATGTCCACAACAGCCACAAAAGCCCACAACAACCAAGTGGCCACACCAACAGCCACAAAGGCCCAACAACAACCAATGGCCAACACCACAACACCACAACTGAATGTCCCACACAGCCACAAAGAGGCCCACAACAACAACCAAGTGGTCAACAACCACAACAGCCACAATGAGCCCAAGCACCACAAAGAGGCCCACAAAAAAACAAGTGGCCACAACAACAAAACCAAATGGCCCCAAACAAAACAGCGACAAAAAATGGCCACAACAACAAACCAGTGCCAAACAACCACAACAGCCACACTGAAGCACAAGAGCCACAAAAGGCCCAAACAACAACCAAGTGGCCAACAACCACAACAGCCACAACTGGGTGGCCCACAACAACAACCAAGTGGCCAACAACCACAACAGCCACAACTGAATGTCCCACAACAGCACCAAAAGGCCCAACAACAACCAATGGCCAACAACCACAACACCACAACATGGCCCACAGCAGCCACAAAGAGCCCAACAACAACAAAGCCACACAAACACATCCACAACTGGGTGGCCAACAACAACAACCAAGTGGCCAACAACCACAACCACAACAGCCACAACTGAATGTCCCACAGCAGCCACAAAGAGGCCCACAACAACAACCAAGTGGCCAACAACCACAACATGGCCCACAACAAAACCAAGTGCCAACAACCACAACAGCCACAATGATGTCCCACAGCAGCCACAAGAGGCCCAACAACAAACAAGCCACAACACAACATCCACAACTGGAGGCCCACAACAACAACCAAGTGGCCAACAACCACAACAGCCACAACTGAATGTCCCACAGCAGCCACAAAGAGGCCCACAACAACAACCAAGTGGCCAACAACCACAACAGCCACAACAATGGCCCACAACAACAACCAAGTGGCCAACAACCACAACAGCCACAACTGAATGTCCCAGAACAAACTCAGCAGCCACAAAGTTGGCCACAACAGAACAGCCACAACGACAACATCCACAATTGGCCCACAACAACAAACAGTGGCCAACACCAAACAGCACAACGATGCCACAAGCAAAAAGAGGCCCACAACAACAACCAAGTGGCCAACAACCACAACAGCCACAACTGAATGTCCCAGAGCAGCCACAAAGAGGCCCACAACAACAACAAAGCAACCCACAACACAACATCCACAACTGGATGGCCCACAACAACAACCAAGTGGCCAACAACCACAACAGCCACAACTGAATGTCCACAGCAACCACAAAGAGATTCACAACAACAACCAAGTGGCCAACAACCACAACAGCCACAAGGATGGCCCACAACAACAACCAAGTGGCCAACAACCACAACAGCCACAACTGAATGTCCCACAGCAGCCACAAAGAGGCCCACAACAACCAAGTAGCCAACAACCACAACACCACAACTGGATGGCCCACAACAACAACCAAGTGGCCAACAACCACAACAGCCACAACTGGATGGTCCACAACAACAACCAAGTGGCCAACAACCACAACAGCCACAACAATTGGCCCATCAACAACAACCAAGTGGCCAACAACCACAACAGCCACAACAAATTGGCCTACAACAACAACCAAGTGACCAACAACCACAACAGCCACAACAAATTGGCCCACAACAACAACCAAGTGGCCAACAACCACAACAGCCACAACTGAATGTTCCACAACAAACTCAGCAGCCACAAAGAGGCCCACAACAACAACAAAGCAACCCACAACGACAACAGCCACAACTGGATGGCCCACAACAAATTGGTCCACAACAACAACAACCAAGTGGCCCACAACAACAGCCACAACTGAATGTCCCACAACAAACTCAGCTGCCCACAACAAAATGGCCCACAACAACCACAACAAAGTGGTCCTCATGAATCACAACAAGAAAGTTTACCTGCATGGGGCTATCCATTTTCTGGTGTTGGTTTGCCTAGACCTGAATTTGGAAGTGGTAAGAAATTTGTATATCATATTTATAGAAACAGTATAAACAATATATAGTTCAATCTTGATTAAAGATACTGAAGGGAATCAGAAAATAATTCGTTATGTCAAGTAATTTGTTTGCTATTCAGAGGTTATGTTTTTAACAAAAAAAATATTTAAAAAATTATTGACCTTCGCTTTTTCATTTATCAGCCTTTGCAATCATTGACACATAGTGCCAGCCAGCAGCGTTTACGTCACTGAACACAAAATAACAGTAACTCTCTTACTTAACAAGTCTGAACCTGTCGAGACAAATTTAATATGAAATTTAATGTATTACTACATTTAATTTTATTTCATTGCTGATAGGATTTATTATGTAAAAGTTAAAAGTTAATGAAATTCGTTAAATATAGGTAAATAATAATTTCGTCTTATATTTTGCAAAGATTGAAGATAGTTATTAAAATGTTTTGAACAAATGTATTTATTTGTTTTGTATTAGCTCTTACGGGCAGTTTGGGGGATTTCGAAAAATTCGTTAAATTGAAGAAATCGTTATATTGAGGGGCCTTACATTAAAGTTATACTGTATTTACATTTTTTGTGTTTTGTAATTACTCTAGTCAGAAAATTTTATTTACATTTACATTTTTACATTTATGTTTCTCGTACTTTTACTCGTATTTTTTATATAAGAAACGTCATACATTTTGTGATCGGAAGCTCGCTCTGGTAACAAGACAAAGCGCGACGTTGAATTCCGCCACTCAATACGCAATGTCTTTAAGTTTTGAAAGAACGACGACGTGTTTTACTAAGTTTCCTCCGTCTTCCCTGTCATATGCGAGTTACAGTGTGAAGCTAAAAAAACACAAAAGTTTAGTTTTTCGTGTTCATGTTATCGACAGGAGAATTTAAATCCCTGTAACAAAATGATTGACTTTTTCAGGACTTATCCCTTACCCTGGACCAGGATTCTTCCCCAATTCTCCAGGCAAGAGCCGCATTTGCGTTTGCTTCAACAGGTTTGACGATATGCCTTCTGTCCTCCGCAATCAATTCAAATTTTACTAAAAACCTTCGACGCGATACGATTATGAGTTCAATATATTTTATTAATTAGTAAATGTTTGCATTTTGATACAGTGTTTTATTATAATCCTTTTAAATTTTTTCAGTTTTTATTTTATATGTATTTCCAATTTACAAATAAGTCTTGGAATATTTAAATAGTCCAAAATTCAATAATTATATTACAATGAAGTTCAATTGTAAATACAATTGTGGTTTTGATTCCCGATCAGGGTAAAGAAATATTTAATATTTTTTTATTTACTCGCTCTGGTAATAAGACAAAACACAGCGATGAATTCCGTCATTCAACACACAATTTCGAAAAATTTTGACGGAAAGAGAAAAACTCAGTCAAGTGAACTCAAACTCTCACCACTAGGTTCCCCCTACCTATCCTGCTATAGGATAAAAAAACCCCGGGTGGGTTACACTAACTTTTTTATTACAATTGTAATATAGCATGACTCGTAATCCTAATAAATTATTGCGCTTGTTTTATTTACTTTTATTTTTTTTGGGAGTCGGGTTGGTTGTTTTATTATATTTTTTATTATTTCATTTTCAATATAGCTATAGATGCGAGCTAATTATTATATTATCATTTTCTCTCGACGTAATGATCTTGGTAACAATCTAACGGTCTTATTCATAAAAAATTATGGAACAAATTAAGTGTTGTATAAACTCGCTATAAGAAAAACGTCAAAAAGTCGTATTCATAACAGCATTTTACCGGTAAACAGTTCTATAAGCCTATTATAAAGTTATAGAGGCCAAGACCCTACTATTGCCGTTCTATAAAATAAAAAATGGCCGATTCTCTACAGCTGATCATCGAAAAAGACATTTGATGTAAACAAAATGTTATAAATAACCTGTTAATATAGTTAATATAATTTGCAATAATCTAACCATTAAAAATTACTCAAGTTGTTGCAATTTGCCACTTTTATGTTTAAAATGGAAGCTTTACAAAGTATAGATGCTTTAGAAACAACGATAGGAATTGAAAACCACAGTTTGTATCGAAAAAGGATGTATAGTAGCAGGGGTAATCCATTTTCCTCGAAAGAAATCGTGTTTTCGTCGTCCATCTTGAATAAAAAGCAGATCCATTCGCCCTGTGAAGTCTTTTCTTCAACTAAAATATTGCAGCGCGCCCGCACACGACAATATTATTGACCCTGCCTCCGCCAATATTGTCGTGGCTAAAACAAAATTTTTAGAAACCTAAAATAATATTGAAAATGGACCGTACACACAATATTATTGCCAATACGTAGGTACTTTATTGACGATTTGTACGTGTGCGGTCAGGCAAAGGCTTAACTCCATGATGGATTCCGGATATCATAAGAAAAGCCTGACGTTCTCGTAACAATGCACTATTAAATAAGCTAAATGAGAAACATGATTTTCAATCCTATTATTTCTCGCCGCAAAAAGGTAATTTACTTTACGCCTTTTCCTACATATCGGAGTAGGTAAAGTGAAGGGCACCTGGAGATACATCCAAAAATTCCCGCCATTCCGTGTTAAGCAGCAAAAGTCAACGCCGCGGTTTGTCTGCTGCGTTTAGCAGCTAGGAGAAACTAAAATAATCATTACCTCGAAGAGAGATTAAGCCCACAATAAGCGCGCTTACAGACTTACTATGCATTCATAATTTCTGTTATTCTAGGTGTCTGAATTATTTGAATAACTCTGTATATAAATTATACTGGAAAATAATATACAACACGTTTTTATTGATTCTAAAATAAACACTACATATTTGCTTTTTCAATCTACAATTCAAAGAACAATTATGAATAATTTAAAAATAATTATTATGAATTATCAATTGCAGCTTTTTGAGATTCTCTTATGACTTGATCGATTTTCTGCCTCGTCATATAAATATTTTTTCTTAAAGCAAAAGTGACTTGATTTGCAGTTTCTTCCTTTATATTAGGCAATTCATTTTTAATACAATTTTTGACGTCCTCAAACGTAGAATCTGGTAAGCCATCATCAACTTTATCAATTTCTTTCACATTTTCAGCATTTTCTATGATATCTTTTAGATCTTTAGCAAATTTGTGGCAAAAATCTTCTAAATAGTCTTGGATTTTCTCCATATCGTGGACGGTCAGTTCGTTGTATTGGGATTTAACGTAATCTGCCATCATGTTTTTAAATTTATTTACATATGATACGTCATCTAGTACCTTTTTTAAATCATCTATTTCCCTTTTTTTTAGTTCTTCTATCGCTGTTATGTCTTCATCTTCTTTTAGAGGGTAGGCAGTGGCAACTGCTACCAGTAACGTGAAGAATAGTAGTTGCACTGGAATAATACAAAATATGTTTGTTGATTGAAAAACTTCGCACTACTTTATGAGTTACTCATAAACTAAAATTAATCTTATCAAGAACTTATACACTAAACTAGCTTTTACCAATGATGATATATACCCAATGAAAATCTGAACAGTGCGTTACGTCGAAGCGTAAGAATAATACAGCAACATAATAGTTATATTATAATTCGAAAAATTCCTAAGATTAGTGCGTTGAACCAAACAATTTTTTCAGCTTTTTAATTTTAATATGAAGTATAGATACATTATGAAATAAAAACATGCACTATATATACATACATATATAGTAAAAGATTAAAATAGTTTTTCATTTCCTCAAGGATAAAGGAAAAACAATCGTTTTCTATGTATTTTAAAACAAAATTAGATATTAATTGTAGTCTTATAGATAATAAATGATTGCAGCACGGGCTCGCCCGCGTCTTAGCCCTCTTGAACCACGTGATTATAAATTTAATAAACAGAATTGACTGACAGATACTTCTAATATGATTTTTTAATACTTTAATCTGTAATCTTATAATATGATTTTTTAACTAAATTATCGTAATTTCTATAAGGAATTTTGATTGTTTAGAGTTAATAAAAACAACAAATGTAAAAAAAATATTGATATTTATTTATTTATTATTATTTATTAATAATATACTTTGAGCATTGATACATAGAACTAATTATGCATTATACGTATATGTTTTATATATTATGTACGTGTTATCATCATTTTAAAACTATGTTAAAAGTGCTCTTGTCAGTAATTAATTTAAATTACTACTTCAGAAACAGCCTTAAATGTTTAATTATTGTTTTGAGTAAATATTCATAACATTCTTTGTGAAATATCTGTAATAATTATGTATGATACTAACTGATGTACAATTTTTATTTTTGGGTTTATATGTAACTTGTTTTATAAACGACGTTTATATTTAGTTGCATATATTTCTTAGCTAAATGTACAATTGGTAAATATGTAGTTATTACAGAGTACACGTAGAAAGGCTGTTTTTAGATTTATCATAGATTTATGTCTAACGAAAGTACGAACCGAAGAATCTATGTATCTACTCGATATTTTTTTTAGAAGATTATGTAATTTTTTATGTCTGTGTTGAATTAATTCCGACTTAAACTTCACTGTCAAGAAGGTACCTTCGCCAACAATTCAATTTTGTTTACTTTATAGTTTGTACTGTGAACAATTGTTTTTTAAATATATATATATATATATATATATATATATATATATATATATATATATATATATATATATATATATATATATATATATATATGTATATATAAATTTTGATCAACAATCATAATCAAGACGTTTCTAAAGTCAATCTTTGGCCCAGAATCTTACTCACGCGATTCATAAAATATATAGAGAAAAATGGAATTTTTTGGGGGAGGCTTTTACCCGGAGGGGATCCACATAATTAAAAAAAATTAATAAATAAATAAATAAATAACAATTAATAATAAGGAGTTAAAATAAACACAAAAACAAATTAAAATAAATATATTATATATAAAAGTGTATAAATATATAAAGTTGTAGCCTACACAATTAGAAACAGTTAGTGTAATTTATTATAAGTATTTAGTATATATATAAAACTTTTTGTCATGCAAATAATGTGTACTTTTCTTTTGTGGAATAAATAAAGCTATTTATATTATTATTATTATTATATATATATTTATATATATATATATATATATATATATATATATATATATATATATATATATATATATATATATATATCTATACTAATATTATAAAGAGGTAAGATTTGTATTTTTGTATGTTTGTATGTATGTATGTATGTATGTGTGTATGTTTGTAGAGTTTTCACACAAAAACTACCGGGCCGATTTAAATAATTTTTTCACTATTGGAAAGCTGCATCTTTACTGACCAGCATAGGCTATATTACATTTCCAAAAAAATAGAGATCCCTAATAGAAATGCAATAATGTAAACCAAGGTGTGAAAAAATTGATCTTAATAATTCTATCATCGCGTGCGCTGCGAAAACTATTGATGATATAACAAAACAATGTTCTACAGTATTATAGAGCACATCAATATCTATAAAAAAGTCCGCGATAGCATATGTCTAACTACTGTAGTTATGACAATATAATCATTTTTTTATATTTTATACGTTAACAAAAGTGCCGACAATAATCAAACCATATTGTTCATACCTCTGCATCAATCCTTATCCCATGAAATGATATTTTATGAAAGATAATTTCAATACCTGTAAAATACTTTTTGAATTAATAAGATCGGACATCCCATTCAAAAGATATAACGAATTTAAAAATATAAATCTAAAGAAAATTATGTAATAATAAAAAATGCGTAGTGTGTGCCGTGTGGCCTCGCGCACCGTGGCGAGTACCTCTGCGGGTGTGGGGGGGATTTGTATCGATACCACTTAAATTATTAAGACAGTCCATTAGATTTTTTGTTTTTTTTTTATGGAAAGGACAAGGCAAACGAGCGTTTGGATCACCTGATGGTAAATGACTACCGCCGCCCGCGGCCCCGTGCAACACCAGAGGAGTTACAGGTTCGTTGCCCGCCTTTAAGGTGGGTTGGGCTCCGGAGCCCGGCATTACCTGATGCGAAACGCAGTGGCATAAAGCCACTACTTCACGCCGGTTTTTAATGCTGGGGGTGGTAATGATCCAGTGGAATCTGCCCAGTCGCCTCTTACGACACCACCAGCACTAGGATTAAATAGACCCGATAAGGAAAATTCTTTTACAATTACACGATTAACGTGTAAAAAAGTACCAAAAAAACCTTATATCGCCTACGTTGTGGAAATTATTGACAATAGCGCAAAGTGATGTACTGCAATTTTATAGAAGACATCAATATCTAATATATATATTTATATTTTAGATGCCTATATATATATATATATATATATATATATATATATATATATATATATATATATATATATATATATATATATATATATATATATATATACTTTAGATATGTATATGTATGTATATAATTAATAGTTTTAAACTTTGCATACAAAGTTATCCCGTAAGTAGTATATAATTTTTTTCAATTATTGTTACCAGCATAGTGTATTGATACTAATGTGGTATCTATATTTTTATATATATATATTTATATTTTTTCTACCCTTAGTGTTTTTCAGGTGGAAAACATAGACACTTTTTTTTATTTGATAAAATATTTTATTCACCATAAAAATGTTGGTAGTTTTTATAATTCTAATATAATTAAACAACTTTCTAAAATGATCTTTCCTTGCATGTGTTGTAATAACTATGAGGAGCTATTAAACAAAACAATACATTCTCATTTTTATAAATATATTGTATGTTATTACATTAAAACTAGCGGTCGCGGAGCAACTTCGCCTGCTTATTAGCACCCTTAGGGGTGAATTTTAAAAAAAACCACGAAACGTGTTAATAAAAATAAATCAGCTTCACGCTGTATCCCGCACACTGCAGGGTAGGCAGAGGGAACGTAGTGAAAGACAATCCGTTCCCCACTTTCTGCCGAATTCCGGAGGCATTGCGTGTTAAGTGGCAGAACTCAACGCCGCACTTTGCCTCGACACCAGAGCGAAGAAATGGAAATATAAATTTAAGTAAATATTTCATCTCCTCGAGTGGGGATCGAACCCACAACCAGTCGGTTTACAGTCACACTTTGTGCCGCTGCGCCACGACCGGCCTCTGTTACTCTGTACGAAACGTGTTCATTACAATATTTTTAACAGTCTGAATTTAAGTTTTTATAAAAATCGGTGGCGATTTAAAGATTTTTCCATATAAACTTTCAACCCAGTATTTGAACTCTTACGGGATGAATTCTAAAAACCATGAAACACGCGTTCAATGAAATATTTTAAAGAGTCTGACTTTCAAATTTTATAAAAATCGGTGCTGTTTTAAAAAAAAATTAATACAAACTTTCAAGTAATTCCCTGTATCGAAACAAACAAATAATTCACAAATGTGGTGAAGCCGCGAGTTGGTTGCTATAGTTTATAAAAGTTTATATTGGGTTTAGATGGATCACGTGGGGATATCAATACATTTTAATCATTGGCACGTAGGTACGTTACATTCATTTACAGTACATATATTTCTCAATATATATTTCTCAAGAGAACTTAATCAAAACTTTGTATATAAAAAAATAGATGAAATAATCAAGTTAAGGAAGTGCCAAATATGTTTTATGAATCAATCTTAATGTTATATTCAAAACAAATGAATACTTGAAACGTATTAATAAATTTAATTAATTTTATTAATACGTTTAATATAACGTTATAACGTTAAATATATTTACTTATTATAGTTAAAGAATAAAAAGTGTGAAGAGGAATGTGTGATTATCTATAGACTATATTATTCTACATAATATCATAAAACAACAGATTTAAACAGTACATATAAAGGTATCCTCCTACAGTATAATTATTTTCAACCAACATTTTTAAACTTTTAATTTTGAACATTTTGAATATTTTCGCGTCATTATGACGAAAAAATTTAGACAAAATATTCAAATGTTTTTTTTATTTAAAAAAAAAATTATTAACGATAAGAATGTTGGTAGTTTCTCAAAAGGTATAAGAATTTAAAAAATGCCCGAAATATGCTCTCTTCGCAAGTGTTGTAATAATAATAATAATTCTATTCACTAAAAAATCACTATAGATATTATATAGTCAATTATATAATGTTTTTATCAGTACCACTTTAAATGAAACCATAGTTTTAACTATAAAAGCCTAATACAATTAAAAAGTACTATAAAAGCCTAATACAATTAAAAAAATGGAAGGAAAAAGTTATTTTTTCATACAAAGTAAATTTTAGGTATTATCGTTGATATTAAAATAAAACGCTATTTGTCATTAAAGACGCAAACATACGAGTCGTAGGTATTGGCGGCAAAGTTCAAAGTTGCTTAACTTTTAGTAATATTTTGTAGTAGTATGTGATTGCGTTATTGGTATCTGCATAGATGCGTAACTGCGTCACAGGAAATACAGGTTTAGATCCTACGTGTAAACTGCTGAGGTATCTTGATTAATTTCTTTAGGTATGGGTTTAATAAACTATTATATTTTTAATTATTTTTATATAATAATAGTTTATCCTATATACTCCCCGTAAAGGGTGCGCTGAAGCTTCCATTCTGTATGAATATTAAAGACCGTCGCGGCGTAGGGACACAAAATTGTGCCAGTGACGTGACGTTATGGGTTCGATTCCCACTTGGAGGATTGAATTGAAATTTAATCATATATTCATTTCACGTCAGTCATATATCATACGCAGTATCTTAACACTTAAGTTCCCTCTATCTTCCCTGCTATAGGCTGGATACAGCGTGAATCTGGTTTTAATTTGTGTGAACCGATTAAAATAAAACTAATACTAAATATTTAAAGGAAGTTAGCCAAATTACAAAACTGCACTTAAATCGGTTAAGCATCGCATCGATTATCGTGAACGCACAGATAAACAAGCAAACTGATCAAGTTCTATTAAATATTTAAATGTCCATAATAATATTTTTTCTAATATATCTTCCACGTACAGACACCGATGAGTTAGGATTTTATTGTAAGTATCGATATAACTATAACTATATAGTTATAACTACAATTTATCCTAAAGACTCCATAAGGCAAAAGTTTAAAGATATTAATATATTGACAGTTGCATCTCTCTTATGGGAGGTACGAAAATGCCACCTAAGGTTTTAATAATTTTCACATTAGAAATCTCAAGTTCATTGCAAGCATACATTATAGGTATATTGAAACATGAATATAATTTTAGTGTATTAAGTAAATCATTCTGTGGTTAAAGCGTGCGAAGCCGCGAGCGGGTCGCTAGTATATATATAAAATGACGTGCACGCTCGAAACGCTATCAATTAAGAAATCAATCAATCACAAAATTACGTCTTACGCACAGGATTATTGGACTTACAGTCGAGCTGTAACCATTTGAACATAGTTAAAATTAAAGACCTCCTGTTTTTAAGTTAAATTTATTGTAATTACAGTATTATAAATATAGAAAGCCTCCAGAATTACTAGATTCCCGTTGCCTACCCTGCTGTACGCGGGATACAGCGTGAAGCTAAAGTAAACCTGTGTTTGAATAAAGTATTAAAATTACTAATATTTTTTTCCGACGTAATTAATGTTTAACAAATATAACTCAACATGTTTTATACGTTATCTACTAATTACTATGTGTAGCCAATGCAAATCGTTGAAAATCTGTTTCTACTCTCTCATAAAATCATTTCATGAACTTTAAGTTAATGCTTAAACTTTAAGTTTCTGAGATAAGCGTGATCTTACATATAGACAGACAGAAAATAAATTTAAAAAAATATTTCGCTTTCTATTATTCTTTTAAGAATGATAGAAGCTATTTCTATTTTTATATTATTTCTATTATCCTTTTCAAGAATATTAGAAAGCAAAAATATATTGAAAAACATATCCGTTTCAGTCAAAAATACTAATATTTGAATATATATAATGTACAGACAAAATATTTTTACGATTAGATTACATCAAGAAAAAATATATCAATATATGTATATTATACGTAATATCAGTATTAAAAATTTTATGATGTAATATCAAATAAATCAATAAATCAGGCTTCACGCTGTATCCCGCACCCCGCCAGGGTAGGGCAGAGGGACCCTAGTGTTTTAGACACTCCGTTCCCCACTTTCTGTCCGAATTCTAGAGGCATTACGTGTTGAGTGGCAGAACTCAACGCCGCGCTTTGCCTCGGCACCAGAGCGAAGAAATGGAAATATAAATTTAAGTAAATATTTCATGATGATGATGTAATATATAGATGATTTAAATATTTCTAGCTACTAGCGTCGCCAATGGAACTAGGAATTGTGTATGATACACGACACTTAAGTGACCGAACTAACTCTGACATGACCTGACATGACTGACTGTCTGCTGGCTTTATTAAAAGATACAGTAGTTTCATGCTTTTTCCCATATAGAGCAGAGCAGGCAGAGGGAACCTAATATTATGACATTCCGTCCCTTTGCACAATTTTAGAAACGTTACGTGTTGAGTGGTGCTACGATTTGCCTAGAGTGGCAAAATGAAAATTATTTAAATATAACTATTTACCGAGTGGGGTTCGAACCCACCACCACCGTATTTACAGTTAGACGGGACTATGCCCATTATAAAAATGAGGACCTCAGCTACATTTAGACTAATAGTTATATTATTACCTACTATATACCCTCGTACTCACTCTCAAATAACAAAACAAATCAGAAGAAAATTAAAATAAAAAAACAGATTGTAAATTGTAAAATTGTTTACGGACAATAATCTTACGCGATAATAACCATGAGAAAACATTCATGAAAAAATGCATACTTTTATGAATTCTTTTAAATTACTATAACTGAATTATCATTATTTTATGTAATACAGACTCAGAGTACATTTTTCGATAAATTAAAAATAAGAATGTGTGCCATTTAATTACGTGCAACAACGAATTAAAAACGAATTTTAAAAAAACTTTTTTTTTCTACATCTTTTATTAGCGATACACAAAGCTCTTTAGTTACATTGCGTAATTATGGTTTCCCAACGCGACGCGACCGCGTCCAAAATATCACTAACTTTAAAACTTAATATTTTTAATAAAGAATAACAAGATGGAATTTGCTGATCCGCTATTCCCATGCTTTGGAAAATAACAAGAAATAGTATAGGATAGTGTAAGTATATTGAGCCTGGTAATAAGGGTTGTAACAGAACGTAAAACTGCGTGGCAAGCCGAACGCTTAAGCCGTTAGTGCCTCTCTATCGGTTCCTCTGCGCTCTCGCTCACACGCTCGTTTCACGTGGAACGTGACAACAAGTCATGAATTTTCATGCGTGCAGCCGGCGTACGTCGTTTATAAAACGTTTCACATCCAAAAAAATTAAAACAGTAAACTGTACAGTTAACAGCATCTGACTGTAAACGCGATAAAATCGAGTTATATATATATATATATATATATATATATATATATATATATATATATATATATATATATATATATATATATATATACATATCATATATATATATATATATCTATATATATATATATATATATCTATATCTATATATATATATTATATATATATATATATATATATATCTATCTATCTATCTATATATATATATATATATATATACATATATATATATATATATATATATATATATAACGCGAATTTTTTATTTATTTCTTCGCTCTGGAAAGACAAAGCGTGGCGCTTAGTTCTGCCACTCAACACACATTAATCGAAAATTAGCCAGTGCTGGGAGGACTGCGTGTCTTGCCACTAGATTCCCTCTGTCTTCCCTGCTGTACTACATACACTGTATATATAAGCTGTATACTATACAGCATGAAGCTAAAAAAAATAAATAAATAAAAAAAATGTAACTCACACATAATTTGAAGCGCGTTATCCGTTCACGTGCGGTCGGATGCACAATGAATTACTTTGAATTATCCCTCTACCTACTACCTACATACGTGAGGATGTTTCGGTATTCGATAGTTAACCAAGAATATATATTGTCTTTACTTTTATTGAAAAAAAATCTTGAGGCCAGTCTTGGCGCAGGCGCATATTCATAAACGTGACAGGAACTGTTGTGGGTTAAATTCCCATATCCGAGGAATGAATTATTGTAATTTTTTCGCTTAGGTAACACGACAAAGCACGATGCTTAATTCCGTCAGACACAAAGATATTTTCCTGACCCGTGTTCCTGAGATAAAGGGACTTAACAGATAGACAGACAGGCAGACAGACAGACAGACAGATAGAGGGACGGAAAACAGTGATCTTATAAGGGTATTTAAAATAAAAAAATATTAAAACGTTTTGTACTGTATTACATGACACCATCCAACCAATTCGCGCGCTCACTCAATTGACTAACCCAATGCATATTGAGAAACGTGTCATATGAATAAGTACCTATTAAATAATATATACTTGTAATTTATGTTAGCCTCACGATGTATCCCGCATATAGGAGGGAAGGTGGCAGAAGGAACGTAATGTTAGGACACCCCATACCCCAATTTTCTAGACATTCCGTGTTGAGTACACGCTGCGCTTTATCTTCTTACCAAAGTAAGAAAATGAAAACAATTCACTTCCTAAGTGAGAATCGAACCCACGACCGCTGCGTTTATAGTCAGACGCTGTTACCTATTCTTACTGAAATAGAAATGTATTATTTAATAAGTATTTTAATAAAAAAAATCCTGTGAAAGGACTATACATACAAACAAACATACTTCATACATGTATGTATGTATCGTCCCTCTTTAGTCAGAACTATAAGAAGACTGTGTAAAATGATATTAATGAATAACATCCTTAGTCTTCATCTTCCTTTTTTACTAAATTATCGTTTTTGATTTCAACTGCGATATTAGTTATTTTTAACTTCACGGTATATCCCGCACATAGCACAGTAGACAGATGGATACATAGTGTTAAACCACTCCGTTTCCATTAAGACACTCCCGTTCCCTACTTTTAGCCAAATCTCGGGGCGTAGTGTATTGAGTGGTCGAACTCTACGCGGCATTTTCAGCATTGTGTTTTTTAAAAATATAATAGATAGATATTAAAAACATTATAGTGTCGCAATGGGATAACATCCAACTGTAAAAGCGTCGGTTGCAGCGTCGATTCCCACTTGAGGGAGTATTTTCATTCACCCGCTCTAATAGAAATATCGCATTGAGTTCCACCACTGAAGACACGGTAATTTACATTAGGTTGAATAAACAATCGTTAAGCCTAAAGCATTCTTAATTTGTAAACAAAAGCCTTAGAAATTTATCTTCTCTATCCGTGACCAATGACCATGGACTACTGGAAAATGTGCGAAACGTCAAGTTTCAGAAACTATATGCATTATATAGTTTTATTTTTTTAAAATAGTTTTCAATGTAAATATACAATGAATCCGCTTGATTTTCATATAAAAAGTTTATTTTTATATAGTACTAGCGGCCCACTCGCGGCTTCGCCCGCTTAAAATACATGATTATTGATTTAATAAGCGGAAGCGGATTGACAACTATAAATTAAATTAAAATTAAATAAATAAATTAAGCTTCACGCTGTATCCCGCACACAGCCGGGTAGACAGAGGGAACCTAGTGTTGAGACACTCCGTTCCCCACTTTCTACCGAATTCTGGAGGCATTGCATGTTGAGTGGCAGAACTCAACGCCGCGCTTATAATTTCATCTCCTCGAGTGGGCATTGAACCCACGACCAGTCGGTTTTGCAGTCACTTCTCAAATTAATTACGACTATAGTTGACTTGAATTAATTACGACTTACTTAACTGCTATGATTTATAAAAGTAATCTCCATTAACAATGCATTTTTATATATATATATATATATATATATATATATATATATATATATATATATATATATATTAACCGTAATATAACCAAGACGTTTCGAATGACATTATTTGTCCAAAAATCTTATCAGCGTTATTGCTGTATAACATTCACAGGGAAACTAATGCCTTGAGTTCATTCAAATGACGATAACTTTTTTTTTAATGAATTGATTTTGATGTACCTAAACTAAAGCAGTTAGTGAAACTTTTAAGTAAATCGGTTCAATACTTTCAGAGGAAAATGCGGACAAAAATATATCGACAGACAGACAGACAGACAGACAGAGACATACAGACAGACAAGATATTCAAAAAAAATATTTTTGCTTTCTATTATTCTTTTTAAGTGTCCCTCCCTCTATCCATTTCAGTCAAAATTACTAAATGAACAGACAAAATATTTTTACGGTCTTATTATATATAGAGATTTAATAATAATATTCGCTTCCCCACCGATGTAAGCAAAGTCTACAACAAAATTTAATGTAGATATAAGTAATAGACAACCTTTTCTAGCTTCACGCATATCACGTATTCCTCATACAGCAGGATACGCAGAGATATATACATCCAGCGAGCAACGAGCGAAATTCAATAAAAAATGTACAATATACTGTTCAATATATTATTTATTAATACTTTTTGATCAATATTACTTATGTTATGAAAAAGTAAAACGATTTTTATCATTAAAACATTATTTTTATAATAGTAGTGTATTTAAATGTTTGTATATTTGTTCGTACACAAACTTACTTTCATCGTTACCTTGCGTCCCCTAGGTGGGGTAGTCTCCACAGTGTTGCGTCATCGCGCTCTGTCCTAGGCAATTCGCCTCGGACCAGCGTCACGCCGTATCCTGCATATACGTGCTACGTGCGGTATACAGCCTGGAGAGACCCAGTCGGGGCACAGGGGCACAAGCGTACGACTGTAACCACAGCAGGTTGTGGGTTCCATTCCCATTCGAGGAAATTAAATATTTAGTATTTTGATTTCCTCACTCTCTATAGGAGACAAGCATCCAGGCATTGCGTGTTGAGTGGCTGAACTCAACACTGCGCTTTGCCTCGACACCAGAGCGAAGAAATGGAAATATGAATTTAAGTAAATATTCCATCTCCTCGAGTGGGGATCGAACCCACAACCAGTCGGTTTTACAGTCACACTTTGTGCCCCTGCGCTACGACTGGCCTCAATGATCCTTTAAAATAGCTAAAAATGGCGAATTGAGTGTCTCGACACTGGGTACTTACTGTTTTCGTAAGTTTGAAGGTAAAATTATAGTCAGTCACCACCAAGTGACACGACTAGTATGTAGATATATAAATAGAAAGCAATATAAGTTCACTGATAATCTTTGTCTTATTTGTCGCATTTATATCAATTTGTAACTAACACTTTAAGCCAATAGGGGAGATTGGGGACTCATGTGATACTGTGTTCCTTAAGGTGCGACTGTGCTCATTTAAAACATGGTAGTGGTGGATAGTTTACGGGTGTGGATTCAAATCCCATTTATGCTAGCTTTTATGTTTTTATTGTCATTTCTCCTCTCTGGTAGAGTTAAGTTCGCATTAGCGTTTCGTTGAACCGCTCAACACGCAATATCTCATAAATCAGCCGGGCATGGTACCTCTGGCTACCCTTCTAAAATACATAGTTAAGTGATAATTTTGTTTTTAGTAAAAAAAAAATATTATCGACATTCAGCCTATTTAAAAGACACGCTTGAGAAATACCAATTGGTTAGGAAAACGCGATCATAAGAAGCAAAGTTACTTAAAATATGAGTGATAAACTAAAAAAAAGAGATGTCTTTCGAAACAAATTTATCTTTCCTTTACACCCCTGTCTACCCCTTTCATTACCATAAATTTTCAATCACCTTTAGTATAAAAGAGCAGGGCTAACTGCCATAGACACCAGTGGACTACAATCACTCAACACGAAAATCAATTAATAAAAATGTTCTCTATCTCAGATACGTTCTTTTGTTTCATAATTATTTTTTCTTTTATTAATATTTTGGCTGCCTCCGATAATACAAAGGTTGGTGTGTTTTTCTTTTATCGTCGAGTGTTTTATTATTAACTTCACACAGTATGCCGCATATGGTAGGTAGAGGGAACCTAATATTCAGACACCCATTGGGATTCATTCAACGCCACGTTCTTTCCGAGAACTAGACTGAGAAAATAAAAATAACGAAATCTCCAAGAGGTGACTAAACCGTAGCGTTAACTGTGCCGCTGTGCCGCGACAGGCCTAATTGACCCGTGTTTCCTATTTTGAAGTAATCAATTCAGTTAACGGGTTAATAGTGAAAGAGAGTCGAAGATTTTAAGAAGCTTTGGTGCTGGATTAAGAATCAGATATCAAAGGAAGACGTACTTGAGCCAGTGCGTATCGTGAGGGTTTTTCACCGAAGACCTGGACTCTTGTACCAATACCACAGTCATCATTAATTAAAGCCAGATTTTTTAAAACAACAAATTGAAAATTTATAAATAATGACAATTTTAAAGTTAAATTTACTCATAAAGGATTTCCTATTTAATTTAATTTTTTTATATTTCTAGGACGACGGTCTAGACAGAGGCGCGCACAGTGACCGAGGTGGTCTCTGGTTCGGCCCCCGACTTGGCAAGAGATCGTTGGCACTTGTAAATGAAGATGACAGGTAAACTTTTTTTTTTTCAAAAACGCATAACAAATATAAATTAGAAAAAATATTTGAAAACATAATTTAAAAATGTTAAAAGTATTTTAAGCTTAACCGAGTGTTCACATTAATTTTGTCGAGTTAATTTTAAGATTTATAAATGCTATATTTACTTACTAAATATTTAAATTAAATATTAAATATTAAAATTATTTAAATTAAAGCTATTTGCCTAGATTATTATTTAAGAGACTGAATCAGTGATTTAATTTACTTTCACCATTAGATATGTCTTCAAGAAAAAAAAAATATTACTTTATGTTTCTAATTCAACTAATTCATACCTCCGAGTGAAAATGGAACCCACAGCCATTACACTTAAAGCCAGACGCTGTATTGCATAGCCTTTGGTTGTTTAGTTAAACTTGAATAAATAAAATTAAAATCAGCTTCACGCTGTATGTCCAGAGGCCAGTGGTGGCGCAGGGGCACAGTGTGCCTGTAATCGCGAATGGTTGTGGAGTCAATCCCTACTCGAGGAAATGAAATGTTTATTTAATTTCATATTTCCATTTCTTCGCTCTGGTGTCGAGGCAAAACGCGGCATTGAGTTCCTCCAACCAACACGCAGTGCCTCAAAATTCGGCGGAAAGTGGGAAACGGAGTGTCGTAACACTAGATTTAACAACGATACAGAACGACTTTAGAATTTGGCGGCAAGTGAACAACTTTTGAACAAAAAATGGAAACGATGCTACACTGACTCCCAGATTTAACTCTTCCAACCCTAACTGTGGTTAGTGGTAAAAAGTTAGCATTTAAAAATTTCTTTTGACTCCAGAGACTCCTTCCTCAGATTGCTGGAAGCGGCGGACGCATTGAAATATTATTATGAGCAAATGCCTTACGAAATGCAAGTCGATGCTGCACCTAAAGGTAATTTAAATTTATCTAACTAGAATCTATTAACATTATGCAATATATGCCTATATAGAATTCCACGATAAATTGGATTGAGGTCAGTCGTGGCGCAGGTGTACAAAACGTGACACTGGGTTGTGGGTTCGATCCCCACTCGAGGAAATGAAATATTAATTTAAATTTATATTTTATTTATTCGCTCTGGTGTCCAAAGGGTAGCGTTGAGTTCCGCCTTCCACGTTCGGCTGAAAGTAGGGAACGAAGAGTCTTAACACTAGGTTTCCTTTACCTATATAGAGTGAAGCTGATTTAATTCGTTTAAACTATACAACAAAGATTTTTTTTTTCAATTTCAAGCAAAAGTTCCCGAAATTAGTGAGTTTAACCAAATACACTTTTAAACTTTATAAAATGAGTATTTAGTATAGAATAATTTATGTAGATTAGAATAATACATTTTTTTTATTATTTTCCGCTTACAGTAGGACAGGCAAAGAAAATCTAGTGTTACAACAATTCTTACTGTAAAATTATATACACCTATTATGCAAATGAGCGCCACTGCGTCTGGGCATGACGACGGTCACGACGGCCGTGGGTTCGATTCCCATTCGGAGAACAAGACAAAGCGCAGTGTTGTACACGGTCACTCAACTTGTGATAATTGGGCACTGTGTGGAGACCGGAGTGTCTTAACACTAGGCTCCTTCTGTTGACACTTCTATATGTGTTGTGTATTGCGTATTTTTTTTCATTTCAGTTATGAAAAAGGTAATTTTCACACCAAAATTGGGCCGTGCTCTGGAACAGGATAAAAAATACGAAAACATTGATTTTACCCCACGTTTGGGAAGAAGGTTGCCTGAGAGGATGTCCGCCACTCCCGCTGATGAAGAGAGGTATGGAAATTAGGTTTTTAGGGTTCCGTACCTCTAAAAAAACGAAACCCTCATAGGATGGCTTTGATGTCCGTGTGTCTGTATGTATGTCAAGAGTTTTCTCAAGATAGCTTATGTTTCTTTTTTGCAGTATTTTGTATGAATTTCGCCGGGTAATCATTATATGAGGTATTAACCGTTGTCCTTATTACTGAATTATGAAATTTGTTAATTATTAAGAACTTACAGTAAAAATAAAGAAAAAAATACCAAAAATAAAAATGCATAAACATAATCCCCGTAAACTTAATTTTATCAACTTTCATTAAGTCTTGTTTTCTTTCATATATAATCATTAAATTCATGCAGAACTCGTTTTTTTTTATTTTCATCCGCTGTATCCCGCACTCACCGTTGTATAATGGGATAGGCAAAAAGAAGCTAAGAAACACTCTGTTCTCTTTTGGCCCGAACTCGAAGAATAAAATTTTGTATGAGTATTTTATTACAGGCCTGATCCAGTGATGGCTGATCCGAGGTCCAACTACTTCTCCCCAAGACTCGGCAGGAACTTCAATTTAACTCCTAGACTTGGCAGAGAGTTAATTTATGGTAAGAACTTAAATAGATCTAATTGATTTTCATTTAAACTTAAATAATGATATTTAAATAATGTCGCAGAATCTTAAGGGGCTAGGTTCAATCCAATGAGTGAATGAGTTAATTATCTTCTTTATCTCCCACGAGTATAAAGAAAAACCACAATCAACTGCGATGCGTGAGGGACGGAGTCTCTTGACACAAGCTCCCACTGCCCATTGGCTCAGGAATGTGTCGTGCCCACTTCAGAAATTTAACTAACAAAAAATTTTCCCTGAAAAATACAACCAAAAAACTTTACAAAAACATATTTGTTAGAAGCCTACGTAGAAAGTATCTCAAGATACTCTGGAGAAACTACTCACAGAATTCGGAGGCATTGCGTATCGTGTGGCGTAACTCAACGCCGCGATTTTCTTCGTTTCCAGAACCACCCACAATCTATCGCGTTTACAGTCGTACGCTTGTGCGCCACAATATACCTCAAGTTCTTATTGTTTTGGGGCATCACGCTGTATCCCGCAGGGTAGACAGTGGGACCTTTAGAACCTAGCGTAGAACATTCCGTTTACATTAGGACATTTCCGTCCTTCACATTCCGCTGGTTTCTGGAGGTCTTCCGTGTTCAGTGGTAGAAGTCAACGCCGCACTTTGCCTCACCTTTTGTAAAGATTATTTTGTTTTTATTTTTTATTAATTTTTACTTGTTAAAACAATATAATTTTATTTCATCCAGATTTCTACCCAGAGTCAAGAATTAGAGTGGCAAGAAGCATCAACAAGACCAAATCTACCTAAATTCGAAGACCGCACATACATTTATAAAGGGATTTACTATGTTTTAGACAAATATTATTGTATATTATTGTATGATATTTTAAGGTGCTAGTAATAAAGTGATCTCAATTTGATTTATTTTATTTTATTTCATCTTCTCTTAACGTTAAGGACACCAAAAATCACCTTATTTAATTTCTTTAATATACCTTGTTTAGTTTTTTTTACATAGAGAGAACCTCGGAACCTCGTTTCAAGATGCTCCATTCCATTAGGATACCTCACTTTCCGCCAAATTCTCGAGGTATTGCGTGGTCAAGGGTCGAATGTTTAAGACCAAATGATAGTTTTAGTATAATTTAAGTAGATAATTTTATTTTAGTTTCTTATAAAACATAGTTAAAAACGCCTATTATTTTTAAAGAGCAATCATGTTAGTTGTAATGTAAAACAATATAACAAGGTGTTTTTATATTTCTGTCATTTATATTGTTGCAAGGTGTTTTTTCGCTTCCCTCAAATTCAAGGCTTTGTGTCTTGAATGGTACGACTTAAAACCGCGTTTTATCTTACCAGAGCGGAAAATTGAGAACAGTAACTATTTATAATAGTAACCTCCGAAACATTATACTATATTTTTTGTCCATTACTTACTGATAAAAAAGCACAGCAGAAAAAACACAGCATAGAAATCTGAAATTTGGCGTAAAGGATAAGGAAGGAAGGAAGGAAGATGAAGAAGGAAGTGTACGAAAGAGTATTGAGAGAGAATTGAAAAAAGGATGAAATAAATCTTCGTATAGTCCACACAAACAAATTTCGAAAATCACAAAAAAAATAAAACAAGAAATCATATTAAGACTTTTTTATTGATCCTCGCGGGTGGATTACCAAAATATTTTAGATGTTCCCTTTCCCTATCTTTTTCTGGGATAGGTTCATCGAAATCATATCTTTCTGCTCCCACCGGTGACACATAGTTTGGTGTAACAATCGTATATACTTCTCGAGTCGGCTTAAAAGTACCTAACTTCGAATTCTTGACACTAGATACACTTATATAATCATCATACACTATATTCTCGGTTCTTGCTTTCATTTCTTCACCAGATTCTACATAAGATGGCTTGTAAATTTGTGACTTTACTTTTTTTAACGGTTTTCGAGAAACTTCCTTAGAAATAGGATTTTTTTTTATTTTAAATCGCTTATTCTCCTTACTGGAATATACGTTGGTATCTTTGGCAGGTGTTTTGTAGTCTTCGTAACTGTCATTCTTAATCATTTCTATCTTTTTAAATTCGTCATAATCTTTTCCTCTTGTCGTTTTTTTCTTGTTCTTATTTGTATACGTTGCTTCTAAAGCATCTGCGTATTCATATCGTTCTGTTACAACTACTACAGGTTCTTTAGGTCTATATTTTGTTGTTCTATCAGTTATTTCATCTATATATTCCGATTTATCATCTAATTGTTCAACTTGTTTGCGAGTAGTTAAATATTTAACACTAGCTTTCGTAACGTCATCGTCTTCTTTTTTAGTTTCTTTAATAATATATAGTTTATCTTTTAGGTCTTTCTCTAGACGCTTCTTAACTCTATCAACCAATTCTTCGAAATCTATATTAGCATCTACAGCATCTTTATAATGGATATTGCTTATTTTTTTTGTCTTTTTACCTCTATTTTGTCTATTATCATGTTTTTCACGTAAATCGTACACGATTTCTGTTTCTGTTTCAACGCTACTTTCGTAATCGTATTCACGGTCTCTCATATTTTGATTTGAATTTATACTCTTTAAACTATCATCAATTTCTTCTGGCACAAGTTTCTTAGCGATCGTGTGAAAGTCTTCTAAATTCGCCGCAAATAATAAATAGCCATGAAGTAGTTTTATGAATATTGAGTAGTATCCTGAAATCAGGTTAATATTCACTTAGAAAATCGACGTTTTAATTTTGCTCCACAAAAAAAAACAACATTTACATGGTCATACTTGTTCCAGGAAGAAAATATCTCTAGATATGCTAATGATATTGACTCCATATAGTAGTCGCCTGACTTTCTACGTTGTGGATTCAATCCTCAATTATTATTATTATTATTATTATTTATGGAAAAGACACGGCAAACGAGGGTGCGGGTCACCTGATGGTAAGTGATTACCGCCGCCTACGACTCCGTGCACGTAGCTCCTCTGGGGTTGCCCAGAGGAGCTACAGGTGCGTTGCCGACCTTTAAGATGGGTTGGGCGCCGGGGCCCGGCATTACCTGATTCGAAACGCAGTGGCATAAAGCCACTACTTCACGCCGGTTTTAAATGCCGGGGGTGGTAATGATCCGGTCGAGTTTGCCCATGCGTGTTGCCATTGCTGGCGACGTGACTCTACCACACGTACTTTAGTCGTTTCTTACGACTCCACCAGTACCAGGATGATCCTATTCTAGGCCAGGATCACACGCACAGAATATCTCAATGCTCAAAATATATCATAATAATTTTCGTTTCCCTACTATCATAAGACGGGGTTCAATTCCGCTATTAAAAACGTAATTTTACAAAAAAATTTTGCGGTGCGTAGGGAATTAGGGAGTCTCAATACTAAGTTTCTTCTGGTTATTCTGATGTGAAGTTGTTATTTTTTTTAAACATGTTGTATTTGTAGTGAATATATTTCACTATATTCACTACAGATACAAAATGTTTTAAAAAAATAACTTGGAAAGAAAAACTAGAAAATAATCTACGCTTACCAACTCTGAATATATTCGATAAGAGTTTCATTTTGTTTTGTCATTTTATTACCTTACAATAACTATTTATATTTAAACGTAACGTTTTTATGGAAAAGAAATTCATTTTATACTTTCAATATACACATACGTTATGGGTTTTATAAAATATATTAAAACTATTAACGTTTAAACGAATTTGAACCTCTCGAATCTCTCGAAAACCGTGCAAGCCAAAATTTTGAAACTGGTCCAAACGTGTAAATTTTTTTTCTTCTTCACGCTGTATCTCGTTGTTCTCGCACATTAGTGCTCAAATTCGCCCGCTTAAATTTATTGTTACATTATAACCTAATTATACAAAATAGTTACATAAACTGTAGTCTATGTTTTATTCTGATGAGTAAGCTATATTACTGAAACTTCCTTTTCCAATGTAAAGATTTTTTTTAAAAAATAATAAGATTATTAGAACATGAAAGTAACTCGGCAGTAAATCTCGCACATCAGAATAAGCAGCAGAAACCGCAGCAGGATAGATAAAGGGAAACGGGAAACCTAGTGTTAGGATACTGTTATCAGATAAAAACACTGTTTTTCCCCACTTCCTCCCGAATTCTGTAGACATTGCGTGTTGAGTGGAACTCAACGCCGCACTATGCCTCGTTACAAGAGAAAAGAAAATATTAAATATTTAACCGAGTTGTAATCGAACCAACCAACGTCCACGTTTAAAGTCGCATTGTTGTGGCACTGCGGCTCGACGGCCTTAATTTTTTTTACGTTTTCTAAACAATGAATCTTTTTTTTCTAACGGAATACTCTTCAAAAAATGTAAAAATATACGACATTAGTATTTTGTTTAGAGCGTCACGCTGTATTTCGAATAACAGGGTAGGCAGAGGTAACCAAGTGCTAAGACATACCTTACCTCTTACTTTTGGAGACATGCAAGACATGGGTTGAAAGATGAACGCTTGATCTTGTCTACCAGAGCGAGGAAATGACAATAATTGAAATATAATCTTTCGCCCATAGTGGGGATCGAACCCACAAGCATCAAGTTTACAATCACATTTTTTTTCTTCAAGAAGCGAAATATAGCGGGGTAAGCAGAGGGACCCAGAATCAAGACAGTTTGTTTCCCATTAAAACACTTCCATGCCCTACTTTCCGCTGAGTTCTCGAGATATTGCGAAACCCAATGCCACATGCTTTCGCTTTGCAGATCAAATATTAAACATATCATTCCTCCAAGCTGGAATAGAAGCTACAACCGTCGCATTTACAGTCCCACGCTAATGACCCAGCGCCACGACGGCCTAATTAAATGAAAATTATATCTATAATCTATTTTTTAGGCAAGCCAAAATAAAACAAACAAATAAAATAATCTTTTAATATTTAGACATTAAATTAAAAATTACATAACTTAATTCAACAATCAAAAAACCAGTTCGATTCCCGGTCGTGTCAAAAACCATTTATTCTTCTTCTATATGTATTTTATTAGACTTTATCTTATGGAAAACCTGGAATAGCTCAGAATTAGGTAATATCGCTCCTTTCACCGCCCAAGAGAGCAAGGTTTGAGCTATGTTTTCACTTC
Source organism: Heliconius sara (assembly GCA_917862395.2). NCBI lineage: Eukaryota > Metazoa > Arthropoda > Insecta > Lepidoptera > Nymphalidae > Heliconius > Heliconius sara. The sequence continues at coordinate 16,453,581 of OU860785.2, forward strand.
TTAGTTGTATTGTCAGTTTCATTCTCTTGTTTAGTCTGTGGACAAATTAGATTAATAGAAAAAATATATTTTCCTTATAGTAGGGTAGGCAGAGAGTCGCGTCATTCGAGACATTGAGTGGCGGAACTCAACGCTGCGCCTTTTCTTCTAGTGCAAAGAAATGAAAATAAATCATTCCTGTGAGTGGGGGATCGAACCCACAACAGTCGCGCTTACAATGAGACGTTTATATATACATATGTTAGTGAATCAAATGCGGCTTCGCCCGCTTAAAGTTATCGTTACATTATAACCTAATTATATAAAATAATTACAGAAAGTATAGTCTATGTTTTAATCTGATGAGTAAGCTATATAGCTGAAACTTAATTTACCAATGTATACATAGTCTCTAAAATAATAATGTTATTAAAATACGAAAGTAAATCAGATTTGTAAATGAATAATTATGTAGTTCAAGTGGATGAACGATGGTGGTGGGGTCGCTAGTTTATAAAAAATATATATATAAAACACTAACCTGTCCGGGTCAAAGAAATCCCTTTCAGCTGTCACTGTCAATTTGTTCAAGCTGGGAGCGGAACCTAGGACTCCTTTGGCACATTGCTCTATTTGACCTCTAGACGTGTAATCAATACCGTTGCGAGTTATTGATGGTACCTGGAGTAAAAAAAAAATTAAAATTGAAAAGCTTAAAAAAATAATATAATAAAATAAACCATAATGTAAGCACAACGGTTATCGGGTTCAATTCCCAAGAGTTAGAACTAATTATTTAATATTTTCATTTTTGTGCTCTGGTATCAAGGAAAGGGCGTCGTTGAGTTTCGCGTTTCGACAGTCCCATTGCCTCTGCGCCTGCTCCACTACATGCTGGAGACTCTCTCTAAAATCAGTTCACGGGCAATTTCACGTCATAACGTCACCAGAACACGATAATAAAAAATTGTATGCTTTTATGAATTAAATTGAATTATTATCTCTGAATTATCATAATTTTGTATAATACAACGAAGGAGTAAATTGAAAATTAATAATATTTAAGACGTTATACACGTCAATAAAATTAATTTTAAGAAAAAAATTGGTCAAGTGCGAGTCTTCTATTGAGGATTCCGTACGAAAGTCATGATTATAAGTTCAGCAGTAGATCCAATGAAAGAAAGCACTACATATAAAATTAGAATACAAATCAAAATTTAAAATATTTTTTTAGCTTCACGCTGTATCCCGCACATAGCCGAGTACGCAGGGAACCTGGGATCCTACTCGGATTAATATATAATAAGACGTATTAGTCTTGAGTGGCGAAAATTAAAGTACTAAATATTTAATTCCATCAAGCGAATATCGAACCGTCTTGTTTACAGTCACGTACTTATTCCTCTGCGCCACGACGACCTCAATTATATATTTCTTAAATCAAAAAATATTTTTAAATAAAATAAAAAAATTTAGAAATAAAAAATAAATAGTACGAACAAAATGAAAAAAGCTGCGACATAAGCACACTAAAAATACTAACTAGAGGCCGCCGTGGCGCAGGGGCACAGGGGTGTGACTGTAACGCGACGGTTATGGGTTTGATCCTCGTTCGAAAGAATGAAATATTGTTTATTGGTATTTTCATATCTTCGCTCGGACACCAAGGCAAAAGTCCAGCGTTTATTTCCGCCACAAAACATGTAATGCCTCGAAAGTTGTAAATGGAGTGTCTTACGCTAGGTTCCCTCTGCCTACCCCGCTAAATGCGGGATACAGTGTGAACCTGATAAAAAAAATACCAACCATTGAACAAGATGGCGGCTCAGTCAAATAATCCGGTTGTTCATTATGATTCGTGTTATATATACGCAATAGAGAATACACATCCTGTCCGTTCAGACATGCGTCCTCGAACTTATTGTAGCCTAGACCTGGAAAAATATTAGACATAATAATGAATATAAAAATAATATTGTGTGTTGAGTGGCGGAGCTAAACGCCGCGCTTTATCTTGTTGTCAGAGCGAGATTATGTAAATATAAAATAAATCATAGCCCGGATGGTAATTGAACCAACATCCCATCGTCATAGTATATTGTGACAACATGAATATAAAAATTAAACTAAAAAAGGCAATTTATCTACAGAAACTAAAATATTAATATAACAAGACAGATATTCATTATTTTAATATTTTCATTTCCTTGCTCTAGTAACGAGACACGACGCGGTGTTAAACCCGCCATTGGACTCGCAATGTCTCGAGAATTCTGAAGCTATAAAACATGAAACTGTAATAAAACTAATTAAATAATTTCTATATCTACCTCTCACACAAGCATTTAGTAAAGTCCCTTTCACAGTGTTCACCAACGCCACAGGCTCCTTAGGTACAGCGGCCACATATAATATTGAACCAGATTGGGATTGAGATACCATTTGTATACTTATGTAGATGAGATCACCTAGTTTTACTGTATGTACCTAGAATAATAGAAAAAATACATACAAATAAATAAATCACGGAGTGTCTAAAATCACTACGTTCCCTCTGCCTACCCTGCTGTGTGCGGGATACAGAGTGAAGCTGATTTAATTTTAATAAATAAATCAGCTTTATGCTGTATCAGACTATGGTATCCCTGTGCCATGACTGTCCTCAAATAGTATTGATTATTAGTTTGTTTTAATAAACTTTATTGTTCTAAAATTGTTGAGATAATTGTAAAGCTTCATGGCCCAAAGTAAAGAAAAAAAATGTATAAATGATGAAGTGAAGACTGACAATGTGATCTTACAAGGTAAAATTATTATTTTCTTGTATTAAAAAATATAACAATTGAATTTGCTTTAGATATTATTAATAAATCTAATATTATTAATCATAATAATAGGTTAATATTTGCAGAAATTATGAGAATGTGAATATAATAAGAATGTTAATATCCACAAATAAGAATGTACACACATTACATGACTAATACAGATATACACTTTATCTAGTTAACCACAGCGAGGAAATGAAAATAACTTGTAACTCTGAATCAAACACATCATCTCATTTTCATTAAGATGCTGTTCCAGTATTTGTGAGAACCTTAAGTACCACATACTACTACAGAATGCAAATAGCTCAAGTAGCTTCTCCTAAAAATATATATATACATACATATACAATATAGTACAGCTTCAAATCCTGTTACACTAAAAAAACCATACAAAACTTCTATGCAATAGAAAGGATTACTTAAAAAATATTAGAGTGCCCTACCTCTGGCTCCATATTCCTCACTCCTTTTAAATTGCGGACTGCCTGCAAAACTCTTGAAGGTAAAACTCTTGTTAAAGACATTGACAGGCTCATCTGTTATTTGCTCTGTTAACTTTATTACATGCCATGTTCTTTTTCTTGTTGCTTCAACTGAAAAAAAAAACAATTTAAATAAATAGTATCCTGCACACAGCAGGGTAGGCAGATGGAACCCAGTGTTAGAATACTCTGTTCCCCATGGAGGTAAGTAAGTGACAGAACTCAAAGACACTTGGCCTCAACACCAGAGAGCAGAAATCAAAATATAAGTTTAAATAAATCTTCATATGCTTGAACATATGAAAATCAAACCCACAACCAGTGGATTTTACAGTCACACTTTGTACCCATGTGCCATGACTGTCCTCAAATAGTATTTGTTTGACTTATATTATATATGTTTGACTTATTTAGTTAGTCGTTTATTATAATGAACTTAGAAAAGTAAAAATTTGGTAGTTCCACCACTAATACAAATCCCTTTTTAAGCAACGGGCTAATTTAAGCAATTGTGATAAAAATGGTTATGGTTTAGTTTGTACAACCATTAAAATTAATTATAATGATATAATTAATTTTATTATAATATGTCAGTGGCAGCGTCCACAAAATAAATTCAATTTAAGAAACGCTTAGGGAGCCTCATACATTTTTTTAATGCAAATGAACAAGTGACCCTAGGATGTCACTAGTTGCTCATGCTTGATTTAAGCACTTGTTGAAATTAGTATGTCCAACAAAACAATTTTGTTCTGTTCTTTTTTTTTATTTTATGGCCCTTAGGCATGCCGTTTGAGCATAGCCAAACAGATATAAAAGCTTTGTAATATCAGTATGAGAGTATAGATCTCAAGAAGTAAAGATAAGCTTACATTTCAATCTCAATCTCGCCACTATTTCATTAATTTCTTCGCTAGGTAACGTATTAACAACGTGTCGACATAATATTCTGGCCACACTTGTAGGGGTCATTGGTAATCTAGCACTTCTAACTGCTTTGGAAACTTCCCTCCAACGCACACCAAATTCAGGTAAGACGGTCACACAACACGATTCTATAGGCATTTTACTTATTATTGTTTGTAGTTCGTTTATTTCTGTAATTAAAATTGTTTCTTTGCTTATTTAAAACGAAAAACTCGAATTAATTGTAAATAAGTTGGCATGTTTGTTACATACTGTTCTTTGATGTGGATTGCATTTTTTACTTTATTATATAATTGAACTGTTAATATATATTGTTTGTTTTAATGGTAATGAAAAGGTACTTTATTTTTTAACACTATAAATCAATTATAATAACGCAAAACAGAGAATATGTCAATACGGTGTTCCGTTACAAAACCATTTTAAAATTCGAATTTTGAATAAAATGTCACATGACTGACATCTATGACAAATGCTATAAGTCTATAACGTTCGGAATTTAGAATTATAATATTGTTTAAATTAAATCAAATTAGCTTCACGCTCTATCCCGCATAGGTAGGGTAGGCATAGGGAACCTAGTGTTAAGACACTCCGTTTTCCACTTTCAGCCGAATTCTGAAGGTATTGCGTGTTGAATGGCAGAACTCAACGCTGTGCTTTTGCCTTGACACCAGAGCCAAGAAATAGAAATATTTATGTTTATATTTAATTCTTTTAGTTTGATAATAAAATGTACAAAATTCGACGCATAGTTATGGATCCAAAAAGACGTAAAACAATTTTAAATAATTGAATATACAGAGCACTCATACCCAATTATTGTACTTAATAAGTAATATAAGGTATTTAAAATTTATATTCCTGTATATTTTACTTAGATATATATATAAGCCGAAAATGTAACTTTTTCAAGTGTTGGAAGCTTAATGCTAAAAGATAAAGATTATTGAATTAATTACTTAAGATATCATAACTTAATAAATATCAATATTATTGTTATTACTATTTAAATCTATATTTCGCCCTTTTATTTTATCAAGGCCAGTAACTTTGGCATATCTAGTTGGGATTATTACTAAAAAATACGATAAAATTTACACTTTATCTTGTAAGGAAAAAAAATAAAAAACATGTAATTAAAAAGCAAGTCTTTATTACACTATATTACAATACAAACTTAAAACTAACAGTCAATAATACATTTTTACATTATAATTCCATCAAACATAATTTTGGCTTTAACTTAAATAAGGCTTTTTCTTATTAAAAAAAAGAAAGAAAAAGAAATATAAATATTCTTTTAATGCCTATTAATTGTTTTATAAATTATAATATAAAGAGCAACAAAATTATTTTAATAAAGAAATGTACGTTTTTTTTTATTTCGAGACTAACAAAAATAATTAATTACATGCTTCAAGCTTTATCCCACACAGAGCATGATAGGCAGGTGGAATCTAGTGTTTAGACGCTCTTCCCAATATCCGCCGAATTTCTCCAGGCATTGCGTATTGAGTGGCATACTTTTGCCTTAGTTTTTGAGCGAAAAAAATAATAATATTCATAGATAATAACCCACGACCGTCCCGTTACAATCACACTTTTGTGCCCCTGCGCTACGACGGCATTAAACAACATGTACAATTTTCTTTAATTAATATTAATTTTCACTTGCTATTTTTAGCATAAAACAATGAGAATAACCTATTGCATATAATACTAAAATTATTAAATATTTTAGAAAGTGTAGTTTTAAATCAACAAAAACGACGCCAAATTAGATTCACCGGACTGTCAAAATAAGTAAGCAATTGAAATAACAGATTCTAGATGCGGGAGGTATCAAATGTCATGATAATTGGACTACACAATACAAAAATATTTTTCTAAGTGGAACCGTTATTCGGTTATTGAGATTAGCTCCTTCAGTGAAACAAAAACCAGAAAATAAATTAGGCTTGATTTTGCTGTAGTAGATTATTAGATATATTCGTTTAAAAGTTAATAAAATATACCATATTTAAATAAAGTCGTTAAAAAACAAAAATAAGTTTTAAAATAATAATAATTAAGATTGTTTTTTTTTTTATCAAGAAATCTTAAATATTTGAAATCTTTCTTTTTACAAGTGAAATTCAATAAAAAAATTAATTAAATAATATTATAATAAAATTTGATTATTTTTAGTAAAATTTTATTTTACTTACTAGATGAAACCAAAAGTGTATTAATAATACTTTAAAGACTTCAAAAAAGTACATAAAATTTGATATATTTTTGTCAAATATAAATTAAAAAAATATTTTAACCTGCTTGACCATTTACTTAACATAATTAATTATTGAACGATAATTTATAAAAACCAAGTTATAAGTAAAATGATGTATGTACAATGGAAATGATTTTAAATAACAAAAAAAATACATGGAAGCATCATATTCAGCCTAATAAATTTTAAATAATAATTTAGAAAAAAGTCGCTATTTATTTGTTTTTTATTTGTTTGACTATTGTCCCACCGGTATGTATAGACATATAAAAAACATAGGAAACTTTACAATATATAGATATTTTTTTCAGCTTCTTGTTTACTGCATAATAATAATGTCACTTCACCACTCTACCTCCGATATTGCATGGCCGATTTATCTTAACAAAGCAGGAAATGGGAATTATTTAAATATCATCATTTGCCCCAAGTGGGTATCAATCCCATAACCATTTCACCAGTCAAATATTATGCCAGTGCCCTATTATTTATTACACTTTCAATATTAATATATTACAGCCATCTTCTTGTTCTTTGACTTCATATTTTAAATCAACTATAGGTTTATCAAAAGTTAATCTGTGTATAACTTTCTCTTTTACTTTAACCTCCTCTGGTGTTTTTGGTGACTTAGGTGACAAACTAGGCTTAAACTGACCAATTTTGGTTTTAACTACAGGCTTTTTATTTTTCTTCTTTATTTCCTTTTCTGCCGCTGGAAAATTTTTAACAACAAAATCTTTATATGAATCATTAAATGATGATGAATAAGGATCCCAATCACTACCTTTCTTATTAATATTTTCTTCATCATTATCTAAATGTTTTTCATTGTTTTCTTTATCTGTCATAACCTCCATTTTTGTATTTGCATCAATATCGTTATTTTGTTCGTTTGTAGCCAAAGAGAATGAATTAATTATTTTAGGGGACATTTCAACTTTTTCTGAAATATCCTTAGTTCTTTTCACATCTAAACTAATTTCCATATCATTTTTCCGTTTTCCTGACGACATTTTCGACAGAGACATTTGATTATCAATCTTTTCAGTTTCTTTATCATAATTAGTCAAAATGGAAGTCATATCTAAAGCTTTGCCAAATAGAATCTTCAATTTAGCCACATTAATGTTGGCAGCGTCCACTATAATACCTTCCATTAAGGATTTAAATTGTGTATATAATTGATTTTCATCTGTCGGTACACTTGTTATAGTATTATAATCATCAGTTCGTTTCAAAAATGATGTTATGGTAAATTTTTTATATTTATCCATTAAAAAATAATCCTCTGTAGTATGGTTGAAATGTTTCTTGAAAAAATGAACCTGTATACCTTTCGGGAATTCTTGCACGACTATTGTAGATGGACAAAAATGTGTGGCGTCGACTTTGTCGTTATTTTCTTTTGTGTAATCACAGTGATAGTAATGTTTCGTTTCGTACTTTTCTTGAACTGCATATTTTACACCTATTTGATTTTCCATGTCTGACTTCCAGTTTGTAAAGTCTGTAATAATTTGTAATTATATATGTTAAAATAATAGATACAACAAACTAAATATACATATATATATATATATATATATATATATATACATATATATATATATATATATATATATATATATATATATACATATATATATATATATATATATATATATATATATATATATATATATATATATATATATATATATTCTTTTACAATTAATAAAGCTAAATTAGTTAGCGCGACCGTTATATTCGATTACAGCTCTCGGAGGAACTATATTAAAAATTAAATTAAATTAGCTTCACGCTATATCCCGCACACAGCAGGGTAGGCAGAGGGAACCTAGTGTTAAGACACTCCGTTCCCCACTTTCTGCCGAATTCTGGAGGCATTGCGTGTTGAGTGGCAGAACTCAACGCCGCGCTTAACCTCGACACCAGAGCGAAGAAATGGAAATATAAATTTAAGTAAATATTTCATCTCTTCGAGTGGGGATCGAACCCACAACCAGTCGGTTTACAGTCACACTTCGTGCCGCTGCGCCACGACTGGCCTCAGGAACTATATAATCAATAATTTTATTTCAAAGTGTTGTGTGTCAAGAATCTGGCCGAAAAGTGGAGATGGGGAGTATATTTGTAAAGAATAGAGTGCTTTTACACTAGGTTTCCAGGTTCCCTCTGTTTATTCTGATATGTGTAAGATACAGTATGAAGCAATAATTTTTTTTTGTATTTAATCATACATAGTCTTGTCATAGTGCAACACAACACAACCAGTGCGTATAAAAATATTTTTTATTTTTCACCATGCTAATTAGCCTAAAAACGTTGATAGATTTTACTTCAGCTTCACAATATTTTGTACACAGCAAGTTAATAAATTGTAATCATGATCATTGAGGTTTTGATTGCACAATTAACAATTTTCTTTTAAAAAAGCCAGGCAATGTCTAAGAAAGTGTGGATTGGAATGCCTTAACTCTGCTTACCAGTGCCATATAGGGTATACAACAAGAAACCTAAAAAAATATATATATTACCACTCACCTGTAGTTAAAGGGAAGAACATACTTTCAACATCCTCTGCGTGAGAACTTAATATGTGACAATCAAACGACTTCATGTTTGGCAACCAATCGTCACACCCCATACAAATTACCACTCTACTTGAACTAAGCTCTTTAAATTCCTCATCGCATAAATGTGTTTGTATCGATTTCACTTTTCTATTACATTTGTTGCATAATTCTATTCTTATTGGTTGTATAAGACTCGGGGAGTTAGGTGGTCTGAAAATGGAAATTCATAGTATAAATATTGAATAATTGCAATATATAAATTTAGCTTAACAGGATTACGATACAGTATAACATGGTACACATAGCACCTTGTGTTAAAACATTGTTTTTAACTTTCCGCCTAGTATGATGGAACTTTTCATAATTTCCCTTATCAATGATGAGTAATGAGAATAATTTATTTAAGGTTCAAACCTATTAGAATTCAATCAAATGCATATCCCACAGTGCAGCAGTAGGCTAATATTTATTATTATATCAATAAATATATTAAAATTGTAACTGATCAATACATGGAAGATGAATGTGATATTTTATAATCAGATTAACAGATTTAAGTGTAGTTTTTACTATTGTACTTTGACAAACTTTCCTTAAGTCAGTTTTATTTAAATTGGTTCATAAATAAAAAAGCTGAACTTTATTGTTCAATATATATGGACATTATATTTAAAATGGAAATTTTATTAAAATATAAAAGTAATACAGATTGGTAAATTGACAATTGTGTATTAATACCACTCTCACCGCAAAGCCGTGAGCGGGTGATATTTTGTATTAAAAGAAGATAATTTTATATGTCAAACTTAGGATAACTGTATTATACAATAAGGTATCAATTATTTCATTAAGCCCACTTTATATCACCATAATCAAAATAATTATTATATAAAATTTCATTTAAAATATATTGTTTTAAACTTAGAAATTAATATATTAAATTAAATCATAACTAGTATAAATTATTCTACACTAATAAGTTTTACTCAGTAAGTGAAATAGACATTAACATAAATGAAAATAGAATAAATTATAAATCTACTTACACTTTAGCACCTTGTTTATTAACACAATGATACTTCTGTATATGTTTATGCGCCGGGAAATAAGTAGCGAATACGCTAAAACACTTCGGGCATTTAAATTCTACAGTTTTTTTATTCAACGACGCACTATCCTGATTTACAGGGGAATTTTCTTTCACTTCTTTCTTACTTTCCTCTTTCTCTGGTTCTGAAAATTTTACTTTTTGAGTACTCTTTGGAGGCGTGGGCTCTTTTCTTGTTATTTTTTCTTTAATTTGTGGCTTAATAGATTTTAAAGGTTTATTGACCTGTTTAGGTTTGTTTCGTCGTGTGATAACATTGTGCGCGGTACGCTGGTGGATTATTAGCGCGTCCATAGTCATTAATTTTCTACCGCACAGGTCACATTTAAATGCAGTACCTCTAGCTCTTAATTTAACTGCAGTTTTGGCGCGCATCTTTATGTTGAATATTGTACATTTATATAAAATAACAGTTTCTATTTATCAACGGAACACAGAGTGAGCGACGCGCTTTGACGTTTCGTAATTCATTTTGACAGGTAACCTAATCGTTTAATAATACAGATTATATAATACGTATGGGGATATATTTTATCTGTTCTATATGTGATTATTAGTAATTTAAGAAAAATAAATAAAAATAGATATACACCTAATGTGTAATTGTTAGTTAAAGTTGTCGTGGTGCAGGAGCACAAGTGTGTGCCTGTAACGCGATGATTTTGGGTTCGGCTCGAGGCAATGAATTACTATTTCCAGTAGGAAGTGGGGAAAAGACCGTTTTAGCACTAGGTTTCCCTTGCCTACCCTGCTGTACGCGGGGTACAGGAAGCTGATTTATTTTTTTAATATATATAATATTGTTGTGCACTTATTTTTCTAATGTATTAATACAGAATAAATAAAGAATAATTTACTAAATAATAATATGGATTTTCAATTGCCCAATAATTTAAACTTACTAAGAAATCAAAAAATATTATAGAATATACTTGAATGACGATCAAGTGATTACCAATATTTTTATTGGTAATAATAAAATTAATCATGACAAAACGGGATTAAATTATTTTAGAATTCTAATAGTAATGCAATATTATTTTAAACAAAGATTTTTTAAATATTTCTAGTTTATATTACATTTACAATATACTTACTTAAAATTACAAAAAGGCTAATAAATACTAATAAATACTAAGGCTAAAATAATTACTAATAAATAACAATTTTATTACTAATTTACATATACAAACATCTAAAATGTTATAACAATGATGAAAACTTTTATATTTTGAGTGGTTGGACTGTAGGTCAGAAGAGAACCAAGAAAAGGAAGGGAAATATGCATTTTCTAAATGAGGATTTAACTCACAATCATATCAATCAGTCACAATTTGTTTCATTGCACCACAATGCTTGATCTTAGTTTATAACTTTTGTATAACTAGATTCTTTATACAGCATTCTTCCATCATTCTGTCTGAGGTATACCCCAAAGTTTAATTTCATCTTCTGAAGCAGTTAATAAATAATTATCTGTAGGATGATGGTTAATGGAGACCACAGGTTTAGAACCATGTTTTAATTTAGAAACACATTTGCTCGATACTAAATCCCAATATAAAATATCACCATATGCTGAACCAGATATAATATGACTATCTTTTTCATTAACAGCATTTTCAAGTAAAAAGTCTTTACTTTCATGTCCCGAAAATGTGTTAAGTATTTCACCGGAATCTTTATCAAATAATTTAACTGTGCTATCAGCACAGCTTAATATAGTGCATTGACCATCATGTGTGATATTAGCAAAAGTTATAATATGGCCTATGTAATCAGAAAACATTTTTCCTACCCTTAAATCGTAAAGTCTTAAGTGGCAATCTACAGAAGAGGTCATCACTTCATGATCAGTTACTTGAATTGATGTAATAGTATCTTTAGCATCTTTAACACTTGTACAGGCTCTTGCCTCCGGCTTACCACATCCCAAAACGAAACTGTGTTATCAACCGATCCAGACACTGCCATAGTAGATTCTTCATTAAATTTAACACAAGTTACAGAGCTGGCATGGCCACGATATCTGCGTATGGGTTGCCCTGTAGTAACATCCCATAAAATAACTGATTTATCTGAACTACATGAGATTATGTGGCTGCTATCACAAGAGCCTGCGGCGTCTAAGACTTCGTTGGCGTGTCCTCCATAAGTTTTTAAGAGTAATTGGTTTTGAGGATTCCATAATTTAATTTTCTTATCAGCTCCACAAGTAAGGCAATAAGCTCCGTCTACATTATAACGAACAGCCCTTACTACCTGTTGCTTGCAAGGTATTGTTGCTATGGTCGTTAACTTTGTAATATCAGACATGTTTTGCTGCTGCCATGCAGTTTATCACTAGGAACATATACTCTATAGATATTAATCGTAACTGCGGTTGTTATAGTTATAAACAATATTTTATCATGTTGTCATTAATGAACGTTATATTGTTATATGTTAAACATATAATATTTTACATATAATAATATGAATTATTAAATTTTTGGTTTCCTTCTCTGGTTATAATTTTTATATGTGCTAAAACTATATAAAATCCTACTTTGTTTATATATTTTTGAAATGTTTGCTTTTTAACAATTAAATATACACAATAGTATAAATATCAAATGTCAACTGTCAAATATAAATATCTTAGTAATAGTGATGTAGTCCATTAATTAACATATTTTTTTGATATTTTTCAAACATCGGTTTTAATAATTTTATCTTAGTCGATTGAATAAATATAATATTTGGATTTCAAAGTGGAATATCCACTCATTGCTGTTTGTGCCCTATGGCTGCATAGATTTTATTTTTTTATTAGATTTTATTCTAAGAGCACTATGCGTAAGCAAGTAAACTTTAAAAAAAGTCAAATAAATACTAAATTGACAACTACGATGACATGAAAATAATAAATAAAAAGTAAAAATGTTTTGTAAACTAAACAGAAATGGCGTTATACACAATTTTATTTGGAATAAGCATATTCATGATAGCTCTGGTTCTAGCGATTATTAAGAAAATGTTCTTTCACTGGAGACAAGAGCACAAAAGCGAAAGGATGGTGAGGACTGCAGTTAATAGACCTGGTAAATACATATCTTAAGCTTGCTATATATTAAATAATATTGTATCCAAATTATACAAAATGTTTGCTTAAATTGTAGCCTATGTCTTGTTTTTGGCTTGACGCTGTGTCTCCGTACATAGCAGGATACGCAGAAAGTACCTGGGAACCTACTGTGAAGACACTCCATTCCCCTCGAACGACCTGACACTGGGCACTTAGGAAAGAAAGTAGAGACAAATTAAAAAATAAATCTTTTGCCAGATGATAGTTTGATCTTTCTATAGCGGAAATTTGTTAAAAATATCTCTTCAGAGATGCTAACATAAAAAACTAAGTAGTTTTTTTTTTATATTTTCCCTAAAAACATATATTTATATGCTTCCAGAACTCGGCGGATTTTTTTTATGTTTATATCACGGCACGGAACTCGCGGCGAAACTCGTCACAAAATTTATTTTCTCTGTATTTAGCACAATTCCACTGAGTGTTTATTACACTTAAATTTAGTTTCGTACACTTTGTATTTATTTTTAATATAAATGGATCAATAAACAAATTAACACACCAACGCCACGCAGCGTTCATCAAATTTACTATTTTTAAGCCCTGTACCACACCGAGCACTAAGCTAACATCTCCACAGCGGTAGGTGCAATAATAACAGCGGAACGTTGTATAGTGCGCCTACGTAAATACCCGCGGGATATATTAGTATACGACGTGGCAAGCCGCAGTGAACTCAGTCTCAATGAAAATCTTCCCTTGGAATCGCAAATGTTGGTATAAAACCTATTTATTATATATTTATATATTTATTATGGAGATTCAGGTGGTCGTAGCGTAGGGGCACAAGCGTGCAACTGTAAACGCAACGTTTGTGGGTTCGATTCCCACTCTAGGGAATGATAAGTTTAATATTTTCATTTCCTCGATCTGGTAATGAGGCAAAGCGTGGCGCTAAGTTCCGCCACTTATCATGTTATACCTCAAGAATTCTGTGAAAAGCAGTGAATGGAAGTGTCTTAATGAGAATCGCGGTGCCATAACATTAGGTTCCCAGATTCCCTCTACCTAACCTGCTATGTGAGGGATACAATGTGAAGCCAAAAAAAAGTTTATCCACATTTTTTTCAAGAAAATACATTGCTTTGTCAATATTTTCTCTCTTTCTAGCATGTGAAAAATCTATGTGAAAAAAAAAATTTCTTCATTTTGACGATCTTTATTCGTATTATTAGGAGCAGGATAGGAAAAGATATCTCAGAGGAAAGTCGCAGTGACGGTAACAATGTTCAAATGTCGCCTAAACAGACTAAAGAAACAATAGCTAACGAAACTTGAAGTCACTACACATCTACGAGTATATCTATACTTCTATACTAATATAATAAAGGAAAAGATTTTGTTTGTTTAAAAGCTAAGAACTCCGGATCTACTGGTCGGATTTATTTATTTTTAATATCATTATTTTGTATGAGTGCGACGTGCTTCAGTGCTATAGGATATATCATTATGGGGTAAATCTTAGTAAGCTTATAACGAAATAACAATAATAATGAACGCCATTGAATTGCTTTATCCTATGTTATTTCTATATAATATGTTTATTCCAAATAAAATTGTGTATAACGCCATTTCTGTTCAGTTTACTTATTTGATTATAAGAGATAGTTATACCGTATCGCGGACTGTTTTTAGAGCTAATAAAATAGAACATTTCTTCCATACAATATACTGACATATATTTTATTATTTCACAGTAAAACAATAATAAAGAATGTTCTATAAAGAATGCTTTTTATAATATTGTTATTTATTATATTTAATGTTTATTGAAAATCTATATAGGAAAATCTATATATGTATATACGGGCGAAACAACGCCGGGGCCACTACCCCCGCGTGGTTTTTTTTCTTGTATATCGATAGATATAAAAACTGATAAACATATAATTTCTCCGCGTGCATGTAATAAGTGGATCACATTTTATTTTATTTTTAATATTTTTTTAGGTTTATTTCCATACATTTTTATTTTTAATTTTTTACAAATTTCCTATAGTTCTGGATTGTTATGATTATTCTATTTAATAAAACATGTATTTTCAACACATTTATTTACATCAGACGTTCCAGATGTGCAATTGCAGTATGTTACTTTAAAATGCTTATCACGCTTAAAGACTATTATTAAGACGCCATTTCATTATTTCTTATACTTTAACTGGATTATAATGGTAGTTCATCAGATTTTCCAACATGTTTAACAACATGTTTTGATTATGGGTATATTTAATATTTTTTTACGGTTACCGTTTTACATATTGTTTGTATAATTTTATGGTGGTGGGTGTGTTAAGTGGCGAAACTTTATGGTGCGCTTCGTCTCGACACCAGAGCGGAGAAATGGAAATATACATTTAAATGAATATTTCATCTCCTCGTGAGGGGATCGAACCCACAACCAGTCGGTTTTACAGTCACACTTTGTGCCACTGCGCCACGACTGGCCTCCTCTTAAATTATATGACATTTACATATACATAGATAAAACATAACTTGTTATTTTGAACAAAATTATTTGAGTTTTTTTATTTATCAAAAGGCAAACGAATTGGTCAACAGCAATAACTGTTGACCTGTAATGCAGTGCAGCATGCCACTCACCGTGAAAAATGGCAAGAATGCGTACGTAATGCTGGGGTGTTCTCTCATCGTAGTAGGCAGAATAGAGTGACACCGACGTTGCTCTCACTCTTTGCCATGTTGCATTATCGGTACCACGGAACCAGGTGTAATTCTGAAAAAAAAAAAGATTGCATGTATTTGTTAATAGTGAAGTATAGTTTATAGTATATGTAGTCTTTATAGAATCTTTAACTTTCTTGTTTCGTCTTTATTTATTCACTAGCGACCCGCTCGCGGCTTCGCACGCTTTAACCACAGAATGATTTACTTAATACACTAAAATTATATTCATGTTTCAATATACCTATAATGTATGCTTACAATGAACTTGAGTTTTCTAATGTGAAAATTATTAAAACCTTAGGTGGCATTTTCGTACCTCCCATAAGAGAGATGCAACTGTCAATATATTAATTTCTTTAAACTTTTGCCTTATGGAGTCTTTAGGACCTAAATTGTAGTTATAACTATATAGTTATAGTTATATCGATACTTACTAAAAAAAATTTAATAGAACTTGATCAGTTTGTTTGTTTATCTGTGCGTTCACGATAATCGATGCGATGCTTAACCGATTTAAGTGCAGTTTTGTAATTTGGCTAACTTCCTTTAAATATTTAGTATTAGTTTTATTTTAATCGGTTCACACAAAATTAAAACCAGATTCACGCTGTATCCAGCCTATAGCAGGGAAGATAGAGGGAACTTAAGTGTTAAGATACTGGGTATGATATGTTGACCTGTAAACTGGTCTTGACAGCGTCACCGTGCGGGGAGAGGCGAGAGTAGCTCGTCCCTGATGAATAAGTACGAGTACTTTGATGGACGGTCGTGAAGTGTTGGCGATCGCAGGGGAATGCCCCGCGTACGCTGATCAGGGGGGCATTTCGACCGTTGGGCTCCGTCGACGTGCCGTTAGAGTGGAGGACTGGTGGAACCATTAATGAGATGTCGACTTTTAAGAGTTTTTTTTGACAATTATAAAGTGTTATTCCACACTTAGGAAAAATCATACTTTTTAGAAAACTTGTAAAATTTTTAATGTAGCGGGATTTGAACTTGCGACCTCAACCATCCAAAAAGTATTATTGAGGAATTAGTTTTTAATTAGACCTTTTTTTATAGATGCGATGCGAAGATAAACTAATAAAACAATTATTATTTAAAAAAAAACATTAATTTATTTCAGTGCGTCCTTGATTTTTAAAACACTTGACGCCGTATACGCTGTTGATTTTTATTATATCTATATCGGACAACTTCTTATCATTTTGTCCTAAAGATTTCATCATGGAACCGTCTGGATCCTGTAAAGAAAAATAATGACTATTTCACTTATATATAGTGGTGCAGAGGAGCAGACTCTTTAAACGTAAGCTACTAAGTACTTAATGTCTCGAATTCGCGTGGAAGTACCTTATATTGGGTTCTCTCTGCTTATCCTGTTGTGACGTGCGACCTCCAGTGTCGAATTGAAAAAACTACCGAACGAATTTATACAAAATATACATAGGTTTTACACAATTTATGATTAATTTTGCCTACAAGTTGTGTATAAATTTATCACCTGATCTTTGTAAGTGGCGATTGAAGATATGCCTTTGATACCAACTTTCCTCCAAAACTGCCACGCCGGTTGCGTAGCGCTCTTGTAGTCGTATGCCAAGGAGAGGGTTGCGTCTGGTCGAATCTTCTCGAAATGGTGAAGTTTATCTAAAAATATATAAATCATTTATATTCAAATTTATATACTCGTATATCATTTATTACATAATAATTATTTATTATACATTTATATTAATTGTTATTTAGACCTGAGGCCAGTCGGGGCGCAGTGACACAAAGTGTGACTGTAAAACCGACTGGTTGTGGGTTCGATCCCTACTTAAGGAGATGAAATATTTACTTAAATTTATATTTCCATTTCTTCGCTCTGGTGTCGAGGGAAAAGCGCGGCGTTGAGTTCTGCCACTCAACGCGCAATGCCTCTAGAATTCAACAGAAAGAGGGGAATGGAGTGCCTTATGACACTAGGTTCCCTCTGCCTACCCTGCTGTGTGCGGGATACAGCGGGGAGCTGAAGCTTTTATTTACACGAGATTCTAGCACGATTCAAATCAACGCATTTCATGAAAATGTACTCAGAAATCATGGAATCCATGATTGTATGTTAATGGAATAATAATATTTGTTAATTGTGGTACCTACGCGCTAATGTTACGGACTAAGGTTGACTTGGAGAAGTATTTATTTGTATTTGTAAATGTAAAGTAAGTATAATGGTTACTTACTTTACATTTACAAATACGAATACGTGGACGAAAAACGGAAAAGCACCTACTAAAATACACTGAAGATAAATAAATTAAAATACGTAAACTATATAAAAAAACCGGTCAAGCGAATTGGGCAGGTCCAACGAGGGTTTCATACAAAAATTGGAGGTGTCAAACATCTGAAATTTAGCTATCTCCTACAGAGATGCTAACAACATAAATAAGTTATAACAAGTGCATAAAAATTTCAACGTAGAATTTTCAATTAGAACATATGGCTTAGTTGGTCAGAGCGCTTTAACACTTTCCAAAGAGGCGCGGGCTCAAATCTCGCTACGTTCAAATTTTTATACTTTTTCTTAATAAGTAACATAAAAAAATACCTGCTCGAATGTGTCGATTGTGTACTCTTATATATTTGTCCCGATCGTGACGAGACACCTCGAAATAGAAGCCAACCATCGCCATTACCATCATAGCGGCGTGCTGTTTATGTTGACCACCCTCGAATAACTCTACACAGCCAAAATGCTGAAACATGATAGATAAGTTGCAAGAAAACGTTCAAGAAATAGTTGATAAGTTAACAGATTTAAAAAAACAAAAACTACGTTTTTCCCAACAGATGACATAAATAAAAAGAAAGAAATGTACACAAATTCGTTATGTTTACTAGAAGGCAGACCAAGATTCCTTCAGTCATATTCCAATTCCATCCTCACAACAGCTCGATGATATCATAAAAAATCCCAGTATTTTGAACGTAACTGGACTCGAACTCTTGGACTGTTTGTAAAGTTCACTGTTTGTCATTTTATGTTTGTAAATATTCATTATCTGGTCTTAGAAATGCCCCAAATAAACGATCCGAATAAGTTAAAATTAAAAGAATTACTCTCTCTCTCTCTCTCTCAATTTCTCTACAATCTTTAAGAAATGTAAAAGCACATCAAACTTTTAAAAAATACCTTCAACAAGATATAAATAAAAATGCTTTGGAATATTCATTTCATTAAATTTTTAAAATATTATGTTATTTTCTTTCTTTTTTTTTCGCTTTAGGTACGCCCGCACATAGTAGGATGGACAGAGGAAACCAGAGAACCTGGAAACCTAGTGCTAAGACACTCTGTTCCCTTTTAGACTTATTGCTTTCTACCGAATTGTCAAACTATTCGGGAGTCCTAGTGCTCAAACTAGTCTTATAATGTCTTAACACTTATTTCTGTTCTTGAGAAAATAAAAACATCGCTATTGGCTAAACATATTAATATCGAATAACCATTATAAAAGTAATAATATGGAGGTCCATTCGAAAATATAAAAAGTTAAATTCAATAATAATGTCTTTTTTCTTCAATCTTAAAATTATTTTATCTTTACGCATTGCCTCTACTTATCCTTCTTCTTATCGATTTTTTTTAACCGCGACGGTACTGGGCTCATTCTCTCATGGTAAAGATAAATTTTAAATTATTTGCATGTTGCAGCCCTGGTGGAATAAGACGCAGCGTTAAGTTCCGCCACTTAACCCAATGACTCGAAAATTGGACTGTGTCAACTGTGGACAAGGGTGTTTTAATACTAGGTTTCTGTCTGCTGTGTGGGAAAAACACGCAACTTTTTTTTTATCTATCAATTGCCTCCGCTATCCTTTTAAAAGAAAAAAATGGGTAGATTTTATTTAATGGAAGATAGTGGTGAAGAAAAAATAGAAGATGAAGTGAAGAGTGGTGGGAGTTGGCAATGAAAAAACCATATATTTCAAAAATGTTTAATTAAAAAAAATATACTATTTAATTTTATTTAAAAAGCATGATTATATGATACATGAGATTATAAATGATAAAACATAAGACGTATTATTACTTTTTCACTTAAACACTTAGATCACAGATTTATATATTATAGGTAATTGAGTCATTTTGATAAACTTTTTCTGATATTTCGTCTTGGTATAGACGAAATATCGTTAGTCTCCAAACAACACAAAATGTATGGCAAGAACGGTTTTTGTATAGCTTTATATTTTTTTAATTTTTTCTACATTAAACAAACTGAAATAAACATTTTTTAAAAATTAAACGCACAAAGCGATAATACCGTAGAATCGTTTTGGCCGCTTTTGTGTACAACATGTATTCAAATATCTTCATATTTGTAGTTAATATGGTTCTATTAATATTAATTATTCAATTATTATGCATATTGATTTGTTTAGATTAATTTTTATGGATATTTTAATTATTTTTCTCACAAATTTAAACCCAGCATATGGTAGCTTCGATATTACTTTAAAGTCAGAATCCTTGTGAACCACCCATTAAAATTTAGCTGAAATAGTATATTATATTGTTGCTTTAGCTAAAACATTTGAAGAAGATTTTTCTTAAAAATACATTTTTATTATTTATTGGTTTTACTTTACTCTTTTGGTTACTCTAAAAAATACATTCTAAAAACTGTGCTAATGATGTACGAGCAAGTGGTAAGCAGGAAATGTATTAAAACAATTGCAAGCAAAGTTAGATACTTAAATTACTTACCGCCATTACAGTTTATGTAACAACTTCATCGTTCACTTCTTCTATAGTAGCTGTTTGTTCTTCAAACTCTGAATTTTGACTGGAATCATTTCACTGGAGTAGCATGTTTTAGACTTCATATCTTTAAAGACCAAATTGGGAACAATTCGGACAATTTTCTCTCATACTCTTCCGCCAAACAATCTGGATTATCATCCAACCGTGAAATAGCTTTTTTACATTCTCCTATATTTCACACATTCTTCTCCATTTAATTTCACCAAATTTTCAACAACTGTATGTTTAACGTTATAAATGTAAGTTTCTAATTGGTTTCTAACTTCTAAGCGACGTTTGTTTTCATAGTCCTCCTCCCTAAATCTTTCAGCGTCGACTATCAATTTGTTGATTTCCTGTTGATAGAAAACAATAATAGACTACCTATTATTGTTTTCTATTATAATACTTTTGCTATTTCCAGTACTTTTATCTTCATTACGACGAAACGATTAGTATTCTATTGACATCGATATCAAATATTACGTCAATCTTAGGAACTCCTCTGGGCGGTGGAACGTTTTGTAACTCAAAGACACCTAACAAACGATTATCTTTCTTCAGAGTTCTCTCTTCTTCAGCATTTCAATAGTCATTGAAGTTTGATAATCCTCTAATGTAGTAATCTCTTTAACTTGTCGGCAAGGTATAAAAGTGTTGCGCTCAACAACTTTAAACATGGCACCTCTAACTGTTTCTACACCTAAAGACAATGGCACGACATTGACTAATAACAAATCTTGGATTTTCTTGCTTCTGTCACCAGATAATATAGCTGCCGGTACGGCTGCACCACATGCGACGGCCTCTTCGGGGTTAATTGAATTTGTAATCTTATCTTTACCAAAGAAATAACTAAGCGTCTTTCTTATCTTTGGTATTCGAGTGCTACCTCCAACTAATATAACATGATGTATATCATTTTTTGTTATACTAACATCCGTCAATGTATTTAGCACAGTTTTAAACGTTTCGTTAAATAGATGTGAGCAAAGTTGCTCAAACAATTCACGGGATATGCAGCACTTATAATCAATCCCATCGTTAAGCGACTTAATATGTACAGCCGCTTCTACGCTCTCTTCGCTCTTTCAGTGGCGACTCTGAGCCGCCTCAATGATCGGGCATTTTTAAGTCCATAGCGTTTTAAAAAATCATCAGCAAAATATGCGACTATACGATTATCAAAATCCTCACCACCTAACCTACAATTTCTCGCAGTAGCCTTTACTTGATACAAACCGTCTCGAATACTCAATATCGACACATCGAAAGTACCGCCAAATAGATCGTAAATTAGAACATTTCTATCACCTTTCAGTTTCTTGCTCAGGCCATATGCAAGAGAAGCAGCAGTTGGTTCATTGATAATTCTTATCACGTAAAAACCGGCAATAGTCCCTGCGACCCTAGTTGCCTGAAGCTGCGCGTTGTTGAAACACGCAGGGATTGTGACAACCTAAAAACGCTTCAGCCATCTCCTTAATCCTGAAAAGTATCATTGCAGTGGTTTCCTCTGGTGAAAACAACTTTCGTTCATTTTTATATTGCACCACTACTCTTGGCTTACCATCTACATTTACAACTTGGTACGGGAAGTGTGTTAAGTCCGACGCCCAATGAGGCGTTTCACGCCATAAATTGTGTTAGACGCATTGATGGACGCTTCGTTTTTCGCCGCCTCGCCTAATAATCTTTCTTTCGGCGTGAAAGCGACATAGGACGGTTGTTCTGTTCCCATGTTCGTTTGGTATTGCTTCTAAGCAGTTATTTCGCCAAACAGCAACACGCGAGCACACAGTTCCGGTAATCGGTCTTTACAATTATACTTGCACTTTATTTGTCTTATATATTAACGTAAACAATTGCTTTATTAATTTTAACTTAACTTAACTTAACTTAACTTCACGCTTTATCCCTAGCGGGGTAGTCAGAGAGAACGGAGCGCCAAACGCTACGGTCTCTACATACCTCTTTCGCCTCGTCCACTGTCATCAACCTCTTCATACATGCCCTCCGGGGGATCCTCATGCTTTTTACGTGACCTTCCTCCAGTATCTTTGATACTGTGTTTTCGAAAGTCAACCGAGGTCTCCCCCTACCTCTCTTACCTTTTTTAATTTTTATTAAAATATTATGGTTTCATCTACAATTTTTTTGCATATACAAATAAGTTAAACTGTAAAACATGACAACCCAGTGCGTGTTTAAGATTTGACGTCAAACGTAACGTCAATGCATCTATCTCTTTCACATTTGTGGAAAATCGTCTATTTCAATTCTGTCTCTTTTTTACAAGATGGCAATCTAATGCTTACCTTATGAACTTAAAGCGGTTAATCTCATTTGTTATTTAAATTTACTTATGGTCGTAAAATATATATTTCGAGATATATTTAAATAAAACAATAAAATTACTTTAATATAAAAAGAAGAATAGTTTTGTGAATAATAATATTATGATAAGTATTTGTGTTGATTTAGGTAAAAGATTTTCGGGCTAAATTATGAGTGTAAAAACCTCACACAATACCTCTAAAATTTTGCTGAAAGTACGGAACAAAGGTGTCTTAATGGGAATAGAGTGTCTTAACACTAGGTTAACAGGTAACCGCACCACCGCAGAGGGGTCTGCGGGTTCTGCTTATATTATTTTTATAGTTTCACGCTGTATTCGCACTCTAAAATCCACGCACCGGCCTATGTTTGAGACATTGAGTGGTGAATAGTGGAATCCAACGCCGCGATTTATGTATTTACCAGAGAAATAAAAATATTTAATCGGTCTCTGTCACTCAATGACGGAAGATTTGCAAGCTGCTGCTGACCTGTAATAGGGGTGTATACACTATACAATGATTTATAATTATAATACGGTCGACGAGCCGTGGCCACCCTGATGTTTAGCTGTACATGACTGCACAGATTATATTTTAGTATTTTTTACTTACTTTTGATTATTTCTTGCCGTGTGATCCCGGCCTAGAATAGGATCATCCTGGTACTGGTGGTGTCGTAAGAGGCGACTAAAGTACGTGTGGTAGAGTCACGTTGCCAGGAATGGCAACACGCATGGGCAGACTCGACCGGATCATTACCACCCCCGGCATTTAAAACCGGCGTGAAGTAGTGGCTTTATGCCACTGCGTTTCGCATCAGGTAATGCCGGGCCCCGGCGCCCAACCCATCTTAAAGGCCGGCAACGCACCTGTAACTCCTCTGGGGTTGCACGGGGCCGTGGGCGGCGGTAATCACTTACCATCAGGTGACCCGCACGCTCGTTTGCCGTGTCTTTTCCATAAAAAAAAAAAAAAAATTGCCACCGAATGTACCTACAGTATGTAAAACTTCAGAAAGTCTAGCTTCAAGGCGGCACTTACTGTACTGATCTATATCAAACTTGAAAATTATAATTTCTTTTCTGTAAAAAAAAATTCTACTCACTTGTCTCCCTCCCACTCTGCCAGTGACGTAATCAGCACTGTCATCTAAAACGAGGTAGTCCTCGTATTTCCGTTTTCCTCTCTCCGAGATTTCCTGTAAACGGACGCAGGTCCTCTTCTTCAGTATGTCGTTGACTTCCTCGAGACGCGCACGCAAATCTTGTATGTCATCTTGTAATAAAAATATTTTAGACTTCTTTTTTTTGTAATTTTACTTTTAACATAAAATGATCTTTACATAAACTGTAGACGAAGTGTGTATTCTTATGTATAAGTTATATTACTGTAATATTTTGTCTAAGTACGTTCAACAAATCCAACATATTCGAAGCTACCGGTTTTTGCTACTTTCTTAGAGCATAGTGATTTGTCTCTAGAAAAACACTATTTTCTACTTACAATTTGAATTCTCCGTAATAATGTATGGTACGACGCCGTTAGGCCACATTCTCTCCGCGTAGAATTCTTTGTTGTCTTGAGACAGTTCAACTGTTTCTGGAACGCTTGTTCTTTTTCTTCCTTTCTTCATCTTGTGTCTCTTCTCGTGTTTTTTTCTGTTAATTGATAGAAGCTTAAAAAAACTGCAGTTTTTTTTAGTACATGTATCCATCCGCCTCCGTCGCGCATTTTACTAATCTGACTGTCAAAGAGGTGGTTTCATATTCTCTTCAATAGTATGCAATAGTATAAACGTCGACGTCAGAAGCAAGTTCGATATTCGACGCGAGCTCTCATCGCCTCCGTGGCGCAATTGGCTAGCGCGTTCGGCTGTTAACCGAAAGGTTGGTGGTTCGAGCCCACCCGGGGGCGGAAACAACATTTTTATAAAAATTGTTGAAAAATATTATTTTGAATATATTTTCTATAATTAGTAACAATTTTTGTACATATATAAGTTATTAATATACATATATAAGTTAAGTAGATTTTTCTAAATCAATCCTAAAAAATATTTTACCCAATGAAATAAAGTATAACCAGTTTTAATTTTTTATTATTATTTAAGAGGACAGTCGTGGCGCAGGGGCACAAAGTGTGACTGGTTGGGAGCTCGATTTCCACTCGAAGAAATCAAATATTTATTTACATTTATATTTTCATTTCTTCAAGGTGACAGCTTTGGGTTCGATTACGGCTCAGGGGAATGAAATATATATGATTCGAGAATGCGGCGGAAAGTGGGGAACGCAAGTGTTTTAATAGGAACGGAGTGTCTGAACACTAAGTTCCCAGGATGCCTCTGCCTACATTGCTATGTGTGGAATGCAGCATGGAGCTGAGAAGAACATTAATTACCTATCTTTTTCTTCATCAGTAATTTCTTCTCTATTCACCTTCTTTAATCTTCCTTTTTCGTCATATCTCTCTTTTCGTTCAATCGTTTCTCCGTATGGCTTTTGTCGTATGTTTTTTTGCCTTTTAGACTTTTCTAACGATAAATTGGATTCGTAATCTCTTTCTTTATATAAGTCTTTAGTGCCATATATGCTAAAAAAATTCAGAATGATTATTTTGTGTTTAAAAAAAGTTCTACCTACACGGCTCTGCGAAAAAATATTGTTTTTTTATTTTCTTTTTCTTTCCTAATGGAGTTCTAATTAAATAAATAAGCAAGAGAATAGTTGAGTTAATAAGTAAAGTAGTTTATATATATTTAGTACTTATTCAACAACAATGAGTGAGTGACGCACCAAAAAAGAAATGATAGGAATTGACCTATCATTTCTTTTTTGGTGCGTCACTCACTCATAATAAGCATTAGCTTTGGCGAAATAGACTCCTTTTAAATAAAATAGGCTTACGTTTCCACCAACAAAGAGTTTTGTATTATATAACTATTCCGCTCCACTCCCGAGAATTGAGCGAGTTCATTTAAAATCTTTCTGCTCGCTCGGTCCTTTCCGTTCGACTGTTTGTTGATGGAAACACAACCATGCAGCTTGCGAGTTGCAGTCATGCGAGTTCAACGTAGTCCTTTATAGGTCGGCTCCGCTCGCGGTAGAGAATGAGCTTTAATAAGATATAGTCAGGGAAGTCTAAGCCTAGGTTAGCATTAGTATTCATGATATTTAGTGTAGGTGTGACGTCGGACGTACAGCGCGGCGCATCCGTTGCTTGAGCAAACCCGGCTTATACCGCTTTCTGACAATCCACCTACACCTTTTATACTGATAGCAGCGCCACATGTTTAATAATTATAAATAATTGTTTTTTGTGTTCGATTTATTTAAAGTCAAAAATAAAGTTAGCACTATCACTGTACAATGAAGGAAAAATCTACGTGAGCTGGCTGCAAAAACAGAAAAAATCTTCTCTGAATAGATTGAATACTGCTGGTGATGATGTAAGAGAATGGCTCTTTATTAACTCAAACAGGACATCAGAATATATTGAAAACTACGAGGATGCAAATTTTTCTACAGAAGAATTGATATATTTTTATGTTTTTCGTTTTATTGATCTCTAATATAAAATTACGTAAAAAGTAAAAATGTTGTTTAGGTTTAGAAGCATTCACAAAGCAAATGCAAAGCACAGCTCTTGAAATTGTCTTGTCGGTTAAGAAGTGAACAAAGGTAAAAAAAATAAAAATAAAGATATATTAATTTATTGCACACATAAAGACTAATAAACAAAATTTTAATTATTACCTATGTCTACGGCCAAATCTCCTAACCGGTGCGAAATTTACAACCTTATGACTTGAAACAGTTGTGCCCATTCTTAAAATCTCTCCATCCGCGATATCCATCACTCTTGTTTTATTTATGTCCGTATTTGTAATATCTGCAGATTCATCGATATCTGTCACAGCTCGACGTTTTCTGCTCGTGTCAGTCACATTATCGGCAACGTCAGCCACAATGTCAGTCACATTGTCAGTTCTCAACCAGTTATTGTCGTATTGAGGCCTGCGTCCTTTACCCTCGTGCTTTGTAGATTGTTTTATGACAGGACGATGCTGTGTAGAATATTTAACTCTGCCTGATTTAGTGGACTTGTAGGCAGGCGGGCAGTACTGTGGTTCGCATCGCCACCTGCCTATTTCTATATCTCTAGTGTCTGCTGAACAGAAAGCTGTTAAATTGGTTTCCAACTGCTGGATCACAGATTTGGCGTAATCTTTGATGGTCTCAACTACTTTTGCCATGTCAGTAGAAGATTGTAGGTTTTTGTCAGTTGGTTTAGGCACTTCTTTAGTAGTATTACAACGTTTTATTCTTGTTTTATCTATAGCTATATAGGTTGTTTTGTACACTTGTTCTACAAGATCTTGTAATTCATTTTCAATGCCTAACTCATCTTCTGTTTTTAATTCGTTAGTAAGATTTTCTGGTGGAATAGTTATATCTCTGTTAACTCTTAAGCTTTGCGAGCTTATATCAATTTCTCGTTTCCTTCTTTGTGCGGGGTAATTCTTACAAAGATCGATTTTGGCTAGACGATCCCTCTTCTGGCATTCGGGACCATAGATGATTTCTATTTTGCGTATATCAGCTTTAGAAAGACCTATTCGATTTTGTTTTATGTTTGGGTTCTAAAACAAGAAAATTAAGCAATTTTTTTATGAGCTCTTATGTAATCAATCGTGGTTCAATTAGGACGAGCCTGATTGGTCATGTGTTTCCTTTTCTGTTTATTATAGGGATATTTCACTTTTCTAATTATATATTTTGTCCGTCTCTATACAGAATAACGCACACTATATAGTACACGAAATAGCGCACGAATAACGAAAAAGGTTATAAAGGTTATATATTTTCGTTAAAACAGGAAATAATTTCGATAATATAATATCTTTATAAAATTTTATAGCTTAACTAGTGACGATCGTTTGGTAAATAAGAGTCACGGATTGGAATCCAGCTGTGTTCATTTTTTTTTGGAAATTTCACTTAAGACAATAATTTACCTTAAAAATAATAGTCCGGTGACCATTCTTACTGTAATCTCTTTCACCGAAATGCAACACACTGTCTAAATCGTAAGGCAGCATGCGCAGTTCCACAGGCAACTTTCTTTCTTTTGTAAATAATGAAATGGAACCTAAAAAAAGAAACATGGAACTATATATACTGATTTGAACTTTGTATTTATAGGAGTCCGTATCTTAAAAGTAAAAACAGAACCCTGATAGAATTTGATTATTTGATTGTCCGTCTTTCTTTCTGTTTGTCTGTCAAGAGCATTTTTCCTAAGATTGCGGCATCGAGCTAATTTTTAGCCCAAGCTCTTTTAATGGATTATTCTGCGCATTGTGAGAAATCTTTTTTAATTATTTTTTTAAATATATAACATGAATAAGTATCTTCTTCTTTTTTATATCACACTGTCCTGCAAATAGCAGGGTAAAGAGGTTTTCCAGGTTTCCTCAACCTGGGAACCTAATGTTAAGACACTCCATTCCCATTAATATATTACCATTCTGAGGTGGCATTCGTCTGTCAGTTGACATAATTATTCAGTTTACCCGTGACCTCATGTGAACACGTGCTATTGCAAACTATCGCAAATATTGTATAATTTCAAATGTACGCGATTAATACGGTTAAATAGTTTCATTTAAGATGTGCAATAATCGTGAACATCAAAGGTCTTACTATATTTCCGTTCCCCACTTGAATGTGATGAGTAATCAACTCCGCGCTTCGCCTCGTTACCAGAGTAAGGAAATGAAAAAGTTAAATACTTCGTTTCCTCTAGTAGGAATCGAACCCACTAACGTCACGTTCACAGTCGAACGTTCGACCCAGCTCGACGCCTAATGTATATTTTCTCTTTTATCACATCGCTTGTTGCTAGTCCAGTCTTGGCGCAGGGGCGCAAAGTGTGACTGTGACATCGACTGATTGTGAGTTCGATCCCCACTCGAGGAAATGAAATATTTATTTAAGACTCTAGAATCCGATAGTGGGGAATGGTGGTGGTTGGTGTGTCTTAACACTAGGTTTCCTTTTTGCTGTTTGTGGGATACAGCGTGAAGTTAATAATGATTTTAATTTTTACAATATAAAATATGAAAATAAATTTGTTGGTCAAACGAAAAACATAAATTAACTGTTTGATGCGACATAATGTCGTACATATTGATATAAAAATAGCAATATGTGTCCGTAGATAATATGACAGAAGTTTCTTATCATATCATAATTAATGACCCAATTCGCACCAACAAACATACCTATTTTATTATTTTTTATATTAATATTATTAGGAAAGATAGAGGCCAAAAGTGTGTGACAATAAATACGACTGGTGTTGTGGGTGTGAGTGGGTTCGATTCCGAATCGGGAAAGAAATATTCAACATTGCCAAGAATGTGGCGGACAGTGGGGAATGAAAGTAGCTTTACACTAGGTTTCCAGATAGGTTCTGGTTCTCCCTTCCTATGTGCGGGGTAAAGTGTGAAAAGAAAAAAAAATAATTATGTATTTATTGCAGATTAATGTTTAACAATAAAAAACCGAATTCAAACAATAAACTTAAAAGTTAAAAAAATATTTAGTTAATATAAAGTAAAACGTATTTTGATTTTGTTAACCAAAAATAATTAAAGAAAGATTTTATAATTTTGAAGTCGGCGCCAAGTAAAGCAAACTGGTCATCGGAATCGGTTAGCGTGATATTGAGTTATTTGCCCATTTGCCGCGCACATACCTAATCTAAATTTAAGACTTACCTGATTTTCTCATAGATGGACAAAATGAAAATGGGACCATACGGTAAGCACTAGCTTTCAAATAAATAAAGAATCATCAAAATCAGTTGACCCAATCAAAAGTTCTAAGAATTGATAACCATCTTTTCTTACAGAAATCGGTTCAAAATGGATTTTAATACTTTTAATACATTAAGTACTAAGACTGACAAAAACGACGCAAAACCCAGCATAGCACAGTGGGGGAAAAAAGACACTAAGAATTCTATGAATGGGTATAATTTTTTTCTAAAAAATATTCTTAAGACAATTAGCTAATTTATTGACAGATTAATATTATTTTTGTTTATTTCTTTACAATATGGTTATACCATGATCTTCTTAAAATATATATATATATATATATATATATATATATATATATATATATATATATATATATATATATATATATATATATATATATATATATATATATATATATATATATTTAACAATTACAAAGTAAATATTCTTTTATCCTCGATACAATATAAAAAATATTATAAAATTAATCTTCACGCTTTATCCCGCACATATCAAGATAGACTGAAAAAAGCTACTGTTCAAACACTGTGTTCCCCACACACCTTTCAAATTTTGAGACATTGCGTATCGAAGGAGAGGACTCAACACTGCGCTTTGTTTTGTTACCAACACAGGCAAATGAAGAACTTTCGTAACGAGTGGAATTCGAACCCACAACCGTCGCCTTTACTTACAGTCAGACAGTGTGTCGTCAACAAATGGCTTCTTAATCAATTTAAATTTCATATAATCAGTAATATAAGAAATTTGAATGCAATAACAGATAATATATTTAATTTACAACACAATTAGATAACAAAAGTTTTATCACTTTATTTCATGTTTAAAATCTTATCAATATCTAAATTTACCCATTCACTAGAATGGAACTGGTTAGAGAATAGTTTTACAACGCCGCTGTCGCGTAGTGGCGTATAGCTACCGTGTCTGTAAACGCGATGGTTTTAAGTTCGATTCCCATTCGAGGGAAAGAACTATTAAATTTCCTCATTCTGGTCACAAAACGAAGGGCAGCGCAGTGTTCTGTCACTCAACACGCATTATCCCTAAAGAATTATAAGAAATTAAAGAGTGGAGGTGTTTTAAACAGGCTTCCTCTGTATATTCTGCTGTATGCAGGTGTATGCAGATGTATTTTGTAAAGCCCAATATAAAACAATTATTTAACATATTTTGGCCTTTTCTTTATTAGAGATGAATTTTCTTTTGCTTCTACAAGAGGACCTTATGTAAATGGCATAAAGCCAGTACTGGCACAGCAGTTGGGTCTTCAGGGGGAGAACCTGCAGCCCCAGCGATGTCGAGATGAGTGTATTTAACGTTCTTATCTTCCAAACCACCAGCTTTGATCAAGAAACCTGCAGCTAACTGATGATTGCGACACTTAGCGTCAGTATCGTATTGGACTAGGTCGTCACCGTTACATTTACCAGCATTGACCGCTAAATCCTCAGCTCTAACTGTGGAAATCTCAAATCCTTCTCCTACCCTGGAGCCACTGAATTGTAACCTCGCTGAGTGGTTGGTAGCTCTGGCGCTGTGGTTGTCCATAGAAGCTGTATAGTTGCCATAACAGGCGCGGGCGTGGCCTGTCAACGTGGCGATAGTGTAAATGTGCGGGTTCAGCTCCTTTCCAGCGATTTCAGCTAACTTATAAACAGAATCTGCCATCGCGAAACGACCTTCTGCATCAGTATTGGTCACTCTGACTGACATTCCACCACGAGATATAATAAGTTCATCCGAAACATATGAATCTGAGCCGATAGAATTCCTGCAGAGACATAAAACACCTATCACTTTTAAGTGTGGTGGCTTTAAAATTGAGCAGGCTTTCAAAAAGCCAGCGACAGCAGCTGCTCCAGACTTATCGCGGGACATACCTGCCATTCTACCGGAAATTTTGATATCAGCGCCTCCTGTGTCGTATGTCACGCCTTTACCCACTAGCATTAAAGTTTCAGTGACCCTGCTTGGGTCAGATGAGCTATATTCTATCTCCACAACTCTTGCTTTATGCCTGTCCACGCGATTAGCAGCTCTCGAAACAGCTGCTAAAAGCGGGTATTCTTGCTCAATTATATTTTCATCGTCAATTACTCGTATCGTTATATTGCTGTCTTCTGCGAAAGAACTTTTCACATAATGCACAATTTTGGCCGGTGCCATCCGTTCAGGATCTCCACCCGCTATGTCCCTGGCAAAAATTCGTGATTTTTCTAGAGCTATTGCGTTTCTAACAATTTTTTCAAAGCACTCAGCCTGCTTTTCCTCAGTGTGTAAACCTATTCTTATAAACTTCTTCGATTCCTGACGTTCCCGGATTTGCAATGGAACGTAAAACGCCTCCAATGCACCCAGGATACTCACCAGCTGCCCATCAGGGAAGTCAACTACGTTCTCAACTATCAGCAAAGGCTTCTTCATCCCAGCATCTAAAGCCCTGATCATTCCTTTCCTCGCCGCATCCCGAATTACTTTGACATCATGGTAGGGTGTGATTTTGTTCGTCGGAGATACCACGAGTCGACCACCCGATACATAATCACAATTCCAAACAGTAGGTACCTTATGTATATGCTTGTCTATAACGGAGATTTTCTCTATAAAGCTGTAGATATGTCTTGGCAGCGCAACATCCATTTCTTGGGGAAACAAAATCACTATAACCCCATCATAATCGGGCGATTGTAAATTAGTTTCGATGAATATGTTCTCATAAAGCTTGAATTCCGGCGACATGTTGTCCGTCTGAACGCTGATAAGCGACTGATAGAGCACAATTAAAAGTATAATAAATTATGTTATTTTCTCTTCGATAAATATTTAGTTTATCAATTACTTATCCGTATCTGATAACTGATAACATAATGTGGCCAAGAAGCTACGATAATAATTGTTGCAATTACATATATAACTTATATTTGTTCGCGACTTGATCATATTAATGCCATATAATCGAAAAATTATTATATAGCACACAGTATGATTGTGAACGTGACGGTTGTGGATTAGATTCCCGATCGGAAAAAAATGTTGTTATCATTTCCTCGAGATGACACAAAAATTGGGCGGTGAAGGAGGGAGTGTCTTAACACTAGTGTGTTAGTGGGCTGAGGGAACCTAGGTTCTCTCTGCCCTTACTATGCAGGATTCAACCCAGAAACTAATCAAAATTATCCCCCCAGTGGGAATCGAACCTATAACCGTTATGTTTGCAGTTACACTTTCATCACTGCCTGTTTCTTTCTATATAAACATTATATTTTATGATAAGAGGACTACAGTTATTTACTAATTATTAATATACGTAGTTTTTATCTTTATTGATGTTTTATTATAATAACGTTAATTGTGTACTTTGCTTTGTTTAACATTATTTATAGGGGCGCTGTACCATCTAGATTAACTTGTGACTGTTAACGCGACAGTCGTCGGTTCGATTCCCAGTCTAGGAGAATCAAATATTTAAACTCTCTCTTTGCTACCTTTCTTCGACTTTCTTAGACAGTCTCGACTTTTATTGTGGTTTTAGCCAAATATAATATATAGCTATTAAGCTATTCTTACCGTTATCATACGGAACCATGTTGTTGTAGACCGGTTATTATGATCAGAAAAACTTTATATAGGTACAGTTAAATCAAACATCGTTAATTGTTTATCGTTCACAAATTTACTTTTTTAGCTTTATACTTTATCTCGCACATATCACCTGGGAACCTTGCTTTAAGACACTTCCGGTCCTTCCGGTACTTTTCACCAAATTCTCAAGACATAGCGTATTGAGTGACTCGTAACTCAACGCCACGTGCTCCCACCACGACAGCCTAAGGTCAATACCTAATAGTAGTATTGTCAATAGTTTATAATAGCGGATCCCACATCTTCTTACTTTGACTTAACACTAACTTCCTTTTACCTTCCCTGCAGTATACGGGAACAGCGTGAAGCTGTGTTACTTTATAAATAATACAATAAAAAATATTAATTATCTTTAGTGTTAAAAAACTTGTATGTATATTTATTATGACAATAATGCTTATCGTTTAAAACGTCAATAAGAAAGGTCACAGGTTCAACGCCCTGTCAGAGAACTTTGTTTATTTACATTCATTTTAGGTACTTTTAATCTTTTCTATATATACGAGTGTGAGTTTGTTTGCTTGTTACATTATTGCGCATAAACAGTTTCAACCATGTTTGCATAAAATTTTGTAGATATAGGCGGAAGCATCAGCGCTCCTTTTACGGGAACAGGGTACAGGATACTTTTACAGGGTAAAATATTTTAAACCAAGAAAAGAAATTAATCAAGATACCTCAACAGTTTAGACGTAGGATTTCTTGATATTTGAAATAAATTAAGAAAGGACGAAATGCAATATTAATGTAAATGGTGAGACTACACCAAGTTAACAATGTGGTATTTGGGAAGTATGTTGCCTGGTTAAGGAAATAACTATTTTCTATGAGTGGGATTCGAATCTAGAGCCATCACGCTTACAGTCAGATGCTGCGCCGCTGCGCTACGACAGCCTTAAAATAATAATTATGAAAAAATATTTTTAAAAAATTATGTAGGCTTATTACACGACATATATGACATCGAACAATTAATGTGTCAGAATCTTGTATCTATATAAATATAATATAAATTCTTCAATTGACCTTAATTATTGGACAGAATAAAGAAATAATGAGGTCATCACAGACACAGGGCACAGCATGCGACTGTTAACGCGACGGTTGTGGGTCGATTCATAGTCGGTGGAATGAATTAATATTTAACTTTAAAGCCACAGCCAGAAATTATTAAAAATCAGCTTCACGCTGCATCTCGCACACAGCAGAGTAGGCATAGGCTACTTTGACGTTGAGTGGCAGAACTCAACACCGCGCGTAGCCTCGACACCAGAGCGAAGAAATGGCAATATAAATTTAAGTACATATTTCATCTCCTCCAGTGGGGATCGAACCCACAACCAGTCGGTTTTACAGTCACACTTCGAGCCGCTGCGCCACGACTGGCCTCATATATATACTTCGCGTGTCTAATATTGGTGTTTTAAAAAAAATGTAGAGTGGAGTGTTTTAACAGTACCTACCTGGCTCTATATTTTCGTATTGCACATCTATGAACACGTCCCGACTCGCCCTGTTGTGTTCGAAGTGGAAGCCCAGAGCTTTCATCACGATCATGTCCATATTTGGTGACTTTAGACAGTCGTAGCCGACTAGAATACGCTGTGGAATAATGTAATATATTACTTATGGGTTTGATTTCTATTGGGGACAGTGAATTATTTGTACACAAACAAGACACGGTATGAAATTCCGCCATTTAATACTCAATGTCTTGAAAATTGGGCTGTGCATGAGGAACGGAATGTCTTAATACTATTTCCAATCTGTTATAAGAGGGATACAAACTACGACTACTACGACACTATGTCAACATAACTCTATGGGAGGATACATACTATAGTGCCGGTCACGTTTCGTGCTTGGTCCGATCTCATATTCTCGTATGAGAAATATATTTTTTAGAACTTATTCGAAACGGTAGCGTAGATGCTCTCGTTGTTTCTCATATAAGAATATTTCTAAAGGATTAAAATCTGTCCTATGTTTAAGCTGTGGACTTAAAAATCAAATGAAAAAATTGAGATTTGAACTTCATAATTCAATATCATATACAAGCATGTTTATCTATTTACAGTAATTTTTGTTACTAGGAACCCTGTAACACCTTAACTTACATGAGTTTCCTCCCTCCCATGGCCTTCAACACTGATGGTGCACTTCCTAACTCCTCGAGGGTTCTCAAACACCATCACGTGCTGGTTGTCTCTCGGTTTCACCACCACCGGGTTGAATTGTAAACAAGTTTTAAAAGCGAAGTTCGCTAGCGATGACATTATAATTAGAGATTGCTCTTTATCTATAAAATAAGTAATTCCTTTAATAATAAATAATTTTAATTTAACAAATTAGATTGACTTTGTATTTATGAATGACTTAATGTTTAAATTACCAAAGTGTTCTGGAGTTATATAAAACGGTATCGTTCCATTTGGCCAAAAAACGAAATCTTCTATTTTGAAATTTGCTGTCAAAACCATTTAGTTTGTGAATTAAATTGTAATTTAATGATATTATTAATCTAGAAATACAAACATCAACTCGCTCTGGTAAGGATCCGATGCGCGGCGTTGATCCGCCACACAACACGCAAAGCATCAAGAATTCGGCGGCATGTGAGGAACGTAAATGTCTTAATGGTAACCATAAGTGAGTACATTAAGTTCCCTGTAATTACCCTGCAGTGCAAGATAAGTAAAATAAATTTCTAATAAAACCTTTGAGTATACTTGATGAAGATACTTTAAAACCTGACTCGGGCAAAATGTAGTATTTTTTTTTATAGGCAGGTACTATTATATTCTTTAAGTTGATTCAATAAAAGATATTTAATATTCATCACTTACTTAGTTTTTTATAATCTGTAAAAATATTCATTTAAATTATTTACCATGCTTTCTTCTCTCTCTCTCTCTCTAATTTTTTTTTTTATATTTTATTATGAAGTCTTATAACTTTTCTAATCTTAAGTAAGGCATATAGACGGAAGAACCGAGGAAGCGAAGTGACCTCCGCTCTCCACAATTATAAACTATTTAAAAATAATTTATACTATATTATAATAAATGAAAAAAACTGTTTTTTTTTCTTATTTTATATCAACACTCACATTCTTGAAAATTATCACCTCTGATAAAAGATAAAAAACAATTTAAAAAAAAAATGAAAAGGTGACGTTTTAAATAAACTGCCATATTGGTTTGTGTAACCGCGAAATTGAATTGAAGAAACAAACGATTTTATTACTTCTAAAAGTACCAAAACTATTAGACTGTAACAAAATAATAGTGAAATGTAATTGGAAAATGTTTATTTTGTTGCTATATGTGAAGTAAGATGTTTTATAGGGTAGACATTTTTATTTAGATGTAGGATGTATCTCGCCCATAACACTTTGTTCCCGTTAAGAAAATTCCAATCCCTCGTTTTCCGCCGAATTCTGGACTTCTGGAGGCATTGCGTGTTGATTGGCGAATCTCAACGCCACGCTTTGCCTCGTTACCAGACCGAGAAAATTAAAATAGACCCGTCGTGGCGCAAGACCTGTCGTGTAGCTGTAAAGTCGACAGGTTGTCGGTTCGATTCCTACTCGAGGGTAGATGTACCTATAATCTGTTAAATAGAATTAAGTAAGTCCACTCAAGTGATTTGAAATTCTTTTGTTAATTTAATTTAAGAGAATTAAAGAAACTTTACAGAATAACACGGCAAGTGTGCGTTAGATGACGCAAATGATGTTTCGAAATTTTGATTAAATACCAACACGGCTATGGTTAATTGTAGTGCTAAGCTGTTGCCTAATACCTATAGAGAAATCCCACTCTTTTATATACGACATGTGTTTTACTTTACATTTACTTGTTTATACATATAGGAGAAAGCTAATAATATTTACGTATTTAAAAAGAAAAAAATTGTCTCTTGCTATTTTTAGTCTACCTTTTTTTAAATAAAGCTTTAAGTTAAATAATAATTCACATTTAAATACTTTAAACAAATATATGTATATATATATATATATATATATATATATACATATATATATATATATATATATATATATATATATATATATATATATATATATATAGCACTTATATACTAATATTAGCAATACAATCCTAGCTTTGTCCGCTTGAATAACCATGAAGAAATGAAAGAAGTTTACATTTAAATGCCATTCCACTACATCACAAAAGCCTCAAGAGACAGTACTGTTATATATAATAATGCTTATACTATATATGAATACACAAAAATAAACAACACATAATCTAAAATGTACATTTATTAAATATGATTAGATCAGTTGGATACAACCAACTTATTGGGCAAACCTAATAATTTTCTTACATTAACTCCATAATTATCAATAGTTTCCTCACTTTCCCCCTCATTGAATAGTTTAGACACTGCTTCTTTATATTCTTTACCATTAGGAATATCCAACACATCAAATTTAATTAATTCTTCTCGACTTAAATCATTATTCTTATTTTGAGCCATAAAATACCAATTTACAAGATTTTTCTTCGATGGATGCAAATCAAAATCATAATATTCCATGTCTTCAAGTACTTTATCTTTCTCCCAGTCCTCAATAGTCCAGGACTCATGGTAGCATGCGGTTAGTAAATAATTAACATAGTCCAAATTCTGTTTCCGCACTGGACATCTATCCGCTGTGAATGTTACTAGATCTGTTGCTTCATCGTACCTGTCACCGACTAATCTCAAAAACTTGTCTTTGGCCCGCTTGTTAAGGTTCAAATCTGCCAATTGAACTCTCAAGGTGACTATACGTGCTAAAGGATTCCTTATGGTAGGACTCGCATGACAGTAGTCAGATGTAATAACTTCTACAGGATAGTGTTTTTGTATAGCTTCTTCAGAATTTAGTAGTTTTGGCCATTCAGTACAAAATTGCTTGATTGCTTCACATTGTGTCTTTATAACAGGCGGTGAGAGGTGAAGAAAGTTTGGTATTTTCATTAATTCAGCATTTGCTTTTTTGCCAGGTGGTGCTTGCCCTTTTGGTACATAGCCTTGTCTTAAAGGCAGCGGTACTGAAGAAGGATGGAAGGTTCTTGGACCTGGCCAGACATTGCCCCAATTCTGAAAATATATTTCTTTATATTAAATTTGTTTGATAGCACTAAGACCTAGCCTTCTTAACCTAGTCTTCATTATTGATATTATGTTTATATTTCTTTTTGAATTTAATTTAATTTTGTGACTTATCTACGAAAATAAACTTATATCAATAATAATATGTAGGTATAAAATTAATATCGCTAACATTCTCTCTTGGCTCTAATTTTAGT
The DNA here is from genome assembly GCA_917862395.2 of Heliconius sara. Taxonomy (NCBI): domain Eukaryota; kingdom Metazoa; phylum Arthropoda; class Insecta; order Lepidoptera; family Nymphalidae; genus Heliconius; species Heliconius sara. Next base: position 16,492,530 of record OU860785.2, read on the forward strand.
AGCATTGATTGCTTTTACAACATACATAAGCAAAAATTTATTTTCCCTCATTACTACTTCTTTCATAACTGTAAACTGACCTGGTCTGTGCGCATTTTTTCTGATCTATCTGGTTGTATATCTGCCCTGCGTACTACCTTACGTTTCTGTCTATCTTTTTTCTGTAAAATATCGAGAACGCGAAATTCTTCTTCATCGTCACCTTGTTTCAACGTTTCAGCGGTAGTTGAATTAAAACGCCACAATATCTGTGTGTTATAAACGGCATTTAACTTAATATTCCTAATAAATACGCTCATATTGTTTTTTTTTTACTTTATTTACAAATTACAAATCTAATGTTTTAATTTATACATTTTTAGGTTAGATTGCTATTTTTTGACATTTTAGAAAATTCGACTAAGGCATGATGCTATGCAGCCTTTTATTACAATATAATAAAATATTTTATATAACATTACATTTAAGTATTTATATTATTTAAAATGAAATTATTTTATAATTTGACAGTTCATAAAAAATATTTATATAGAATTTATATACATTTTAAAAACATTGTTTAATTTGACAGTTTTTGAACAGCACATTTGCTCTCACCAACTACCCGACTCTAGTAAAGCTTAACCAACTATATAAAGATGTCATCTTTGTATTTTTGTTTCACTTTTACCTAACATTTATTCAATATGCTAGAAAGAGATAGTAAATAAACTTAGAGCATCATAAAAAAACTTTTATAACTAGCAGTGTAAAATCTGACAAAGTAGATAGTTCACGGAATTTCAAGTTTCATAATTTATTGAGAGTACTTTTTTAACTTTCAAATGTTTTTTACCTATATTATATAGTATAAAAGATAAAATGGATAAAAATAATAAGAAACGAAATAGAAAATCTAAATTAGTGCCGCGCAAGTATTCAGATTCCGATGATGAGAATATTGCTCTTATGCAGGTACCACCATTTTGTGAAATATTATAATAATTAAGTTAGAATAGTAACTATTACGTTATTGTTTAGATAATAAGATTGGTTAAATTTATATGATTTAACTTTATGTATAGTACCGCTCATGTCTGTTGTTTGTGGTAAACTTTATCTTTAAAATTGAATAGGTGGGTAGATTTTATTTTCATCAACCATCTTCGTATTTTAGGTATGTTTAATTATATTTGCTATTGTATTTTGATGGTTTTTCATTTATAATCATGAAATAAACTCGAAAAGGAGTTAGTTTTAATCATTTTATAGATTATTTTACAGATATTAGTCGTTTTTTAGATCTAACCTCTTTATTTATATAAAGAACTGTAATATTGTAATAATATTACTGTAAATGTAAATATTAATTGGTAGTAGAATTATATCTAGAAGTAAGATATTAAAGGTAAAATATATATTTTTAATTAGTGAATATTACAAAACATGATGAACAAAAAAGAAGTCCATGAAGAATATTTTTAATAACAAAAACATGTAACTAAAAGAATTGTTTAACATTTTGTTATTAGTTTTAAATTTTAAAACCTGCTTTTGTACAAAGTAATTTCTTTTAATCTGCAACTTTTTCCTACTTATTTTTAGAATATAAAGAAAATAGTTTCAGTAGGTCACCCTTAAAATAGAATACATAAAAAAATATATAATTAATATTGTATTAGAAATATTTAAATAACTTCTATAGTGACAACCGCAACATTGATTGCAGGTACAGTGGGTTAAATAATAACAACAATATATTTTTTCTTGAAAATAATATTGGACGTAACATTATCAATTTTCAGACACAGAGAATGGTTTTACCACCCTGCCAGACACCCTAAATCCTAATAAGCTGTAAATGTCTACAAATGTATTAGCAGTAAATACCTGGCAGGGAGTCTAAACCAGGTTTAGTGTCTGGCAAACTTTGTTGTTATAAAAACTTTCAGATTTTATAACAATGAAGGATTGGCTGATTTCTAATTATACATAAACTAATTAAAAATAATTATACATAAACTGTCTTAAACTGTTTATGTATAATTGAAAAGTAATAATGTTTCACCCTACTTTGTTTTACTGTGATTTTTTTAACTAAGTATTTACAGAGGTAGCCATAATATTTAGTGGCATCTCACTGCCAATGTGACCGTTGTAGGTTACACTTGGTAGGATGATTAATTTTAATATCTCACTACACTATAAGAAAAATGTTGCACAAAATTAGGTGAACACACTAAAAATACTAACATATAAATAATAAAATTATATTTCAGCAAGAGATTGAACTGGAGCTGGCAAACATAAAAGCTCAGTCAATACTAAAGAAACTGAGTGCGAGTAGTTTGAACAATGAAAAAGATTTTCAATTCTCAGTCAAAGTTGAAATTGAGAATTGTAATGATGATGATGAAAATAACGATGAACAGTATGATTCATTGCCAAATGAAGAGAAAGGAACAAAAAAAAATGATTATTCAATAGTTAATGATTTTATTTCTATTAAGACAGAGAAATCTGATGCAGTAGCAGGTGCAAATAAACAGAAAGCAACAGAACATGAAGATTGCTCTATACAAAAAGGAGAAGGAGTAAATATTTTAGATGTTGAAGAGAGTTCGGCAATAAAAGGTGAAAAAAAAACAATTGGTTCCGATGATAATGATGATAATGGTGAACTGCTTACTCCAATAAAAGAATCTGATTTTAGAGTGGAATCAGTTAGAACTTTAGCTAGATCTACCAAAACGATACTTACCTACAGAATACCAGACAAGATGATTCACGATGAATTTGAATTTGTTTGTACCCAAACAACTCATTATGCTGACAAATTGTTAGAAATGCGCCTAAGGAACTATTATGCTAAGGATATGACAGGTGGATTGAATAACTGCGAAATAGATATAGGTATCCAAGAAGCTTTAAAGAAATGGAAAATGTGGCAGTTTGCCTTTCCTATAGTCCGTGGGCCGCCATTAATGTACACATGCAGCAAATGCAAGTTGGGATTTTGGCATTTGCATGACTTTCGAGAACACCTCCAAGACCATACGGACATTAATTTCTCGTTTGTTAGTGAAGAACATCTGAGCTATGTTGTAGGCCATCTTGGCAGAAAAGCGGATAAACAGTTCTTGAGTGTAGATTCGGACTGTTGGAGATGCGGCAAAGGATTTAAATATCACAACGATGTTATATTCAAATGCAACGGTTGTAACCGTTACTTCGAAACCTGCCTACTAATGTCTATACATGAGGGCACTTGCGAAGAAAACAAAACTAACTTTGCCCAATCGGAGAATATGGATATGCAACGTAAATGCCCTGTCTGTCCATACAAATATTGGAGGGAAGAGGATATACAAAGACACTTGATAGGTCTACACACGGTTAGAAATGATGTTCCGATATTCTGGTCCACTAAGAAATGTAGGAAATGCGATGGGATTGTCAATCATTCTGTTTTGCACGAGTGTAGCGAAAAATCAGCAACCCACGCATGTATGTTTTGTTCTAGAAGGTTCCAAAGTAAACATAATATTATGGTTCATTACTGGATTTCGCCTAGTAATTTTGAATGCCGAATTTGCAAGAAAGTGTTGAAAAAGGAGTGCATGGAGAAGGATCACTTGCTAAGTCATTCGGAAAGTTACACATCATTGTATAAGTGTTTAATCTGTAAGGATGGTCTGTATTTCATGGATAAGAAGTTAGAAAACCAACATAAATATAACGCTCACAAGAGGTTGACGAGAACTATTTTTGAAAAGGTTTGTAATTTTATTGTTTCTTTTGCTTAATTTTGAGAAATATTATATAATGTAAAAAAAATATATTTTTTTACTGTGTATTACGTATTATGGGCCCATACTTTTAGGAATAGTCCAAATGCTTAAATAAATCAAAAACTTGAGGCCTTCGTAGCGCACCGATATAGACGATTGTGGGTTCAATTCTCACTTGGGTAAATAAATTATTTTCGTTTCCTCGCTTTGGTTTTTGCAATCAAAAGCGCGGTGGTAAGTTCCGTCAGTCAACACGCAATTTCAGATGTGACGCTCACGATTTGAATTTTAATTAAGCGATAGTAGTGAGTTCAACTTTCATTCTTGGGCAGTAATAATATTCATTATTGTCGTTTCCTCACTCTGATAAGATGGGACAATAAATGTGACATAACTCTTTCTAACTTTCAGGTAATCGTGCCTAAGAGCTTATTAAAGAAATTGGAAAATAATGAAATGTTTGTCCGAGAGGAAGTTTTGGGTATGTATTGAATATAGCTATTTTTTGCTTTTTTTTACGTAAAAAAGTGTCATAAATTTCAATCATCATTTTTTTGGTAATCGACCGTGAAACTTATCCAGGACTACATTTAAAACTAAACGATTGGAGTTTTAAAAAAAATTATTTCATTCGAAATTTATACAGTTTTTTTGTCAATTATTAAGGAGAACTTTTAGAAAATCTAAAGTCTTTGAATAATATTTAATCAAATATTTTAGATCTACCAAATTCAGATAGTGAAATTGAAAGCAATAATACTTCAAATGTCATCAATGATAATATTAAAGTTGTATCAGAACGCGGCGTTGAGTTCCATCAACCAACACACAGTATCTCTACATCAGGCGAAAAACCGAAAACGGAAAGTATTGACGGAAAATTAACGGAAAGTATCACAAATAATATTGACGATTCGACGCCCATTAAAGATATTAAACAAGAAATCGAAATTAAAATTAATAATGATACTAAAACTAAACCTAGTAAAATTAAAAGAAAATTTGAAATTCCAATAGAAAATGATTTAGAAATAAAGAAAATGCCCGATTTTAGTAATATAAAAGAAGAACCAGTGGATTTTCTAGATATTGTCGCTGTAGGAATTGAAACAGATGAAGTTAATGGAGCTAATAATGATGACATAAAATTGTTCAATGAAGTTAATAATGGATTAAATTTAGAATTTGAAACAGATGAAGTGGATTTTCCAATAAAATGTATAGTAGAAGATGAACCAGATGAAGCTTATTATGAAATTAGTGAAAACAATACAATGCCTACAGATTTTAGTATAAGCATTGTGGAGGAAGATGATAGTAGTAAAAGGTAATAAAAATTCTAAATTGACGGTTATGGATTCCGTTGGCACTCGGTTAATCAATTTTTGTTTTCTCGTTCTGGTACCAAGACAATCGCGGCGTTGAGCTCCACCGCACACCAGGAATTTCTTGAAATTTATACGCTTCTTTCCTTTCCCTCGGCTTATACGGCTATATGCGGAAGCTTTAAAAAAGTATTACTTTTCAAAAAGACTAATAATAAGCACTTTTGAATTGTCCTTTATTTAAAAATATCCTAGAAATAAATATTTATATAGATACTAAATGCTACCGCGTCTTGCCAGTTCTGATTAAATTGAAACGTTTGATGAAGATGATGATGATGATGATCTTCGAATTTGGTTTTTATTTACTACGATCATCATATACAATGTCGACTTAACGAAAAACTCTCTGAAGTGTCGAAAACATTGATCTTTGGTTGTGTTAGCACTTCAGCTTATTTTTCATACAATGTAGCTTCACAACAACAACATTACGTCATTGTTAAGTATTTTTTTTATCTTCACGTTGTATCCCGCAGGGTGGGCAGAGAGAGCTTAGTGTTCCACTCACCACATTTCGCCGAATTCTGGAGACATTGCGTGTTGAATAGCAGGAGTCAACGCTGTGCTTTCTATATTACAATTTTATAAAATTGTGAAAAGACGTTGGTGTTTACTAACAAATTAATGATTTTTTACATGATTAATTTGATAGTCGCCTAGGGAATGAAATGCTTGCTCCAGCCTATTTCAAAGGTATAGTTGTCATTAATAATTTGGTGTGTATCTAGAATACGTAAAACACATTTATTTTAATTGAGTTCAATTACAATTGTACAAGTTTCAATTTACAATTCAACAACATACAGATAAACTAAATGTTACTCGATTATATCTTCGGAAATGGATTCTGTATTGGATCCTGTAATACCCTGACATTTTTTTTATCTCCTCAATGTAAAGAAACGACTCCTCTACAGATTTATTATATGTATAGATTATTTACAGTTTTCATTTCTCATCTCTTATTTACTGTCTTTTTTTCTCATACACAAAGGTTAGTTCTTAATTCGAAATATGAATAATAATTATCATTTTCCGCCCTGGTAAGACGACGGCGTTTCAGTTCCGCTGCTCAACCCAATGTGAAATGTGGCCGGAGTGTGCTGACACCAATCTAATCTATTTATAACAATGCTCTTCTTCTCATCACTTTCTATAAAGTTTCATTTGTAGTCAATAAATAGAAGAGATGTATATTTTTTTTTGATAAAAACGTCTTATAAATCGATAAACGCCGACTGCATGTACGCAAAAGCATGACTCACTGTCACGTTCCGCCTCTCGAGAGCTGTACGCTTGAGCGAGCAAGGGAGAGAGGCACGGTCGGCCTTAGCGTTTGACGCATGTCGCATCCATCTCTCTTGCGATGATGATGATGATGCGTCCGATGAACACGTGAACCGTTTTGTCAACTGTTTATAAAGTGAAGTGAAAAGTTTATGTGGTTTCCATTGTTTATTACGACAACAATAGCGGCATAACGACAAAAAAAGGTAATTAATTCTGAATTTGATTAGAGATATAATCTCATATTTTTGTTCTTTGATTATTGAAAAAATAGTAGCATCGGTCTTTGATCATCAATTTTGAATGATTAAATTTATAAAAAAATATGAGATCTGCTTCACACACCGCACACAGTAGGGTGGGTAGACAGGGAATCTAGTGTAAAGACACTCCCGTTACCCACTTACCGCCGAAGGCATTGCATGTTGAGTGGCGGAACTCAACGCCGAGCCTTGGTGCCAGAGCGAAGAAATAAAAATATTAATAAATAATAATTTCTTCCCTCGAGTGGGTTAATTAATCGGCCTCTAAATAAATTTACGACACAAAAACGATCATATAAAAAGTCAACTGTTTCTGTTTTATATTCAGTGAAAAAAATGATCGAAAGTAGCTGTTAATGTAAGATAAAAAAATAATGTTAAATTAGGAGCCAGTTCTGCTGATGTGTGGGCACAAGCGTATGACTGTAAACGCCACCAGTTGTGGGTTCGATTACCACTCGAAAAAAATAAATATTTAATATTTTCTTTTCCTTTACTAACGAGTTAAAGCGCTGCATTGAGTTCCACAAACTCCAACATGCAATGACTAGAATTCAGTGGAAAATGAGGAACGGTAGTGTCTTAATGGGGATGGAGTGTCTGCCCTGATCCTGCTGAATGATCTATGTATAGGATGCAGCGTAAAGCTAAAAAAAATATTTAACCGCATATGCTTTTATCCTCTAACGTGTATCTAAACTGACAAGTTGAACCGGCCGGTTGAGCCGGTTGATTTGACGAAATTAGACAAATATATATTAATACTTGTCTAATTTCATCAAATCAAATTAACAATATATTTATTCCCATAATAAATTCTTCATGATTTTAAAAAAAGGTATTTAAATTAAATTTTGAATATAAAAATGAATATTTTTATCCAGCCTTTTATAAATATCTGTTTTAATGACAAGTTAACGCAGTGCAAGGGAATATATTATTATGCCAAACATGTTGGGGCTTTTCAAAAGCATTCTGTATGAATTTGATTTATGATTTCAATTTCATCGTTGAGAGTCAGTCGTGGCGCAGGGGCACAAGCGTGCGACTGTAAACGCTACAAGTTGTGGATTTGGTTTCCATTCACCCAGGAAATTAAATAGATAATATTTTTATTCATTTCCTTGCTCTGGTAACGAGGTAAAGCAAGATAAGGCATTAAATACCGCCACTTTGCACGCATTTCAAGAATTCGGTGAAAATTGAGAAACAGAAGTCTAATGGTTACGGAGTGTGTTCCTAGGTTCCTTCTGCCTACCCTGCTATGTGCCACTTACAGCGTGAAGTAGAATAAGTAAAAAGTTATAATTTAAAACTTAATTAACTTGATAAAAGTTAATGGATTTTATAAAAAATTGCTCAATCATTTTTAAACAAGAATTTCACATTAAATAAAAATAAATAAGTTAGCTTCACACACACAACAGGGTAGAGGGAACCTAGTCCTTAGACACTCCGTTTCCCACTTTATGCCGAATTCTGAAGGCATTGCGTGTTGAGTGGCGGAACTCATCTCCGCACTTTACCTCGACACTATAGCGAAGAAATGGAAATATAAATTTAAATAAATATTTCATCTCCTCGAGATCGAACCCACAACCAGTCGATTTTACAGTCACACTTTATTCCCCAGCGCTACGACTGGCCTCGATTTCCGTTACTTAGTTCTCATTAAAGTTGTAAAAATTTAGATAGTCAAATCGTTAATGAATTAAATTTAGTGTATTGATTGATTCGTAAATTGTAACTGTTTAATTACACGTAAAAAAAATATTTTCATCTAACCCAATACCTATTCAAAACAATCACACATTTTAATTACCATATTAAAATGAATTATTAACAATTTGTTTTGCAGAACTGTTTACAATCACACCATTGGAGACCAACCTATGGATATCACGGATCTGCAACGACCTTTAATAAGTAATGTATTAACAGAAGCGCCAGATTTTGCCCCGTCCACATCTGGAACGCAATTCGCTGAGCCATCAACAATCGTTTTTCCAAAATCGAAGGCACAGAAACAACGTGAGTACAGACAGCGTATAGCAGCATCGAGGACTCGAGCACAGGTCATAGCTTCGAGGAAATTGGATGCCGAAAGACAGCGCAACTGCAGATTACGCAAAGCTGGTAACTTGGCTCTTGTCGCTGGATCAATAGAATCGACTACTGCATCCTCCTGTCGTCCACTCAACGTCCAAATTGGTACTGAGCGACAGCTCACACACCAAAAACGTCGAACCTCAGAAGCAGAAACAGCCGGAATCACTGTTCAATCGGGTAACCAACATGCAAGATCTACCTGGAACTCCAAATGGGTATCCTCGATCATGAGATTCAAATTAATTTTTCTGGACAATGATTTTGGCTACGCTTGTTCGATTTGCGACAAACTGTGGTTCAAAAATGACCTCAAACCAATCACTACGGCACAACTGGAGGTAATCTCAGAATGGTTTATCAAAGAAAAACGACGACTGTGCAAAAAAGAATATGAAATGTCTTGTAAAACTTGCAGACGTACACTGAACAGAAAATCGATGCCGCTCTTAGCAAAAGTTAATGGATTCTCATATCCAGACCAACCACCAGGTCTACCACCGTTGGATCCCATCAGTGAACGATTGATATCGCCACGTCTTCCATTTATGCAAGTGCGTCGCCTGCGCCATGATTTATCTTATGGGATCATAGGGCAAGTGATCAACGTACCAGTAGGAGTTCAAGAGATGGCCAAATGTTTGCCGCGCAGATTAAATGAAGACGACGTCATTAATGTTAACGTCAAGCGAAACCTTGCCCACAAATCGACTTACATCAGCGGATACATGTCCAAAAGTACAATCAGTGCGTGGCTAAATGTACTGCGGAAGTCTCCATTATATAATTTATACGAAATTAACGTTGATTGGTCGAGACTGCATTCTAATGTACTGTATCTCGATGATTTACAGGATGATCCGTCCAACCGTATAGAAAATATCTCCGCTGAAAACACGCCGGAATCTGAGATTCTCGCTTCAAGACAACAAACCATGATGTGGAACGAAGAAGATTATTTCAATATCACCGCAACACCTCTCAATAATGTTTTTGACCATCATGCAGAAGAGTTATCGTTTCCATCAATATACTTCGGAGAGCCACGCCGATACAAGGTGGGAGCAGTAACACCTTATATGATAGCGACTAGTGAGATACGACGTCGTGACAGACGCGGAGCCACACCTCAAAAAATCTTGTATGTTGCAATGAAAATATTACGGCTGCGTATGGTCGATAGACTTCACAGCCAGTCTCGCAATGTTTCGGTTACGGAGAATGTTACACGACGTATGTTAGAGGACACAGAATTTTTAAAAGAATTTGTCACACAAAACCTCGCATTCATGAAAATGACTTGCAAACGAGACCTCTTTGCAATAATTCGTCAACTTGGTAAACCAACCTTCCTCCTATCTATAAGAGCTAACGAAATATACTGGTTAAAACTGCTCACTATACTTCTCAAACTGAGCAAAAAATATCCAGGGAAAACAGCAAAAGATCTCAATATTTCTGAGCGCTGTACTTTAGTGAGTGACGATCCTGTTACGTGCTGCATATATTTCTACAGGCTTGTTGGTTCCTTGATGAAAATGCTGCAATCCAAACTGACTTACAATCCGTTCGGCAAGTATTTCGTTAAAGATTACTTCCTTCGTATTGAGTTCCAGCATCAAGAACGCCCAAACGCACATATTTTATTGTGGTTAAACGACGACCCACGTGAGGCTGTGTCGGAAAATATGCCAAAAACCATCGATCTCGTGGAAAAATTAAGTTCGGTTGCTCGAGATGATGTGCCAAACAATTCTGTATACGCTAATCAGATACACAAACATACAAACACTTGCACAAAGGCAGGCGAAACAACTTGCAGATACGGGATCCCGTACTGGCCTATGCTCACGACCCGTGTTTTGGTTCCGATACCTATATCAGATGAACGCCGCCAAAGGCTACAACAGAAGGCTAGTGAGCTACGTACGTCTCTCGGTGAACGTCAATACGCATGCATGGATGAGTTTCTTAATGCTAATGGTTTGATTTACGATACATACCTCGACATTCTACGTTCAACGTTGCACAGACCGACTCTGATGTTCAGACGAAACTTTGATGAGCTTATGACAAACACGTTCAATCCATACCTTGCCGGCGAAGTCAACTCTAACATCGACATTCAGTTCATCTTGAATGAGTACAGCTGTGCAGAATATGTAGTAAAGTATATAAATAAAACAACCCTTGGAATGAGTAACCTTCGTCGTGAGGTTACTAAGATGATACAAGAGCACCCCGACCGCGACTACACAAGCCAATTGAAAGCTTTAAGTATCAAACTGATTAACGCAGTTGAGATGTCAGTTCAAGAAGCAGCATGGTATCTACTACGCCAACCAATGAGTGAGACAAATTGTCAAGTTGTGTACATCCCGACGGTGTGGCCGACAGAAAGACAATGTCGCCGCAAGCGGCGTCATAAGGTGGATCGAGAAGGTGTCGATGGAGACGGCACTGAAGTTTCGACTATAAATATAATACAGCGATATGAAGAACGACCCGCATCTTTAGAACAAATTTATTTGGCTGAGTTCGCTTCGTGGTATGCTAACGTTAATGATTTCGTTGATGAAGAAGACGACGTGCATGTGGATGACGGTGAAGATTCTGAAGCTGTGCCTGAATCTAGAACTTCGCGAGTACCAAAAGAATATCGTAGACGACAAGTCGGACGAGTCATACGATACAGACGGTACAATATTAATGAAACTATTAATTATAAACGAGAGATGGTTTTACTTTACGTACAGTTTCGCAATGAAATGTCAGAGATTGTTGATCAAAATAAATTTTTGCAATTATTTGACGACAACAAAGACATCATTATGGAACGCCATAGCCTATTCGACACGAATTTAAACATTGAAAATGTCATGGAGGGACTTGAAGTCCATGATAATAGTGATTTACAAGAGGAGAAGGTGGTGGCGGGAACGTCGATGATGTTAACGTCCCCTGACAAGGATTCTCGATTGTAAAGGAACACCCACTCCTTAAAGTGACTTATGGAGACGTACAATTGCTACACTCACACAGCACAGTTAATCGCGCAATATCTCTTGATGGTTCTACTGTGCATTTACAAATTCTCGCGTTATAAAAGTCCTACCAACGGAGAATTTACACACGCCTACAGAAATATATTCGATGGCCTCAAAACTGTTTTCGTGGACGGACGAAATCTGCATTTTTTTTTATGGAAAAGACACGGCAAACGAGCGTTCGGGTTACCGTCGCCCACGGCCCTGTGCAACACCAGAGGAGCGACAGGTGCGTTGCCGGACTTTAGAACGGGTTGGGTCATCCTGATCATCAACTTGGAGGACGAATTCTGAGTTCACAGTATTAACTTCTTTCCGCTGGTTCACGTTTTGCGACAAACTGATGAGAGATTTACAACGATTCAGACAAATATTGGAAATGCGCTATAATAAAGTATCTGTGACACGTCTTATAGCAATAATGAAGTTGATTCGTTCATACAATTGTCTCGCATGTGCCTCATATGCCCTGCCATTCGATTGCCCTGATTAGGCACAATATCGAGGTAAACTTCAAAAGATGATGGTGGCAGAGACTGATATTTGCTACCATTAGCTGAAGGGTATCCCTACATGATAACTTCTAACATAAATGTCGCTGATGTGTTGGTAAGCAGAGGTGTCGGTATATTACGACATATCGCATACACCAGCAATCAAATGTGAATTACCATTCTGTAGAAGCAGGACCATCGGCCAGTACAACCTTGGCAGCTTCTCGAGAAGAAATTATTATAGTTCGAGTTTCCGGAGGTAACAACAGTTGTCAGAGCTGGGTGCCGGTGTATAAGAAAGTGTACGTTACAGAGACAATAACTGTCAAATGCAAGCGAATTAAATGTCATACATAAGTCTCCCATTGTATGACATTTGATGATGGCATTGACTGACACGTGGATGCGTAATAATTGTGATCCAGTTCCAGTTAATAATTATTAATTGGTCTGTCGGCAGAATATTCGAGGTCGAACTCTCGACATAAAATCAGCCGGTGGAGTAGCAGATTATTGCAAATTATCATCAACATCCACTTCTAAATTACACAAATTTACTATTATTGTCGGGCACAAAGTTTAATTTTATACTTGATGCTGTGTATATTTATTCTGGAGCGAGTATCCAAAACAATGATATATTGGACTGGACTGGCTGGCTGGACCAAGCACCAAGCTTGTTCCATTTGAGCACAAGAGCCAGTATGGGCCACCGTTGTTGATCGATATTGATGCTGATGTACCAATTTTCCTTTGCGGCGACTTCAACACAATCGTAACAAATGATGAGACATTTCTCGAATATATGAAAAATACATATAATCTCGAATATGTTATAAAATCAACAACGCTGAGTGGAACAACCATCAATTTGATTTTTTTCAAGGCTCATTACGTTTAAAAGTATGAAACCAAGGAATGTTTCCTTAGTTTCATGCTTTTCCTATAGTGATCCTACTTTTAACAGAACAACGCAAACTGAAGGATCTTAACGATTACACATGTATATATGTGTAAGTTGTCAGTAAATTATTAATAGCACATTCTTACATTAAGGTAAAAAGTATTTGAATTAACAAGTGCAAATAAATTTGAATTAATGAAAAAAAATGTTATTTTCAATTAACTCCTTTGTTTTATACAACATTTTGATAACTCAGTGATAAATAATAATTTAGTTCTCAAATGTATGCGATTTTTCATGATTGTTGTCTCTTTGATGTTGACAATTAAAAATCTAAAAAATTCAATTAAAAATCAAAGGGAACCTAGTGGTAAGACACGTGGTTCCCCACTTTCCACCGAATTGTGGATTCTCCACCAGAGCGGAGAAATGAAAATAAAAATTTAAATAAATATTTTATTTCCTCGAGTGGGCTTCGATTGAATCCCCAACCGTTGCGTTATAGTCACGCAGTTAATTGAAACCAACAACCGACTATAACTAAACCATAACTTATTACTGATATCACCGATTGATTATATTTCGCGAATCAAATTCTTAAAATGAAAGAATTAATTATCTTTTTTGCCGCAGTTGTTGCTATAACAACACTTTCGCTTTTTACTTCACTTATAAACAGTTGACGTATCGGCCGATGAAGTGGTGGTGGTGAAGAGTGGTAGATACGTCACAAGCCGAACGCTTAGGTCCATCCTCTAGTGCCTCTCCTACGCTTTCGCCGCGCTCTCGACAGGCGGAATGTGATAACGAGTCATGCTTTATCGTGCGTGCAGCCGGCGTTTAACTATTAATAAGACGTTTTCACGTCATAAACGCTATTCTTTTCAGCAATCCCGACAAAGTACTAAAAAAATACGTGGTCAACATAAGCAAATATCAAAAGTTCGGCGGCGAGAAATATATGAAAATGATACACGACGATAAACATACATACCGTTGCTCGAAATGCCACTACCCATATCAGTCTTTCAAAAAGTACCTCAACCATTTTTTTTTTGCACAATTACAACAAAATGGCGTGCCCGCAATGTCTTGCGGAATTCCAGAATATAGAACAACTGTCTTGCCATGTCACTGCACATATTAAATATAATTATGTGTGTGTACATTCGATTGATAATGAAAGTACTTCAAGTATAAGAAAGTTTCAATGCAAGATTTGTCAGGAGATTTTACTTGTCTCCGAGTTTTTCACGCATTGGGAGAAACACTTAATGTTGCATGGGAACGGGCAAGAGCGTGTTTCCACGGTTGATATGGACGGGAAGCCGTTTTTGAAGGAAATAATTGGTGAGTTGTTTTTTTTTTATATTTCACGTTTGTAGAGTAGGGTAGGAAGGAATCTTATCTTAAGTTACTCCGTTTTTCGCTCAATTTTTCAGGCATTGCTATGCAATTTTAGTCTTTGTCTTGTTACCAAAGAGATGGAAATAATTCATCACTTACATATCCAATAGTTGAGTTTAAACAAACATAACATTTTATAGAACTTAACATTTTAAAAAAATTACAATATTTTTTAAAATATATTTTAGTATAATTTCAGGCATATTATATTTTTTTTTTTATGGAAAAGATACGGCAAACGAGCTTGCGGGTCACCTGATGGTAAGTGATTACCGCCGCCCACGGCCCCGTGCAACCCCAGAGGAGTTACAGGTGCGTTGCCGGCCTTTACGATGGGTTGGGCGCCGGGGCCCAACATTACCTGATGCGAAAAGCAGTGGCATAAAGCCACTACTTCACGCCGGTTTTAAATGCCGGGGGTGGTAAAGATCCGGTCGAGTCTGCCCATGCGTGTTGCCATTGCTGGCGACGTGACTCTACCACACGTACTTTAGTCGCCTCTTACGACACCACCAGTACCAGGATGATCCTATTCTAGGCCGGGAATCACACGGCTATATATATATATATATATATATATATATATATATATAGCTGGTTCCCAACCTAAATATGGTCCGCATACGTATAGCATACGTTATTATACACCCTGCATATTGATTTATCTAATACACTTTTTTAATTTCAGATTATATACAACAACCAGACAAACACAGATTCAAATCTCAAATTTGCATACAATGTAACAAAAAATTTCACAGGAAAAATGATTTTAAAAGGCACATCATACAACACCTCCTCAA
Organism: Heliconius sara; assembly: GCA_917862395.2. NCBI lineage: Eukaryota > Metazoa > Arthropoda > Insecta > Lepidoptera > Nymphalidae > Heliconius > Heliconius sara. The sequence goes on from OU860785.2 coordinate 16,507,999, forward strand.
CGATGCCTACGTAGAACTAATGAACTATGGACATCTGAAGTGTCAGATATGTGGAGCTGGATTCCAAACTGGGGATAGGTGAGTGTAAACATAAAATAAAGGAAGTAGAAAAAGACTTATTTAGGAAACTGAACGTCGCTGAATTTGAACCTGCGTCTCTTGTTTGTTCCAAGCGGCGTGTGACCACTAAGCCATACGTTCTCATGAAGCTATCCCCTTATACGCGTGTTTACAGTACGGTCGACAAGTTTTGTGTTGGCTCTGAAATTATTACATGTAGATAGGACAAAAATCAGCAGTATGCTGTGTCCCGCATGTAGCAAAGTATATAGAGGGAGCTTAGTGACAAGACACTCCACTTTTTGCTGAACTCTAGAGGTATTATGTGTTGAGTGGCGAAACTCAACGCTGCGCTTTCTTAATGTTGCCTTTTTTGTTACAATTTCTTGTTATTTATACAAATATTGTAAATTTACCAATAGCCATTTGTAAAAGTAACGCGCTTATTATTTTTCTTTATATATTTATTTATGCTTTCAAGCAGATTGTTCAAATGTGTAATCTCAGTAATTAGTCCAATTTAATTTCAAAATCAATAAAAGCGTGGACCATACACAATTTTTGTTCAGTTATCCATAAAATAAATTACATCTAAGTTTGTATAACAGGAAGACGTAGATTATTTTTCAGTTTAACCACAAAATCCATCGAATCTGACTTCAATTAACATAAAAAAATATCACCCGACCTACAATATTTATGCTTTTGTTATATAAAAAAAGCTATTATAAAAAAAGCTAATTTAAGTTGAAAATGATATTTTCAGCCTAGTTTCATTATTTGTTCCAGATACAAACGCCATCTGAGGGACCACGCGTCACTCCCGGTGTACAAATGCGAGATGTGCGACAAAGCGTTCAGCGACTCCTCCAATTTCACCAAACACAAGAAGGTGCACAATCTGTACGTGCTGATATGTGACGTTTGCGGGAAGAAGTTCCAGAATAAAAAATGTTTGATACGACATTTAGAAGTGAGTGATCATTTTTTTTCCGATTCTGTTTTGTAGGGTAGAATAGAATTTTTTTTTGTCCTGTCTTGTATCTAAGTTTGTGTACGTTTATTTTAAGTATAATAAAATTTTGTTTTTATGTATATATCGTGTTTTTATTGTAGGCCAGTCGTGGCGCAGAGGCACAAAGTGTGTGTGCAAAATCGACTGGTTGTGGATTTGATCGTCACTCGAGGAAATGAAATATTATCATAACTTCGCTCTGGTGTTGAGGCAAAGCGCGGCGTTGAATTCCGCCATTCAACACGCAATGCCTCCATATTTCGTCGGAAAGAGGGAAATGAAGTGTCTTAACACTGGGTTCCCTCCCCTGCCCTGTTGTTTGCGGAATACGCGGAATATGAAGTTATTTTTTTTAATAATTTTTTTTTATATCTTGTTTTTTTTCCTTTGTAGTTACACGAAACGATGGAACCGATTGAGTGTGAGAAATGTGATAAAAAATTTTACTCACAGTCGGCGTACAAAAAACACTTGAAAAAGAGTAACACGATCTTCAGATGTCCCATTTGCAGAATGGCGTTAAACAGTATAAAAGAGAGATGGGATCACATGTGGGAGGTAAGGACAGATTTACGCCTTCACGCATTAAAACGATACTCAGAGGGAATAAAGTAAACGTAAAATAAATATAAAATCAACGCCAACAAACAGAGAACAGAGAGTCTTAACTCTAGGTTCCCTCTGTTTACCACCCTGCTAGAAGCACTCATCTAATAATACACATATTCATCTTTGATTATCTTCAGGTACATAAAAAAAGGAACTGTCAAGCGGACTGTCCGATTTGCGGCGCCAGCTTCAGGAAGAAGACTGACGTGAAGAGGCACATGGTGAAGGTGCACGGCGATGAGTCTATCGCCCACTACTACGGATAGGTGCATGTGTGTGTTTGTGTGTGTGGAAATATATGTATGTTGCGTTAAGGGATTGGTATATAGTAGGTGTGTGTGAGACAACAAGTGCTAGAGATATATTGTTATTTGTGTGTGCGTGTGTATGTGTGTGAGAGAGAGAGAGAAACGAAAATATAGTATTTGTGGGAAATATTATCGTGTGTGGGAAAGCGAGATGGTGACATATTGGATATGAGAGGGTGCCAGACAGAGGTAGAGTAAATGTATATAAGAGATATCTCTATCTCTTTTATCTTATATGGAATAGTATGAGAGAAATGTGCTTGTATTGGAAATGCGAATGTTGTAGTGTGTACAAGAGTTAAGTATATTTGAGTATTTGTGTGAGCAAGACAACTAACTATACAATTATGTTTGTAATGGAGAGTGAAACGAGCGTTTAGTATATGTATGTACGTATGGGTAGAGAGAAAAAATTGTATAAAAAAGAGAGGTTAGTCTTAGGGCAGTGGGGTAAAGTGTGACTGAAAAATCGACTGGTTGTGGGTTCGATCGCCACTCGAGGAGTTGAAATATTTACTTAAATTTATATTTCCGTATCTTCGCTCTAGTGTCGAGATTAAGCGTGGCGTGGCGTGGGGAACGGAGTGTCTTAACAGTAGGTTCCCTCTGCCTACTCTGCTGTGTGCGGGATACAGCGTGAAGCCGATTTATGTACATGTTGTTTTTACCTGACGTGCATTCAGATTACTTAAAACATCGGATATTTCTAATAATTACAATTACATACTAAACGCAAAAATATTCCGGATCGGTCGCTCATACCGGCTGAATGTTCACAAATTTGGTATGCAAAGTTAATTATTAGACGTTACCCGAATTTGTATGGGACGGCAGAAAGAGGAGATTGTGTGTGTGCGAGGGAAAAACAAAGTGTGTCAATATTGTGATATGAGTTATAATTAATATAAACAGGAAAATATAAGATAATAAACAAGAGTTGTATAAAACCTACAAATAGTTTTGTATTCTATAATTGTAAATTTAATTTTGTATTAAATTTACAATTTAATATTGTAAATTTAATTTCATAATAATGAATGAACCGTTTTAATGCATCACATTCTTGTGTTTTGAATCACAATTACTTTAATTTAAATATTTATATTTTTTGATGGGATGCACTTCCTTACAGTGTGAGTTCCGAGTGCTCCTTACAAAAATTGCAACGGCCATATCTTTTTTTTTTATATAATTATACGGTCATAAAATATTAATACTGTAGATCTGAGTATATGGATTGAAATTCAACTCAATATCTCCAAGCGTTCCTGATATAAAGACTCTTGATAGAGAGACAGACGGACAGACAACAATGTGCTCTTATGAAGGTTTTCTTTTTTCCTTAAGAGGTACGGAACCCTAGAAACAAAAGTGGCAAGAAATATAATTTGTTCAATAATAAGAAGTACAACAGGCACAACGCCTGACTGTAGTCGCGATGGTTGTGGGTTCGATCCCCACATGGGGGAAGGTTTTTAAGATTCCGTACCCACGTTTTTATAGAAAATAGTGTAATCGATATATATATATAGATACCTTCGTGCGCAAATCCGACTCGCGCTTGGCCAGTTTTATTATAAATTATATCCATTTGACAGGAATTTGGGAAGCATAAATCTCATTTCATAGCGAGTATATGTTTATTTTAGTTTTATGACAATTACAGATATATTAATTTAATTTTCACGGGAAAATATTATGAAATTTATAGAAATGATTAATTTGTAAAAAAAATGTATGAATTGAAATATGTTATTAATAAACAAGGTGTATGTAATAAACCTTTTTTTTTTGTTACCAGCTTGGCTTTTGTTGCCAGTTTTTCTAAAGTAAAACAAGAATTGTATATATTAGTATGTTTTTTACATCACTCATTAGGTTATATTTTTCTTTAAAAAAAAGTTATGTTAATATTTCTTGCATGTTATTATAAATTATATAATTAAATTGTTATTGTGTAGTGGGACAGTGGAGACTTAGCGCAATGTTTGTGGGTTCGACTCCCACTCGGTTAAATGAATTACTTGGATTTCTTCTCTGAAAATGACAAAATGTGGCGTTGAGTTTCGCTCAACTCGTAAAACAAAATAAATAGTGACAGTAGACCAGTCCTCAAGTGGGAATTGAACCCACAACTTGTCACGTTGACGTTTTTTTTTGACTCCTAAATATAGCATATTAGAGTAGGAAACGAACCACTACAGCGTTTATATTAACATGCTGTTTTGGTTTTTCAAGTAGTTATGCTATTTTTTATGGTTTGTTATATGAGCTGCTGTGTCAGTCGTTTTCTTACTGACTGACATTCAATATGTAAGATAAATGAGTTGAATGTCTCACGTCGTTTTGTACAGTGCGGTCGACGTGTCGTGGCCGCCGTGAAGTTAGTTTTTTCTAAACTTCTGCGGAACAAAATATTTAAAAGTAAGAAAAATGCTACAACCAAATCTTCGCAGCCATCTAAAGCAACTTCAGGGCGGCCACGACTCATCGACCGCACTGTAGTCGTTTTTAGTGTAACGGCTTAAAATAAAATTTTTTTTGCATTTTTTATAAAATGAATATACATTTTTGTATACAAAAAGTACAAAGTAAATTGTTTGCTTTAATTATAAATTACTTGACATTCGTGTTATTTTCTTTTTATTATTATTAAGTTTATAATAATATATTTTTGAATTAATATTGGTTTTGTTTTATTCCATATATACGACGTGGTGTTATATCTTATTTGAGTAGAGATTTTGTTCTTAGGTTATTTTATTGATCTATACTTACTGTACTCGTCACTGATCCGGTGTCCGTACATGGAATATATATTAGAAATATATCACTAAGGACATTTATCGATGGAGAAATGATTTTTAAAATCTTATCTGTTTGACTCTGCTTTTGTTCAGGATAATCTGAGAATTGGCTTTAACATATTTTAATACACGGGACGGTTGTGGGTTGGATTCCCACTTTAGATTCAAGTTGTATCCCGCATGTAACAAGGTAGGCGGACGTAATATAGTGTTAAGGCACTCCGTTCCTCGATTACCGCCGAGTTCTGCAAGCATTGCGTGTGGAGTGGTGGAACTCAACGCCGCGTTTTTGCATCGACACCAGTCCTCAAGTGGGAATTGAACTTGTGGGTTCCAGTCACGTTTACATTTACATTGAACAGAGGCACAAGGCACTGCGCCACGACTTGCACTTATTTTAACTGTACTAATGTCACAAAAACTTTTGATTAAAAGATTTTTTTTATGAAAGAAAATTGTTCAAAATCTGTATATAATAAAATTTCTTATATTTACTTTTACAATATATGGGGCATTCCAAGCGAAACGGACACTTAAATGAGTCAATGTCTCCGAATTTGATTATTGTTTAATGTTATACCTATATACTGCTGCTAAAGGCAATCTCGTCGTGGCGCGGGAGCACAAGCGTGTGACTGTGTCCGAAAGGCCGTGGGTTTGATTCCCACTGGGGGAAATTATATGTATATTTAATTTTTTGCGCTCTAGTGTCGAGGCAAAGCCCGGTTGTTGAATTCAACGCCACTCAACACAATGCCTCCAGAATTCGGCGGAGTCTTAACACTTAGTTCATTAGCGTATCTGGAGATATTTTCTTTATGGACTTTAGCTTTGAACAGATATGTGATGTGTGAACAGGTATGTTTTATTTTTGGGGCAAATTTCCCTTCACCCTTCCCATCCTGTGTGCGGGATGCAGCGTGAGATCGACAAAATTTAATTTTTATTCTTAATTACTTTTATTTGTAAATTATTTAATACAATATAAAAAAAACTTTAAATATTGAAGGTACTAAAATAAAGCGATAATGAGTCTTTTATATTATTTATTTTTATTTTATATTTTTTTATTATCTCTAATAGGTATATAGTACATTTGTAATTATAATAATAAAATGTTTTGGGAGAACGAATGCTTGTCCCTCTTTCACGTAAAGACTAGTGAACGGATTTAGACGAAAATCGACAATAACATGGTTTGTTTCGGACAATATTTAGTCTAACATGGCTACAATATGAGATTAAGTTTAAGTCAGAATATGAATAAAAACCCATTTTAATACTTATACATGAAGCAGAACTGTTTTAAAGCAGAAACTATATCCCAAAATATGATTTTATGTATACATACATTGCTATGAAAGTTACAAATATTCATTAAATTACCCGAAAAGAAACCAAAACAAAAAATAAAACACGAAACAGTCAATTAAAATGTTTATTCAATTCACTTTTTAGACACCGCTTTCTTCTCCGGTTTATCCGCCTTCTCCTTTTTCACCTTCTTGGGCGGGGGCGCGGTCTTCTTCGCCGCCGGCTTCTTGGGCTTCTTAGAGAGAGCCAACTTGATTGACTTAGCTCTCTTCTCTCTCAGTTTCTGTGCCTTCACTGCTGGGTCAGATTCGGGAAGTTTGATCTGAAAGTTCAAAATGAGGGGTTAGGTAGGGGTCAGGTTTGGGGTTTTGGGTGTCGATTGAGAGGGATTGGTCAGTAGGTGTCAACGTGAGTAATCATGGTTGTCATAACCCAATGCTCTGATAGAGAATCATCATTTAATTCTAAAATCATTGATCGCGACAGCGTCTGAAAAACTCTGTGGTTCAATCCCCAACTCAAATTAACAATTATATTTAAAAAAAATTGATTTCTCCTCGCTCGTAAATGGTTGTGTAACACTAGGTTCTCTCTACTTACCCTAACATAAGACTCTAAATATCCAGATTGTTAGTCTATGAGGGTTAGAAAACTTTCAAGTGTCTGCTTTAAGATTTCTAGCCTGTATTGTATGTCAATACTACAAAAAAAATATTAGCTAAATATCACCAATTAAAAGAAATTTAGTATTAACAGAAATAAAAAGAAATTACCCCTCTCTTTTCAGCAACGGCGGCGGCTCTCAAGTTGTTCCTGCGCTCCAGGTCCAACACAGCTTTCCTCTTGAGCACAGCGGCGTATGGGTTCAAACGCAGCATCGCCCGCGAGTTGGTCAATGGATTCAATTTCCTGGTGGAGCGGACTACCCTCTTGCTGGAATAATAACATTTTGCGGTTAATTGTGGGATTTTGGGGCGTTTTCGGGGCTTAGAGAAGACACGTAGCTCAGTAGGTGTCAACGTGAGTAATCATGGTTATCATAACCCAATGCTCTGATAAGAGATTATCATCATACAAAAAAATATTTACCTTCTATATAACTAATTAAATTAATACTAAGAACTTTCATCATAACCCATCCTCATCCGCAGTGCCAGTTTGGGTACATTTAGTTGTAAAAAATATATGTAAAAAAAAATTTTGAGTAAAATAACATTATTTATTTTATTGAGTGAGAATCAAACCCACTATTAGTATCAACCTACATTTTCTGTTTCAAGTTTTTTCTAAATTCTACCTGGCCTATATGCAAAATAAATAATATTGCATTTTTTTTATATTATCAAATGTTGCAGTGAAACAATGCAATCCCTGATGGTTTGTCGGTCACTCAACACGCAATATCTCAAAAATAAGTACAGTGATCTTGACACTAAGATCTAGATCACTGTGGTGACAATGACTCGTGCGTATACATACTTGGGAGCACGCAGCACCTTCCTGATCTCGTCGGAGCGGAGCAGGCGCGAGAGGTCGGTGTTGGCCATCTTGGGCTGAGGCAGGTTGAAGTTCTTCTTCAGCTTGGACGGTGACTTCCATGAACCAAACAGGCTGTCTGTTGATTAAATTATATTGATTTAAAAAGAGACATCACGACAGCTTGAGAAACTATAATGTTTAGAAATATATTACACTTACGACATATATCAATTTCTATAAGAAATAAATATTAAGTGTAAAAAATATATTTTAATTCATAAGTTTAAAAATCGCACCAAAACTCATGTAAATGTCATGGCGTCGCTTGTGACGTCAAATCCGAGTAATCTGTCAACGTTTGTTTACTAAGGCGTGACGTAAGTCGCTTAGATTGTCGTTCAACATCGACATCATGGCGGCATTTTTCCTATACTTAATAATAAAGTTAAAGCATGTCTAGTAATTCTATTAATAGGGTTTCCTGAATAATAAATTCATAATCTTAGTAATTTTTGGTACCTATTGTTGTGTATATTGGGTTTGTTTGGAACATCTTGGAAACTACTAGTTCAAATTGGAAAATCCTATTTTATAGTCAATTCAAGGCTAAAAGATATTTTACATGACTTCAAACGTTTTGATGTAGCCCGCAGTACCTGAATGCGGACAAAAATCCTTTTTTTACATTTTATAGTCAATTCAAGGCTAAAAGATATATTACATGACTTCAAACGTTTTGATGTAGCCCGCAGTACCTGAATGCGGACACAGTTACCTCCGGCACCTAGAATGTGTCATGTGTCATACATCACGTGTATGTATTTATTTTCATTTGGCCACATATCACTCCAGTAATATATAAACAAATTGACTACTGTTTTTTTTTTTAAATCTGAATTTTAACATCGCGGGATATTCATATCTGCATTAAAAATATATATATTTTTATAAGTGTATTCTATACACAAAAAAAATAATTAAAAAAGAGTCTTAACTAACCTAGTCTCTTAAAAGCGGACTGTGTCCAGATGATAAACCTGCCCACGTGACCACCTGGAGCCAGCTTCAGGAGGTTCAGTTTATTCACGCTTAGCATTTCCACGCCGGGGATGTTGCGGAAAGCCTTGGATAGACCCTGGATAGTGGGAAAAAAATAATATTATTGTATGTTTATATATACATATAGCTATCTTTAGCTTCATTCTGTATTAGGAATATAGAAGAGAGTAGATTGAAGAACCTAGTAGCACAACACACCATTCAAACTTTTCATCTGAATTTGAGATATTTGTGTTGAGTACCAGAACTTAACCCCACAATAGATTTTACCAGTAGGAAAAAATTAAATTATTTATGATAGTAATTCATGCATTGTGGAAATCAACTCCGCACATTTTTAACAGTATTGCTTGATGAAATACAAATATGAAGAGTGGTTTATGTACTCAATGTGATCCATAAAAATACAAGTTTTTAAACACTCTTTACAAACACCAACTGGATTTCATTAAAATTCAATTTGTACTAGTCATTTCATATTTCACACTTTTAATACTATCACAAATACGTGGTGGTGACTATCACTATGATAAATAATGATTTGTAAACCACATGTCGACACACTAGCAAAGACTGTCTTCACTAATGTTTCCTTCGGGTGTGTTTAATTTACCCTCAATTATTGTAACTCAATACATATTGTCATGTAAGGAGTAAGAGTTTAAAGGGATCTATCATTTAGTCTGTACAAATATTCTAAAGCTGAAGAGATTATTTGTTTTCACTCTTTTCACTCTTTAATCTCAGGAACTATCAGTTTGATTTGTCCATTTTATTGTTTCCTTTTAACCCAATGTAAGACACAATAATGTTAACTTTTATATGACCAGAGATGCAAGATGCAAGGACAAATTAGATTCAAATTTATATTGAACTTCTAGAATTAAAATTTTTAATTTTTATTAAGTGTTACAAAAAATCTAACCAAGACCCAAAAATAGAAAATCCTAATAATTAACGATCTAAATACCCTTAAGTATGTATAAAATACGTGTTTCCCGTTACCTTATCCTTGTGGTATATGATGAGGGGTCCCTTGCGTTGCACGCGACGACGGTTGCGCATCTTTCCTTTGCCGGCGCGCAGGCGCTGTGACTTGTACACCTACAGACATACATACGATATACGACGAGAAAGAAATGAACTATTTTCATGTAACATAGGAATCTAGAGTCAAGAATCAACGTAACTCAACGTCAAACTTCATTTGGGTAGGGCAAAGTGAAGAAAATAATAAATGCCCTTGAATTGGAATTGAATCCACACCCAACAGGCTTATACACAAACTTGCCTACATAATGTTTTTCAAATTATGCTTCACAAATTTAAGAAATGTTTCTTCATTATATTTTATTTTTAAAATTTTTAAATATAATTTGCCAAATGCAATAAATTATTGCGGTTATATACAAATATGTATCTACTATAAAGTTTTTTTTATAAAATTAAATTGAAAAACATACAATAAGAATTTAATAAAAACCTGAACTGTAATCATAATATTTAGTAATTAATCTTTAAATAAAAAACTATTACCAATTTTAATAATAGCACCAAAGTTAACCAAAAAGGTCCAGGTTCAACGTTCATTTCTTTGAATACATATTTTTAACTAACCTTAAGGACATCAGACCAGGCTTTAACTCTTCTTAAGAAGATAACAGCATCTTTAGTCTTGCTGATCTCTTGAACTTTATCGGAGACCACTAGTGGTAGTTCCGGAATCTTTTCGATGATGTGACCTGATGACAAAATAAAAATATATGAGTAATATAATAGGTAAAAAAGCATTGTTATTTTATTTAAGTAACAATAAAATGGACAGTCATACTGATAGTTCAATATAAAATTTGTTTCAGATGTTTAAACTTAATTTTTTTTTATAATAATGTTCCTTTTTAAAAATATTAAACTTTTTAGTTTATTAATTAAATTTAATATAAATAAAATCATATATTTTATGTACAAATGTAGTGGCAAATTTGCACCCGTGCCTATCACAGGATGGACCCAGAATGCCATATCACCACATCACTGTAGCACTCATTCGCAGTAACACTCAAATGCATGGACAAGCATGTTGAATGTGGACATACAGTGCAGGTTCCCATTAATAATTTAATACCAGAAGTAACAATCAAACCCACAACCATTGAATTTACATATAAAGAATTAAGTATTTTATTTCCTCAAGTGGGAATCCAACTCACAACCTGTTGCGTTTGCAGTCAAACGCATGCTGCCCTGCGCCACTACTGGCCTCAACTTATAATTTATAAACTCATTCTTCATAAACCTTACCTCTGGCCTGTACCAACGCTGGTACTCCAGCTGCAGCAACAGCGGCCGCCGCGGCAGCCCTGCGCTGGCGTAGGTTAACGCGGCGGTGCCAACGCCGCCACGGCTTGGTTGGTGCGAACATGCGACCACCGCGGCACATGTTGCCGAACGCACCCTGGCCTGATCTGCAGGGAAAGGTGGAATAAAATAAGATTTTTTTCTGAAATACCATTGTTATTAGTAAACATATATACATTTGAATGTAGAAGGAACCTGAGTTTCTCATTAAACATCATAGCAATATAGTTTTAAATATCTTAGAAGATATTAGATAATTTCATACTTCATAAGTACCAATTAAAAAAATATTTCAAACAAATGTTACAAATATCATATAACAGACAATTTAAATAGAAATATTATCATTAGCATTATTAAAAACATTTATAGATAATACCAATATTGAAGTATTTAATTTCATTACTTTTGTAAAAAATATAAGATTGAACTTGAACTTCTAAAAGAAATGTAATTAAGATTTTTTTTTGTTTTTATCCTAAAACCTCAACAGGCTTCTAGTTCCTCTTCCCAGATTCAAATTCTCATACAAAAAACAAAGTACAAAATATCAACTCACCTATGGGTACCACCACCACGGACACGGGGGATACGCGCTACAGCACGTCCTGTGCCCCATGACTCAGCACTGGTTTGATGACCTATGTAGGATAAAAAAAAATTAAAACAACTAATAAAAAGAATACTAAAGCCAATTCCTATTAAGATGATCAAATGGTAATTTTATAATATTTCTTTTACTTCAAGTAATATCCTGCACAGTATAGTAAACAGGCAGAACTTGGTGTCAACACACTCCATCCTTACTTTTCATTGTCATCAACATAAAAAAAATTGTTTTGTCAAGTGGCAATTAAAGCCACAAGTATCATAGTGATGTTTAAAGCAAAGGCTTGAGTAATAAAGAAATTAATGCACCTTATTTACAATTTTTTTTGGTATCCTTCAACAAAGTTATAATGTTCAATAATTTCAGACAAAAATATAAATATTTTTTTAAATGTAGTGGCAAATTTGCACCCGTGCCTATCACAGGATGGACCCAGAACGCCATATCACCACGTCACTGTAGCACTCATTCGCAGTAACACCCAAATGCAAGGACAAGCATGTTGAATGTGGACATACAGTGCAAATATAAAAAAAGATTTTTATTCCATGTTAAGCTTCACGCCTTACTGTGCATTCCGCCCATGTGTGTAACACATGGGCAGAATGCACAGTAAGGCATGTCTGCGGAAACTAGATCATTCCCCAGTGAGAAAATCCATAACCATTATATTTAGTCAAATGTATTGAGTAAGTATGGTCTCTATAAAATAGATACAGAAAGTGAGTTATACTTGTCATATGTGAAGGAACTATCTATATTCCCTCTGCAGTGTTCGCGATACAGTGTGATCCTGCACACTGCAGTGTAAGTGTTAATACACTCTGTTTCCCACTTACCGGTAGCATTCTGGAGGCATTGCACTTTCAGTGGCAGATGTCAACGTCACACTTAGCCTCAACTTATGTTGATTTTATTAGGAAATCATAGAACAGAGAAACGAAACTATAAATTTAAGTAAATATTTTATTTGACTGGGGATTGAATCCACAACAAGTTGCATTTACATTTGTACCCCTGTGCCATGACTGACCTCACATTTTTACTTGATTGAACAAAACCAATGATCATAAAGTTCTCTTCTGTTATACACAATATATTAATTGTTTCATGACCTGCCTTTGAATATTAAAAAAAGAACTCCTGTTTGAACCTCTAAAAATAAAAAAATATATAAGAAAATGGATGACTCATACCTGCCTCCTTACTAACAGAGTAAGGTTGTCTTGCATTCTTGGACATAGAAACGTGGACATTATTGACCAGGTCAGGCCTGATGGGGGCCTTGAAAACGAACGGCAAAGGGACCGAGGCATCGGCCACCTTCTCACTCTTCTCAGAGTATACCGACACTAAAGGTCGGGCTACTGATAGACTCTATAGAAGAAATAAAAACATAGTATTTAATTTTAGAAACATATAACCATAACAAAGAGGTTTCACTTGTCCAACAGTTTTGTTAATTTAGTATTTTATATAACATTCTTACTAAGTGCAATTAAGAATATACATCAAAAGTGCACAGTAAACAGTAACATTTTAGTAATAATCACAAAAATGTTTAATGATAATTCTGCTCAATTTCACAGTAATATGTTTAATTGCAGAACTCATTACTAAGTTTTGTTTTATTAAAATTGAGTAAAAAAAAGAATTTACTATACAATTATTTGTTGGAATTGTACCCATTACCACTTAAGAAATGAAAGTACATGCTACATAATCCACTTCTCATATATAAACTTCATAGTATTCAATGTTTTTTTTTGTATACCTTATGTCGACACACCACTACTAAACCATAGCGGTGTTTCCTAACGGAACTTTAATATACCCCTTAATTGTACCTGGAAGATGCTAATACATGCAACCAGGAAGAGTTTGGGGAAAGATTATTTTTTTTTTAAGTATAGATGTTATTGCAAATGGAAATTACTAACGATAGATATTAAGTTAAAACAATATAATTTTATAAACAATTATTTCAACCGAATATTAAAACGTCGAATTTATTTTAATACTACGTTATCGGGAAAGCGCATCACCATCATCATACTGTTAATTGAATAGTTCAAGTATTAACATGATAAAGAAAACTTGAATTTTCAAGTGTTTAGAATGTAACCAACAAATTTTAACATAACCTCTCAATTACAAATTTCACAACAATAATAGTTGACAAATTAAACCCAATATTAAATAATAAGATAGCTTATAGACTCTACTAATAACGATATAATAGATATATTAACTTGATATTCTGTTATATGAAAGTAAACAAGATTCAAAAGCAACAATGGTGTGACCCATGCATGTTCAACACACATTGAAATAGAGTTTGAACGTCTTTTACACCTAATTTTATTAGCAAATCATAGAAAATTGTGCTTTTATCATCTAAAAAGATATTAACTTACGAATAATCATCAGATTGTGGTTATTTCTAAAAACTAAGTCACCAACACGTGGACGCGACACGGACATTTTGAAATTCTAAAACTACACTATCACTTAACAACTTTCACCAACAAGACATCTTAGAAATAATTTTCGGCACTTATAAAACAAAAACTTACCATTTCGCTATATCAGCGAAGTTATTCCTCCAAATAAACACTAAATGCGGCGGTAAAGACCATCCGCCATGCCACGGAGGAGTAAAAAGACCGGAAGGTAAAGTTTCTCTGACAATCCCAAAAGACAGTTGCCATGTAGCAAAATTATTTTATTTAAATTAAAGCGCATTTTCTTTAAGTTAAATAAGAATAAATGACTTATATTAATTTAAATAAAAAAATAAATCAGCTTCACGCTGTATCCCGCACACTGCAGGGTAGGCAGAGGGAACGTAGTGAAAGACACTCCGTTCCCCACTTTCTGCCGAATTACGGAGGCATTGCGTGTTAAGTGGCAGAACTCAACGCCGCACTTCACCTCGACACCAGAGCGAAGAAATGGAAATATAAATTTAAGTAAATATTTCATCTCCTCGAGTGGGGATCGAACCCACAACCAGTCGGTTTACAGTCACACTTTGTGCCGCTGCGCCACGACCGGCCTCAATTTAAATAAACTTATTTTATAATAAGATAAATTAAAGATAATGTAAAAATATTAAAAGAGAAAATAATATTTAAAGATGTCATTAAATAATTTGTCTATGACAAGATGCTGACATAAATTTTAGGTATTGTTCTTTTGTAGAAAATAAAAGTATTTACAAAATTTTTAATTTACTCAGTTACTAAAATTCTAATATCATTTTGTAAACCTGTAATCTTATTTTTATTACCTAATTCAATTTTTTATTTGTAACTTTTAGAACGAATATATCATCGTATTTGACTTGTTGTCAAAATGTCAAATAATTTATATAATATTATTGAATTAGCTTTTGGCAACAATTTTTATGTACCTGATTTATTGTTATTATGCATTCTGAGAGTTCGACTAATATTCCTCAGTGTAGTAAGCCAAATGTCGCTTGTCGAACTCAACTAAATGAAGAAAGCGATAACTTATCAGCAGCTTCTAAAGAAATAACTTCACAAATCCTTGCTACGTCTTTAAATAACCAAGAAGATAATGATAACATAATACCAATAACATTAAATGAAATTCCATGTATTAATAATTTACAATCAACGTCTGCAACTCCCGTCAAAAGAGATTTAATTAAGGATATGAATAATAAGCCTTTTTATATATACTCAAATTTACCTTCTCCAAAATCGTTAAGTATACCTTCAATAAATCAGCCTCAAACCTTACTTACACAAGCGTTAGCCAAGTTAAATGGAAGTATTCCTTTACATCTACAAAATTTGGGACAATGTTCTAATATTTTCATAAAGCCGTCTGAATTATCAGCACCAGATTCTTTAGCAAGTGCCCCTCCATCGTATTCATTTGTTTTAAGACAAATGGCAGCTCGAAGACCTCGGTTAATGGGAACATTTATACCTTCGCCTTCATTTATACAACATACGCCACCTCCGAATTATGCAACTGCTTTTGATATTTACGTAGACACTCCTATCCCCCCACCGCCGACAAGGATGCACCATTTTGGATTTACGCCGATACTAGTAGCATGCCCTGAATGCGGTTATACAGGAATGACGGTTGTCACCAGCAAAATAACGCTGAGTACGCATTTATGCGCTATGATTTTATGTCTACTGTGTTGTTGGGTTTGTGCGCCCTTACCTTATGTGCTTAGGTCATGTAAGGACGTCTACCATTATTGTAGAAATTGCAGAAATTTCCTTGGGATGTACTGCCCTACAAACCCAGAAAATGTTTATAATTAAAAAACAGAACAATTACAAAATTTCTTATTAAGTATTTTTTATCCATATTTATTTATATTTCTCAAAGGAATTTAAAAATTTAAATAAAATATTGGAATATATATAATTTGGTCATTATGCAATTATTTGGGAATTCATTCCTAAACGATCGCATGGTGTTACAAGTTTTGCTAAGGAATAGACAATATATAAAATATAAATAAATTTTGACTTTTTATATTTCTGTATTAATGCTGTTTTAATAAATTTACGATATTTTATGTATAAATGATAACATAAAAAATATTTATACACTCATTTGACAGAGTTTTATGAAAATCTCGTGACGAAATAGGTTACATTTAACACGATTTGCAAGGTCGCAAAGAAATAAGAATGAAATGTGATTTCAACTATAGGTGCGTTCAAAATAGTGATATATAAAATACAACTCTTTTGGAACTTGTGTTAAATTATATAATTAAACTGTCATAAAATATGCAAAAATTTCTATTCTTATTAAGAATATGAATTACTTGTATATGTAGAGGAAGCAGTTGTATTAAGAATTGCTGTTTTTGTGGTCTTATCATGAACGCGCTCACTGTCAGTGTTGTAATAGCGCCATCTGGCGGTGAGACGTCTCCTTTGTAAAATTAGAAGTCACAGCCTTCCGCGAGTTCCGTGTGTGTTGCGGAAAATACCCTTTTTGGGCGTCCGACCACATGTGTGAATTGCGAACAAAATATGCTTCTTTAACTGATTCCAGGTTAAGAAAGCCATTTTTCGTGTGATCGATATACGTAATCGAGAGATACAGTGTTCCCGGAGCGTTCAGTGTCGCCAAATAGTTGGAACAAGTCAACGGAAGTGAATTTTTTCGATGTAAATACGGTCGATCCAGGGTCAGCCTGGTGTGCATAGCGGACTGTGCGCATATTCTGTTCGGATACTGTACTATTGTGTCGGCTACGTTATACAGGCCGCATTCGACCTTTTCGAGATCGGGAAAGTTCCGTACTTGTGGGCCCGACCCGCAACATGCCGTCGTGCTAGGGGCATGGCGGCGCGCTCGTGATCCTAGGTCGGCGCGGAGCGCGCGCCCGTCTTACATAACGAGAGTAGCAGCGGTATGGCCGCGCGAGTGTCTGTCGAGGGCGCCGGGCCCTCGTACGCGTCAGTGCTGAACTTCAGGGGCAGTGACAGTAACAAAGAGAACATAGAGGCGACGGAGGAGGCGGTGGACGCGCCGCCACGCCAGGATGACGAGGAGGAGGAGGGCTTCGTGCCCGTCATCTCACACGGCAGGCGGCCGGGCAAGGGCCGCAGGGAACGCGAACGCAGGGCTCCGCCTCGCACGCACAAGGCACCGCAGCCTGCGAGCGATGCACAACAACCCGCTCAAGACCCTCAACAACAATCATCGGAACAACAACCTAAGAAGTTTGTGGAAGCACCCATCCCAAAGGTCAACCCTTGGCAGGTATGTAAACATTATCTGTTAACTGCATATTAATGCTATCTCAGTTTGGTCTCAGCTGCTAAGCTACAGCAAGTTGTATATTATGAAATATTTCATCACTGTCCAATCAATACAGGTTATGACTCTATACCATGCTCATTGCATAAGCACTGCTAACTTATAATATAACCTAAAAAGTAACTTACTTATAACATAAACACTTCAATCTAATACATTTGTTTCTAAATCACCTCTAGCACATTCATAGTGTAGTAAGTAGTTGTTTATATTATATGGGCTATTGTTAAGTTGACTTGACTTTAGTCTTGTGCCCTATATAGTAAAGTTCAAAGTACTAATCTGATATATATTTTTTGCATGAATCAAGTTAATGTAAATAGAAAGTGATGTTTAGAAACATGATTAAGAGCAGGAAATCTTTTGTTACAATTTATGTAATAATCATTCCATTCAGATGAACCTAAAATAATATAGTTCCTATTGTAAGGCTTAAAATTATATTGATCATTTATAGCATTATTTTAACTAACAGCTTAGTTAGCATATTATTTAATATTTTCAATATATAAATCATAGATCTTGGACATAAGATGTTGTATTTACAATCATTTGTTTTAAATAAGTTTATAAGATATTTTATTGCCACATTAACAAACTGTCTGAGTGTAAATGCAATGATGTTTGACTTAGATAAATTAATTATTTTCATTTCCTTGCTCTATTTAAATTTGTATTCAACATACAATATGAAAAATTGTGCTGCGCTATCACTGTCCTCTATTTTATATTCGTAAAGATTGCACTATATTCTATTACATCTATTATGGTATAGATTACATATATCTGACTGAAATTGTGGATTAAAATATTCCTCATACAATATAAATATTTTTACCATAATCCTTCTTCAGCTGTTTGTCTTTATTTGTTTGTTTAAAGACAGTATTTGCGTCATTCAAAGTGTACTTTGAACTGAGCCACTGTTACTATCTAATATGAGTGCAGAGATTTACCACAGAATAACCATGCCCTTCTTTATGTTTTCCCACCATATAAGCAGAACATAGAGTAGAAAATCTTATATGGATTTAAAAAAATCCAATATTATTTGGTAAAATATGCTTAAAGATATCATAATATAATATCATAGATACAATTACTTAAGGTTATTGCGGTGCACTCTTAAAAATCTGTCTGTGATAATGATGAATGGGTTCTATGTTCATTGGGCAGAATGAATTATTTTCATAGTCTTGAATTCAGGCAGAAAGGCAGACTATGGAGTTTCCTTGACACTAGGTTCTTTCTGCCCACCCACACCGGTATATGTGGAATACAGCATGTAAAATAAAAATTACATTACTTATTAGACATCAGGATTATATGCATTTGCATGTTTGCATATGCAAATACATATAATTATATTTTAAAAGCATTATTGCATATTTTCGTACATTTTCATTGATATTGTTTATATGTATTTGTTGTGGAGTATGAGGTTGTGCATGCATATAAAGAACAAATGTCAAACATAACATTACTAGAAAATATGACTTTACTATACAATGCAATCAATTCAAGACAGTTGGCATTTCTTGATTCTTCAAAACAAAAAAATTTTTCTTATTGCAACACATTTTGACAAGTTGAAACTAAAAACCTCTATGCAAGTCTTTTAAAATAGAAAAAATATTCAACAGGGTAACCCTTCCGAGTTCACTGTTACAAAAGATTTGTGGCAAATTAAATGCAGTTCCCAAAAATTTTATAACATCAGGCGACGTTAAAAGGTCATTTCCTGAAAAAATATGTTGTTGCTTATTGTAAAAAAAAAAAATTAAATTAGCTTCACGCTATATCCCGCACACAGCAGGGTAGGCAGAGGGAACCTAGTGTTAAGACACTCCGTTCCCCACTTTCTGCCGAATTCTGGAGGCATTGCGTGTTGAGTGGCAGAACTCAACGCCGCAATTAACCTCGACACCAGAGCAAAGAAATGGAAATAAAAATTTAAGTAAATATTTCATCTCTTCGAGTGGGGATCGAACCCACAACCAGTCGGTTTTACAGTCACACTTCGTGCCACTGCGCCACGACTGGCCTCAACTGTTGCTTATTGTCTCAAGAATTATAATAAATAAGTATGATTCTTATATCTTATTGTATATTATATTATGTTAATATGTCATTCTAATTCTAATATTAATTATGGTTAAATATACTGTAAAAATAAACATAAATTTTAATAATAAATGTTTTATTGGTTGTGCATATTTTGCCCTTTTTTGTGCATATTTGCATTCACATTTTGGCATTTTAAAATAAATAAATCAGCTTCACTCTGTATCCAGCACACAGCAGGGTAGGCAGGGAGAACCTAGTGTTCAAACACTGCGCCCCAATGCGGAATTCTGGAGGCATTGCATGTTTAGTGGCAGAATTCAAGGCCGCTTTGCAAAAGGCAAAATTTGCTTCCATTTCTATTACCTTAAAGGCAGAGAGATTCTGGTGTTTCACTGGTATAACATTATTCTTCAAGAATTTATTAATATTCTCTCATTATTTAGCATAAAGCAGCTACAATTTTTTTTGGCACATATTCATTTTTCAAAACCTAGTGTTGCCTGCCCATGCCCTGCCTGCAACATTGTGTGTTCAGTGGCGGAACTCAACCTCACACTTTGTCTACTTAAGTTACTAAAGACACACTCTCCTTTTTTTATATTAATTAAACTTAACTCAACATAGCTTCACGCTTTATCCCTAGCAGGGTAGTCAGAGAGAACAGAGCGCCAAACGCTACGGTCTCTACATACCTCTTCCGCCTCATCCACTGTCATCAACCTCTTCATACATGCCCTCCGGGGGATCTTCATGCTTTTTACGTGACCTTCCTCCAGTATCTTTGATACTGTGTTTTCGAAGGTCAACTGAGGAATTAATTTTATATTAGTTAATTATTAATTAATTAGAAAAAATGTATATGAAATGTATCATTTCCCAACTGACATTGAGACATTAAAGAATATGACCTTGAACTCTCTATAATGCCTCTAACGTGAGGCTATAACATTATGAAACATTTACTTTCATTCAATATTCTGTATTATTATTAGGTATTGCACAATTTTAGGTAATACATTTTACATATTGAATGTCATTTTTTATCTGGATCTGGAAGAATATAGATGTATCATGTTAATTTAATTAGCCAATGTGGCATAATGTGGCCATTTTTTTAAACATTTCATATTCTATTTATAAACTTGTAACTAGAGAAAAGAAAAGATATCACTTACCATATGATAAGGAACTTTTTAAGAGACTTATAATTGGATTTTTAGTATTCCCCTACTATTTTCTATAGCTTCTCACTGTATTCCTCATATTGTAGGGTAGGCAGGGGGAACCTGGGTACCCTACTATACTTGCCCTAGTGCTAAGGCACTATATACACTCAATTACTATCATCTGATATCTGATCTGCTTTATTTTATATGTTGTTATGGCTTACATAATCAGTTTTTTAAGAATAGAAGTCTTTCTTACTTACATATTAATTTATATAAAAGGAGAAGATACATGATTAAATCAGTCTTGCCAATATAAATTGATCTTCCCTTTCAAATAGAAAATTTTTTGGAAAAGAAAACAATGAATATAGAACCCACAACAACACATCTCTAAAATAGGAGTCTCAATAACATACTTCACCTTTTATGAAGAGCCTAGCTTCTACATGCGGCTTCACCTGCGTGATATAATATAGTCTTTAGTCTTCCTCGATACATAATAAAATACTTTATTCAAAGCAAAAGAAATTTATCAATTTGAACCAATAATTACAAATTTATAAACTTTCAAATTGATATCTTTATTTCGTATCAAATAATGTGCCGCGTATACGTTTTAGTGTTCCCGACTGACGTGACCGCAAAAGTCAAAGTTCAAGATTTTCTAAAGAAAGGCCAGTCGATATATATATATATATATATATATATATATATATATATATATATATATATATATTGTATATTATTTAGTAGGTCTATTGGCAATGGTTTGAAAGCTTTTTTTTTTTTTTTTTGCTTTGAATTGAGCTGTCGTTTTGAATTTATTTATGTGTTGAGATAAGCTATTGGCATTTGAGATAAGCGGGTTGGATAATAGATATTTTGTTTTCTTAGAAAAAAAATATTAAATACTTTGTGGTTGAAACATACACACAGAAGTATACATACTTAATACACACGTATCAGAATTTGTGAAAACATTAATTATTTATTTATATTAAATGTATATTTGATGATGAATGATAACAAAATGTTTAATTAAAAAAAATATAGATTTGGCGAGGCAAAAATATAGATCTAGGGCACTCATTGCCCCAACCCAGTGGTCCGCAGAATCCTAAATATGGTCCGCGAATGATTTTAACTTTATGATTGGGGATGGTGAAGCGAAATTTCTGTTTAGTTATCATAGTTAATTTTTATTATACCTACATACATAGTGGTCCCTGTTACCAAGAATGATATAAAAGTGGTCCTTGGTCAAGATGAAGTTAGGAACCCCCGTTCTAGGGGGACAGGACCTCTAGTCAAGCTACTTAGAACAAATATGCATTGCCAAAAAACACAATATTGTAGTGTACTTCTAAAGGTAATTTGATTTTGACTATATAAATAGGGTAAATCTAGTTGATTGATACTTAAAAGTTAAACAGTCCCCTATTGCAAGAGATCAGGTTTTATCCGCGGCTTCGTCCCCTTTATTTGTACTCAAGTCATTGTTTTTAAATTAGACCATTTAGTTATCATATTCAATCTTGGTCTATGATTGCGTCCCACGGGAACCACTTGTTATACAGAATGAAAGTACTGTACTGCTCTTTATGTCTGCTATGTCACTTTTAATAGAGCAATTTTATAATAGACTAGTGGCCGCGCGCAGTTTCACCTGCTCATTTGCACCCTTAGTGGTGAATTCTACAAAAAAACCACGAAACACGTGTCCAATAAAATATTTTTTATAGTCTAAATTTTTTTTTTTATATAAATCGGTGGCGATTTAAAACAATTTTCCATACAAACTTTTTTCAACCCGTATTCTATCCCTTTAGGATTAAAATTTTTCAAAATCCCTTTTAGTAGATGTCCAGATTATAAAAATAAACATCTGTCCAAATTTCACATTTCTACGCACAGCGGTTACGGCTGTGCGTGCGTCTTACCTCAGTCAGTCAGGAACATTTCCTTTTATATATATAGAAGATTATTATGAAACTGCTTATTCATTGAAAGGAAAAGTTGCTTATTTATTTTAAGCTGTATCCCGTTTTTTAAGGCAACTCAGTGTTGCGTAACCTCTGCTTATCCTGCTATATGCGGGATACAGCGTGAAGCTAAATAAAATATTATAATAGATACCATACTGTTGTTGTTGGTAGATCCTCAATTTGTTGGAAACGTTTCAAACATCATTTGGCTGACAGCTGAGGTTGTAGATATCGGTCAAGTGTATGAATATATGTATTGATATTGGTTTATATTAAATTCAAAATTATAATTTTACGTTAATATTACACTATTGTAAAGTCGTTGGTTTCTGGTTCAGCGTGGTAGTTGTGCGTTTGAATCGTATTAGGCGATAGTATGTGTGCGTTTCATTAATTTACTTGGACACAAGAAAATTCTCACGAAATAAATTGAACAAAATTTTGAGCCCAGAGAATCATAGCTGTTGTCTTAATCATAAAACTGTAAAAAAGCGTTGAGTTCCGCCACTCATCGCGAAATCGGCGGAAAATGGGAAACGAAAGTATCTTAATGGGAACGAAATGTCTTAACACTGGGTTGCTAGATTCCCTCTGCCTACTCTGCTATGTGCGGAATACAGCGTGAAGCCGAAATAATGTAAAAAATATGTTAAAAGTGGTCTTTTAGGATTAACAATTAAGAGTTGTTTTGTGGTAGGACCCGCTATAACTCTGTTAATCTAGTAATCTCCGTAACTATTATTGCGAATTATTATTACAGTTTATGTGTATTTTGGCTCTAATATAATAAATATTATTCCAAGCGGGCGAAGCCGCGCGTGAGTAGTGAATTCTTTATATATAAGTAAGCTAAATCAAGGATGGCTATAGGATAGCCTATATTTATTGCATCACTTTAATACTTTAGATGTAGCTGTATAGTGCCATGTGTCGTACACAATTCTAGTTATTTCCATATTATTCACGGGCGAAGCCGCGAGTAAACGCTAATATAAAATACAATATATACATAATAGTCTGTAAGCAGAAAAGAGAATGATTCATCTGTTCGCGACACAGCCTCCCGATCGATCTGTGTAAACTTGACCCATATTTGTGACCTTCATACATCTTACCTGATTCGACCTGACACATTCTTATTCCTAGATATCTTCTAATCTATACTTCTTTCTATACTAAAATTATGAATATGGAGATTACGATTGGTATGAACTAGTAGTTCGAAATGAAGAATTATGAATTCATTTTATGTTGGAATGTTCAACATGAAGAGAATTCTTCAATTAATGTTTTTATATCTTTTCAACCATTTCGATTTTTACCTCGGTCACTTAAAATGTGTCACGTGTCATATATAGTTGTACCCTGCATGACCACGCGGAGGAACTTTACTTTTTTGTCTGCATAGTATTATATTTATCATATAACATAGATGTCACATTTATTTTATAATTATTTTATTGAATATACACGATTATATATATTCATTTTACCTTTCTTATTCTGTTGGGAATGGCTCAAGAATTCAGCGAAAAGTGGGAAAACCAAGTGTCATAATGAGATCGAAGTATCTTAACACCAGTGACCTAAGTTCCCAGGTTCCTCAGCCTACAGCTGCTATGAGGATACAGCGTGCAGCTAAAAAACATATTACCTCAATCGATAATCGAACCTACACACCACACACTGTGTGCACAATTAGGGTAAATGTGACTATAGCGTTGAATTTCTGTGGGACTTGAACATCAAAGCGATTCGTATATAATTGGCGTCGTCTCAAACTAATACTTAAACAGTTTGAATGATTATCTTAAGAATTTTATTTAATCCATAGAGAGAGAGGCGGAAAGTAGAGAATGGAGTGTCTCAAAACTTCAAAAAAAGCAGCGTTGAGCACCCCCTAAATTACGCGTTAAATAGATAATGCAGTTTTTTAACACTAGGTTCCGTCTCCCTGCGCTGTGCTATACGCGGGATATGGTAAAACTAAAAAAAACAATATAAATAACATTAATAGCACTACACAATAAACGTACATAAATATTTGTCAAAGAGGAATTTGAATACACTACATACAACCTGTAGTTGACACTTAATAACTGATGTTCCTTAATAGCGTTTTCAAGAATCATTATTAATGACACACAAACAAACATTTCAATTTTATCATTTAATAATAAAACGCATTTGTTAAGTACAAATTAAAACGCATTCGTTAAGTACAAATAGTGGGTTTTTTTTTTCTATCTAAATCTTTCTTGTTTTTCCCCTATTTTTGACTAATGATGCGGAACTCCTTACGTGACTATTAAATGTTGTTTTTAGGCGTCACGCTGTATCTTGTATGGCAGGGGGAAACTGGTGTTAAGACCACACTTTTTTGTCGAATTATTGGAGGGATTATGTGTTAAGTCGCGGACTTCAACGCCGCGCTTTGTCTTATTGCCAGGCCGGGATAATGACGATAATTAATTTCCCCAAATGGGAACCGAACCTACAAGCAACGCGTTTATAAATCAGACACTGCTAGCTGTGACACTGCATTACAACATCCTATGTCGCTTCATATTTATTCTTTATAAAATAAAGATAAGTATATATTTAACGTATTAGCACAGATGTTATTTTTTCTTGATCAAGTAATTAAACCCCACACGGATTCGAACACGTGACATCATCATAATAATAATAGTGTAATATGGAATTTTCTAGTAGTTCTATTCTTTAGTTTGATATGGCACATTGCCTGTATCTTATTATCGCGTGTTACGGCATACTGATAATGAATTCTAACCTCAAAATGTAACGCCACGTGGTGTTATGTCAGCTGTCAGGGTTGCCATTTTGTGAAACGTTTTTGTTAGATAATCTAGTATTTTTTGTTTTTTTTTATATTTGTTGTATACATACATTCCAAAGCCTTGATATGTTTTTTACATTTATAGCTTTATATTTTAATGTGGTTCTCAGTTCAGCACAACTCAGTTCACCTAAATAGGAATATATTGCACATGTTTTAATTTACACATTTAATGTAACAGATCGTTCGATCAATTTTTAAGATATTACGTATTGAGTGGCAGAACTTAACGCCGCACTTTGTCTTGTACTAGAGTGAAAATATCTAAAAAAAATTATAAGATTATTTGGAGTACATCCTGCCTGACGGACTATGATTCTTTTATTACAATAAGTATTATTTATTCAAAGATATTTTCTTAATAGAGAAAAGTTATTAGAAGACAGGATTAGCCACAGATAGCGTTCTATTAAATACAGTATAAAGTGTATTACTAAAGATAACACATATCTAAGCCACGTGCTAGGAACTGATATAGGAAGTATATTCATATAAAAAAAATATCTAGATTGAACTGTCTTGTTCGAGCATGTAGATATGAGCCGAGTAAGCACTAAGCTGGCCATCCTGGCGCAGTAGCGTTTATAAACGTGATGGTCGTCGGTGCAATTCGCACTTGGTGGGAGTAATATACAAATTATTTTCGTATCTGCTCGGGTAGACAAAGCGTGGCGTTGAGATCCGCCATGTACTCACGATGTCTCCAAAATTAGTAGTACGTGGGGAGCGGAGTGTCTTAACAAAATTATCTTTGCTTACCCTGCTTGTTATGTAGAAAAAAGCATAGGGGTATGCTGAAAGGGAGTGTAGAGAGCGGCTATAAAAAAGTAGTGAAACATAATTACATTTGTGTTTATATTTTTTTTAAAGGAAAAATTAATAAATGTAGTGATACATCACTACATTTTTTCTAGTCACATCGCGTAATGAAAAATATAGTTATGTATAAAAAAATATATAAGCGTCAATACACATTTTTTTGTCGCAAGATGCTAAATATTTATGTTGGCAAGGTTTCAAGTAGCGATCTTCAATACTTTTCCGTTATAAGTCTTTTTCTTTCTCATTTTTAACCCCCAATCGAGCAGTTTAGACATGGGACGACGAGTCGAGACTTCAAATCCAAAGGTTATATATACCGTGCCATGCTATATTTCTGTCGGTCATTCTCTTCTAAATACTTATTTTTCTCTGAATTGATAAGTGGATTTATCTTTTTATTGCTTCACACTTTATCCTTAGCCGTGTAAATATTGAGAATGGAGCGATAAATATTACACTTCCTGCATATCTCTTTCGCCTTGTCCGTTCCATCATCGTCTTTATACATATGCTCCGGCTGGTTATTGTGTGAACGTGACCGTTACGTAGACGTTAAGGATCATAAATACTATGTTCGCTAAGGTCAACCAAGGTTTCCCCTGCCTCTCTCACCACTCTTCATTCTTACAACAACCAAATAACCAACAAGAGTGAGACGTTCTTCCTCATTCTCACTGTGACGTCCTGAACCTGACATTCTATAATATGAGTTCTTTCTTATTTATGAGTTCACGCTCTCTTTCTTTTCTTTCTTAATAAGCCACTAGATAATAAGTTACCCTCGGCAAGGTCGCGTTTCGTCACCCAGCCGTTGACATTATGTGACGTAGCCTGGACGGGAGCCAGTCATAATTTATTTTATATATTTTATTATTGTACTGTTCATGCTATTTACGATGCTGGGATCGAATTGGTAACAGCAACTATCTTAAATATCTTCATTTTTAAGAGGATACCGTAGCCCAACGGCACGACGTCATGGCACTAAACGCGACGGTTTTGGGTTCGATCGCCACTCGGGGAAATTAATTATTCTCGTTTTCCTCGACAACTCTGGCAACAAATCAAAGCACGGCGTTGGTGATATTTATGTTAGAAGTCTTTTGTAAAGCCAATGACTCGGAGGTAGGCAGAGGGAATCTAAATACTCTGTTCCCCATTTTTAGCCTTTTTTTTCAGACAATGGGGGTCAGGGCTCAACGCCGCCCATCGTCTACGAGTCAAGGGAAATGAAAAATAAATTCAGTATAATAATCCCTCCGGTTACAGATTGAACTGACAGTCGCGCGTTTATAGTCAGATGCTATCCTATTGCGCCACGACGGCTTCCGTTGTGGTAATAATATATGAATTTATTAAATATATATAATATGGTATAATAAATAAATATAATATGGTATATTTATTGGCGTCAGCACGCTAATGACTGTCCCGCAATGTGACTGCTTCATGCAGATCTAGCACTTTTAGTTAGCATAATTTAACATTTTAAAGAGAACAATTTTTTTTTTCATCTCCACGGGGTATTTTATGGTATATTTTAGGAAGAGATGCGGAGAGTAGTGACCTATTATTTCGTTTTTCAAATTCCATTTTCTTCAAGGGGCTGAAATGTGATGAAAATAATTATAGTATATTTTTTCCCCTTTCAGTTTAAATAAGCGGCAAACTGCCACTACCAGCTTGCGGTTCCGTTCCCGTGGTCAAAATGAAAATAATTAAAAGTTGTATATGACATATGACACATCACAGTGAGTGTAAGTTCTGTGGCCTGCATCGAGACAATTAACGTATGGGCTATAAGCTCTACTACGTCAGCTCGATATATAAAGTATTTATCGCTAACATATTTTTTTTATTTCGAAACACTAGAGTTTCTGAGATTAGAAGGTTCGGACAAACAAACTCCTCAAGAGTTTTAGCATAGTATGCAATTATTATTTCCACCCAAATGTTAATGCTCTCATTATCTCGGCGGGTGCCAAAATTTTATTATTGTAACAATATTCAGATTTGAGGCCGTTGTTGCGACGTAGTAGCATGGCGTCTTACAGTTAACGCGTCGTGACGTTGTGGGTTCGATTTCCACTCGGGGGAATGTATTTATTTCGTTTCTCCTCTGCACTTCCCAATAACTCACAAAGCCTCCTCAGGCGCATCCTCATTATGAAACGTTGGCCATCGATCATCTCTGTAGAGTACTGAATATTTTAGGTCCTTCGCAACTTTATTCTCTAAAGATTTGGAACAATGGTCAGGTACCCTGACAGGGTAACTGTCCTCACCGACCCCGGGAGAGGTTGTGTTTGACGAATCATTTATTATTGTTTGGTATTTCATCGGAGTTAATCAGCTGGGACTAGCATTGGACACGATCCAAGATATATTTAAACGATTATCACGCAATCTTTGTAGTATATTTTAGGTGTAGTTTTGTTTTTAATGTGCGTAACTCGTATTTCTTAAAATAAGATCGGCTGAACATTTTTGGGTCTTTTCAATAATTTTGTAAAGGCAACCCAAAAAAAGTTGCAAGATTTAGCTGTCTTTTGAGTAATTTAAGATCAGATATTCTGTTTATTAGACTTATTTTTTTTAACTTTACTCATATATCAATAGAAAGGCGGAGGGAACCTGTGAACCAATAGGTTCCGGATTTCCGGTTCCCGTTAAGGCATCCAGTCCCAATTAAGAGCCTTTCTTTCCTTTACTCTTTTCTGTATTTTCATACATTTCTTGCTAGGTAGTGGTGTTAGGATATAAGAGGCGATGCCAGGTCATTGTTGTTGGTTTAGAGCTTATGCGTGTTGCGGAATAAAATATTATATTTTGTTTATAATATTCAACTTGAAAATTCACATTTTATTCGTGAAAATAGTATGTCAACGTGTTACCCATATCAGTATTAATTTGTTCTGAATTAGTTTTTAAAAAAAATAGAATGAGCTACGTTTAGTTGTTTTAGTAACTTATCAAAGAGTAACTGCTTAACAATTTTTTCTTGTGGACCTAATATAAAAAAAAAAACAATGATTATAGTAATCATCGATAATGACTAAAACTGAAAAAATAATTGTATCCATTTCCTGGCTCTAGGTATTTAATTAATTTTTTATTTATTCGCGGCGTTTAAGTTCCGACAATCAACTACGTGAAGAGCGGAGTGTCTGAAAACTAAGTCTCTTCTACCTACATTGCTATATGCGTGATACAGCGTGAAGCCTCGATAGTATGTCCAATAATAATGGATACTACGATATACGAAACTCTTACAAAATTATTCACCATTAGCGCTATTTTTAACATCACTTTTCATATATTTTTACATAATAGGTATGTCTTACATCACTTTGTCAGTTTCAAGGTTGCCCACTTCTGCGTATATAATGTAACGGTACATAACATCACATGATCAGTTATAGAAATAACAAACGTTGTAAACAGTAGTATTTTATTAACTTTTAAAATTTAAAAATATATATTATCAGGCAAAGTGTGGGTTCGATTGCAACTCGAGGGAATGAACTACTTTAATTTTCTCGCTCTGGTATCAAGGCAAGCTGCGGCTTGCATTTCTCTGCCTCTCAACCCGCTGTTATTTTCTTTTTTTTATTTTTTCTTCCTGATCCCACACCGAGCGGGGTAGGCAAACGGAACCTGAAAAAATCAAGAAATCCCTTTCCCGGTAAGACATTTCTGTTCTGTGGCTGTTTTTAACGCCGCACTTTACCTTGTTCTACAGATCAAAATGAAAATATACAATATTTCATTCCCCCAAGTGGGAATAGAACGCCCAACCGTCAAGCGTAAGCGGTTGGGCGTTCTAGTAACAGGTTTGTGTCCCTGCGTCACTTCGACTTCTATCATTAATTAGTCTCATATTATTTCAATATTTATTTAAATTTCATATTTGGGAATCGAATCTAGAATCGTCACATTCACCTATCTGGTATATTCAAACTTCTAACTAACATAAGCGCAATGATAGTACATTTTACCAACACGAGTCTCTAGCTCCACACATACCATCCCCTATATAATGTCAAGGACACTGCAAGGGGTAGCAGCTGCATTGTATGCCATTTTAGGGTTCTCAGTATAGGGGTGGTGAGCGTGCATAACTTTTAATTTTGCACTAAGTGAGGGTGCTTTCGTCAATTTGATACTTTTTTCTATGAATTATTGATTGTTATTGAGTTTTGTGAGTGCGTTTGGCTTTCTTTGAGTAGATTTGGAGATTGGAAAGATGTTTTTTGCACGCGCAATTTTATGTCACGAAAATTGTAAAGAAAGTGAGGAACGGCGTGTTTTAATTCGCCTCTGTGCGAGGTACAGCGTGAAGCGAAAAAAATACTAGATGGCTTTCCTCGCTGTAATTTTATGTAAAAAAATATTTGAGAGACAACGATGTAGTTTGATTTATAGTAAATAATAGCAACATTTATATATTATTTAAATCACCGTGTTAGTTTGTTTGTGTAAAATTTTGCAAGTACATTTTGATCCATTTCCAAGTGTCCGATTTTGCTGCTACATATAATCAATATTGTTGTTAATCTGCAATGGCCGCCGTAAGAAAATGGCGGATTGCACATTTTTGCACTACTTACCTAATAAAGTAGAGAGTAGAGTATGTGGGCTGGATTTGTAAAATACAATACACCATGGAAAAAATCATCTAAAGACTGGATGATAAAACAGAATTTTAAAATAAAGACATATTTTAAAAAGGTATTTTTAATTAATCATCATTGATGTTATTAGACACATATACATACTCTCACACACACACACACATACACCCACACATCACACAGGCTTTATGTTAATGTACATTAAGGTGTAGATAATATTTTGCTTTTTATTTAATTTAAATGCTTAATGCTTCTAATTGTCAATTATTTTGAATTGCCATATTTATATATTTTTATAATTACGATTTTAAATAAAAGTTTATTTCGTTTATGAAGCCACTTCATTGTTATAATTTAATTATACTTGTATAGTAGATTCTCGATGTTTATTTAATCTATGTCACTTAAAGTATGAATTAAAAAAAAACTTATATAGTAATTCTATACAGTCATGAAATCACTGATACCTATTGCAAGTTTTATTCGATGAAGTCAGAGCTATCAAGGTTGTCAATTGTTTTTTTTTTTTTTGGAAAATTTTAATATAAATACAATTTAAATGTAAATAACTTTTAAAACATTATAACTGAGTATTTGTTTTATAATTCTTGTTATATTTCGTGAAGTTTTCTGACCGTCGTGACGCAGGGGTTCAAGTATGTGTGACTGTAAACGCGATGGTTATGGGTTCGATTTCCACTCGGGCAAATCTAAGGTAACAAGAGTAAAAATTAAGGGTAACAAGGCAAATCGCGGCGTTGAGTTCACTCAACTCATCATGCATGCCTCGAATATTCGGCGGAAAGTAGGAAATGGAGTGTCCTAACACTAGGTTCCGTCTGCCTCTACCCTACGAATACAGCGTAAAGTTGATAAAAAAAAAGTTTTCGACTTTTTTCTTTCTTTTTTAGTTTCACGCTGTATCCCGCATGGAGAGCGATGAACAGAGAAAACCTATTGTCAACACTGTCTCTTCAAATTCGATGGTAAGCGTTTTAACAGTAGGTCCGCTCTGCCTAGCCTGCTACGTGCTAAATGCAGCGTTAAACTAACTAAACTATGTATTTACTAACGTAAGATTGAACATACAAACGTCTTCTGCGGCATTCAGAAAGATCCAAGAAGACCGTTTTAAACATATTGGGTGTTGGATGCCGGAACTGAACGCCGTGTTTAATTCAACAAATTATATTCTTTTGTTATATTGTTTTTTTAGGTTATAAAAATAATTGGCTCCAATTGTGCAAGCAACTTAACGTATGTTAATGTGTACGATGTAAACACTATTTCGTAGTGTTCTTGGCTTTTCGCTGTCAAGGTTAAGTTATATTACTGTAGACTACACGCCGTAGAAATTTTATATTACACCACCTATTGTTGATCGTATCATTAAATTATGTGGTCAAAAAAGAGTGTAGGTTCAAATCATAGTTGCTGTATCTATACTTCTATAATCTACGTATTTCTTTTTAGGTTTGCGTTGTATCCAATACATAGATCCAGTATATCCAATAGACTTATAACCACCCTGTTGTTATATTAATGAGTATACTATAATTCAAATGATAATCATGAGGCTAGTAGCTAGGGTGCGATTGTAAGCGTGATGGGTTGAGGGTTCGATTCCCACTCGATATAATGAAATATTTTTATTTACTTACTCTGGTAATATGAGGAAACGCGGCGTTCATTTCCGACAATCAACACGCAATGTCTCCACAATTCGCTGGAAATTGGAGAACGGCGGTGTACTAATGTGAACGAAGGGAGTATCTTGATACTAGGTTCCCAGGTTCTCTCTACCTAATAATTACTATAGTTTATACCCACAAACTTAGAACGTGATGATTTCAAACTTCAAATACTAAATAGAACTAGAAGATACTGAATCAAATGATACGAAGTGCTCTTACAAACTTGATGACACATCCGACGACGTACCATTACACCGTATCTCCAAAAAGGATTTATATTAGCAACTATCCAATTAGTCTATTGGTATTTAAACTGTCGTTATACTATGAAAATAATAAAGCGTTTTTCTCTGTTTCACGTTATATTTCATATAGTATGTAGAGGGAACTCTCACTTTCCGCCGAATTTTTGAGGTATTGCATGTTGAGTGACGGAACTCTATGCGTAAATTAGCAAATTACGCATAGAGTTCCAAATTAGCTATTGCTTTAGCAAATAAATAATAAATTATTCACCCGAGTGGGAATCGAACCCCCAAATCGTCGCTTTTTCAGTCACATTCTTGTGCCATTGCACCACTGGCCTCAATCATATAGATACTATAATATATATTATATCTAACATGATAAATCATTTCGTTTTCTCCGGTCCGATCAAAAAAAGAGTGTGAATCTCAAAACATAATAATTCTTAATGTATTTGGAAAAGAGGAAGCACAGTGTCTTATCACAAGTTACTTTCCCACCTCCCTAGTCCAAAGAATAAAAGCTATCACCGACTTGGTTCAGTTGGTCTAAACCACCAAGGTCGTATAAAACGTCACTAACTGTCACAACAAACGGATGAACATGTCCATTTGTCATGCTATTGTACACAATAGACTAGGTAAGTAAGTGAGGCGTCGGTTATGTATGTAATGCATTTAATTCTATATAGTGCACTGCCTCGTTTAGTGGGAGTTATGACTTTTGGTTGTTGTTTGTATTCGGAGATTATGAATCGCTTTGACTGGACACCAGAGCGAAAAAATGAAAATATACATTTTAATTAATATTTCATCGAACCCACAAACATTCGCGTTTATAGTCACACTTTGCATCCTTGCGCCACGTTTGGTATTCGTAGTTTTGAATGCACAGCTTCACGCCTTTGCCCCGCGCAGCACAGGGAACCTAGTGTTAAGTTACTCTGTTCCCAACTTTCCGTCCATTTCTCGAGAAATTGCGTTGTCAATGATGGAACTTAACGGCACGTTTTGCCGTTAACGAATAAATATTAACCTTGTATATTCATAAATTGTAATACTATATGTTTGACTGCCAACATTCACGGATGAAAAGCAAATTCCAATTTTCCCAGACTCGTATTTCTGTTCAGTCCATTTTAAGTATCCATAAAGTGTCTTCGTGAAGGCGGGCTTCAATGAATTCACTGCGTAGAACGAAGTTAAATAACGCAAATTTTGCTATAGAATTTTACTCTTCTTTATCTATTTTTATTGTTTTTTTTTTATACAGAATATTTTAACATCTTGAATACCAAGGCCAAGATTTTAATACGTTGTTGTATGAAACATATATTCATCTTGCTTCCCAATTTTCCTGTATATTTGGTAAAGAATCGAACCGCAATTTCTATTACCTTTTTTAAAACTCAAAATAAGCAAATAAGAAGACAGACGCAGCGCTGGCTAGTCGCCAGTGCCGCAGAGTGACGAAAACAGTAATTCAACGAAAACGTCGATAGTCGGTAGGTGCTCTTACTGACTGCTGGCTTCAAATTGTTTTAACCTTTAGATTTACCTCGTGTATCTATAGAAAT
Organism: Heliconius sara; assembly: GCA_917862395.2. Lineage (NCBI taxonomy): Eukaryota > Metazoa > Arthropoda > Insecta > Lepidoptera > Nymphalidae > Heliconius > Heliconius sara. The sequence goes on from OU860785.2 coordinate 16,542,503, forward strand.
TTTGTGTAAATTTTTATAATTTTTTTTAGAAGAGGTCGTCGTGGCCCTGTTTCTCAAAGGAGTAAACGACACGGTTGTGTACTTGATTATCTGCGCACAAGCCAAAGCTCGGAGTTAAGTTGCGCGAATCAACATGCAATGCCTTGGCAATTCGGCGGATTGTAGAGCATAGAAATATTAACAAGAATGGATTGTCTTAATTACAGGTTCATAACTTACAGGTTCCTTCTCCCTACTCTGCTATGTGCGGGGGATACAGCGTAAAGCTACTGAAAATAAAGATATTTTTTTAGCTAATATTTCATATAGCTCAATAATATAAAATATTTTGTTTGGGCTGTACTTTACTTTTTAACTCTGTTAAGCCATTGACTTCTATTTTGTGACATTCAGCGTCATATATGCTTCGTTCCTCGTCTAGAATTTGTACCTACTTACACCATGTTACCATGTTTCGCTTTGATGGTGATTTTTAAAGATAGAAAGAGTCCTTTGATAAGACTAACTTTTTACAACCTATCAAATTTTAGTATGCATATAAATATTTTGTTTACTCCTTTTATAGTAAAACTTATAAATTATTGCTAATACCACGTATTATATATGATATTAACAGGTATTTATGTGTATATAATTATGATATATGGATAATTCTACGATAAGATGTGTTAAGTCTATAGAGGATACGGCCAAAGAGAAAACTTCCTGTTTTTTCTTTAAACACTCATAGTGTGATTTTTTTCCTTTATGTATTTTTAATAACTTTTTACTAGGCCAGCTGGCTGAGACCAGTCGTGGCGCAGGGGCACATAGTGTGACTGTAAAATCTACTGGTTATGGGTTCGATCTCCACTCGAGGAAATGAAATATTAATTTACATTTATATTTTCATTTTCTCGCTCCGGTGTCGAGGTAAAGCTAGGCGTTGAGTTCCGCCACTCGATACACAATGCTTCCAGAACTCGGTGAAAAGATGACAACGGAGTGTCGTAACACTGGTGGCCTTATGCCTACCCAGCTCTGTGCGGGATACAACGTGATCAGGGTAAATACTTATTTAGCCTTGGGAGAGAATTTGTAGGAATAAAAGTTGCAAAATTATAAAAATCTACTTTATTTAAACATTGTAATTAATATAAAATCAGAATATATTTTTTCTAATTATATTGAATATTTACAGACAATGTTATTTCAGCCTTTTCTGAAATTAAAAAAAAAAAGTATCTTTAGTGTCAATATATGAAATTAACATGGTATTGTATACCTATAACAAATTATAAAATATTCTTTTATTAATAGTAATTATATAGTATTAGAATCTTTTAAGTAATACAAATGGTCAGACTTGCAGTAACTAGGATAATTTTCACATTACCTGTACTTATGCTACATTTCACTAAATGAACGAATGAGAACGAAAAAAGGAATGAATGAATAAAATATATAAATTAAAGACCCTCTCTTGCCTATATCAACAAAAAAAATGAATAAGCATTCTTAAATACGTTTTCAGACTCTTTGAAACCATAGAACATTCTCTGCTCTTCTAAAATAAGATTTGGTTCAAGTAATGCCTGAACAAGAGATAAATTAAATATAATTTTCTTCCACTTGAAGTAATTCTCCACTGTTGTGTACGTGTATTTTACCTGTTTTTCGTCAATTCTTTGAAAGTTCTTCTTCTAAACCCGAATTTGAACTGGAAAAGTTCTAATTTGTTCTTTAGCATTAAGGAATTAAAAAATCTTTCTCAAGCATTTCATCATCAATAACGAAAATATTGATGCTAGGACAGTTTTTTTGAATAGCATTTGAGAAATCTCTCAGAGATGATCTTTGCTACTAGCTACTAATCGGTGTGCCGATCTCTTGCAAGTAACTCCAACATTATCAGGAGCCCCCTTGTTGTGTCCAGCTTAAACACACAATGTCCGAAAATGGGTATCGGATTGTTTGAAGCTTAAACGCGAAGGTTTGCTGCCCTACTGTAGGGGAAAGAAAAGATGCATTGTTTTGCGTAGTTCTAAATACTTCCTTCTTATTTGTTAATACAACCTCATATTTCTACAAATGATTTAACTTATCGTTTTCACATAAAAATGATAATTTGAATTATCAAAGTGTCTACTGATTGTGGGACCTTGCATGTTATCTTTTATCTTCGTCATCGATCAACGTTGGCGCTACGCTATGTAACTCAATGTCTTGTTTTTGCTTCCGATTTTAATATGTATTTTCTTAAAATGTCCAGTTAAATAATATGTTTAGAGATGCTATCGTGGTATAATTAGAAAGATGTCTGCCTATACTGTCTCTGAAGATTCTGTAGAAAATAGAATGACAATAATAAACTCGCTATGCTACTATGGTAACAGAAAGACCACTTTAATGATAACAGTTTCTCCTCTTTCTCCTGCTTTACAATATCTTGGCTTAATTGCTAGGATCTTTCTTCTAGTTTCTCCTACTTCACTGTGCACAGTCGACCTGTCCTGCATCTCGAGATCCAGCTTTTGCTAGTTTGTGGTCTAACGGCAGGAATAGACACGGACAGTAACTTATTGTATCTCCAATGACGCTCTTAGACAGTATCTGTTATGTTTACGTCGACTACAAGACATTCTTTAATTAAGCATGTTATTAGGCAACGTGAGTAATGATAACGCTGATCAGTTCATTATGATATCATGAAATAGTCTGAAATCAAATCAAATATGACTTAACTAAATATTTTATCAAAGAAAAGCTAATATACCAAGATCCCAGGGTCGCCAGACCTACATCATTTTAGCAAAACTGAAATTTTGAGGACTATTTGTCTAATATGTAGTTAAGACATTATGCGCACTCACTAACTTAAAAGTGGGACCCTTTCAGAGATAACGACTAGCAGGAGTAAAGAACCGTTTGCATGGGCCTTTACTCTTGCCAGACGTCCTAAGGGTTGTTTAAAATTTCGCCAAAGTTTGTACGCCAAATAAAAACACATGTCTGTTTGGGAGGATGATTGAGCCATCGGATAGGTTTAAAGGTCGGAATTGAAGCTTGCTAGTAACAACCCTTAGGACATCTGGCAGGAGTAAAGGCCCACGTAAATAGTCTGATAAAAATAAATATACTTTTATAACATTAAAAAATCTTAAATTAGCGCCACCTCTGAAAGGGCCCCATTTTCAAGTTAGTTAGTACGTATACAGGTTAGCTACATATTAGTCTATTAATCCTCAAAATTTCAGCTTTGCTAATATGACGTAGGTCTGGGGGCCCTAGCATCTCAGTCTATAACTTAGCGCGTGTACATAAATCGAAAGTAGCACAGAACGTCAACTTGACAAGTCTTAAGTCTGAGTTACTCAACCGTCTACGTCTGACATTTTTGCGGAGACCTGCGACTTGGCTCTGCGAATGTCGCTCTTATTACAAGGATTAAAGGGTTAATGTAATATTGAAGGAAACTGAGTTAAATTAATACATTGGTTCGTAATAAGATGTAGTTTATGTTATGAGCGATTATATTAATTTTAATAAAATTTGTACAAAGAGAGTGGGATATTTCCGTGGGGAACGTTATATTTTATAAGTTTCTAAATATATTTTACATCAATAACATTTTTTTAAGAACTATATATATTTGTTTGTTTGTAATTAAGGCTTATTTGTTTATCTTATTATGTGGATTCCCTTGGAGTGAGATTAGCGTAAATACTGAACTGCTCTAGGACAAATTTAGAGAAGTGACTATAGCTTGTTCTTCAACTATGTTTATAATTATAATTTTGGCAAGGCTTATAGATTTTTATCCAATACTAGTAGGCACGCACAGCTTCGCCCGCTTATTTGCGTCAGGGGTGAATTTTAAAAAACCATTAAAACACGTGTTCAATGAAATATTTTTAAGAGTTTGAAATTCAAATTTTAAAAAAATCGATGCCGATTTAAGACAAATCTATACAAACTTTTCGTATCCTAATCGCTTTAGGGTTAAAATTTTTCATAATCTTCCTTCTTAGTGGATGTCCATATTATGAAAATAAACATCTGTCAAAATTTCACGTTTCTACGCACAGCGGTTACGACTTCGACGACGTCTTACCTCATTCAGTCAGGTATAGATTACGCAGTAGAGACTTATAATATGAATTGAAAATACACCATTATTAATAATAATACGAGCTTGTACTGTTTATTGTTGGGCGAAGGCCTCTCACTCTTTCTTCTATTATTTCTATTTTCTATTGTAAATCAATCAATCAGGTCTGTAATTTTACTCGTCATCTCCGTTTTTCCGTTTCTTCCACCGTTTCTGCGTTTGGGTTTAGATTGCAATCAGTTTAGGTTTTCGCCCAAGCATGATGATGGCACACGTGTCATCGGCAGAAAGCAAAAAAATCTATTCTTTCTTTAAGCGTAAACATGTTTGAGTTTTCAGTAAATAGTGAGATTACTTTTGATATTTGTCATAATGAACAAACGAAAAAAGCAATTGTTTAATTATATGTTATCTATACTAACATTTTAGATCTTAAAGATTTGCTTGGTTAAATACGCTAATCTCAGTAACTGATGGTTCATTATTATTTGAAATTATTTTATTGTGTTGGATTATCCATCTATTAAGAGAGGCTATAATTACATCTCGGAATCTTTGTATCAAGATACGGCACAAAGCGTACGGGGCCGAGGCCACAGGTAACAGACAGTATTCTATATATAAATGTTATGTTAAAGCAAACAGCTTATCACTTGTACCACGCGCAAATGTTTTTGATACCGAACCGGATTGCGACAACTTGATACTGGAGCGGTTTCAAAAATCGTGAAAGTTGTTGCGACTTTTTCGATATATTCTGCTGTTTTTTTTTATTTTAATATTACTTATATCCTTAAAAAATGCATTGAATTGTATTTTGTGTAGAAATATTTTGTATTTGTAACAGCATATTTTGGTAAAATTAAAACTGGTAAGTCACCAGATATTTAGTGTCGACGTTTAGTTGATACAAAAAAAATATATAAATGGTGGCAGATAAGGCAAGGCAATATAACATTTTAATTGTATGACTAACGCTTAAGATGTGGGTTCGATCCTGGGGGAATGAATTATTATTTATTAATATTGTTATTTTTTCGCTTTAGCACCAAGGAAAAACCCCGGCGTTGAGTTCCGCCACTTAATATGCAATGACTCGGAAAATTCGGCCGAAATAAAATGATCAGCTCCTAATTTCCCTCTTCCCTACCCTGCTGTATGCGGGATACAATATAAAGCTGTATGTATAACTTAAACAAATAAAAAAAATCAATCAGCTTCACGCTGTATCCCTGTTTACTATTATATATTCCATAGAAATTGAAAATAAATCATTAGTCTTATATTCTTAATTAATTGTGATGGTGTCAACTAGGTAGGACTTTTTCGATATTTCGTCGGGAACTTTTACGTAAATACATAATGTTATTCACATATATGATTGGAATTACATATCACTGGGACATTAGCAATGCAGTTAAAACGCAATAAAAGGAAAATTTCGTTAGGTTTTTTTATTACTATTATTCGATAGAATGACGTCGACTGCAAAACGAAATGACTAATGGTTTTGTTTTATTGTATACAATGTTCATTTTGACCTGTATTTTGGGTGACAATTTTTTTAACTATAACAAATCAGCTTCACGCTGTATCCCGCACACAGCATGGTAGGCAGAGGGAACCTAGTGTTAATACACTCCGTTTCCCACTTTCTGCCGAATTCTGGAGGCATTGCGTGTTGGGTGGCAGAACTCAACGCCGCGCTTTCACCAGAGCCTTAACAATTGTTTTATATATCTCCAAGATATGTTTATTATAGTCAAACCGACTATGATAAACATACCTCGGAGATATTTTTTTACTATTTGGTGTGTCATGAATATATTACTACTACTACTACTGCTACTACTACCTATCCCTAGCGAGATGGTCAGAGAGGACGGAGTGCCAAACGCGACGGCATCTCTACATACCTCTTGCCTCGCCTCGTCCACCCTCAACAACCTCTTCATACATGCCTTCCTGCTCCCGCTGACTTACCACATTTCGGACTTCGTATTGCACTCTCAACTTCTTTTACACTGATTTTGCCATTGGCTACATCAAGACTCAGCGTTTCTCTACTACGTGAGACTGAGGCGTCATCACATTAATACATCTCCTTGTAAAATTCCGCCCATCGCTGCCAAACGTGTGGTTGTCTTTTAATACTTTAACGTTTGAGACTAAAGACTAACTAAAAGAGTCGATGGAAGCGGTAATTTCTAATAATTTTTATTATTTTAGGTTTTCCCGTTTACAAGATAGCCATGTTAATCTTTTTATCTAAATAAAATAAATAAAAAAATCCGCTTCACGCTGTATCCCGCACACAGCAGGGTAGGCAAAGGGAGCTTAGTGTTTAGACACTCCTTTCCCCACTTTCTGCCGGATTCTGGAAGCAGTGCGTGTTGAGTGGCAAAAATCTAAATATTTTATTTATATAAAAAAAAAATGCGACTTTTTCATCAACTCTTGGTGTTTTTGTATTTTGTGATGTATGCCCTACTTAATCATCTAAATACTCGTAAAGCCGTAAATCTACATCAAACATTTAAAAAACATCCTGGCTTTTGATACCAAATAAGCCTTATTTTATTTTAACTTTTAATTCGAAGGTACTACATAATTAACCTTAAATTTTACGAAATTTGTTTATCTGTATCTCTCTATGTATTTGTCGATAGGCATAGCTGAAGGTTCGGTCGATTTTTGGCCGTAACTGACAGTTCGGTTTTGCAAGAAACTAAATATTGAGTGTTTCTTTGTTAGAATCAAAAAAGAAGAAAGGAGAGGGCACCCAGTGTGGGCAGGGCACACAATCTACCTTACTCATAACTCTCTGTCTTGTTATCAGAAGGAGAAAATGAAAATAATTCTTTCCCCGGAATGGAAATCGAACTAACAATCGTATTTACAGTCAGACGGCACGCCACGCAATGACCTGATGTATTATTAATCATATATTTTTGTCCTGGTTTTTATCTATTTATTATATGTCTGTAATGTACATTTTTTGTCGACAGGTGCGAGGTGGTAGCACCGGCGTTCCTCCTCCCGCCCCTCCTGCCTTGGAAGAGAAGCGGTCCCCGCTGCAGCCTCAGCAGCAGGGCAGAGCTCAGCTGCCACCAGGTATGTATAATATACGTACACGTTCACTAATCGAGTAAATGACCGGAGGTTTTTCAGTATGGTCATTCTGCTCCCAATGTTATATGACATGGTCAGAGAATAGGGCGGACTTCCAAGAGTACACTATCTAGGCAGTGAGGGTAGTTAGTACTTCCATAAAAAATCAACAAGCTATATGGGGGAGGTGCGTATAGCTATAAAAAAGTTTATCTGTTCTAAATAAGCTTTCTTTTATTGTGTATTACTTCGATAGAAATATATCTGACGCTATCGTGGTTAAGAGAGATGTTTACGTAATGGTCATAGGTTCATTTATCATATCTAAACATAACCCATAGGCGGATAGAACGGAATTTCTTTTTGTGAACTCCATATTAAGAAGAGTGAACCTAACGTTAATTCTCTCCGTTCTATATTTTTTATTTTAAATGTATCTTCAACAGAACCAGTTCCTGTGCCACCGCCGCCTAAGCCGGCGGTCGTAAAGGCACCCAAGAACGCGAAGATCAATCAAAAGGTTAGTTTTAACATATACCTAACTATATTTTATTTTTTTTTATGGAAAAGGACAAGGCAAACGAGCGTTCGGGTCACCTGATGGTAAGTGATTACCGCCGCCCATGGCCCCGTGCAACACCAGAGGAGCTACAGGTGCGGCTTGCCGGCTTTTGAGGTGGGTTGGGCGCCGGGGCCCGGCATTACCTGATGCGAAACGCAGTGGCATAAAGCCACTACATATATATATATATGTATGTATATGTATATATTTTTTAATAAAAAAAATATTTTGTTCTTTCTAATTCCTATAACAATATGTGTACAAAGCTTAATAATAATCGGTTGAGTAGTTTTGGCGTAAAAGCGTAACAAACAAACTTACATTCGCATTTATAATATTGGTATGATGATGACTACGCGATGAAAGCCGCATGTAAAGCTCGTCTAAATAGTAAAAAAAGGCATTATCACATTTTTAATAATAATCCGTAGTATAATTCTTAAGCGAAACTTACCTATTGTTGAAATATGTTATTGAAAATAACTATTCATTTCTTCTAAGAACAAAAATATGTTGTTTATGACAGGGACACTTAGTAAATGGGTAGTTTGATTAATGGTTTAGTGTAACCATTATATAACTACTTTGTTTGTTTTAATCCCCTTATTGTTTAAAAAAATGGTTTTTTTTAAGAATCGGTTGTTTCTACGTAGTTTCTACTTTCACAAGTTACGTTATTTGGCTTCAAAAATAATCTAAATATTATGTATATTTATATAACAATGAATCGTCGCAATATATTTACTTTTTTATTGTTCGTTATTATCACGTTCTCCGCTTGTGTAAAAGAAAAAAAATGAGAAGGCCTAATATGTTATCTTTCTTAATTCGTGTGTTTATATCATATTATTAAGAAGGTAGTCGTTGCGAGGTTGAACGCAGAGACATTAGCTGGTTGAGTTTTACTTTAAAATTTTCTTGACTTACAATCCGAATTCATAAATTGTAAACCAGACGATAACACATAATACATAAAAAAATCGTAAAAATATTGTTTTTCATTCAAATTTTGACATTTATTTAATTTTTTTTGGTATGATTTTTTTTCGACCAGTGGTTATACTGTGTTGTAACAAAATTACTTTTGTACTGTAATAAAAATTATACAATTAGGTTATCTACCTGAATATAGTTACCTGAATTTAATTTCAATACATTTAACTTTTAGTAAATCGCACCAATTTTAGTACTCAATGTAACAAAATTACTTTTGTACTGTAATAAAAATTATACAGTTAGGTTAATCTACCTGAATATAGTTACCTGAATTTAATTTGAATACATTTTAACTTTTAGTAAATCGCACCAATTTTAGTACTCAATGCTAAAGAACAAATACTTACCTCAGGTAGACTATAAATGTACCGTTAGTAGAGAAGCTCCATATAGGAACAATAAGGCTTAGCAAATGAAAAGGAATTACCTGTTACCAGGCATACTAATATTGGAACTACCCAAGGATAAATATTTAAATCATTGACGAAATGTGTTGCGTTGCAAATTTATTTTGTTATAATCTTTAGGTATACGCTGTAATTCATATAGCTAGGATAGACAGAGGGAATATAGTGTTAGTACATCCATCGTTCCCCATTTTAAAATAAATTATATTATAATTTCCCCGTAAAGTGATGGAACCCACAACAATTCTGCTTACAGTGAGACTTTGTTCCACTGCGTCACGACGTCCTGTCGTATGTGTCTTTCTTTCTGTATTATAAACCAAATCACCACTACACCGATGTAGATTGAATTTCATGTTCACAGACAGTTAATGCTATAATGCATCATGTACAATATATACAGGATATTATGCTTTACAGCTTCGTTGCGACGGTTTGTTTTGCTTTGAAGTTATTTGGTAGAGTAGCCACGACTTTTATTTTGTTATAAACATTCTCAAATTTTATAAAAAAGCAAACTAGATAATAAAATTTGCTAATAAGGGCGAAATATGCACAAAATATGCATAATCAAAAGAACATTTATTATTATAACTTGAAAGTGATTTCTATTAGCTCATTTAAGTTTTTTGTTTGTGTTACTATCGGTGATTCTAATTTTAATGAATAATATGATATAATAACGAGATAAATAACTTACATAGTGGGACTTGAACTTGCGGACGTCTCGTTCAACAACGTAGTATATTGTAAAGCCGTTCTATTCAATGTAACAAATTTTTAAGTTAATGTTTTTCCTTATTATGATAGCTTATATTATTTATTAGTTCGCGGCTTGAAAGAAAATTATTATATTTTATTATGTCACCCTACAAAGTACCGCGCAACTGCACACTAGTGCTGTCCAAGCGGAGCATGTTTATCGATTAAATATTAATTTCGTGTGGATAAAAGAAAAAAGCGTTAGGGATGTAATTATTGACGCTGTGATTAGTGTTATCGCTGAATATGCTGTTCTGCTTGTTTTTTTTATTGTTACTTAATTTTAGTTACAATTTTAGAAACTATAAGCTATTAAATTGCTATAATATGTGGGTTGCGCATGATATTTGACCTTTTTTTTGTAGGTATATAATTGCTAGGTATATAATGCTAATATAAGCATTATATTTATAGCGTATATCTTATTTCTGTATCAGTACCCGGTATATTTATTCTAATTTAGCACTTGTAATAAGTAATTTGTTGGACCTTGAACACTCTTAGTACAAACAGTTAACGATGTGGATACATTTATAATATTTGGCCATTAATATATTTGCTTTTCCTAATCACTCTAAAACTTATAAATTATTATCTAAAAATTATGTTATTGTTTAAATATGTAACCATATTTGTAAATTAATATATTTTAAGCCAGTTCTTTTTGTGTAAATATCATCTGTGATCACAAAAGCAGGTATATTTACCCTATTAAAAAAAACAATGTCAGTAATTTTTCACCACGGTCAACGCACATCACTACGGCAGTTGGACGCTTGACGGCGCGAATGTCGGTCGTGTTTCCCGCGCTTTTGCATTTTTTTTTCAAATTATAAATAATACATACTGTGTTTATTTCATATCAGTGGTATAATTTGTGTTAAATTACTGTAGATGTGGTGATTTTGGATGCAGTTTTCATGGTTTTTATATGGTTTTTCTATATAGTTTTTAAATAGGTATTTTCCATACTAGTAATGAACGATTCGCGTTTTGCATTGAATACGTCGCGCGCCGGTATAATTGTAAATAGGCGAGCTTTGCGAATTGTAGGGGAATATTTAATATTTTTGTGTTTTAATTAAATATTTATACGATTATTTCAACAATTACTTGAATTTAAATGATTTTGTTTTTATATATGTGTCAAATTATCAAGGCTGAAATTGCAATAGATTTGTGCAACGAATTAAGATATTTAAATTTAAAAAATAAAATAAAACAATGACGCTTAAACATTTAAATCTCTAACGTAAGAGCATTACCTTCTGGATTGCAAATGCATACGCAATGAATTATATTATAATGTTTCTAGAACAAATCTGTCTACAGAGCTTCGTTCGTGTTATACTTCGATTGATATACATGATGTTAGTTATTTACTTATTTTGTAACTTGGCTCTTTATTAAATAATGAAATAAAGGCACAGCGTGTGACTGTAAACGCGAGGGTTGTGGGTTCGATTCCCACTTGGAGGAATGAGTTATTATATTTTTAAACATTTTTAAAGTGAAATACGTTCAAATTTTTATACGTTTTCTAAATAAGTATTTATATTTCCTAAGTGTGGATTAACACTTTAAAAATGTTTAAAAATAATTAAAAAAATAGTATTCTCTCTTGCCAAACGATAATTCTTAGTAATTATCTTTGGGTAGCGGAAATTTGTAAAAATCTCCCTACAGAGATGCTAACAACATAAGTTGTAACAAGCGTATAAGAATTTCGACGTAGCTTGGCGAGAACGTATGGCTCAGTGGTCAGAGCGCCTGGTCGGTTTCCAGGAGGCGCGGGTTCGAGTCCCGCTACGTTCAAATTTTTATACGTTTTCTAAATAAGTATTTATGAGTTATTATAATTTTCTCGCTCAGGTAACAACATGAAGCGCGTCGTTGAGTTCAGCAACGTGCAATGTCTTAAAAATTGAGCGGGCAGCATAGTCTTAACACTGCTATACGCGAGATACAGCGTGAAGCTATATAAGAGTTTTTTTTCTATAGCTTTATGTAGGTTCGAAGTTAAACGCGTTTCGTCTTTATTACGACCTTGAAAGTTGTAAACATAATTTATCTATAGTATAGTTCCTAAATAAGGCAAGAACTAATATGGTATCTGTATTATATCGATGATATAATTAAATTACATTGTTATTAGTTTTGTAAAGTTTATATTCATAAGTTCTCGATAAATAAATGATAAAATTGTGTTTGTTGTATAAAGAAATCGACACTTCAATGTTCTTATGGAGCGTAATTTAACACTGTGTATAAAGCGTGGTGTTTTTGCTACAAAATAAACAACATCACATGAACATTGGTATAAAATATTACGTGGTAGGTATAAAGTTCTATAAAATTTGAAAACCTGTTTATTTATTGTCTCTTTTTAATTGTTTGCTTTACATTTGGAAGAACGTGTTTATTTTAAAGTCTAATAAAGGCCACAGAAAAAAAAATTAAATGTAGGTTTTTTTAAAGGAAATTTATAAAAACTGAGAGTGACGCCGTCGTGACGTCTAAGAGTAATCACGATGGTTGTGAGTTCGATTCTCGCACGAGAGACTTCGTTCCTCTGGCCCTGGTAACAAGAGAAAGATCAATAAGTTTCGCCATTCAACACACTATGCCAATGCCTATCCTGCCATATGCGGGATACAGCGTGAGGCAAAATAAAACTGTTTCTTTAACCACGTACGTTTCTAAATTCCTTAATAAATATGTGAGCTACCGCGTCGTACATATTTTGGTTGATACAAAAATAGATAACACTTTTGTCATTGAGAAAAACTATCGAATAGTTTTTCTACTTCAATCTTGATGATAAATACGCAAGAACATTTATTTGAAGATTTATATGTTTACGTTATAAACATTGGTTTTAACTTCATGTTAACTATAAAAATCAGATATTTTATGGCTCACATTTATATTTATAAACCGCTCTCAACCCTAATATCGATCTTGAGATGCCGTTTAAATAATTTATGAATTAAAACTCAGAGTTAAAGATCAGATCTCAGAGTTAAAGAACCTGTTGTTCCGGATATTACGGCGGTCAACCAAACAAATTTCAGCTTTATAATATTATTTATGTAATGAGATTTGAAGTTGCACTTACACACATCCATTAGCATTTTGATGCAAATAAATCGGTACAGACATACATATATTAATTTGTGACGATTTAATACCAGTTTAACACTAATTTAACTAAGACTTTTATGAGTGTGGTTAAATTGCCTTTATTTTACAATGAAAGCTATTTAAAATTAAAAAAATATTTTTCCGTTCCCTAGTATATGTTAAGGTATGTAGAGGTAACCTAAAACATTTCAATTTCTCGCTTCCGCACTGATTGTGGTGATAACAGGCGGAACTCAACGCCGCACTTTGTTTTGAATATTATAAACTTCCTGATAGGAATAGAATCAACGACTGTCGTGCTTATAGCCATATGTTCTGCCTCTGCGCCACGACGACCTCAATTATTTAAAATCATTTAGTTGTATTTTTTATCTGTATCTGTTTTATTTGTTTTTTAATTTATAAAAAGTTAATGATTAGAATTGTAATTATGTTTATTATTTTTATTTGTTTTTTATTTATATAATGTTTTTGATTAGAACTGTAATAAAAGTAGGTGCATTTGATAATAATCTATAACGCGGTTGGTAATTATTAGTTTGCGGTTTGTGTGAAATTTATAGGAGACCGTCGAGGCGCAGCGTTTGGCTGTAAACGTGAAAGTTATGGGTTCGATTCTCACTCGAGTGAGTAAATTTTTTTTCCCTAGCTCTGGTGACAAGACACGCTGTGTAATGTCCTTAACACGGAGTTCGTCGCTATTCATTTTCATACACAAAAGGTCGCTACGAGTTACAAAATACTAGATTTTTTATAGTTTTCCTACGTTAAACCTAAATGTTTTTTTATTATGTTCTATTTGTTTGTACCATCATCTATAAATAAATAGTAATATTCATAAAATAATATTTCTTATTATATATGTATACAAATATAATAAAGAGATTAAAAAAAATAACTTCACAATTAGTATCATTTTTCTTAGAAACATACTATATTCTCTTATAACATACTTCATATACTGTCTTTGATTTGCGAGTTTTCCTCCAGTCAAAATTATTGGTTTAGAACATAAAAAAATTATATTTGATCGGAACCTTGAGGAACTTAGCACATTGTCTTTGTTGTTTTGTGTAAACTCAAAATAAATTTTATTTTAGTTTTTATAGTGTGGCAATTATTAATTTATTTATGGCTTATTTTATATATCCACTAAGTCCAAGGGCGTGGTGTCAACTGTTAGTCACGTGGGGACCACATCTCTTGTTTCTATGCAGAAAGGTATTTAAAACGACAAGTCTTAATTTAAATTACATTGAAAATTAGATATATATTATGTTTTTGTTAGCGGTGGCGACGAACGCCGGGTTAAACCGTGGCTGAAAGGGGAGAACAGCGTTTTTTCGTTTACAGTCATACACATACCGCTATAATATAATGCAAAAAGCCTATATACCTTTTAAAACGCAAAAAAAATCGACACAAAGCTCTTTTCGATGATAAAGTTTAGGTCTTCGCTGAAGTATTGAAAAATTCAACGGCAAAAACCCATTTGCCGTAACTAACGGTACCATGGTCCACGGAGTGCTATATAGTTATTGCTTTTTCGTGATTTTGTAGTGAACAATAGTTTGGTATTTTTGTATGTTGTCAATTTTTGTTAGGTTTCACGCTGTATCCCGCAGGGTAGGCACAGGGATCCTAGTGTTAAACACACCGACCAAAGTTCGAGATATTGCCTGTTCTTTAGCGGAATTCCACGCCGCGATTTCATCTGCTTACCAGAGCGAAGAAATTAAAAGTAATTCCGCGGAGTGGTAATCGAACCCACTACTGTTGGGTTTCCAGTTTGACGCTGTGCCGCTGTCTGACGTCGGCATAAATGAAGTCAATATCGAATATGGAAATTGGTAGAGATGGCAGTATGTCGAAAATGGAGTTGTCTACACAACGTTCCCTTTGCCTATCTAGTTATATACGAGATACAGCGTGAAGCTAATGTAAAATATAACATTTTTATTTAGACATTGATTTTCTTTGTTATTTTTTAACTATTTGCCGACACTGAAACGCAAATGCCAGTGCATTCAAGCTACAATCTAAATCGAACCTTCTACCCTTTGACCTATTCATTTATTCGCTAATTACTTTTTATCTTGACCTTTTCACTTAAATGTAGCCTTTCCATCCGTAATACTATTCGATTTAATTAAGGCTACTTATGCAACAGTTTGTAACACGCGGTCGCTGATTTTAATATTATTTACTGCTTCCACATTGCCCAATATATCGTTTATTGCGACCTTTAGATAGTATCAGGTTTGTTGTCTATAAATGAAAAATATATAGCGCAGCGATTGGAAAGATGTTTTTTTGTTTTTTTTTTTTAATAAAATTATTCTGGTCATTTATTTTCATTTAGATTGTCATTGTCAGTGTTTTTCGTTTGTCATAGCGCCTAGAGAGTATTCAAAGGACGCGGGTTCGAGTCCCGATAAGTTCTAACAAAAGTGAAAATCAAATGCCAAAAAGTCGAGGCCAGTCGTGGCACGGGGGCTCAAGCGTCCCACTGTAAACGCGACTGCTTGTGGGTTTGACGCACATTTGAGAAAATGAGTATTTGATATTTTCATTTCATCGCTCTAGTGGCGAGGCAAAGTTAGGCGTCGGGTTCTGTAAATCAACACCCAAACAATTATGGAATGGAAGAATACTAATAGGAACAGAACGTTTAACAATGGGTTGCCAGATTCCCTCTGTCTACCCTAAAAAATGGGGGATACAGCGTGGATCTAATAAAAAATAAAGTAAAAAAATATTTTCATACATTTTTTACAATATATAAAATAAATAAGCAATTTTTATATTCTCCCCTATTGCATTGCCTGAACATCCATATTATTACCTAATCCTGGTGTCAAGTAAATGCCACGAGCTCCGCGAACCGGTTCGCAGTTCGAAAAAAATATATATATAATACATACTTGTATGTAAATGTCTGTATTGGAACTCGACTTGAGTGTTTGGATGAAGTGGTTTGTTTTTTTTTTGTTTATTTGTAATGCGTGTATTGTTTCTTTTTCTTTTGTATTATTACTCTTTTAGTTTAGTGGGAGTGAATTGTGGCGCAGTAGCGCAAGCGTGTGGCTGTAAACGCGACGGTTAATGATTTAATTTACGCGTTATGGTTAATAAGTCAAAGTGTGACGTTGAGTCTTAATGGGGAATGATGTGTCTTACGGTTAAACATTTATTTATGTAAAAAATTTACATTTAAATCATTTATGGAGAAAATTATAAAAGTAAATTCTTAACTCTAGGTTACATTCCTAAGAATTTTCTGTCCAAATTCGAGACAGTGTATTTTTAAAGACGAAACTCAACGCTGCGCTCTGTTTACTAGTTTACGATCAAATTTGATTATTGTTATAATTAAAAAAAAATCTATTCTAATCACTTGTCGACATTTTCTTACTTTAAAATACATGACAATAAGAATTGACATATATTTTGTATTTATTATTCAAATTTATGTAAATAGAAATGTCAATAGTGGCTAAGATTACGTTGACTTCGATGATAATGGCAACGACACGGAAAATAAAAGTGAATTCTTTATAGACACTAGTATTATATAACCTAATATCTTTCTAGATTTTACTTTTATTTTCCATTATGTCGTAGATAAATTATCGTCGACAGAGTCAACAGCGTTCGGGAGTTCTCTCTGCCTCGCACATAACATCCTGCTATATATATAGGCAAAGGCCTACTGGAGACATAGCGTGACGTTGAGTGACGAAACTCAATGAAAATGAAACTATTGAATATTTCTCTTCGTGTGCCCTCACAAGAAGGAATCAAACCCAGAACTTGTCGCGTTCACAGTCGCACGCTTGTTGCCCTGTGCCCCGCCTTGCCTCAATTATTGTATTATGCTTTATGCTGTCATATAAGTATGAGTATACTTGGCGTGTTGTTAACATTTAATATAGCTGTTAACTCATAATATTTGACTCAGTTCAGTTGAATCAATAACATTTAAAAGTGTACGTTGTCAGTTTTAATGTCTTTAAAGAATTTATTAACAGTTTGTAATTTAAAAAGTAGCGGCCCCAGGTGGGGGCCTTGAAGTACACCGCGTTAATAAATCCATATTTAGTTTGAGTACTGTCACATACTTTTAAATATCTTATCAAGTGAATGTCATTAAATGTAACTCTATTTGTTTATTTTAATGACCGTTGCTACTTTTATTAGAAAAATAATAATTTTATTTTATCGTTTTAGCCAATAGGTACAATATTTTTTGTTCTTTATATTACGTTTGCATTATTTGAACTGGTTGAAAAGAATAAAATGATACTATTAGAAATATGTATGTAAGACAATGCGCAGCGTTAACTTTGCCAAACGACATATGATGTCTAAAAAATGGGCAAATAATGGAGAACGGAGTGTCTTTAACTAGGCTTAGAGGGAGCTCACCCTTGCATTGCAGGAAAAAAAGTGAACTTGCAAAAAAAAGTACTATGTCACATACGTATGTTTTTATGATGATATTTAAATTTCTTAGTATTAACTGTCTGTGGTAAGCGTTTTTCTCAACAGAAGGTCGTCTATATGCATATTGCAAGATTGTATTCCGAGATAAAAGGGTTTTGTTCTCCTTACAACTTCACTTGCTGCTCTATATAATTTATATGTCTATCAATATATATGTAAATTAGTGTTCGTGTTTTGTCTGTTTATATAATGGTCTTTAGTACAACTTTGCTTTGGAAATAATTACATGGGCAATGCATACATATAACATGTATCTAGTTGAAAGCGAAATGCTGTACGCCGCCCGTACCGTACCGTATAGCATGGTAGATAGAAGCAACATAAAGTTAAGACCAAACATTTCGTTTCCCATTTTCCGACCAATTTTCGAGACATTGACTAATAAGTGGCGAAAATTGGCGCCGCGTTATGTCTTCTTACCTAAAATAATTTATTCTTAAGAAAGGATTGCACCGCTTCACTCCGCTCTTTATTTTTTTACTAAATAATAATAGTTATTGAAGACATTAAATATTAACCAGACCAAGAAAACGTAAATATTTTAGAAAAAGTATACTCTAAGTTAAATCGAACTTACTACTGTTGTTTACAATTTACAGTGCTAAGTGGGTCATGATTGCGCGTTGATTATGTGTGCAAATTCGTTTTTATTTTTGATTATTTTAGAATTCGATACTTAATAACAATTTAAATATTATACATAATTTCTTATAATTATGCATTTTTCATGTTAAATTATAATTTATAATATTAATACTTAAGTAAACATGTCAAGTGCGAATCATACTCCCGCACGAAGCATTCTGTACCATTATCTATCAAAACGGCAAAAAATCACGTGTGTTGTATGGGAGATGTCCTATATATTTGTTTACCTTGTTTCTTAGTATTTGTTACTATAGCGGCAACAGAAATAAGTAATCTGTTACAATTTCAACTGTCGTAACTATTACGGTTCATAAGGTACATACTGCTGACAGATGGGCAGACAGCGAAGTGTTAGTAAAAGGGTCCCGGTTTACCCTTTGGGTACGGTACTCTAAAAACAAATTAGTTAAGAATATTTAAACGTACTTACAAGGAAGTCACCATTGTTGACTTCCGGCAGCGGAAAGTGAAATTATGTCGACAGTCTACTTAGTTATAAAAACAAATACAATAGAACAATAATTCTTTTTATATTCATTTTGTTAATTTTATGTTAAAAATGTTAAAAATATATATACATTAAAAGTGTCACTTGTTGTGTGTACGGCGTAGGGCACGAATTTTAAGACGATAAGTTCCCCGCTTCTGTTCAATTTTCGAGACATTGCTCGTCATTAAACGCATTCAAGGCACTCAAAATATTGGATCCAAAATTTAGAGAGCATTGTTGTTGTTGAGTTGAGGTTTTTTTTACTTGAAAATCATACTATCAACTTTAGCCTCGCTCTAGGAACAAGACAAGCGTGGCGTTGAGTTCCGTAAATCATCAATTTTAATATAGTACTTATATATTAAGTTCAATTTCTATATATCTTTTACGTATTATATAGGTACTTGTATATACTTTTCGCAACCGATATTTTATTACACAAAGAAGCAATATTTCCACTTAATTTATTATTGAAAATATTAAAAAAGGCAATAAAATTATTATGTAAATGATACAATCGTTGTAGCATTGTCGGGAAGTATATGCGGGTTCGATTTTTGAATCGGTTAAAAATAAAGAACGGAGTGTCTTAACACATATATTTCTCTCTTTTTCTATTTGCGAGGCCTATATCTAAATAGTAAACGTATGTAACTATTGAATTTTTCATACATTATTACGGTATCCACGTTTGGTCATCACACGCATGACTGAAATAAGTACAATAGATATTGATATTAGCTTTGTTCATTCATTTATACTGTATTGTGTTTATATACTCTGTGTTGACTACTTGAGGTATTGTAGGCATATATAGATAAATATCCTATTTTTTTGTTTATAATTTTTAGTTTATTAAAGAAAAAATAATATTTTAAGATGTTACGGGCTATCGTTTGTGGCGTACAAACTGTGAACGAAATGATTCGATTTCGACTTGCTCAACTAGAGTTCCTGAACTCAACCGTCCTAACGTGTCAACATACGGAAACGCTGAATTTTGGCATTCATGTTTCTTGCTGAGTGTAGAGGAATACTAAATGGCGATTTCTTGAAATTACCATGGTAACGGGGTAAAACAGGGTTCTTACGTTTTACAGTTCACATGAACTATATATCCCATTAATATATTTACAAGGATAATTACAGCTAACAGTAATGTTAACGTTAAAAAAAACCAGTTTCTCGACGTTTCCCGCACATAGCAGGGTAGACAGAAGGAACCTAGTGTTAAGACACTCCATTCCCCACTTTCCATTTAACTCTGGAGGCATTGCGTGTTGAGTGGCTGAACTCAACGCCACGCTCTGCCTCGAGACCAGATATAAATATAAATTTAAATAAATGTTTCATTTCCTCAAGTGGCGATCGAACCCAAAACCAGTCGCGTTTAGTAACACTTTGTGCCCCTACGCTACGACTGGAGTACTAACATATCTTATAAATATATAATGTGAACATTGGCCAAGTAACATGGCCTTGGTGTAATCGCGAATGCGGTATTTTCAACGGCAGATAACGCTATTTAGAAGTTATATGAATATGCAATACGTAAGTTTGATTGCACGTCGTCTCACGAGATAGAATATATATATTTTTTTAGTTTTAAGGTAAGCATTCCGCATTTGGGAAGGTAGGCAGAGGGTACTAGGAAGCTTCTTCTCCTTTCTCCTTCTGTGCGCATTGGGTATTGAATAGCGAAAGTCAACGCCGCCCTTTTGCCTTGGTACTAAAGCGAAAAGATGAAAATATTAATAAATAATAATTAATTTCCAAGAGTGGAGATCGAACACACAACCGTCGAGTCACGATTAATCTAAAACTAAAATAAACTAACATGAAAATATGTTTTCAATTCGAACCAGCAGGCCCTGATATTAACGCGTTTCACTTAATTAAACTATACAGTTTAAAAATATTAATATAGATGAAATAGGTAGTTGGTCATTTAATGCCACAGGCATGGCACAGTTGCAAAATGTTTGAACGTTTACGTGTGGATACGATCCCGTTACATTTTCGTACTCTGTTAACATTGCAAAGCGCGGCGTTGAGTTCCGCCACTCTGCCTAGCTCTGCT
This sequence comes from Heliconius sara, assembly GCA_917862395.2. Classification (NCBI taxonomy): domain Eukaryota; kingdom Metazoa; phylum Arthropoda; class Insecta; order Lepidoptera; family Nymphalidae; genus Heliconius; species Heliconius sara. The sequence continues at coordinate 16,563,299 of OU860785.2, forward strand.
ATGTGCTGGTTACACCGTGAATCTAAATATACATATACATTATATATTCTTGTTGCTGCAAGTTGCTATACACTCTTTTGACGTGTATTTTACGTAAGCATTCAAGGACGCTATAAAAAACGTTATGTTTGTTATATTTATATTATTTAAAGTATTTACACAAAAATGACCACAGCGACGCAGTAGACGGTTATTTTGTTTGTGAGATCGATTACCTTGTGATGTAATGTTTTCAGAATACTAAAATTGATATGGTCTCCCTTATCATTATTCGTTATCATTACAAAATTTATATGATTTATACTACAGTTACTGATACTACATTTTTTTATGGATCTTTTTTTTGAGTAATTGTAAGGAAAAATATTTTTTAGTTATTCTTAAACCTAAGTAACAATCCAATATTCTGATTGCCTTTAATGCGTTTAGTGACGAGCAATGTCTCGAAAATTGAACAGAAGCAGGGAACTCGTCGTTTTAAAATAAGGTTCCCTCTGCCTACCCTGCTATATAATGAATATAACGTGAAGCTTAAATGGGTGCTTAAATGAGTTTATCAAAGTAATAGTGGTCATAGGTAATTGTTTTTGCTATTTCTGACAGTGTGGTTTTTATTCTTTGTTGTTTTACCTATAATTTGACTATTTTAGGTTAAAATTGCCAAATTTTAAGTAAAACGGGGCCTTATATTAAACCACGTGTCTCTAAATCTTTATAGGTTATGTTACGGTCGCGCTTGTCACGTCACGTGGTGCCCATAAAAACTGTACTCCCCTACTACGCGTTCTATTATCTCGATTGTATTCTATTTTTATTGTTGTATCACACATATGAAAGTTTATTGAATTAACTGGAATTGGACATTTTTTTTTAAATGTGTTCCAATGTGTATATGTATATTTTTAATTGAATAATGAAAATATCGGAAATTGAAATTATTATATTTAATTTTTTTGTGTATTATGCATTTTCGTGTAAAACGAACGATATAGATTTTAATAATATGCTCGTATAATGTTTTTATTGATTTCACGCTTTATTTCGCATATAGCAGGGTAGGCAATGGGAACCTAGTGTTAAAACACTTTGTTCAACACTCACAGCCCAATATTCGAAACGTTGTGTGGGTGTTAGAACTCAATGTTGCGCTGTGTCCGTTTACCAAAGCAATAAAATGAACCTATTCCCTCGAGTTGACGATTGCGTTTAGAGTCAGTCTCTGTGACGCTGTGCAACGACGGCCTTTTAATGTCATATTAAACTAACGTCGCTCGTATATGTTTAAAAATATATAATTCCAAATTACACACGTAGTAAAAGTATAAAGTAGTAAAAGTAAATAAATCACATGAACAAATGTATACAAAACCTCGTCTAAATTAAATTGAAACCCGTTTATATCAATATTCGTTATCAGCATATTGTTACCATGTTGAACATACTGTATAGTTATTAACGATTATAAATAGCTCAGATAATATACACATTAAAAATCGATAATTTTTCTCATTATAATAACGGATCTCGATATTTCTTAATGATATACGATTGATTTATTAGGTAATTTACTGTATTTTATAAGCAGAACGACTGGTATATATTATGATGAAAATCTTTACGCACATCGACGTAGTGGAGTTTGATATATTAAAGAAATGTGCAATTAATAGAGATAACTTGGAGTAACCTCTGCTAGATAAATAAACTAACCTTTCTTGCAATTGAGTGTTAAGGAAAATACGTTCACGTGACCGATAACAGTTAAGTACTTTGTATGTATGGCATAAGATGTTTCCTTTTCATACATTAGATATATATAAAAGTTTATTAATCAATATTTGTTACACGAATCAGTTTTTATTAACTTAGCTGTTGGTCGAAATTAACGACTTTCTTTTTTTATATAATATATTATGTGTTTATTATATCGCTGTAACATTTACGTGTTATTACGATTTTTTAATAAAAATACTAAGTAATTCCCGTATTTTTAAATTCAAAATCACGCTATGAAAGCTCAACTCTACTATTACCCAAAAACAGATTTTTGAACCCATTTACAACACTGCTACACGTACCACCGTTATAACATTATGTATTCATACGTATCTATCTGGATATATGTACCAGAGCGATAAAAAAAGAGTCATTCATTTTCCCTAATGGAAATCCAACAGCCTGCGATTGTGCCACTGCGCCATAACTGTCCCGTCGCATGTTTCTAAATCCTACTGAATAATATATATTTTTACAAAGGCAAAGGGAAACTGGGAACCTAGTGTTAAGTCACTCCCCATTGATATGCTTCGCGTTCGCTTAGCTTTAATTAAACGCCGTATAATAATAATAAGATATAATAAAATTAAAAAACAATCCACACGCGACACTGTTATTTGAATGTGAGAGGTGGCGGATAACATCGACATTCATTCGAGTGACCTTGGTAGCGCTAAGCGGGTACGACAGCGCAACGTGGTCGCCACGCCGCGCCCGCCGCCTTTTAGGTTATGTTACTTGAAATGGCCGACTGGTCTTTGTTTTTTTAAAGTAAATAAATATATTGTTTTAAATTGTACAATGTACGTTGGGTGGTTTGCTTGTAGGGTGTTTTCGGCGTTGAGTTACGCGGATCAAGATTAACGCGCAATGTCGCGTGTTATTCTTGTAGTGGAAAGCGGAGTGTTAAACTAGATTCTTTCTGCTTAATTAATGGAAAATGCGTGAAACTGAATTTTTACAGTGGTTTTGTTCGTTTAGAATTTATATGTAGGGACTTAAGAGTAGAGATTTTGATCTATAGTTATTTTTTTACGTTTCTTTTTACAATTTTTCATAATATATAAATTTTTAATTGTATCAGTCAAAGTTTGCTGGTTAGGTAGTCTAGTGATATATTGTATCGATGGTTATCGTTGTTAATGGTAAAGATATTCTAAATGGACTAACCAACACAAAGAGATTTTTTTATTGGAACCATAATTTCTGTGATAAACTAAACAGATATTTAGCCAAAAACCGTTATATTAAATATATTCATTAATAATATTATGTATCGTAATTTTACATACTTTTTCGTACTAAAAAAACGCGAGTGTTTATAATAAGTAGTATAAATGGACGAATAATATTACGTTATTGGTACTACTTAAAGCTTTATAATACTTAAAGCAAATTTAAGACTTAAGTGATTTTTTCATGGATCAGAAATGGACCAAATTAAAATGAGACACACGGAAAGCACAAGCTTTCAAATAAAAAAAAACCCCATCAAAATCGGTTCCACCAGTCAAAAGTTCTGAGTTAACAAACATAGAAAAATATAATTTAATTTTTCTTGAGACTTCTATACTATGGAATTTTTTATATATTTGTTTTTATGGAAACCGTTCAATTAGTTACTTCATAAAATATGCTTAACATACGTTTAAATTGATTACAATATAAGAAATGTATTTTTTTCTTGTATTCGATATGGTAAATAAACTTACTTCTATACCTGTGGTACATATTATGCACTAGCAAGAGCTATGTGACTTTGTCTGCTTCGGAAATAAAATTTCAAGTATTAGATAAAATTATAGTTAGTCACAATATTTATATGCAGACAATTAAAATTTCAGCCAATTCATCAAAACAATTATTTTATGGAATTTCTGTTGAATAAAATACTTTAAATTCATATTATTTTATAGAATAAACATTAAATCACACGGAAAGCTTAATAAAACACAATAAAGAAAACTGTGCTGAAATCGACCAAGTGTTTTCTGAGATAAGCATTCACAAATGCACAGACGAACATACATAAATGCCCCCTATAATAGATTTTCTCATATACACCTTCCACATACAGACAGCGACCAGTTACATTTCTAATATATGGATACTAATATAATGTACGTAATATAAAACGGCCTTGATGCGAAATTTCGTCACGTATAGCGCTATCTGCACACCGCGGCAGCCACGATTGCTCGAATAATATGTAATTTTCTATTATTACACCTTCTGCGATCGTTAGATTATTTTAAATACTAGACTTTTGATGACTATTAGATTAGTTCATTAATGACTGCAAGATGGTGAAGTTTAGGTTTTCTTATTTTTTTTAGTTTTACAGTGTCCAGTATATAGGAGGCAGAGGAAACTTAGTGTTAAGACACTCCGTTTCCCATGCACCGCTCAGTTTTCGAAATATTGCATGTTGAATGGAAAGTCACCGGAGAGTGGAAATGAAAATGATTCATTTCGCCTAGTAGGGGTCAATAATATTTGGAGTCTCTCAATACAATTACGGCTTTTAAGTCGTGTAGGTCAGGATTTTTTATTTGTCCTGTGAACCCTGAGGTGTAATATTACTATTGCGCTCTATGCATTAATATATATTATGTCATTTTTATAGTTTGACTGCGACCTGACTATGTTTGACCTGACTATGTATGACTCCCTACAGAATTTATTATTTAAAAATAAAACTTTGGACAACCTGACAGACATATATAAATAATTTGAATGTATTGTACATATATAAATAATTTGAATGTATTGAAAATATATTAATTTAAAAAAAACATTGATTTTGAATTTGTTTATTTATGTTGTTAAATCGGCGTTTAACTCATGTAATAATAAAGAATCTTAAAACATATATTCTTATATTAAGGCTGTTTAGAGTTGCTCAAAGGGGACCTGCAAGAACAGGTACGAATCGAAATGTAATATCTGCCCCGTCGTGTTCACCAAACGACTTCCTAGTTTACCCAAATGCCACTCATTTACATCTTAATGTCGTCCATTTATATGTCAAGCGCGTATTTTGTATTAATAATTATTGATTTTTGTTTTTTTATAATTATATATCTAGGCGTCTTGGTGCAGAGGCGCAGGCGCAATATTGTACGGAACGGTTGTAGGTTTGTTTCCCACTCGGAGGAATTATGTATCTAATATTTTCATTTCCTCGCTCTGATACCGAGACAAAACGCGTCGTTGAGTTTCATTACTCAACATGCGGTGCCTCAAGAATTCTGAAAGCAGAAAACGGAGTGTCGTAACACTGGGTGTCTTCAGCCTACAACACTGCTTTATGCAGGATAAAGCGTTAATGAAAAATATATTTATACTAGGTTTAACCTGCGATTTTGTGTGTAAAAGTGGAAGTAATTAAAAGTTATTGGACATATTCTATGTGCGGGAGCTAACATCGTTACGATTAACGAGGATGTAGTAGGGTATAATCTATATCTAGCGTTCCTTATTAATTCAAACCAGTAGTTCCCTAGATTAGCTCGTTCAACCATACTAATTACTGTTACTGCTGAAATTCAAAGCGGATTTATTAATTCCTATTATATAATTTAAACTTTGTGTTTTTTATTTTTTTTAAAGAAAAAATCATATTAATAAATTATTTACAGTAATCTGTATCCAAAAATATAATCTTTCTCAGCACAAATTATACCATAGTGCCGATATTCAGTGATTTTCTATTATAAATAAAAAGTGGACCAAAATGTCGCTGTAATAAATAAGTAACTAGTGTTGCCAATGGTGATAATGACCGCCGGCGTTGCTACAAGGCGAAAGGCGAGGGCGAGAAAGAGTTGGGCGCGTGTCGGTCACGATGGACAGGTAATTGATAGATAAAGAAGGAGGAGAGGAAAAAGAGGAGAATTTTGTCACTACTTTATTTAGGGATCCGTAGAATTACAATATGTACTTAGGTACATATGTATATATTGATAACTTCAAGGCTATATTCGTAGTAGGGATAGACAGGGCTATGGGATACATTAATTTTATGTTTTTGTGTTGTTTTTTATACATTTTTGATATGAATTTTAACGTGTTTTGAATCTTGAATGAAATCTGAATCAAGTGTAGGATGGATGTTCAGCTGTTTCGTTTTAAAGGAAGACATTTACGTTTTTAGCAGCACAGTTGAAAGTCGTACTTTATATTAACTAAATTAAAATATTTAAATTAAATCAGCTTCACGCTGTATCCCGCACACAGCAGTGTAGGTCGAGGGAACCTACTGTTAAGACACTCCTTTCCCCAATTTCCACAGAAATCTGAACGTATTGAGTGGCGGACCTCAACGCCGCGACACCAGAGCGAAGAAATGAAAATATAAATTAATAAATATTTCATTTTATCGAGTGGGAATCGAATCCAGAACCAGGCACATTTACAGTCACATTTTGCTCCTGAGCCTTGATTGGCCTTATTAAGTAAACTCGTCGCTGAATGTCACAAAATAAGTTTTTTTTTCAAACTAAAATATCTTAATTTTGTTTCTCTTGTCCAGCAGGCGTCGGACTTCACAGACATAGGGGATGATTGGCCGACACTCGGCGCGGCGGTGGCCGGCGCCAGGTGTCACTCCACACCACCCCCGCAGGAGGACTCGGCTCATCACAACGGGAACGCTGTAAGTTGTTTTGTATGTAATTGGACTAGTCAGATACAGACTTAAGGAGGCCAGCTGGTACTAGTGTTAAGACGCTCGCTCCGTTCTGGACTTTAGGGATGCAGATTTTGTGAGAATCATATTTTGTGTGAAGTTTTTGAGGCCGCCGTGGTGTAATGGCACAAGTGTATATATGACTGTAAACGGTTATGTGTTCGATTTCCACTCGGAGTAATGGACTATTATTTATTAATATTTCGATTTGCGGGTTCGAGTCCCGCTACATTCTAATTTTTATACGTTTTCTAAATATTATATAGTAAGTATTTTTTTTTCCTAAGTATGGAATAACATTTTGAAAATGTTAAAAATATTTATAAAGTTTTTTTAATGTTTCTTATGTATGTTCTCTCGATTCTAGGATCAAGAGCGGAAACCCCTCGAAGAGCAGCAGGTGAAAGTAGAGAAAATAGAACCGCCACACAATCATCAGGCACACTACGATAGACACATGCCACACGATAAAACGAAATCTGCAGGTAATATTAATTTACGCTCTCTTAACCTATCTAATTATTTATAGATTATTACAAAGTAATCCTTCCTATGTGTGGCATAACTCAAACTTCACAGAAATAATAATAAAATATTATAAATTTATTTGATTATTATTTGTAATTCTCTCCCGTAGTTTAGGCCCCTTTTCTCAATTAACACAAGAGATATAGGGTTACGCAATGCGGGAATATAAACTTACTTTAATTATATTTTTGGGTATTTTACTTAAAAATCCTTTATTTTATAGTAAAGTATACATATAGTATTATATAAATATATTTGTATATACGTCTATATGTTATCAATAAAATTATGAAAAAAATAGATTTTATGTCTAGTCAGACCAGGCCAAACACAAATTAAATATAGGGTATATAACCCTAATTATATATTAATCCTACATTCGGTTTAATAAAATTTCATGTTTTAGTTACACTAACAACGAAATAAAACTCTAGACTACGTTATTTCATGTACTTTCTTAAATAAGAATTGAATCTGTGGTTTCATATTTTTCTCTTTTAGTAGGCAAAGGCGGTAGTAAATCGGGCAAACACAAATGGGTGCCTCTGGACATAGATGTAAAGGCAGCGAGGCCCTCTAAACATGGGAACCAGCATGCCCCACGACAAGATGGTTAGATATTTTAAATAATTAATTTATGTAGTGTGTTACATTATATATTTGTGACCGAATTGGCACATTGGGATAGTTTGTGATGGTAAACACGACAGTTCTGGATCAAGTTGAACAGAGGAGTGAATTATTTAAATTTTCTCCATCTGGTACGTAGACAGCGTGGCGTTGATTTTCATTTATGATAAATTATATTTAAAATATGTGATTTTATAAAAAAAATATATTTATTACTTATAAGATTTTTTGTACATATGAAAAAAAATCCCGTACTTTAGGCCTCTTTACTCTAATTTAATAGAGATATTGGGTTACGCATTGCGGGTAAAGTGACATTCTTTTGTAATAGCTAATAAAAAAGCATTTTCTTATTTAAATCTTTAAAAATTATAAAGGAAACATGCCAAACATATACGAGTCCAATGTAATTGAGCCAGACCTTGATGTCTACTATGACGTACACAACTCTGATCTTGACCCCACCCAGACACGGTGTCCCTAAACGGCGAAGACACCCGGCGCAGCAGCGGGCGGGGGCGCGGCGCGCTGCGGGGGCGCGGCGCCAGGCGCGCCACCACGCGCGCCTCGCTGCACCCGCACGCGCACGTCTACCACGACGCGCACCATGACATGGGACAGGTGAGTTACGGACTGACCATACCAGATACCAGATACTTACACCGAGTTAGTTGCGAATTATGAAGTGAACACAAATATGTAGTGACATTTTTGATTCTCTGAAGTCTCTAAAGCCTCAGTGTTCTATTTTCAATTATCCATCTTAATTTTTTTAATAGCTATTCATATTTTTGTTTAATATGATTCTGTCACAATCCTCGTCAATAATAATATTTAATCTATTTTTTTTATTTAATAGCACTTTACTTTTTTATTACTGTAGTGCACATATTTTTGTTTTTTTTCTTAATCTTTGTATCACAACTTTTTTATTTAGAAGGGTTTGTGATACATGAATGCTTTTCCCTCCCCTGTCCTTTTTTTTCATATCATTATTATAATCATTTGCTTTTTTTATATTTATGTATACTTCTATATATTTTCATTCTGACATTTTTGTACATATGTATAATTCGATGTTTTTAAATGGTTTTTATTTAAAAAAATTTTTTGAAGAAAAGACTTGAATATAACATATAATTATATGGTTATTTTCATGTTACCATAAATATATTATATATGCTTGGTGAATGCGATCATTACTATGTAACAAAGTAAAAAAATAATCATTATTGTAATTATTACAAATAAAGTGTGTTATATTAAATGTTCCATTTAATGAGATTAGAAAGGAGAGGGCTATAAACTAACAAACTAAATGCTCCATTAGTTCTAAATAACATTAGTCTTCATAATGTAGACAATATAAGAGATCGTATCGCAGTCCTGACGCTTGTGGGTTCGATGCTCACAAAGGGGGAATGATATATTTCATTTCCCTTCTCTAGTGGACAAAGGGCAGCGTTGCTTTCTACCAATCAACAAGCTCGTCTCACAACATCTCGAAAATTGGTAGAAAAGTGAGGAATAAAGAGTTTTAACATGTTTCCTCACTACCCTGCTATGGAAGTTAGGTTAGTTAGTTATTTTAGAAATAATTTTAAAAATTATATAATTTTCAATAAAAAACGCAATAGCATAGAAAATACTAATCATTCATATTTATTATTATATTGAGTGTATAGTGGGGAACGGAGTGTCTTAACACTAGGTTCCTTCTGCCTACCCTGCTGTGTGCGGGATACAGCGTGAAGCTGATTTATTATATTGAGAATATTAAAAAATCTAAATTTTTTTAGTTTTTTAAGTCTCAAGTTTAAGACAGATTAAAACATTTTTATTAATATTTGGTGTATAAATTTTTAATACGAAATATATCAACTAACATGTGGTGTTTCATTTCATGGTGTCATTAATGGTGTATGGATGTTATTTCTGTTTTTTCATTTCAATAACTTTTGATGCAACAGCAAAAAAAGCATCATCCATTCACCATAATGGTTTACATTCATCTACATACATACAAACATAAATATTCCTCGCCTACGCCCCAGCTCCGTGTTCAGCCAGCGATGCCGCAGGTGGTGCTTCGGTACGGGCTCGGCGCTCTGCCGGTGGCGCCCATGCAGGCTTTCTACTACGGCGCCGGGGGATACGGAGTGACCCTCGACCAGGGCACATTAAAGGACCTCATCAAGAAACAAATGTAAATATTATTGAAGGGTGATGAGAGTGATTGGAGAGTGATACGGATGCATGCTGTATACTAATATGTATGTAAGCAGTGAGCGAAAGAGATAGAACGAGCGTGAGAGGGATGCCGTCCTTATACTAAACGTATGTAAGAGATACGATGTGTGAGCGAGATGGATACATGAATGATTAATGTAAGAATTGGGCAACAAAGTAGATGGCACAATTCTGTAACCCTGAAGATTTAAAAGTAGATGTGAGTATTGTCAGAAAGAGATGAGATACATGCGCCAGAGGGTGTCCGAGACGGAGACGGGCCACAGGAATGTGAATATTGATAGGGTAATGAAAGATTTGTGTAAAAAAGAAGGACATATTACATCAATCATTTAATATATCTCCGTTTCTTTTATGTTTTTTATTAAAACAACGTGTCGTGTGCGCGCAGCGAGTACTACTTCAGCCCGGACAACCTGGCGCGGGACTTCTTCCTGCGCCGCAAGATGAGCGCGGACGGCACCATCCCGGTGTCGCTCATCGCGTCCTTCCACCGCGTGCGCGCGCTCACCGCCGACGTGCAGCTCGTGCTCGACGCCATCCGCGACTCCGAGCGCCTGCAGCTCGTGGCCGGCTTCAAGGTCAGTGCCCCGCGACCCCACAGCCCCCACACCCCCCACAACCCCCGCTTTGAGCTGTTTTAAAGCCCCGATGTCTCACATTGCAGGTGCGGACTGCCTTCGAGCCCACGAAATGGCCAATCCTCGACATCAACACAGGGACCAATAGCGAGGACGGCGATAAAGATAAAGATGACAGATCAGAGAGACCGGACAGTATAGAGAGTATAGAGAAAGGTGACGATTCGGAGAACAAGAGTGAGAAGAATGCTGACTTTGAGGTTAGTAGTTTTTTATTTTAAAAGCGTCTGTTCCTCGAGTAAATTATGCTTTAAAAACTTTATTAAACGTATAGAGCATTAAAAACGTTACACTAACGATGCTCCACCTCCTTAAACTTATTGTTATATTGTAGCCAAATTGTACAGAATGTTATATGTTCTGTTGTTCTGCTGCATAAGCTATATTACTGTAAATCTAAAATCAGCATTCAGGTAATTTTAGTACGAAAGTGGAACAAACATCCATTGATCGTCTAATAAAAATAGGATCATGAATTATTTATTATCTTTGAATGTAGTATATTTATAATGTACAAATATATCTGCCTTTTATTTATTTATTTTCTGTATGTCATAATAATGTAAAGTCGTGCCGCCTTTGTGCATTTTGTCTTAAGAATTTACTTTATTGTATCTTTTCAAGCGTGCAATAAAGACCATAATCTGTATATCTATCTATTCATTCTCACAGAATTCACATTTATAATATTAGTAGAATTAACTTTCCATTCCATCACAGTGCTTTTGCCTATTAAATGGAATATAAAAATATAAAATAATTATAACCTCTGTTAAACATCTACAGCAAAAACCACCCGAAATTGAACCCGAAGAAGAACCAATACTTAAAAAACAAGAAGTACAACCAGCCTCGCAACCCGAGCCAGCAACCGAAACTGAAGTATCGGAACCGAAACCACAGTTACAACCCGAGGAACCGAAACAACAGGAACAAGTGGAAAAGGCAGAGACTAATGCGGATATAGAAGACAAGAATGTGAAGAAGGAAGAGGAAAAAGTAGAGAATGAGAAAGAAGATGTGGAGAAAGTAGATTCTAACGATGATCCACCGCTTCAGCCTGATGTGGAAAAACCTGGGGAGAAACGGTAAATATGTTTTATTATTAGTGTATCAAAAAATTTACTGTAAATGTGTTGGTTGTGGGTTTGATTCTCATTCAATATAACATGAAGCTTAAAAGTAAAGTATGGAACTCTTAAAACATTTTTTTTAAATTTCTGTTATTTTAATTGGAGATAATTACAATATACATCTTAACTTAGCTTCACGCTGTATTCCTAGCGGGGTAGTTGGAGAGAATGGAGTGCAAAACGCTATGATATCTACATACCTCCAGGGGATTCTTATGCTTTTTACGTGACCTACCCCCCAGTATCTTTGATACTGTGTTTTTGATGGTCAGCCCAGGCCATACATTAATCATTCGTTCGACGTGCGCAAACCAGCTGAGTACGTTCTTCTTCATCCTCACCGTGACATCCTCGCTAATACCTGCCATTCTGTGTATCTGTCATTGCCGATTCGATCAGCTAAGCTGACTCCACATATCCTACGAAGAGATCGCATCTTCACGGCATTCATCTTTCTTTCATTCTTTTTCTGTAATACCTTCGTATTGTTGTCATATAACAGCTTCCGTTCCAACACTGCATTGTATTAACTTGTTAACCCGGCAGCAATACGCCTTTCCACATCCATCTCGTAACTTCCATCTCTACTGAACATACTTCCCAAATATACCACTTCATTCACTTGTTCTAATTTCCTTACCTTTTACACTGATCTGGCATTCCGTCCTTTCTTAATTTTTTTCAAATACAGAACTTTTGTCTTATTCTCATTCAGGCTGAGGGCATTGCTTTCACAACAATATACATCTTGTATATTGTAATTTGTGTAATATGTTGTAAATTATTATATTTTTTTAAAGTAAATAATAAACTAAAAATGCCCTCAATAACATTAATTTTTTTTTGTATTCCAACAGTCGCAAAAAACAGATGGTGGGTATATTCCCGCTTGCGACAATGGGAGGGCCGCTAGTGGCGCCGGTGTCCAGCTTGTTGAGGGCCGTGCCTCCACCACCACTGCCTAGGTAAGGATCTTTTTTTAATTATTGGAAGATTTCGCTTTCTAAGTTTATTCTTTATAGGGAAGTAAGAATTATTTTCATTTCTCATTAAGACAGCGGCGTTAAGTTCTGCCAAATTGGAGACAAATAGAATGAAAACGTGATGAAATACAATAAAAATTGAACGACATGTATATGTATATAAATTTGAAGAATGAAATGTCAGATTGTAATACATCACTTTATATAAAAATCAGCTTCACGCTGTATCCCGCTCACAGCAGGGTAGGCAGAGGGAACCTAGTATTTTTAGACACTCCGTTCTCCGCTTTCTGCCGAATTTTGGAGGCATTGCGTGTTGAGTGGCAGAACTCAACGCCGCCCTTTGCCTCGACACCAGAACGAAGAAATGTTATACAAATTTAAGTAAATATTTCATCTCCTCAAGTGGGGATCGAACCCACAACCAGTCGGTTTTACAGTCACACTTCGTGCCGCTGCGCTACGACTGGCCTCAATTATATAAAAATATTTCCGATTTTTTTTGTTGTATTATATATATATTTTCAGTTGGTGACTCGAAACGCAAATGTTGTTGGTTAGATTCTGACTCACGTGAATATATTATTAAATATTTTTGTATCCTCGCTCTTCATTCAACAAGGTAAAAAGACATTACAACATTCAACAAGGTAACAAGAAAATTCAACAGTACGTGCGATTCGAATTCGATTTGAAACTAAAAAAAAATAAAATAATATATTATCACTTTTTTTTTTTTATTTTTCTTTATATATACAGGATGTTCCGCACCACTCGTGCGTCTCCGCTCTTACATGACCATCTCAACCCGGACGTACCGGAGTTTGTGCCTCTAGCGAGTAGACGTGGTTAGTATTTGTTTGTGTGTTTTTATGTTTTCTTTTTTTAAGTTTAATTTATTTTACGTACCTTACGATATAATATTCTAAAAAAATTTTAAAATTCGGGCCAGTAGTTCTTCATATAAATGCATTAGACCAAACAAACTAAATATATATTATATATATATATATATGATTACAGTATTTGTTTATCAAATATATTTTTTAATTTAACTTATTTTTATTATACAATTACAGAAGAGCCGAACGCGGAGACGTCGGACAGTCAAGATGGCGGTCCGTCTATGAGCCCCACATTGACAAAAAACGATTCTGATGTTTGGACTGAGGTGATTATATTTTCAGTTTCACTATATCCCACATATAGAGGTGTAGGCAGAGTGGATCTAGTGTTAAGACACTCTATTCCCCATGCTCCGCCCAATTTTCGAGACATTGGATAGGGGAACTCAATGTTGTACTTTGTTTTGTTACCAGAGCCAGGAAATAACAAAAAAAACAATTTACGCGAATGAGAATAGTGGTCGCAATTACAGTCCGACATGTGTATTCCCTCTGATTATATTTTAATTATTGAACTATAAAATTATTGAAATTCATATAGTTGGTAGGTAGTTGTATAAATAAATAAGGTTGGTTAAAGTGATTCTTTCTGTCATGTAACAAAATAGTGAAAATCGAACCTACAACCCTTTGCGTACATTCACAAGACTATGCAGCTACGCCACGGCGGCCTCCTATATTACTTTTTGTGAGTAGTGAGGGTTGAAATCCTGTTATCTCTAAATCTATTTGTACAAGCCAGGTAATTAACTCATAGTTAACCTATTTCTCTCATGTTTCTCTATACCAGGTTAAACGCCGCACAAAAGCTGGTTCCAAAGAACGCGCGCCCCCCCAAGCAGCTCAAGAGCCGGAAGAGGAGCTGCGTGAGGAGCTCCACTTTCAGCTCGACGAGGAACTAGACTTGCCTCCGCCCAGACATAACACGTTCACTGATGCTTGGTAAGTAAACTTACAGTTGAGTTAAACAGCGTATTGCCTTCAGTTTGAGTGGAAAATTGATTGAAAATTGTTCTTTTACACTAATACTATAAAGATGAAAAGATTTTTTTTTATTATTTATATCAAATAGGCCCCAAAAGTAGTAGACTTTTTTTCACTAGTAAAACAGCAAAATAGATGTGTACTTAATAATGCTGAACATTAAAAACACAAAATATTATTTAGAAATAAAACGTAAAGCATTCAGTTTTTGTCATCACCTCTTTAAATGAAAGCACAGTTTGGAACTACTCTATAAAAACCTAATACAATTAAATTAAAACATATAAGATTTTTCCAAAAATAATAAAATTATGGCAAAGAATTTAAAATAAAAAATTCAAAAAATATATGTTACACAAAAAAAACCCTATAAATATTATTTATTCTATTATTATTAATAATAGTAATGATCACAGGTCAGAAGAAGAATCCGACGCCGATTTCCCGGACAGAGATATCGGTAGGCTTCTGATAGTGACTCAAACGGCAGCTGTTTCCAGACCCCCGAAACATGATGGCCATGACCGAGGCAAAACTGATACTTCCACCAGGACCAAGATCACTCAGGATTTGGAACAGGTACTGAACTTAGGACTATTGATGTTATGAGTAATGCCCATGTGATTATATGAACAGATAGACATACTTACAATTTTACGCTCATAAAAGGCTAAGTAGAGGGCCTGGAAACTTTGTGTTAAGATATTACGTACCCATTGAGACACTTCAGTTCCCCAATTTCCACCGAATTCTGGAGGCATTGCGTATTGAAGAGATGAATTCATTGCCGTGCTTTGCGAGGTATGTGGGTAGGTAGGAATAAAAATATTAAATATTTAATTTTCTCGATTGCAAATCAAATCCACAATCTTTGGATCGCGTTCACAGCTGCATCGCGTTCACACCTGCATCTTTGTGCTTTCTCCGTGGCTTACAATTTTCAAAAAAACCCATTAAATTGAAAACATTAAAAAATATTTTTAAAATAATTTATTTACAAAATATGTGGTTAATAAGTATGTTTATTGACATATGATTTGCCTATCTCATACACATATACACAATAATCAGTTTTTAACTCTTGTTGTATAATTTAAGAAACAGCTCATTGTATATGACACAAGACACATTCTAAGAGCGGGGGGTTAGTAAACAAAATCTTATCTCTGTTTGTTTTTTTCTATATAGGTGATCACGGATGGTCTTAGACGCTATGAAGAGGATCTGTGGAGTGAATTTTCGCCTGTGAGTATATTTTTTTTATTAATTATAAAAATATTACAATATGTTGTTCTAATTTACATTGTTCTTAATTTTTTTTTAAAACAACTCTTTTTCAAGAAATGCATAAGATTCACAATGAAAAAAAGATAGAGTAGAACTATAGAATAATGTAATTTTAGTTTTTATTACAGTAGCCTAATTGAATAAATATTTTCAACAAGACACTGTAACACGCATATAGTGGGGTAGGTAACGGGAACCTAGTGTAAAAAACACCCCATCTCCCATGCACCGCTCGTTTGTTCTATAATTTACATCAACATAATAATTTCCTTCCTTCAGTCGTCATACCCCGCCGGCACTCCTCAGCAGCAGTACCGCACTGTGTCGGTGATCTCGCGCGAGCAGTTCGAGGCGGCCGCGCCCGCCGAGCGGCACCGCAACCCCAGCGAGCCCCCGCCCCCGCCGCCGCAACGACAGCTGGTGAGTGACTGCGACCCCCCGACAGCCCCTGACGTCCCCAGGCAGGCTCCGACAACTGATACCCTAGCAAGCCATCCGAGTGACACCACAACCTATTAACAGCGACCCTCCGTCACATGTTGACTCCCCAATACCCCCACGCCCAAAAACACGCCCCCGCCTGCCGAGCTTACAACCACACCTATGACCCCTGGTTCTTACATTTAAGGAAAAAATCGATAACATGTTTAATAAGTTAAAGGTGAAAGTTATTTTAGATAAAGAAAGGGTTGAGTATTGAATATATGTGATTTTTAGATGACGAACTTTTAATATAAACCAAACCAAATCTAATCAACGTCACGCTGTATCCCGCACACAGCAGGGTAGGCAGATGGTCGCAATAAGTGTCTTAAGGCAGTCCATTCTCCATGTTTCGCCAAGACATAGCGTGTCGAGTTGCGGAAGTCAACGCCGCTTCAACGCACTCACAACCAGTCGCTTTTACAGTCACACTTTGTGCCCCTGCGCCTCGACTGACTTTACTAATATAATTACTAATAATTATTGATACGAATATTCATATTTTCCAATACAGGCCGAGCAAGTGGAGTCTGGAGGCAAGTCCAAGCGTCTGCGTCGTACGGCCCGTTTCTATGCAGCTAGCAAGGACCCACATGCTACTGATGTTATGTTAGTAGTATTCATTTAGATATTTTAATACAGTACGGTAAATGAGTTGTGGCCACTCTAAAATTAGGTTATCTGAACTGTTAAGCATTTTTCACTATAAAAGAAAATCATCAAAAGTAAAAAAAATCCTGGATTTAAATCTGTGCAGACCCCAATAGATAACTTCAGAGCTAAAAATAGAGGAAAGTAAGAGTTTGAAATATTTATAATATTTGTTTTCCTCATATTTAAAAATTTTTAATGCTTAGTTTTTTGGAAGTATTCCATGTCCATTCAACGTTTATTGATTTGTTTTTTAATCCCATAACTTTTTAATAAATGATAAATTTTTTTTTATTACATTAAATATACTCTGAAAATCCATCTATCTACATTTCCATTTTTAAAAGAAATATGAAAATATAAGGATAAGAAAAGGGGTGATGACACCTAAAAGACACTTAACGCCGCAACAACCTAAAACTACAACTAACTCACAATGCCTAAAACCATTTTTTCCATAAAATTGCAGAAGCAGCAGAAAACACAAAACTCGGCACAGTTTGAACCCGCCAGTGGAACACCATGTGGGCTGGATAATGGACGTGCGTGAACACCGTCGACACCACAGAGATAGTGCTGGGTGGGTTACCTGAACATATTTTTACATTTATTGCCTTTACCATTTCACCTTGACTCCAAAGTTTACATTAACCCCTAAAGTACCTTGACCCCAAATTTTGCCATAACGTTAAATTTCGCCCTTTATTACCTAACCCCAAAGTGTCTGCTTTTATTACTTTTACCTTCACCCCAAATCTTGCTTTTACCTAGGCACTGAGTTTATTTTTTAATACCTTTATCTTCACCCGTTTAGCTTGTGATGACTTTTAGCTTGAAGATAAAGCCTAAAATCTTTATCCTCTTCTTAATTTCCCTGTCTTTTAGATATGGTGTCATATTTAAAAAAATCAACATTAGTTTTTTATAATTATTTCTTATCTATATATTACAATTATTATACTTTATTATGTATTTGTTACTTTCCAGGTCTTCGCTAGGCACTTCACCGACACTAGGTTCCTCCTGCGGCTCAGTTCCGCAGTCGCTGCCCGCCTTCCACCATCCCAGCCACGGCCTGCTCCGGGAGAATCACTTTACGCAACTAGCCTACCACAAGTATCACTCTAGATGCCTCAAAGGTTAGTGCCGGTTTGATTACCGCTAGTTAAATAAGTGTATGAGACTGTATGGTTTCTTACACGAATATAAACTTAGCTGATATAAAATCCAATACGAGATAATACGCATGTCATATTTGGCTATTTATTTAAATAATTAATCAGATTACATAGGGCCAGTCATGGCGCTGCGGGTATAAGCGTGTGATTTTATTGACTATAAAAACGTATTACTTTTAAGACTGACTATATTTTTATTATATTACGATAGATTACGGATGTATGCAAAAATAATTACTAAGACCAATTTTATTTAATTTATTTCCAGAACGCAAAAAGCTGGGCATTGGACAGTCTCAAGAGATGAACACTTTGTTCAGATTCTGGTCATTCTTCCTAAGGGACCACTTCAATCAGACTATGTACAACGAATTTAGGTAATTATCTAATTATAAAAACTAAAACGATATCCCACATATAGTAGAGTAGGCTGATGGAACATAGTGTTAAGACATTCCGTTGCAAACAATCCAACGAGTTTTAAATATGTTGCGTGATGAGTGGCGGAACGTCGCGCTGGTAACGAGACTAATTTATTACAAAAGCAAGAAAATGAATATTGCATTTTTTAATAATTATGTAAAAATTTTATTTAGTGGGGTCTTGTATATTTTATAAAAAAAAAACTTTTTTCCTAAATATGGAATAATACTTTGTAAATGTTAAAAATATGAAAATAATTAATTCGCCCGAGAAAGAATTATATGTACACATTTAGGTAGAGCGACATACACATTGCTATAGCAAAGCGTATTGTCAATCCGTTCTTTAGTTAAAATTGGTGCCCAAGATTAACATAACTTACCACGTTAAAGATGTTTTTTTTACAATTCATATCTAAAATTAAACATATTTTTCCTTTATTTTCCAGAACACTAGCAAACGAAGACGCGGCGGAGGGTTTCCGCTACGGACTCGAATGTCTCTTCCGGTTCTACTCGTACGGTCTCGAGAGGAAGTTCAGACCTGAACTGTACCACCACTTCCAATTGGAGACCATCGCTGATTATGAGAAGGGTGAGGGTTTATGGGAATTTAAGGGTGTATGGGGTTATTAACTATCTTGTGGCATGTTAGGATTTAAATTTGAACGTGTTCTTTTGAATGTTGTTGGTGTTGGATGTTCCATGTTTTTTGTCGATTAATTTGATAATGTGTTCGATATCATCGTTATTTATATGAAGATAACTAGGTGACAGTTTCAAATACTGTCAGTAAATAATACTATTTTATTTTTGTACATTTAAGCTGTATCCCGCTTAGAGTAAGTTAAGCAGAGGGAATTTATCCTTACATGGCACTATGTTTTACTTTTCATCCAAGTGTGAAGACGTGTGTTGAGTGGTGCTCAACGCCGCGTTTTGTCTTATCGGAAGGGACTACAAAATTTATTCCCTCGAGTGGGAACCAAAATCACGACCTTAGCGTCTATAGGCAGGCAGGAATCTTTCATTCATATAATTATTGTTCTTATTCACCTAACAGGTCAGCTCTACGGCCTGGAGAAGTTCTGGGCGTTCCTAAAGTACTATAAACATGCTGGTGCGTTGCAAGTGGAACCTAAGTTGCAAGCCCATCTAGCTAAATTCAAGAGTATCGAGGATTTCCGAGTGCTGGAGGTAGGTTTATTTAATATACAGTACAGTTGACGAGTAGTGAACGTTATAAAGTTAGGGTTTGTGAACTTTTCGCGCACTGTTCACTCGCGGTCGGAAACAAAATAATTCAAAAGTCTAATTTGGCGCACTCATCTATCTATAATCTGGCTGACTTTAGGGCGGCACAAACATGTTTAGCTGACTTCAGGGCTTTGGACGTAGCGCTTTGCCCACTATGCCGTACATTCTTTTACGCGCGGTACCAGCGTTTTTCATATTACAAGCATCTCTGTATGGACGATTTTTTAAAATTTCCACTACACTAAAATAATTGCTTATAATTTTCATTGGCAGGATATTATATTAAATATTTTTAATATTTGTCAATGTTTCGAAATGTTTTGTACATTTTCTATACAGATTTTGAAAATATTTTTATAATTTTTTGTAACCCATTTTCTCCATTTCCAGCCTCAATTAAACGAGCTGCTCGCGTCCCAGGGCCCAGCGGGAGCGGGTCGGGGCCCCCACGCGCGCCCCTACGACAGACATCGCTCGGTGTCCGAGAGCGAGCGCACACATGTACAACCCTTCTCTAGGGGATTCGGGTGAGACATACATACATACATACATAGTGTTTTTTTAGCAATGTCAAATAATTTTATTCAAAGTAAGAAGTTACATGCTTCATTTTTTGTAAAAAATCAGCTTCACGCTGTATCCCACACACAGCAGGGTAGGCAGAGGGAACCTAGTGTTAAGACGCTCCGTTCCCCACTTTCTGCCGAATTCTGGAGGCATTGCGTGTTGAGTGGCAGAACTCAACGCCGCGCTTAGCCTCGACACCAGAGCGAAGAAATGGAAAAATAAATTTAAGTAAATATTTCATCTCCTCGAGTGGGGATCGAACCCACAACCAGTCGGTTTTGCAGTCACACTTCGTGCCGCTGCGCCACGACCGGCCTCAGTTTTTGAACGTTAAATAATTTAGCTTCACGCTGTATCCATCATATAGTAGATCAAGTAGAGGGAACATCATGTTAAGATACTCCTTCCCCATAAAAGTTGTGGCGGAATTTGTGCCGGCCTTGGGCTAAGAAATTGACTCAATTAATTCTTCCAAGAAGGAATCGAACTCACAACCGTTATGTTTATAGTCAAACGCTGTCCAAATACAACACGATAACTAAACATCATATTTTATATTTATATATGTCTCTACAGTTGATTAACTATTTTGTAAAATTAAAAAACTATTTTGTATGTGAATTCTAATCCATGACTCTAGAAATTATTTATTAAGCATATCACTATTAATGGGAATAACATTTTATTTTTTTTTCCATTAGAAATCGTAATTCCGGCAGCAGCAACAACAACAACAACAGGGGGAGGGCGGGGTCGTGCGGCGCGCAGAGTGTCATAGCTAATGCTAGACCGCGTCGTAAGTGTTATTTATATAAAATATATTTATGATACTAATGAAACTACTAATACTTATTATTTTAATATTAACACTATATAAAATGCTATTTACATGGTGAGGAAAGAAAAAAATTTTTTTGAGACCATAGCGAGAATCGAACCGGTGGCTCTTGGCTACCGTGCTAGCACCGTTCTATATGTTTCTATATATTTTAACTTTAGGCTTTGGAGCAGAGTAGATAAACAAACATAATGAATAACAAACTTTTGTGTGGCTTATAAATGAAAATGGAAAAATAAAAACATTTTAAATATGTTAATCAATCCCATGAACAGGAATCGAGCCCACAATCATCTCGCATTTAATCTAACGCCATTCGGCACAATGCTTAATTAGTTATTTTATATTTTTTTAAATGTTATTAAAATTCTTAGATCTGTTTTTGTAAAAAATATTTTATAATTGATTCTATTTCTATTCTTCTATTTTTTTTTCATAGCTAAACCGAAAGCGAAACAAGACGCCGTGACCAACGAATTAAAGGCGCCCGTCACCGCCAAAACACAATAATAGACAAACGAACAGTTACTTATTAGACTAAAAGTGCATTTTTATATATATAAATACAAAAAAAAACTATAAAAATATAATAAAAGTGAAGTGTGGAGTGTTTGTGCGATCTGTTTCCAACAGTTGTGCCGGTTACAGCTAGTTCGAACCGGTTAAAACTGGTTTTGACCAGTTAAATCTGGTTCTTCATAACCGGTTACAACTGGTTGTGTGTTACACTCGGTTGCTGGGTCGCAGGCTGTTTTAATGTGGAGCCTAGGTTGGTATTTTTTTAATAATAAGTTTTAATTTTATGCACAAAGTTATTCTGAAAAGCTATTATTTTATATTTTACTTCATTAAGATGTATTATAATTGTACATACAACTCTCAAAAAATCTTTAATATACATGTTTCCTTGAATTGAATTTGAACCTACAATCATTAACCATGCAATCATAGTATATATCATATGAGCCACTCAACGAGCAATGGTTTCTGATTTCTGTGGAAAGTGGGGAACAGGGTTTTCCTCTGCCTACCTGCTTTATTTGGTTTTATAGTGTGAAGCTAAAAAATATATTTAATGTTGTACCCCTCATACAGTAGGGTACGTACACGGAACCTAGTGTTGTGTGTTGAATAATGGAACTCCACGTCATGCTTTATCTAACAGAGCTGAGAAAATTAAAATAGCTTAATTATAATCATTCTCTTACCTGTTCCATTTGAAGTTATGCTATTAAAACTCACCTTTTTTATTAAATGACGTTGACATTCGTTTTTTTCTTTCCAGCTTGTACGCATCGACAATAATGCTACGCGGTTTAGACGCCACGATCATGTAAACTTAAGATTGCTAACATACATACATACATATATATACATCTATTTATATATATTTTTGACATGTAAACAAAATTTCAGAAAAAATACCGTACAATAGTGATTTATAGTCTGTATTATCATTTAATAATAAGTTTTAAAGGCTGTATGTTGTAGATTTGTTACAATTTTTTTGATTTTTTTTTATTTTTAACTAATTTTGTGTCAGAAATGTCTAAAAAAAAGCAATTAATAATAATAGGGTAATAAGTCTACAATGTATATATATATAATGTGCTTGTTAGTTTTAGAATATGATATGGTGAAAAAAATATAGAAATTGATTGTTTGTATGTAAAAATTACTTTGTTTATGATAATAACTTATGAAATAACTTACTACTATGCTATATTAAGAAAAATTTGCACTCAGAAATGGCAATTAAAGTTTAACTAATGGTAATATATAACTAATTTATTGATATTTAAACTGTTATTGTCATCAAAGAGTAGTAATAATATGACAAATATTTTCTTGACTTATGAAATTGACTAATTAATTTATATCAATTTGTAGTCTTTTCTAGTAATTTTACATACAAACAAATAATTTCTTACCTAAGCTGACGACCGCCATCAGAATAAATGTGTTGTACAGATAATGATATTTCGTTCTGTTATACATATATAGGGTTGATATTAAAAAAAAAGTAATAATAATAAAAAAAAATACCTACGAACGACGTCAAAACGTCGAAAAGACTGGATAAGTGCATATTTAGTGAATTGTATAAAAAAAATTATTGTTTTTTTTTTCAAATAGCACTGTCGATATCTCCTGACTTTGTGTTCTGTGGACTCGAGTGACGTCACGTTTTTATTAATAATTTCTTTATATATATATTAATAATAATATAACTTAAAAAAATGGTGTTTCTTTTTTTTCGTCTATCGTAATAATAAATATAATAATAACTTTTAATTATTACACACTATATCATATGTGATGTAACTCGTGTTGTTTAAAAATAAGTCCATAATATATTTGTACTGCCATTTAATTAATATTGATGACACAACTGAGCACACAAAACTTAGTGTAAACACAAAATGAAGTGAATGCATTGAATCTATAAATCTGTCTCGCTCTCTCGTATGGGAAATTTGATGTTGAAATAAGGAGAGAAGATGAAATATGACAGTTTGCTTATACAACGATATCTCCTAAATGGGATGTTATATGGTAACATTTCGTATCTGGATACGGATATCCGGTTTCGGTACATGTATAGCATTATTACGGACTGTCCGTTAGTTTCGGATTAATATATGAGTAACGAATTATTTTTGAACTTTTTTAAAATAATCTGTTATTAGTACAATAAATTTTGTTATTTATCTTTTTAGGTTAGGTTATGTTAAAAACAGTGGCGTTTATACGTAAGAACCTCTTATTTATCAACAAAATATTTAATCGCTACTAAGCGCCAGTGTTCAGGACTGGCCTCTCCAAGGCCTCAATTGGACTTCAGTTAAGTCCAACATTAGCTAAAACTTATATATCAGACTCAGTTATGGTTACGGTTAGTTTTTCTTTATTTTGGATATCCATTATTTCTTTGTAACATCCGCCTGAATAACTATAATAGAGATATCGTTGTCACTTTCGCACAGTGTGAGATGAGAGTGAGAGAGAAAATACGTTTTATATTAACTGTGTTCAAACTGAATGCCTTCATTTCAATCGAAATTTATATGTTGCTATGTTTTTTAGATATAAAAGTAATTATATATATATATATATATATATATATATATATATATATATATATATATATATATATATAAAAATCTGGCATTTTTGATAGGTGGACTTAGATTTGGGGTTTTTTTTATTATTTTGTGTTATGGATGTTTGAAGATATTGCGTTTTAAGATATTGGGTTTATTTTACCAATCTAATTTCATTTAATAATTATTATAATAATTATGTAACTAGTAAATGTAACATTATGAATAATCATCTTGATTGTTGTGTAATATAAGTAAACAATTGAAGATACTATAGTAAGGGACAGCTTGAATGAAGGATTTTTGGTCTCTTTTTAATAATTAATGAGTGAAAGACATGATATAGTGCAAATTTCGTATATTCATAACACAATATAAAAAAAATGTCTACATATTGTTTTTTTTAACCGATTTGCTCAATGCTTAATGGAGAATGTATAGACAATAGAAAATTGTCCAACCCGAGTTTTGTATAATCTATCGTTTCGATCAATCGTTTTGGATAATTTTTTTTTCATTATCAAAATCTGTATAGCACTCACATATTATATGAAATGTTAAGGTGTGTTTTTTAATTTTCTTTTTTTCCTAGGTTCTAAGGCTTTTTAAATATAATAACGCTGCGTGGAACGCTTGTGGCCTTTCTGTTTCTTGCCTTTTGCTTTTTGTATGTAAATATAAAAAATATATAATATAAAATGTATGTATATATCATTCATTCATAATACGAGCTTTTGATAGATAGACGAATTAAAAAAATATATTTTATTTTTTTAACATGACAACACATTTTTATTTGTTTTTTTGTTTTCTATAGTTGTTCTGTTGCCACAAGCGTTTTACACACCACTCTATTGTGTAAGACAAAATTAAATACGTCAGCACGCTAGGTCGCTTCTTTATTGTAAAACATAGTTCCTAATATATTTTTAATAATAATTTCAATTTAAATAGACACAGGAATTGTAGGTGTAGCGGTAAACTAAGTGGTACTTCACTATTCAGCTAATTTTTTTTAAATAAAAAAAATGATGGAAATTTCGAAATTTTAAGGGCAAATTACTAAATAAATATATCTTAATAATAGCATTTTAGTGTTGTTTGTTGTAATTTTAATATTTAACAGTTGGTTTTTTTATATAGAATTTTTTACTCTGTCTCACCTTTTTTCTTTTTTTTTTATTCGGTGTTTATACGATTTCTGTGTCACGAAATTTCTCCTCAACAATCTTTCATAGACAAATATAACATTATAGTCACTTTCTTTTTCATAAAAACATCAAGTTTACTATTTTCATCCATTTTTAATGAAATATTCAAGTTTTTACTCGGTTTTTTTTCCTATTTGTCGATGAAAGGCTGTATACAAAGTCCCGTCCCTTTTTTTAAACAGTAGTTTTAGTTTAATGTACACACGAAGCGATCGCGAGCCGAGAGTCTCGTCGTGATTTTGAAGCTGTTACTCTAAAAACTATGTAAATAAATTACTAATTTCGGTCTAATGTGCTTAAAATCTCAAAATTCTATTATTTTTTGTTTTTTTAAAAATATTTTCTTTGGACAGATTCAAAATCACGGCGTTTTGACGACGTTGTGTTTTTGTTAAGTTTTTTTTTCTTTCAATTTGTTGCAATTCTTTCGTAAGAACGCCAAAGGAGACGATATTGTGCTAAAACATTGAAAATTTAGAATTATTGTATAAATGCAAAAATAATTCAAAAAAAATATATCGCTACTATATAAATATAAGTGCTGTAATGTAAAGAGAAAAAACGCCCAGTCGTAACTTTTTGTTGATGACCCCCCCCCCTTCCTTTAATCCTTTATTTGGTTTTAACTAAAAAAAATATGATGAAAAAAAATTATAAATAAATATGAAAAAATTGGTTGTTTGTAACATAGGAATAGAACTGTTTCACAATAGTCGTAGGTTTATGATTTTATTAAAGTAAGTGAAGAAGGTTATCTAAGCAAGCTTTGATGCGTCGGTCCTTATCCCCCATTTCCTGCAATTTTCCCGCATTGTGAAATTTGGTGTATTTTTTTTATTTTCACAATTTTTTCAATTGGATATGGGTCTCTGGCATTCTGAATCACCCGATTGACGCTCTTTAAGGCTGTAAGTTATACATTATATACATATTATTATATTGATAAATAAATTAATAATAAAAAAACAAAGTGTATTTTATTTTGGCTGTATATTGTGAGATGTTTGCCTACATTGTTTTTGTTTAATAAATGTCATGTCATGTTGACATTTAGATTCTTTTTTGTTTGTAACGTTGAAGTTTTTGTTTATACTACAAATAATAAAACTTATAATTATAAAAACCATAAAAAAAGCAAGTCGTGGCGCAGGGGCACAAAATGTGACTGTAAACGAGTTCGATCCCCACTCGAGGAGATGAAATATTTACTTAAATTTATATTTCCATTTCTTCGCTTTGGTATCGAGGCAAAGTTGAGTTCTGCCACTCACCACGTAATGCCTCCAGGATTCGGCATAAAGTGGGGAACAGTGTCAATACTAGGTGTTAGTTGTGGATTCATATCTTAGTAGAGGCTAATACATACTTCTTTACTCTACTTTATAAGGAAGATAGATTATATATGAGAAAAGTGGAAGAAGAGAATAGTAGAAAAAAAAGAGATTATATCCCTACACGGTTGTACATTTCAGTTCATTTTGAAGCAATTCTCACTGTTAGAAAAAAGAACAGTTTTCAATAACAGATCCTTTTTTTAAAAAAATCATTTAGTTTTTTTTTACATTCGTCACCGAAATTAATTCAAAACAATATATCGTAAACCGAAACTAAATATCTGTCCATATCCAGTCATCAAATATACCTGAGTTTGTGTAACTCAGTCGGCGTCAGTACAGGACTTTGTAACTACAATTTTTTGGTGGAAACATATCCTAAGGCTTACCAAGTAATCAATCAGGCACAAAGGGTGACTTTAAAATCGACTAGTTGTAGGTTCGATCCCCACTGGAGGTAATGAAATGTTTATTTACATTTATATTTTCATCGTCAATTTCAATCACTTAGCGCTCTCAGCGTATACTGTTCTTTATATGTCTTATAGCTTCACGATGTATCCTGCACATAGCAGAAAAGGCAGGAGTAATCACTCCATTCCCAACTTTCTGTAAAAATTTTGAGACATTGCGTGTCGTGTTAATGGCGACACTCAAGGCCGCGATTTGCGTTGTTACCAAAGCGAGCCAAATTAATATATTAAATAATTCATACCTCCGAGCTCAAATTTAACCCACAACCGTCGCTTTTACAGTCACACGATGACCATGAAACTGCGACACGACTATCTAAGCTTTTTGAGCTTACGTTTTAGGAAGTTATTATTGTCTATAAAAAAATTATTGACGTAAATACAAATGCGTGATTTTAACTGCATAATAAATTCTATTATGCGTCCGCTAACACGCATATTACACACAAAACAATTTGAAAGCTACAAGTACATGGGAAATACTTACTAAAACACGCCTAAACATAGGTCATATAATAAACACCAGCCAAGTGCGAGTTGAACTCGCGCACAAAGTGCTCCGTACCTTTATCTACAAAAAGGACAAAATGTCAGATATATATACGGGAGCTCCCTTAAATATTTATTTTATTCTGTTTTTTGCCGACTGCTTTAAGGAAAGGAGATAATCAATTTGACTGTATTTTTTTTGTATTTATTGTTATAGCGGCAGCAGAAATACATATTAATAAATTCTTGCTGCCAGCCTGGTGACAGACAGAAATCGCAGTAATGGTGTCACGTTTCACTCTTTGGATACTGAACCCTAAAAAACTAACTGATCGGTGTCTGTACCTATATGGAAGATATGAGAGAAAAAGTCAATTAATAATACCCATGATTGATTGACATGACATGATTTTTAAACGTTTTACCTGTTTGTCTGCGCGCTTGTTCACGTTCATATCAGAAATTGCTTAACCGAGTTGAATGTGGTGTTCACTGTTGTGTTTCTGTTCATTTCCCTTAATATTTAGAGTTTATTTCTAATTCATTCCACTCAAAAGAAAAGTTATATCAATTAACTTTCCCACGCAAATGAAACCACAAGCATAGCTAGTCTATTAGATGAGGCTAAAAATATACTTCACATTGATTCTCTCTTATAGCAGGGTAGAGAACTTGCAACATTGCGTCTACACGTTCAGTGGCGGAACTTAACGTTTTGTATGTAAATTATTTGAAATATTATCATTCCCCTGAGTAAAGCGAACCAACAACCAGCGCGTCCCTCCACATAGTACCTACCACAATGGCCTAAATAAGTTAGAACGTACCAGAGTTGCTAAACGTCCCGATTTTTAGCCCAAAAATGTTGAGACAAAAATGTAAAGCTAATTTTTTATTTTTTTTTTAAATAAATAAATCAGTTTCACACTGTATCCCGCACACAGTAGGGTAGGCAGAGGGAACCTACTGTTAAGACACAGCGTTCCCCACTTTCTGCCGAATTCTGGAGGCATTATGTGTTGAGTGGCAGAACTCAACGCCGCGCCTAACCTCGATACCAGAGCGAAGAAATGGAAATATACATTTAAGTAAATATTTCATCTCCTCAAGTGGGGATCGAACCCACAAGTAGTCGGTTTTACAGTCACACTTCGGGCCGCTGCGCCACGACCGGCCTCAATAATTTATTTATTTATTTAATTTTAAATGTTATGTATTGATCAGGACAGTCCGACTCCCGCTTTTCACGGATTATTGAGCGCACTGTGAGGAATCTCTTCTATTATTATTATTTTTTTTAATTAAGTAGTTACTACCCATTTTTATAGAAATACAAATAGGTATATTCGTAAGTTATGTATGATTAACGTGGCCATATTTTATTTGGTTCAAAACGGGAAATAGGTTTTATAATTTGCAATTATTTTCTTTCTATTGAGAAGCATTTTTAGAATTTAATTCGTCACGTTGTGTTTACTACTTATACTCTAATAACTACTCTGAAGACAACTCCCGTACTAAATGATAAACCGAAACAATATAGTTAAAGAAAAGTGACGTTTTTCGATTTAAAAAAAATAATTTGTTTTGATATTCATCACCATTGGAAGCTTAATTTAAAACTCAAATAAATTAATGAATAAGAAATTCATTACTTAATATTTTTTTTCCACTTGTGAGGCGGAGGACTTGGGCGAAAGAATCTCGCTTTTTTACTCAACTCTTAACACTAGGTTCCCAGGTTCCCTTTACCTACCCTGTTATGTGCGGGACACAGGACGCAGCGTGAAGCAAAAAAAATATAGACAAATATATTAGCTAAATTATTTATTATAATGTTTTCTCTGTCCACCATTAGGTAATTGGATAAATGCAGTTAGTATACATTTATCTAATTAAGTAATGAACAAAAATATGTTAGTGTCATTCATATAACTTCTTATCAGTTAAATGAGTAAATAATTAAAAATGATATCATTAGCTATTATGTAGACATTAATATCATTAATAGATTATTAATTGAATGTAATAGTAAACCATTTGCTATTGTACATATAAAGAGTTCCTATTTATATAAAATTTAAGGCAGCTATAAGCAACAGCGCATTCAATATTACATAAATAACCTTATAAAACACAATTTATAAACATTTTACTTCAAAATATTTACCTAACGTCATGTATAAAGATATGTACGACTCAATAAAAAAGGCAATTTCAATCGAAATCAATGAATAAATTATATTTGATTGCTGTATTTATTTTGTTCCATACAATTGACAAGATGACAAATAATGACATGATTTGACAAAATTGTCACGAAAACAGTGACAGTGTCACTCTGTAAATATGATTTAGACATTTTTATTTATTATTTCTACCATTTTATCAGCCCCTAATGCTTAATAGAAAGATGTAAAAGGTTATTCCTAAAATAACCATTGCACCGGAAGTAACGTAAAATGGGCGCGATCGATATGCGTCGTAGGCTTTTGTCTATGACTTGGCTTCGATAATATTTTTCGATTTATAGCCGATTAAAATCTTTTAAGTTGACAAAACGCTGGATTTTAAGTTTATATATGATTTATTAGTCGTAATTTAATTAAATATTACAGTATTCTTTTTTATTAAGTGTTTAAAGATAAGGCTGTTTAGTTTTATATCATAGCGTCATGAGATAAAAATGCTTATTTAGTTGTTTATGGTTCTCTATTTGGTATATGGCAATACGTGTTGAATGAATATCGATTTTAAGTAATCGTTCGTTATTGTTGTGTTTGAATGTTTTAAATTTAGTTTATTACTTAACACGTTTTAATTTTTTTACGTAAAATACATTTTCCTATATTTTACAGCTACTTTGATGTAACTTCGGACCAATTAAAAAACAAATTGTTATACTTTATATCTTGTACTGCAATTCTGGCAGTAGTTTCTCAAAATAATTAACTGTTAATAACTGGAGAGAACTACTACAATAATAGTTATTGTTAAAAACATATATTTCATAATCTTTTAAATGACATCTAGCAATTTTTTTCATCAAATTATTTCAAACAAAAACTCCACAAACAAATTCCAATTCCAAGCAGACAGATTTCACACGCCAATAAAACACAAAACATGTCAAAAATCAGTTCGAGAATTATTCAAAACTGAAATCGATGTTGTACTTAACTTTCACAAATCGATTCTAGTAACTAGTGTTGCCACATCACTGCCATTGCGACATTACATCACCATTGCAC
Organism: Heliconius sara; assembly: GCA_917862395.2. NCBI lineage: Eukaryota > Metazoa > Arthropoda > Insecta > Lepidoptera > Nymphalidae > Heliconius > Heliconius sara. Next base: position 16,594,364 of record OU860785.2, read on the forward strand.
TGCAAGCATAGGACTTGGACTTTTCGTGACATGAGCATGTCATTTTCGACGTTTGATTGATAATTTTGCTGAAGAACCATCAAATTAGTTTGTTTGAAAGTTAGTTTCGGCGCTAAGTGTTTATATTTCATAACTTTTATTAGAAAAACTAAGATGTGATAGCTCGATAACGGTACAAGAAGCCAGCGGATCACATACCCCACAATGAGTGCTCAAAAATGTGTTGTGGAAGGCTGCAATTTAGAATATGATGTTGTTTGCAGCTTCTCCTTTTATAAGTGAGTTGTTTTTCCCGCTTTTACTTTGTTTTTGATATATTATGTTTATATTTAATTGGGGCTGCCAGAGTGACGCCCCGTGCCGTGACCTCGAAGCGTATTTTCACATATGAACAAAGATTGTAGCTATCCTATTGGATGTTTACTTTAATTTTTCAAATTAGTATGTGTTTTTAGAATTTTATACAGTTCCAAGTAAATTATATTGTTAATTAATAATTATATGGACCTTTTTTGTCATGGCTTATATCAGTTTTTGTATATAAGCTTATCTAATTTATCCCTCAGTGCTTATGAAATTATGTTTTTATGTGTTTAGATTAAAATAATTTTTAAAATAACAATACAAATAAGTTTGGGAATTATATGTGAATAAGAATTGATACAGTCATCCAAATTCTCATACAATTTTCACTTTGTTTACTTTTTTTTCTTATTTTTATGTAGATTTCTTATCAGTTCTCATTTTTGAATAGATTTTGATCAAACTCAAGTGAAAAGTACATGTATTTAGTTTTATATATACATAATTGCATTATTTTATAATTCATAACAATACTTATAACTATTATTGGTTATTAGTTTCATAAACACAAAAATTATATTATTTTATACTATAATATAGAAAAATATTGAAATGTGACTATGGTAATTGACTTTTTCTCTTTATTTTAATCATCATAAACATTATTGAGAAAACCACCACTTTATTAAGAAAAGTACAAAAGTAAAAGATGTAACAGAAAATGTCTTTAATATGCAAATCAAGCTTTAATATTAAAATGGTATTGTGAAACATTTCATAAGTTGTTACAACATTATAAATAACAACACTATTTTATTAACTAGTTAAATTATTAAAAACATGGCATCCTTAAAAATATATTCTGCTTACAATTTTGCTATTGGTACAGTAGTATGTATTTTTAAGTTCTTATAGTATTCAGTCAAGGTAATGCTGCAAGTTATTAGGTATATAAGAATATTAAAAAAATTTAAAAAAATCAGCTTCACTGCACACAGCAGGGTAGGCAGACGGAACCTAGGGTTAAGACAAGGTTTCTGCTGAATTCTGGAGGCATTGCGTGTTAAGTGGCAGAACTCAACGCCTCATTTAGTCTTAAGAGTGAAAAAATGGACATATAAATTTAAGTAACACTTGGCTCTCAGTTCCTTCCATACTCCTTTGTGTGGGTTACTCTTTGGATATACTAGATATACAAAACAAAGTAATCCTTAAGGGTTCCGTTTTCAACTTTTGAGGTACCAAACCCTAAAAAGAGAAAAGCTACTCTTTAGAAAACATAAAAATTCTGAATATAGTGAGATTTTGAACATAATGGGGAAAAAAAAATATTTTCTAAAATGTATTTTTCGTTCCTAAGTGTGGAGTAACACTTTAAAAATTTAAATAAAGAAAGTATATATTTTAAAAAATAATGTGAATTTTTATATTAAAAATAAATGCTTATCTGTGAGAAATAACACTAAATAATATATTTATATATTTTATAACTAAAAAAGGGGAAAATAAGCTGACTTACCTAAGTTTTTAAAATAAATCAGCTTCACACTGTATCCCGCACACAGCAGGGTTAGCCGAGGGAACCTAGAGTTAAAGACACTATTCCACGGAATTCTGGAGACATATTGAGTTGAGTCAGAGTCAAACAGTCAATTATACAGTCACACTTTGTGCCCCTGTGCCACAACTGGCCTCATACTACCTAAGTTTTTCCTCTACATATAAATAATACTGCAATATAAAAAATTACAGTATTTACAATGAGTACTACTACTACTACTACTACTACTACTTCTTCTAGAAGATTTTGTTTCTTCTCAAAAGTTGGAATTTTTTGGCTATGTGGGCCTCTTAACTGTTTTTATACATAAAAGTAAGCAGTAACATATATACTTTCTAGCGTGAACACTTCAGCCGACAGCGATGACAAACGACAGGATTGGATTGAAGGTGCGATGCATGAGGAGAGCGAGTGCCTCTGGAGACATGTTAGCCTCCAGTTATGCGGGTATTTATGTGTTTTATATATGTTTATGTTTGTTATACCATAAAAAATCTCCTAGCCCTCATTAAGAATTTTGAGTAGATGTCTGCTTGCTCTTTGATAAATCTTAATTCTCAAAAATTTAAGATATTTATATATTTAATATGATTTAAATAGAAAAAATGTAAAGAACAGACTAAGATGTAATTGATTATTCATTTCACTCAAGAAAATTTATTTTAATGTAGAAAATTGTTTAAAGAATTTGATTTTTAAATAAATGGACAGGCACTAGTGAACAGCATTACCCATGATTTTTGAAGTTGACTCTTCTGTTTGACTCTTCAGAGTCAGTTTTTTTGATAAAATATGATAATGGCCTTCATATTCATAAATAAAGAAAAATATTTATGTACATATAGGATAGTATAACTAGGTTTTATACTACTTTTAGTCTTTTTTTTTCTTGTTAGTCTGTATATTAAAGGAAAAATTAATTTGCACTAAGATTTTTTCTTTATGTATAAATGCGCCTTTCCTTCTAGATACCACTTCGAGTTGGATGCCCAAGGCCTCTGGATAGACTCCCCCATGCTTCCTGAGCTCCTCACTCCTCAGGAGACGGCGGCGCCCATGCAGCAGACTGCTGCTGATAAACGAGGTATGTGGATTCCAATTTTGTGGTCATTTTGTCCAATTTTGTAGATATTTTCGGAAATTAATAATTATTGTCTAATGTTTAGTGATTTCTTATGTATAAGATATTTAATGAAAGTGATTCTTATTTAGTCTATTTGTAAAAAGGGCTTATTTAGTTGGTGGTTATTCAGAAATTATATCTATATTATGATAGATATTTTTGCAAAATCAGAATTTTGTAAAAAAGCAACATTTTTCATTTGATCACTTTTATTTAATATTGTAAGTAATTTATACAAAGGACATTTACTTCTTATACTTGTTTGTATTTTAAAAAACTATAAAATCTTATTGTTTTTTGTAGCTGTATATAGCAAATAGCAGTGTAGGCAGAAGGACCTTGGAAGGGAAACTTGGGAACCTAGTAATACAGATTGTTCCCATTAAGACACTTCCGTTCCTCACTTTCCGCTAAATTCTACACGCAACGCCACTCAACATTGCATGTTGAGTGGCGGAACTCAACGTAGCGCCTTATCTCGCCACCAGAGTGAGGAAATGAAAATAATTATTAAATTATAATAATTATAAAGTGCCGAGGCAAAGAGCAGCGTTGAGTTCCGCCGCTCAACACCAAATACCTTCAGAATAACTGTGTAAAATGGAGAACAGAGTGTCCTAACACTAGATTCACTCTGTCTCTCATTATGATTTTTTTAAAGTATAAAATAAATAAATAATAGTATGTGTTGTTTCCCGTCGGCAGCGGCGGAAACGATCCGCCTGGAGCACAACTACGCGGCGGCGCCGGCGGGGCGCGACGCCGCCGACGCCGTGTCGCGCCTCAACGTGCGGCAGCTCGTCGACACGCTCGGCTACCTGTGCGTGCATACTCGCTTATATACATTTGTGTAGCGATTTCAGATATATAAAGGATTTCAAAATACAAACTTGCATAGTTCCAAAGTAGTAGACCTAAACATATTTGATCGTCCGTTTAAATTTTATATTATATTATAATCTAATTATACAAAATTTCTTAAATTGTAGCCTATGTGTTATTCTGATGAATGAATATTACTGTAAAGTTTTACATAAATCCGTTCCGTAGTTTTTTGCGTGAAAGTGGAACAAACGTCCATCCTCACAAACTTTCACATTTATAACATTATGTAATATAAATAGTATACAAGTATACTAGTAATACTACGTTATATTAAATTTGTGGCCGTTGTGACACACTGGCACATTAACGACTGTAAACATGACGAATGTGGGTTCGATTCCCATTCAGGGGAATGAGTTAGTTAATACTTTCATTTCTTCGCTCTAGTAAGACGACAGGCGCGGTGTTGTGTTACGACACTTAACACTCAATGTCTCTAAGATTGAGTGGAAATGTAGTATGATACCTCCAGGTTCTCCTCTGTCTGTCCTGCTGTAGCGTGAAACTAAAAAAGATATATTTTATTAAATTTATATTCCAGATCTCTAAAAAAACTACAAAAGAAACAATTATGGGTGGTCAAAGTGGAGACGGACAAGGCGGAGGCCTCCATCACGCAGTCCGAGCAGGTCATCACTAAGATGCCCGACCCCAAGCAGATTATTGAGGTATGTTACGAAAACGACAGGCTTTTGTGGATATTGAGAGGTTAGACAGAAAGAGCTCAGTGTTAAGACACTCCGTTTCCAACTTTGGCTAAAAGAAGTAAAAAAGATTTTCCCTTAGTGATAATTGAACCTATAAGCATCATGTTTACTGTGTGACAATACACACTACCACTGCAACAATGGGTGCAGTAAAACCACCACCCATTTTGTTACTGGTATATCTCTAAATAGTAGTAAAATAGAAGAATATAATACACACGTAGGAGAAACACCAGGTCAATATGGGGTAGGATTTCTCATCAGGAAAGAATATAAGAAAAACATCATCAACTTTTCCGGCTTATCGGAAAGAGTGGCACTCGTTCAGCTAAATTTCGGGGATACAAATTTGTCAATTATTCAAGTTCACGCACCGACAGCAGACTCAGATGACGAAAACTTAGAAAAATTTTATCATACTCTCCAAAAAGCTCACAGTTTACTAAAAAATCACGACAATATTATGGTAATAGGGGATTTCAATGCCAAAATAGGAATGCCGAAAAATAACGAAAGTCTTATCATGGGTAAATACGGATACGGAAAACGAAATACAAGAGGAGAACGGCTAATACAATATGCCCTTGAATATAAACTATCCATCATGAACACCCATTTTAAAAAGAAAGACAATCGCAAATGGACGTGGATTTCGCCAGATGGAAAAATAAAAATGAACTTGATTTTATTACATCTAATAACCCTCAAAATATTACAAACATAGAAGTTTTAAGCAATGTAGATTTCCCGTCTGACCATAGGATAGTTAGAGCAACATTAAACTTTAAAAAACCCAAAAAGTGTAGAAGACACTACAGAAATTCAGTGTTTTTACTGAAATCAGACGAAGAAATAAAAATATACTTACACAAATTAGAATTGAACATTACAGACCTAACCTACATCGATGAAGATGACATACAAAAAACCTATAATAAATTTGAACTAAACTTAAAAAACAGCTTAAAATCAGAGAATGCGGACAAGAAAAATGAACACACTAGCCATTTCTTCAGCGAATCAACTAAAGCTTTGATCCAACGGCGCGCTGCCCTTATAAAGACTAAAAATAAAACACGCAAGATGAAAAAAGAGTTATCAAGCCTTTACAAACAAACCAACAAGTCAATAAGAAACGATTACCAGCAGCACAGGCAGAGTACGATAGAGAATAGTATAGTACACTATAGAAGCGCAAAAAGAGCCTACAAGCAACTAATTACTCATAAAGACTGGATTAAGAGCTTTAAGAACGGACAGAAAGAAACAAGATCAAGAAAAGATTTAATATCCTGCGCCACAAACTTTTACAGAGCTCTATATTGTCATGAGCCACAAGATACAACCACGCTCACAGAGATACACTCAGATAGCTTACAGACCATCGTCAACGAAACGACCATTATAACTGAACAAGACGTCTTACAAAACATTCAAAAGTTGAAGCGAGAGAAGAGCCCAGGACCCGATGGCCTAAAGAATGAGGTATTAATAGAAGGAGCAAAATTCCTCACCGGACCACTCACATGTATATTTAATTTGATACTGAGAACAGGCATGATACCAGAGCAATGGCTAAATTCAGACATAATACTGATATATAAAAAAGGAGACCCACTGGAAATCACTAACTACCGCCCGATTTGCCTACTATCAAGCGTGTATAAGTTATTTACATCTATAATCCTAAGCAAAATTAGCTCAGAAATTGACAGAAAGCAACCGGTAGAACAAGCAGGATTCCGCCCTGGATTCTCTACTATAGATCATATTCATACACTGGAGCAAGTAATGGAGAAATACTCAGAATTTAACAAGAAACTATATATAGGTTTTATCGACTATACAAAAGCATTTGACAGTCTCTATCATAGCTCTATCTGGCAAGCTCTACATAACTGCCATATAGACCTAAGAATAATAAAAACTATAAAAAACATCTACCAGAATAGTGTGAGTAGAGTAAAACTAGAAACTCGAGGCGACGTGATCAGAATAGCCCGAGGTGTCAGGCAGGGAGACCCATTATCTCCAAAACTGTTCATAGCTGTTTTGCAAGACGTCTTCTCTAAATTGAACTGGGAATCGGACGGCATCCCTATCAATAACGAACGCCTCACCCATTTGAGATTTGCTGACGACATTGCAATCTTCGCTGAAACTCCCCAGAAACTAGAAAGTATGATATCTCAACTAAATAAAGAGAGCAAACTAGTGGGACTGAGTATGAACCTTAACAAAACAAAAATAATGGCCAAGGGTTTAAAAAGTAAAATATCGTTAGAGGGAGTGGAACTGGAGTACGTAGAACAGTATCTATACTTAGGAAAGCAAGTTTCATTTTCGAAAGCAAATAACGAAGACGAGGTCAACAGAAGAATCACATGCACCTGGAACAAGTACTGGGCCCATAAGGAAATACTAAAAGGCAACTACAATTTAAATATGAAAAAAGTCATCATGGACACTTGTATTCTCCCCTGTTTGACCTATGGTTCCCAAACGTGGACACTAACAAGCAAAATAAAGAAAAAGATAACAACTTGCCAGAGAGCAATGGAAAGAAGCATGCTTCACCTTAGAAAAATTCAAAAAACAAAAAGTGAAGATATAAGGAAAAAGACAAAAGTGACCGATGCATTGTATAAAACATTAAAATTAAAATGGGGCTGGGCTGGCCACGTCGCGAGATGCAAGGACCAGCGATGGACTCTCAAAAGCACTAAATGGATCGGCCCACAAGGAAGAAGAAAAGTGGGCAGGCCACAAAAACGATGGGCAGACGACATAGTGTCCATGGCGGGGAAAAACTGGATGGGACTAGCACAGGATAGAGAAACATGGAGGAAAATGGAGGAGGCCTATACTCACCAAGAGGTTCCTATAATTTAAGCTAAAATATATAAAAAAAAAAAAATAAAAAATAAATAAATTATATATATATATAAATAAAAATAAACAATAAATAATAACATGAGTTTAATAAAAAAAAAAAAAAAAAAAGAAAAAAAAAAGAATACTGTAAACTTCATTTATTTGTAAATTCATTCGTTTTGTAATTTATAGGAAAATAAAAGGCTTTATTATTATTATTATTATTATTATTATATCTCTAAATATAAAAATACATTGACTACATTTTCCCTCTAATTTCAGATCGTTCCCCAAACGTCCACATCAGAAACACTCCAAAATCAAAATGAAGTCCTGCACATAATGGAGGACGGCAACATCTCAGACAACTTCATATACGAGATAGCGGAGGAGCAAGAGATCACCATGGAGGAGGTCAAAGAGATCCCGGACCCCAATCCTGAGTGGACTGTCAACATACTACCCGACGACTCCAAGCCCAAGTATGCATATATAAAACACTGCAACACAGGCAAGAAGAAGCGACATTTTACCGCTGAAATGAATGAAATAACTCTCCAAGGTGATTATGAAAATTATTATATACTACCAGATGTTGATCCGTCAGTCGGTGTTGAGATCACAACAAGTTACGAACCCGAGAATTTCATTGTGGAGGAATATCCTCATCTGGTGCTTGAAGAGAGACCAAGAAAGAGGTCCAGGGATTCAGAATCTAGAAAGAGAAAGAAGAAAATGTCTCCTACCGTTCAAAAAATAAACATCAAGCCAGAAATCAAGACGGAGCTGGACGAGGACTGGGTGATCGATAACAGCGTGTACGACCAAGATAACTCTGAGGATTACGACGACAAGAAGGCGGCCAGGGTGCGGAGAAAAAATAAAAAATATCTAGGCTATGATTTTGTGACGTAATGTCAAGACGTCTTTTTTATTTTTTTTTGTCTGAAAAAAAATCGCGTGATGCCTTAGTTTTATTGTTTAGTTCGCTATCTTTTTTGTTTTTTTTTTATTTTTATGTATCAAAATGGTCTTATTGTATGTATATTATATATGTTATATGTACCTATATTAAAATATTTGCTACAATCCCTGTATTGTTGTTCGGTTAATAAATATAGTTTAAAATTTATTGCTGATGTTTCTTTTTTTAATTTTGTTGGTATTTATAATAGCCACTTAAAAAATTGTTCTTAATAGTGCAGTAGATTTTTTTAATATTTAGCTTCTGAGATTAATTTTATTAAACCAAATATGATAAAGTGATTTTGGTCTTTTCAAATAAGTAAATATTTTATTGTGTTGATAGTTTCGTAACATATGATGTTAATTTATTAATCAAGTTCTTTGAAATAATAATACCTTTCTGACTTACGAGAGAGACAGTAAGCGACATCACTTTACTCTTCTTGTGAATTCAAATTCACCTTCGTTAATGCGTGTTGTATTTATTTAGAACAGTATATCTATTTTAATAATATAAACTTACAAGAATTTATTTGGTTGAATGCGCTAATCTCGGGAACAACTGATTCCAAGTTAATATATATTGTGAATATATGAGGTTAGATTTACCTCTCGCTTATAATTATTATGTGGCGTGTCACTTGACTCAAATTTTCCTTTGACGATGCGAGTTGAATCGCGGGTAACAAGTTATAATATATCTTTTTTTAACTATACAAAACTGAATTACTAAAAAAATCACTGGTTTTATCTTCCCATCCCACATGATTGAAATTGAAAAATGCATAACAAAAAACAAAAATCTCAAATATGGTTTATAATTTCAACTTTATTTTAATAAAAAGTCCTTACAAATTACAATTTCCTTAAACTAATATATTTACAATATCATAATAATAATTGTGTCAGTTTCACGCTGTATCCCGCGTGTAGCGGGATAGGCAGACGCAAAGTAGTTTCAAAACAAAATGGGCTCCGCTTACTGACACATTGCGTGTTGAGTCGCGGAACTTAACGCTACGTTTTGTTTTCCCAAAATATAAGAATATTTGTATATTAATAATCCGCTGCAGTATTCGCCAAGTAATCTCTTCTTCCGATATTAGACGCTTGTTTATTTTGAACCGCTTCCAATTTAGGACATTCTGTAAACAAATAAACATGTTTTTAAATTAGGTATAAAAATTAAAATCTAATATTTAAAAATATTATAAACACATATTACTAGTACACAATTGTAACAAAATTATTAAAATAATTTATAATTACATATGGGTTAAATATCATTTTTTTTAATCAAAATAACTATATCATTAAGTTTTTGTTACTATATCATTAAATTTTTGGTTGAAATCTCCAATGAAATCCAAATATGTAAAAAATATGAAGACAAAAAAAAACTAGTCATTTCGAATATAACATATTACATACACAATATGTGTGTATGTCTAATAAACACAGAATTGTATTCGAACCTGTTATCCTATGCCCGAGTCCACCGCAGTACGAGCAGCCCTGTCCGTCAGCCACCGGTATGTCCGCTTCGCCGATCATGTCCAGAAGGAAATCTGGGACCTGAAGTATAATTTTAAATGAAATTCAAATGAAAATCAAAAATATATTCTTTATTGAGTTAGGACAATACAAGCACTTATGTCACACTTTCTCTTTACTTACTAGTCAGGTATATAAATAATATAATAGTATATTAAATTTTAGTTAAACTATAACAAATTCTTTTTGAAAACTTGAATCCAAGATATATCAAATTAAAATTAGATATAAAGAAGGCTTAGTCGAAATTAAATTATTTTAAATATTTTATGATGGGACTTTCCTTCCCCCTGGTCTTCAACAATATCCATTCCCTGCCAAGAGCTGATGTTTGTGTCTTTACACTCCTTCCTTCTCATTGGGACTAGGCGCAGACTCCCTAAACCAGCATCCGCCTCGATGACATCCTACTCCCCCCTCCCCGCACTCACCCGCTGGCCCGCCTCGGTGAGCAGGTGCGCGAGGTCGCGCAGCACGCTGCAGTCCCCCCCACTCTCCCCCTCCCGCACTCACCCGCTGGCCCGCCTCGGTGAGCAGGTGCGCGAGGTCGCGCAGCACGCTGCAGTCCCCCCACTCTCCCCCCTCCCGCACTCACCCGCTGGCCCGCCTCGGTGAGCAGGTGCGCGAGGTCGCGCAGCACGCTGCAGTCCCCCCACTCTCCCCCTCCCGCACTCACCCGCTGGCCCGCCTCGGTGAGCAGGTGCGCGAGGTCGCGCAGCACGCTGCAGTCCCCCCACTCTCCCCCTCCCGCACTCACCCGCTGGCCCGCCTCGGTGAGCAGGTGCGCGAGGTCGCGCAGCACGCTGCAGTCCCCCCACTCTCCCCCTCCCGCACTCACCCGCTGGCCCGCCTCGGTGAGCAGGTGCGCGAGGTCGCGCAGCACGCTGCAGTCGCCGGCGCGGCCCAGCAGCGTGGTGGCGACGCCGCCGCCGCCCGCGCGCCCCGTGCGCCCGATGCGGTGCACGTAGTTCTCGATGTCCTCGGGCATGTCGTAGTTGATCACGTGCTGGATGTTCGAGAAGTCCAGACCTAGTGGACGAAAAGGTCACAGTCATATTCAGCGACAATCACCAGTATATAATTGACTTTAAATATTAACTAAGCATACTTTTACATACCTTTTTCATTTTCTAATTTATTTAAAATCATTCATCATCTATACAACTTTTAATTTGTTTGTCTATCCACTAATCCCTATACGATTTCTTTAAACAAATATATATAGATGGATCTATCTATACATCCACCTTTACATTCATCTACGCATCCATCCATACTAAGAATATTCTGATATGTTCCGTATCTCTTACCGAAACCATCGGATATTAGCCTTTCAAATCTAAATAGCATTCGAGCCGAATAAATGTGAGATAAAAATTTGTAGGAATGACATCCTCTATCACCTGTGTCAGTCCACACATACATCTATATATTTATGTATATGTCTATCTACACACACATATACACAATACCACCTTATTTTATTTGTTCATCCACAAACTTATCTACATATCTATCTATATATCTAGAGGTCGTCGTGGCGCAGGGAACAAGCGTGTGACAGTAAACTTGACAGGCTGGTTTGATCCTCTCGAGAAAATAAAAAAAATAATTATTTTCCTTTCCTCGCAATTTGTAACAGAATATATATTTAGAATAGAATAGAATAGAATAATACTTTATTGCACAAATAATAAATAAAACATACAGTTCATAATAGAAGTAAAAGATACACAAATGTGCAATGGCGGCCTTATCACTAAAAGCAATTTCTTACAGGCAACCATAAAAGATCAAAGGATTTATTTCACGCAAGAATACAGAAAGGTGCAAAAAGTATTGTTTTATATATATATATATGATATAACAGAAAATATAAAGCACAATAATTTTATACATACATATATAAATATATAATCATAGGTATACATATATAAAAAAAATACACATACACACATACACATGTAGATAGATATACATACATACATACATACATACATACATACATACACACATACATACACATATACATACATATATATACTTACAAACGTACACTTATTATCGTATTGTCCGTTCATACGTTTAATTTTAGATAGAAGTCTTTAAGACGGCGCTTAAATATTCCAATCGACTGTGATCGTCTTACTTCAATTGGCAGCTCATTCCATAGCTTCACTGTCTTAACAGTGAAAGAATCACTGTAACATTTCGATCGGCATAAAGGAATTTCAAGGATATGGTTAAGACGGGAGCGGAGGCTTTGGGAATGGAGAGTGTCAGACCCCAAAAACTTAAAACGTTCCTTGAGGTATGATGGAGTAACGGGATTGTAGAAGATGGTGTAAAGGAGGGTTAGGGCATGCAAATGACGCCTATGTTTTATTGTCAACCATTTGAGTTGGCTACGGTACTGCGACACATGGTCATGTTTTCTCAACCCAAAAATAAATCTTATTATAAGATTTTGCAGCCGTTCGAGCTTACACAGTAGTTCCTGAGACAGATCTAAGAAACAAGAATCAGCATAGTCTAAAATAGGTAGAAGGAGAGCATGGGCCAAAGATATTTTGGTCTTGAGGGGCAAGAGATTCTTCCACCTTCTCAATCTACCCATAATACAGAAAATCTTCCGACTAAGCTCACACACGTGAGGCGACCAGCAAAATGCACTATCCATCCTAAGTCCCAAATTCTTAACACTCTGAATAATACTATCTATATATTTTTTATATAATATTATTCTAGACTAGGTTCATGTATTGTCGTCCCGAGTGTCGCAACTGTCGTTTCATATACAGTGGTTAGTAGTCGGAACGCAGCGGTCGAGTCAAACTCTTCAGTACTACAGTACAAATAAATGTGATGCACATAAAGACTCGTACCAAATGTATATTATAATAAATATAATAATATTTGAAGCCTATAATGAAGACGAATGACACCTCAGTCAAACGTCGGGTTGGGGAACCCGTATGGGAAAATGTATAAAAATACTAAATATACGCGATTAATCCGGTTAAAATAGTTTTATTTAAAATGTAGAAAACATTCTAGATGCGACTGTGTGTGTGCCGTTTATTTAACATATCGGCCGCTTTGCAGTAATCCGCTCGATCTAACGACTTATATTGTTCTCACAAATCAATCAACATTACGAATCACTATTCTAATACAATCTTAATCTCACCCGGAGGGTTCAATAAAGAATGTTGCAGCCGCAGTCTGGTAGGAATTCACTGTGAAGAGGCGGAGAGGTGCCCTTGTTCTTCTTCTTCCTTTTATTATACCTACCACTAAAAGTTCTAACCACAAGACACTAAATAAAATTATCCATTCCTTAAAATTCGGAGGGTAACGGAAGTCATTATAAATGGGAACGAAGTGTCTTAACACTAGGGCCTCAGGTTCCCTCTGTCCACCCTGAATTTAAAAAACTTACCTTTGCTCGCCACATCTGTTGCTACTAGTACATCTTTCTCTCCACGCCTAAAAGCTTCTACGGCCCGGGAACGTTCATCTTGATCTTTACCACCGTGGATGGCTACTGCTTCAACTCCTGAGGAATGTAAAAATAGATTTTTCTTTTTTCTAATGTTTTATGATATTCAGTATAAATAAATTGTGTTATGGACTTATGGAACTGCACAGTAAAAGTAACACATTTTTTTTAACATTTTTTAAAATCTGTAGCCATTCACCCCACCGATAAAAAAATATATATCATATTAGATGACATTTATTTCTTGTTGTCATCTAAGCTTCGCAACCCAATAGGTCTCTATGACGCTCGAGTAAATCCATACAACATTCACTTGCCGTTTTCTTTCACTGACCTCTTCTCTTTCACCAACTCCAACTCCTGAAGAATAAAGTACTTGAAGGTAATAAAGTAAATGGAATTCACACTAACCTTTAAGCAACAAGTACTCGTGTATAGCATCCACATGCTGTTTCCTCTCAGCGAACACGAGGACCGGTGGTGGCGTTTTCTGGAGACATTGCAGTAGGTGAACGGTCCTGGCTTCAGCCTTTACCATCTCTAACTCTTGGCGCACGTTGAGCGATGCCGCACCAGCTCGGCCCACATTGACTGTTACAGGTTTTACTAGTGCTGACCTGGTGGGTTGGGAGTTCAAATCTTACGCTTTTCTAATACGCTTCACCAATATCTATTTAGTACTAGTGCCCACCTGGGGCTTCAACTGACTTCGTGACTTTCTTAATTTGTAATATTATAGCCAAATAAAATAAAACGTTAACAAAAATTGTTGCCTATGCTTTATTCTGATGTTCTATATAGCTATAAAGGTTCATGTAAATATTCTCATAATCTGACATAAAGTTATTAAATAACATAATAAATTAATAATAATATATAATATTAGTAGGATTCAGCAGCGTTGTTACACGCATCACAGATAGGTTGAGGTTGCTAATATTTATTTTCTTTAACTTGTGTAAGGTGGTAAGAAAGATTTCATTTTATTTCTAGTACTAAAAATTGCGAGTTGACGACATCTAACGTTGTTCTTTTCAGAAAAAAAATTACAATATAAATATTCAAAACAATCGAAGTTACAAGATATTAATATATTATTGTTTTGTTAACAATGACAGTAAAAGAAAAATTGAGTACCTGTGAAAATATGTTTTGTTTTTATCGAGTATATGACCCTTATTAGGTCATATGAAAAAAGAAGAATAATGCGGCAGAATCTTTTTCTCATATGTTATATATTAACTAGAAATCCCATCCAAATAAAATAGAATGAAATATGTTAAAATCTAAAACACTTACTAAGCATCTTGACCAATTTTTTGGTATTCAGACATGTTAAGCTAGAAAATTGCTCACTACTCGACTAAAATATTAGCATATTGTGAACTAGACTAAACAGGTTAATCCTAAAAATCAACACTAAAATTTCGTCATTATATGGATTTTTTATTTCGCATATAGCGATATTGACAGTTGCGATGTACTTATTTCAAATACCTGGCGAAATTCTGTATCTTCCTCGGCATAGTGGCACTAAAAAGTAAAGTTTGTCTCTGTCCGGCGAAATATGAAAATATCGTCCTGACATCCTCTTCAAAGCCCATGTCGATCATCCTGTCCGCCTCGTCCATACAGAGATAGCGGCAGACGTTTAGACGCACCTGATAATAGAAAAGAATGATTCATGCTCTATCCTGTTGGGAGAGGTAACATAGTGTTAAGACACTCCGCTCCTCATGCACCACCGAGTATTCAAACATTATGCGATGAGTGGCGGTACTCGATGCCACGCGATGTATTTCTCTACAATTGTGAGGCCAATCTCACCATCACCACATGGACTTAACAGCATCTTGCTATATGGTCCGAATCATGAGAAGCGTCAGCACAGAAATATTTGTATATTTCTGTTTCAGTCCCTAATCTGGCTATCTCCCTACCTAGTAGGGCGGCCAGCATCTAGTCGCTTTTGTGGAAAACACTACACGACGGGACTTCGTTGCCTGCCCCTCTTCTTTATCCTTGCTCTACCTCCAATCATCTCCTCACTTCGTGCCACTCGTGTAGTGTAGTGTGTGTAGTAACCTCACAAGAAACGATATCACACGCAACGGCTCGAATATTCGATGGTGCATGGGGAATTTAATACTATACGGTATATAACGTGAAGCTAAAGAGGCCCACCATTTTCTTATCTAACATGTCCATCAGTCGTCCCGGGGTGGCCACCATGATGTGAACACCGCGCTGGACCACTTCCATACATTCTGATACCGCTACGCCTGGAACATAAAAGTAATAACAGTATTTAAAATGTTCTTTAAAAACCTATAAATATAACAAATAAGCTAAACGGGAAGTGTATGATTTACATCATGTCGCAATGAGACTGCGCCTGATTACGATGGTTGTGAGTTCGGTACATACCGAAGGAAGATTTTTTTGAAAGCTTCACGTTATATCCACACAGAGGTGTAGGCAAAGGGAACCTAGTGTTAAGACACGTCGTTCCCATGGCATGGCGTGTTGAACTGGCATGCAAAATGAAATATGCAACGCCGCGCTTTGTTTCGACAACAGAGCGAAGAAATGAAAATATTTATTTAAATAAATATTTTCACAATCTGTCGTTTCCAGGTATATGTTTGTATCTCTTTGAACATTATTTATGGAAAAAAATATCCTTACGTACTTCAGTATTTAAAAAAATATGTTAAATAGTGTCCACTCACCTCCAATGGCCAAGCAACTCCTGATCTCCGGATTACCACTCATCCGCAGGAGTTTTACAAAATGTTGTATTATATCGTGAGTTTGTTTAGCTAATTCTCGGGACGGACATATTATGAGACCGTAGGGGCCTTCGTTTCTGTTAAAGAAAATATTATTTTTTAACATTTTTAAAGATTTTTCCACATTTAGGTAAGAATTTTTTTTTTGGAAAACATATGGTAACGAAATGTTTTGACGGGAAGACAGTTGCTTAAGATAAGGTACCCAGATTTCCACTGTCTATCCTTCTATGTGAGTGATACAATGTGAAGCTCAAAAAAAAGACGTAAAAAAAAATAAAAAAAATATATTAATCAAGCCTCGCGGGACCATTAGTTCTATATAAAAACATTATTTGATTGTCAAAAATATAATCACCTTAAAAAACAAGAAGCCAATCTGCGTTTCTATAAAAAAAAGAAACAGATAATCGAACCTATCCAATCACAAAATAAGACTCACCTAATAAAAGGCATTTTGACCTCCTGCTCCAAACACATCATGATAATGGGCAAAGTGAATACTAGTGTTTTGCCGCTACCCGTGAATGCTATACCAATCATATCTCTGCCGCTGAGTACTGCCGGGATGCCTTGCACTTGAATCGGTGTGGGTTTCTTTATGCCTTTCACTTCTAGGCCACGGAGAATGTCTGTAAAAGGGAGAAAAAAAATTTTTTTTTGTTAATTAGGTGAATATAGAAAGTTTCAATTGATTTAGTGAATGAGGACAATGACTTTATTTTAACTTTTTCTACAGCTCTGACTGTAAGTAGGCTGGTAAGGCAAAACATATTGTGAACTATTTGGAGGGAGCATGGAAATGGAATACCTTGGCATGGAAATGGAATAAAATGGAATACAAGATTGTCTTTGACTATCCAATATGCAAGAGAAAGAGAGATGGAAAAATAAAGAAATCCTACCTTTAGGAAACTTCATATGCTGAAATGTCAATATAGGTGGTGGAACATCCTCTCCCTCGACTAATATTCTCAATTGCTGTCTGACCCTCTCATGCCTGGACTCTGGCAACTCTAATATAACCCTGGGTGGCCGCCATGATGTTTTGATTGGATCTAGATATTGTATACCTAGGAGCAAAGTTTAAGAATGTTATTTTTTGTACTAAGAGTTATAGTTGTTGAGGTCAGTTGTGGCAAAGGTGACTGTAAATACAATGGCTTGTGAGTTGGATTCCTTTTTGAAAAATTAAAAATTTCCTCATACTGGTGAAGAAGCAAAGTGTGGTATTGAGTACTATTTAAGACACAATACATTTAGAAGTTGGCAGAGAGTGGGGAAGTTTTTTCCATCTCACCAAGGTGAGATGGAAATAACTAAGATTTGTGTATAACAAATGACACATTTAACATTATTTTAATAATCTAATTATATGATATTTATCAATACATAAAGAACTATAATAAGAAACTTGTACCAATACATAAAGAAGTATAATAAGAAACTTACCTTTAGCCAATTCAGCGACACCCATCAAAGCTTTACTTTGAGCTACACTCTCTAATATATTTTCTTCTTCTTTAGCCTGTCTTTCCGCTGCTGATAAAGCACGAGCCTCAGCTATCCTCTTTAATTCACTGTGCTGGTCTAATAGAGATACATTGTATCTTCTACCCCATTCTTCTTGAGATGCTGGATAAATCAATTGTAAATGGTAAAAGTTGGTAAAATTATTGAAAGGACAGTAACTGACAGTAAGGTTATTTTCATTTGCTCACTTTGGCAAAGCTACACTATGCCATACAAGCAAAGCAAACCAAATTTTCGCAAAACTTAGTCACATGTGGCAGAAAGTGGGAAATGGAATATTTCCACAATAGGTTTCCTCTGATTACCATGCTATGCAAGTTAAAAGTGAAGGCAATAAAATTGCTACTTACATTATTGAATGATGAAAGAGGAGCAAGCAATAATGTTTATGGGAGATGTTAAGTGATATATATTTTTTTCACTAATATTGAGGACATTTTGTGCTTTGTTAAAACAAGATTAAAATAAAAATTACAATGACTTCATTCAGTGAGGCGACATTTTTCAACTGTGCTATTGTGTTTATTTTTCTTTTTCATTTGAGGATAAAGTAATATAACCACAATACCATCACATATATAAATAATTAAGCCAACTACATACCATCATCATCAATATCATTCTCACTAGAACTTTTAGTTTCAGCAGCTGCTTCAGCCGCAATTTGACCTAAGCGACCTAATTTTAATAATTTTTCCTTTTTTCTTTCTTTTACTGGTATGTAAGGTTCGTAATTATCAATGTCTTCCTCTGATTCTGAGGATTTCTCATCACGTCTGTAACGTTTTACAGGTGGTTCAGACATTTTTTTTATTTATCACTATATTTTTATTTCATTCTTTATAGAAAAGAAAACTTAATAAGATATTGTTGGTCGTTTCACAACAAATTCAATGTTCTGTTTTGACTTTTGACAGTCCACAGATAATTTTAAGGACAACGAAAAATTGACTAAAATATCGATTGGTTAAAAATATTCAAAAAGGGTGTAATTAATAATAATAAATTGGACAACCACGGTTACGGGTTCGATCGACACCTTCAAGAAAAGATTATTGTCATCTAATAAAGGCGTTTATGAGTTCTCGAACACTACACGCAATTCTTAAAAATCGAGTGGAAAGCGAAGAACGGAAAATCTTAACGACAGATTTTAATCTGAATATAAATATGATATTACAAACATAAAAGTATACTTCTTTACCTCCATACTTCTTTCATATTACATATGCATACTACGTGAGGCGTAAGCTGAGCTTTGCATTGGAGACTAGACTACACTAGATTTGAAGAGCGGCGCATCCCTTGATTGTTTTACTCCGGTTAATACTGGTTTTTGGCTACAGGCTTGAGGCGCCTCATGTCGATTTGAGGCAAACTCGTTTCGATTTCGAAGGCGATTTAAAATGGTAATATTTTTTTATTATTTGTGATATATTATGCTGATTCTACTTTTAGGTCAGTTCTAAATTTATGGTGTTTATGCTACTTTTATTTGTGACACTTATTGAGTGGAAAAGACATTACACTTATTTGTATGCTTGTAAGTTCATTAGTCAGCATAAGAGTAGACGGTCTCTAACAAAACCAACACAACAAACGAGAGTGAAAATGATGAGGATGTAAGACCGGTGTAGAAGAATTGACATATTTTTATGTTTAAATTTGTATATTGATGACAAATAATAATTTTAGGCTCTACTTTTGGCGATTATTCATACAAATGCGAAGCTCAGCTTACGCCTCGCGGACTAGATATCAATAAGCCATACGATTCAATCCATAGATGTCAAAGTGACATCAAAAATTTTAAAAAATATTTTTCACACTTAAAATCACCTTTTTTTTAGAAAAATCAAAATGTAACATAGCGGAATTCGAACCCACGTCTCGAACATTGGACGGTTTAAGAAATTTACAATTCATACGATTGTCTACATAAGAGACACAACGAAATTCTTACAGCGCTTGGGCGGTTTCCAACAGGCAAGGGTTCAGATCTCATCTTTTTGATAGGTTTACTGAACAAGTATTTTTCCTTCCTAATTGAATAACAATTGTCCATATTCTATACGTTTTATAAAAAAAAAAAATATTTAGCCAGTCTTAGGTTTGGAAAAGGCTAAAAATATTCTATTGTTTTTCCGCGAGAGTTCATTCGAGTTCTTACGAGAGTAAGATCAAACAAAATGTTCAGCTTCACCCTCAAAACGCTGTGTTGTCAACTGTGTAATTATCAATTATACAAACAGATTCAATAAACAGCGTCACGTAAACATACATATGTTACTAAGTTACTTACATGTATGTACAATATAAATGCTGTTTATTTGTAACTCACATCGACATTTATATTGTATTATATTTATACAGAAACTCATATCGAGATGATTCCTTTTGATTTAAATAAGTTATCAACAGTCCAAGTTTCATCAAATTACTTTGATAGTGTTTGAGACATGTGTACTCATGTATTTCTGGAGGTAGATATTTAAAGTCAATTAAATATTTAAACGTTTTCATCAGATTATTGTTTATTTTGTTCACCAGACCATACCGGGGTGGGCACGGACCACCCGGCCCCTCCTCTTGCTGAAGGAGAAGTGGTAAGAAGAAGAAACCTTGTGTCAATTTTCAACATTGTGTGTAAATTTGTGGAAATCCATAATACGAAAAAAGGTTTTATAAAAATATATCCTTTCAGAGGCCGGTCGTGGCACGAATGCACGCGAGGTACAAAGTGTGACCGTAAAATTGACTGGTTGTGAGTTCGATCCTACTCGAGGAAGTAAAATATTTATTTTTGTGTGCTGTTATTATTGTTATTATATTTAGTTATTGTTGTGGGCGGGATACAGCGTGAAGTAGAATTTTTTTATTTTTATTTAATTTATATTCTTTCTGTCTAGGAATTGTATCCACGACCGTCATATGTCATATGTTGATCCACTGGACCACCGAATGTTAAAACATTTTGCATTAGACTTCTGTAATAAATGGACTGTTTCTTTGAGTTATTTCTTGGCTTATCTTCAATATACATTGAAATTATGAAAATAAGCAATAAACTCCATATAAGATTGGAATTTGGAATCCACAATTATTTATTTTAGTCATACATTCCAATAACACGACAATAGATCGTATCCCGCATACATGAAACACGATACATGAAAAGGCAGGCAGAGAAAACCTGGAAACCCAGTGTTAAGTACTCCGTTCCCAATAAGACTCTTACGTTTCCCGTTTCATTCCATGTAGGAATCAAACCCACAACCTGTCGCATTTACAGATCTGAAACACGATGGTTGTGGGTTAGAATTCCACTAGAGGTAAACATTATATTTCAATTATATTAACTTCTCCACCTTGATAAACAAACCGCGAAGCTCCGTCATCTATCCGTCCGTCATAATATCTCTAAAAACTGGGGAGTGCGTGGCAAAAGGAGTGTCATAACCCTAGGTTCCCTCTGTCTACCTTGCTACATGCGGGATACAGCGGGAAGCTGCTCTATTATACGAATAATAAACAATAAGCAGCGTGAGAATAAATATAACGGAAGGAAGCACTCAATAAATAAACAAATTGTGTAACGGAACGGAACGCTATATGTGATATCATATTGATATGTCAGTGTCAAAATCAAAACACCAAGTGACACGTAACTTCACATAATTAAATTTTCTTTTTGTGACCTCCAAATGTGATAATTTAATGAAAATTTCATATGTACCTATTATTTATGACTCGACACGATGTCTGACAAAGGTCTCGGTGATCTAGCTAGCAGGGGTGTTGTGAAAAATCCATTACTGTCGACCGCCGTCACTGGTCTCTCAATTGAAGATTTGACGCACAATGCTGTGTTGTTACCAGCTATTCCCAGCCAGGAACTGATAGTACGGCAAGGTTAGTGCTATTTTAATACCTCAATGAACTTAAAATGTTAGTATTTACGCGACCTTGGTGTGAAAGTAGAATAGACGTCGTGTGTAGATTTCTCACGTCTTTTGACAGTCTTTTTTAGCTTATTCGTGCGCGTTTTTGTTTTCGTTGAATTCTTTATCTAGTTTATTGATATGTGCATTGTTATACCGAGAGTTTAGTATAATAATACAATAATAGTGTAAACAATACAGTTATGTCCTCATTTCTGTATAAAACTTATAAAACTGCCCCATTTCAAAATGGTTTTGTGCCCGATTTTGAATTATTTTCATGTTCGACTTATAAAAACATTGAAAAAATATTCAAAAACTTTGTAAGTTTCTAGTGTTTTTTTTTTCAGACTTATACTTATCTTATGTATTGCACAATGATCTATTTTTGTTCTAAATCTTGATTTTGATGTATTGATTATAATTACATAACAATTTTATGTAATTGATTTTTTTAAAAATATTATTTAAGTTTTATTTTTAAAATTTTTAAACTTTTCCTTTTAAATGACTTTTTGTATATATTAAATTATTATAAATATTGTATCAAAAACATTGAAATGTTTAGGTTTCGGTTTTCATTTTTTGGATATCCAAAAGTCTCTGTGAAGGTTTCAGAGCTCTATAACATTCCTATTCTGTATCCAATTTATGCATTCTGTGCTTTATCAGTGAAGAACTGAACTAAATGCTTGAGGCCAGTCTTAGTGTAGGGGAGAAGTGTGGGATTGTAAATGCAACTGGTTGTGGGTTTCATTACTACTTGAGGAAATGAAATAATAATAATAATGAATATTGTTATTTCCTCGCTTAGGTAAGGAGGCAATAGCACATTAAGTTACACCACTAAATATTCAAAACTTTCAGTATTCAGTGGAAAGTAGAGTTGGAATTGTCTTAATAGCCTTTACACAAGGTTTCCAGTTTCCCTGTGCCTAAAAAAACTGAACTAAAAGTTATTGAATTATAATAAAAAACCACATTAAGTACATACAATTTATTGACATTAAAAATACAAAATAATTAGTCAAGTATGGCTGAATACTTATTAACTAAGAATTTTAACTAACAATAATTGTACCCGTTTTAGTAAAATTATATTACATACATATATAATAATGGCAATTAAATACAAATTTTAAATTAAATTTTGAATTTTATATAAGAATAGATTTTTTAATCATTTATACAGTCATATGTTATTTAGATTTCTTTACATAGGAGTTCATGATTTTTTCTTGTGTTAGAAAACCTCAAAATAATACAAACAGTATTATTCACTTTCTGTTTCAATTTGATACAATATGTTCCATGGGAGAGCTAAATTAAATGATTTATTGCTTTAAGTGGGGATATAATCTGCATCTCTTTCGTCTACATCAAGACACCATCTCAATACACCACGATTTCCCTGTACATATCTTTTTTTCTGTATATAGAAAAAAGATTTACTAAACATTTAAAGTTACATTATGTTTTGATACACTGCTATAATTTATTTGTTGTTTGATAAGAAGTTGTAAACTCTAGTATTAATACAAACATATGGACAACAGAATATCTACATATAGGCTACATTGTTATATTTATTGATTTTATGTATAACTTTAACATTGTTAGGATTCTTATAATTTTAAAGAACAACTAGTTCTAATTTATAATGAAAGTTAATACTTCTTTGTAGCCTAATATAATTTTGCTTCCAAAAAAAGTGATATGTTTAATATAAACCTAAATACTTTATTGGTCAACACAGTCTGCACTAGTATAGAACTTATATTGGAAAAGACAGATTATATTGAGGGAACAAAACATACTTTATCAACAATTTTTTAATGACATATCTTAACTTGGTAAATTTTTTAAATTATACAAACGAAAAAATAAAAAATTATTTAACCAACAATTATAAATTTAGAACAAGTAAATGGAGTGGTATATTTGGGAATGCGTATGATATGGAAAGGCGTAATGCTACCGGTAACAAGGTTAACGGAGCCTTAGCTGCATGAGTGATGAAAGAACGGCAAAAAAGATTTTTTGATGGACAAGTGAGTGATAAGAGTGGTAGGGGGAGACCTTGGTTGACCTTCGAAAACGTTAACTAATAAAAATAAAATTAAGTTTAACAAATAAAAATCGGGATTAAACGTGGTGCAGAACCCTGCCATTGTAAGCTCGACAGATTGTTGTGACTGTGTCAACATGTGCATTACATGCTGAATGTCAAAAATTCAGTGGAATCTAGGAAACGGAAGCGTCTTAATGGGAATGGAGTCTCTTAACACTAGGTTCCCAGATTCCATCTGCGTACCCTGCTATGTGCAGGATACAGTGTGAAACTAAAAAATAATAATAATAATATGTTGATCTGTTAACAGTAGCTTAAATTAAATTAATATAACTAAAAGGTAACTTAAATTAATACTTATAATTACATAAATAAAATATTTAAGTACATATTTTAATTAATAAAACATTAATATAAGATAGTGAAACAACAAATGTGAAAAAAATTGGCCATTGTTTTGTAATGGGACAGGGTCTGAGTGTTAAATTGATAGTTCTAGGTCACTCGCTCATAGAAATGCATAATTTTCATTTACCTCTACTGCTCTATTTTAAAATAATTAATAGAATAATATATATATCGATGGAGTTTTAAACTTGTTTAAAATTTTAACTTGAAGAATGTTCTAAGAAGCTGTTATCTTAATTTTATATTTTCATACTAATAGCTACGGTAATTAACATAATATGAGACATTCAAATTCATCACTATTTTTCATGTTAGTTTTGTAGATTTTTAAATCTAAACATAACATAAAAACTATTACTCACCAGAAAATAACATTAACAAATAAATCCATACAAAAAAAATGTGAAAAGGTGGCCTTACTAAGAGTGATCTCTTTCAGGCACATATTCACAATCAAACCAATTTGCGGAATGCTTCTACAAAAAATAAACATTTTATTGTTAAAATATAATAATATTGTAAAAGTATTAAAATAAAAATTAAATAAAAAAAACAATTGTTAAGATATTCCGTTCCTCGTTTTTCTCTTGAATTCGTGAATAAAGAAATAAAAAAAAAGAAATGAAAATATTTTATTCGTCCTAGTGTGAATCGAACCTACAACCATAGCGAGTACAACCAGAAGCTGTCCCATTTCAAATTTTCTGACTTTGTCAATTCATTTCTATCTCATTTTGTACCAAAAAACTTTTAAACCGGAAAATATAACCTTAGCCTTATAAGATTAGCCTTAACTTATATTCCTAGATGCGTAAGATGGCAACTCTCTGGATTCCTTTCTGCGTTTAACGCACCAATATATCAAGACAATGATTAGGACGATAATAAGTACTATAAGTATAACGCCGAGCGCTATGGCCGCTATACCAGCTTCGTTGATGTAATCTGGAAAAAAAATTGGGTTATAGGACTTTTTTTTACCTTCACGCTGTAATCCGCATGTAGGCAATGGGAACCTAGTATTAACGCGCCCAAATTCAGTCTTATCTCGTTATCTGAGCGAGAAAGTGAGTACAATTCATTGCTACTAGTAGGATCGAACCCACCAGCGTAGTCGTTGTCGATGTGCCATGAAGGCGTGAAGTACCAAAAGTTATGTCTTGGCTTCAGTAAATATTTTGGTGGTACCGACATTTTTATTTACACTTTTTGTGACAAAGTTCCAAATCCACTATTCTTTTGGGTAACCCATTATTTTTTTGTCAGCAAGATAGACAGAGGGAACCTTAAGGCACTTCGTTCCCGACGCACAGTTGGTCAGTTATGTGAAAAGAATTATTATCGTCAAAATATTTTGATTAAATAATTTATTAATTATCTTATACATTATATGTGTAATTGTTGTGATTTTAACCATTTTTTACATTCATTTTGCGTCACGTTTCTAACAAAATACTTACTAGATATATCAATAGTGTAACTATTGGTGTTTCCGAACGCGTCAACAGCGTTTATGATGACGCGAGGCGAACAACAGGTGGCTCTGTACGAAGCGACTACCTCTTCCCTTGTACCGGATATGAAGTTTGAGTCGTAAGCCAGACCCGATGGTGAAGACATTATGCGGAGTAGACCTGCGGGGAAGAGGTTCTGTTAATGTTTAGTTAGGTTAGGAACTCTAATCTGCACATCTTGTTTACCGTCCAAGAGTTTTGGCTATATAAATATCTCATGCTTGTTACAGCTTGTTTTTAGGTTTTAGCGTGTAAATAACCATAATTAAAAATAAAATTTTAAAACATATTTAGAAAGAAAATGCCCAATTTTTTTTATTGGTTGTGGGCATTTGTCGAGTATACCATGGCCAGACTCCAGACTATTTACATGCGGCCACGGTACTAGTTATGATGGATCACCTTCGGGAAGCCGTGTCACTGATCGTATAAGATGATTGATCATCACATTATAATAAATAAATAATACATGCGACTTTTAAGTATACTCCATAGTTATTTATATTTGGAGAAACCGGTGGTCAAGTTGTTTGGACAAACTTTTTGTGTCACTTAACACAGCATAGGCAAATGTTTATTTTTTTTCGCGATTTTTGGATCCTGTTCACTTTGTTGTTTTCTTCACTTAAAATCAATTTTAAATGCGATGAAAGATATTTTTGTATCTAATTTATAAATTTTTTGGTTATTTTAATTACAAATCTTGAAAATTTATATCTATCTTCCTTTTTTATCTGGTAAAAAAAATTTGATCGTACCGCCACTATCTCTAGCAATGACATTAGTCGACCACACGTGGTCAGCACAGTCACTGCCCTGCCTCCCCAAGCAGGTTCCCGTGAAGGTGTGCCTCAGCTCTGGTGCTGCCACGTCCCGTATGGGCTCCCCCTGGTTCACGACGTAGACGTACGCAGACACGGAGACTTGCTCTGTGTTCTGACCTGAATGAAAAGAAATAGAATGTAGGTCTTTGAATGGGTCATGAGTTTGAATATTTTGAAGGTTTTTCCCCTATATATATAAGGGAAAATATATATTTTATATTTAAGTGGGGAACAGAGTGTCTTACACTAGGTTCCCTCTGCCTACCCTGCTATGTGCGGGATACAGCGTGAAGCTGATTTATTTTTATTTTATATATTTCTGTGCTTATTTTTGACTCTGTGCGTAAATTATGTTTGGTTTGTCTTTGTTTGTGATATATAATGTATAATTCCTACGCCGAATATTTTGGCACCCCCCGAATATTAACAAATCCTAAACCTCAATTGATAGTAAAATAAAATTATGCAATAAATAGTATTCTTGTAAATGTATTACAAGAAGCTGTAGATTATTAACAAAAAAATATTTTCTTTATATGAAATGCCTTCATCTACTATACAATCAAATAACCGGAAGGCCTCCTATAAAATCTAATTGGTGAGATTCTACTATTAATATTTTTTTATTTTACGTAGAGCGGTAAAGGTGATGAGGTCTCTGGCACCAGGCTGGGCGTTTTGGCTGATCAGCAGACTGACTATGACGTTTTCGGTTTGGCCTGACCCTATTGTATGCCTGGAAATAAAGTAAAATTATGAAAATCTGTTAAAAAAAATATTAAGAAACCAAAATTTTGAATGTAGCGGGACTCGAACCTCAAAATGATTTTGTATGTAGAGTAAAAGAATTTCGAAGTGTTTTAATGGTAACGGACGGCTTAATTAACGACTAGCGCTTAGATATTCCTATAAGGGTCACTGGTTTAAGTCTCATTAAAATCAGCTTCACGCTGTATCCCGCACACAGCAGGGTAGGCAGAGGGAACCTAGTGTTCAGGCACTACGTTCCCCACTTTCTGCTGAATTCTGGAGGCATTGCGTGTTGAGTGGCAGAACTCAACGCCGCTCTTAGCCTCAACACCAGAGCGAAGAAATGGAAATATCTTAACTTAACTCAACTGACTACCCCGCTAGGGAAATATCAATTTATATAAATATTTCAACTCCTCAAGTGAGGATCGAAACCACAACCAGTCGGTTTTACAGTCACACTTCGTGCCACTGCGCCACGACTGGCCTCTACGTAAGTCTCATTACGCTCAAATATATATTTTTAGTTTCACATTATATCCTTCACGTCGCAGAGGGAACCTGGAAACCTAATGTTAAAATAGTCCGTTCTCATTAAAACACTTACGCTCCTCACTTTCCAATAATAGAGGCTATTTTGTTAAAAGAATGATAAGAAATACATATTAACTTACGCTGCAGGATCGATGCCAGTTAAAAATTTGAGTTCACCAACTGCTTGGAACGTTAATCTGACGGCTTGCTCCCTAAAATTTGTAACTTCAAAGTGTAGCTAAAAAAAAAAAGAAACTGTATGTATGGATAAGAACATTTTCAAAATGTTGAGTCCAGTCGTGGCGCAAGGGCACAAGTATGCGAATATAAACGTGTGCCGTGACAGGGTGTTGGACTCCCGCTTGAGTAAATTAAATGTTTAATGTTCTCAATTCCTCTTTCTAGTGACGAGGAGAAATTGTTGAAATTCAAAACAAATACGATGGCAGGTATATGATCGTTGGTAGAGACATATATATCACTTGTATATGATGGCAATTTTAGCGGGTAACATCCAAACGATTAACACCATTCTCTATCGACGGTCTATCCTAATAGTTATTGAGTGTATTGTGTTTAAACAAATATTTTTTATTAATAAGTACATTTATCGAAACAGGCAACCCACTGTAGATGCAGTCATACGCAATGTGTGCAATCTATTTCCATTTAACTACAAAGGTGAAGTCGCCGGTGTAAACTAGTTCCCCTGGTCTAGGTAATAAACGTGTATCATTTTTGGATGAAAACCGGACAACTGAAATAAACTGACCTGTAAACGATCTCCCGGAGCTCCATATAACCTCGTGCTTAAACCAATCTGTACAGACGTCAGTACAGCACCTCTTTGATTTACTAGCTGAAAAATATAGAAAATATATATAATTTGTACTATTTTTATATCATTAGATTACATTTTTATTAATAACATTATTATTATTGCTTAGATTATAGCTTAGTATTGCTTGCAATATGTACTTTTATATTTACGCGTGCTTATAGTAATATAAAAGTGAAGAGTTTGTTTGGTTTAACGTGTTAACTGAATTACTGGTTTAAATTGGTCAATTGTTTTGTTTTCGATATTTCCTTAATATGTGTTATGTGTCATACACAATTTTTAGTTTTTTCCCATTAATCCACGGAGGCGAAATCCCAGGATAAAACTATATATTCTAATCGTGTTTTTAAACACGAACGGGATTTGAATAGAATACCTGCGATATGGCTTGTCCAAATGGCAACAGATTACTTTCATTGTTCTGCAGCTTGCCATTGTACACTCTACTGTCGAATTCTTCTATCTCTTCTAAATCGTTTATAGTTTCTGGATATATGATTGATGCTGATCTTCCATGTCTAACTTCAGCTTCATGATGGATAGGTCCTGATAGGCGAGTGAATGGTTCTCCTGGAAGGTGAGATAGATTGTAAAGATTAAGCTAGTAGTTACCTAAATAATATTTATTTATATAGAAAAAGGCAATTTAAGTATCTAAACTCTTTCAGAGGTATCTTGTTACCGTGGTATTTTGGCACAAAACATTTCGAAAATCGGTGAAAAATCCCTTTTACAAGCCAAATACAGTGTGGAGATATAAAAAAATATATACATACCTTTATTATCTCTTCCTATAATCTTGACATATATCTTAGAGCTGGTAACACTCGGTAGAGGAACTTCAGCGTATATATCAGACATGGGGCCGTCCATGTCACCATCAGTTTCCGCCATAGGTTGGTAGCTAGAAAACATTATTTTATAATTTAATTATTTTTTTTAGCGTCACGCTATCCCATATAGCAGGGTAGGCAGAGGGAGCCTGGGATCCTAGTGTTAAGATACCCGTTCCAATTAAATATATCATTATGGAGGCCTTGCGCGTTGAGTGGTGGAACCAGAACCAGAACCAGGTTACCACAGCGAGGAAATGGAAATATTGAATATTTCATTTCTTTGAGTAGGAATCGTACCCACAGCCCATTGAATTTACAGCTTGTTACCCTGCGCCACGACTGGCCTTAGTATTGACTTTAGTCAAAAGTGCTTACAATAGTTTATTTGAATAAAAAATATAATTTGAATTTGAATTTAGGATTTCATAATTGGTTTTGTGCTATACAGTCTATTTATCGAGGAAAGTTTAGGCTATATAAATATCACGCTATCACAACACAGGTGATGCTGGAGTAAAAGCTAATGTAGTAATATATTATAAATTTCACCTGAAAGGTAGTTTTGACAATTCGATCCCGTACTCGTCGACCAGTGACGATTCTCTGACACTGGCCACTGTGCCTGTGACCCGGAGTTTCAACATATCTGTAAACATAGGTGACAATAAAAAAATAAATGTTTTTTTTTTTAATAAAATTTTAACATAGCTTGCTGGGTTTGGTTTTGATTATAAACTTTGTTCGATGTTATGATCATTTATGATACTTTTAATTATTATATAAGTGCTTAAAAGATTTAATAATTTAATTTAACTTATCGATGGCAGAATCATAGTCGTGGCAAGATTGCGGCCGCAAACAAGGCAGTTTGTGGGTTCTATTTCCACTCGAGGAAATGTTCATTTCCCTATTCTGTATGATAGGAATAATAAAATTATTTTAAAATTTACTTATCTATATTAGAAAAAATATTAACCTATATATAGTAAAATACATGTATATTCATATTCTTACCCGAATGGAATTTGAATCGAATACCATCGCGTGTACGCGTTTAACCACGATGACGTTTCTGTTAGTTTATGTTTAACATCTATATTCATTTACAGTCAATACATACTTGTATAGTACTTGTATTATCAGTTGAGTTCGATGTCAAAATGATAACCTTTTGAGAACTTCCTCGTTCAAATTGTGAATTATTTTGAACTAATTTCGTATGGGCCTGTGCCTGACGGTAATTGCGATGATTGTGAGTTCAATACCCATTCGAGGGAATAAATTTTTGTCATATCCACGCATTGGAAAGTCAGGCTGCGGCGTTAAACTTCGCTTATTTTATACTGACCAAAGATTTGTAAGACGTGTCAGTAATGTCAGTAGGCAAATGCTAAATCGTGTAATGTCCCAAAAAAAAATCTATTGACCAGTTTATTTTGCAACGTCTTGCGTAAAACGAATTACGTACGCAACCAATGGTAACTCATTATGTCCAGATAAACTATTGCACAGCTTTCGCAGATAAGGCGTACCTACACTGTGGATGGAATGTGACTTTGCTTATAGATTTAAAATTTTGTTAATTTAGAAATTAATATTAGAAGTTGTTTTCTTTATTGAGCCTGTTGTAGGTTCAAGTTGGACTGGGGGGGAATGATTTGTTTTATTATAATTTTTTGCTTTTCCTCATCACAAGACAGAGCGCGGTGTTGTGTTACGTCTCGTAAATTTGGGTAGTGCGTGGGTAACTGTACACAGCGTGAAGCTTAAGAGATTTATGCTTAGTGTTTTTAGTTTGTTTTATCCATTTTTCTTATCTTCAATCATAATTTCTTCATTTATTGAGATATCGCCATATTTCTCTTACATCGATCGAGAATCGTATTCACGACTTACGTACTACAAATTAAGTAACAAAATGACGTGAAATGAGATAGCTTTGCCTAAGAATTTGTGTCACAAGCATATTAAACCGTGTTTTTTTTTATTTTGTAAAGTTTTTTTCCTTTAGAACATTATAGTCGTGACTTCCGGTTTCTGAGGACAGAGTGGTGATTGTATTTCCGGTTCTTGATTATTTTAAGCTATCTTGTAGGTATTTTAAGGTTAATGGAACATAAGGTCTAAGTTACATATCTTGATTAAAATTTATGCACATAAATATTTTTATTTTCTTATTTATTAGTGTTTTTAATATGGATTTTTCTTTAAAATTTGTTTTAAATAGTTATAACTAAATTAATTAGTTATTTATAACTTATAACAACAATATTTAAAGAGAAGTATCTTAGGAATATTAAGGATAATTCAGATTTTTGACTTATAACTTTCTACGACTGCAATTAAATCTAAGAATATGAGTTTGACCCCTTATATAGACGGACTATTTATATAGACGGACAAACAAAAATACATTATTATCAATTCATATTTAGATAAAGTATAAATTTTATCTATGTTATGACAGTTAGTTGTTAGGATTCGTTTGAACATGATGTGTTATAAATTTAACTTTTAATCAATGCCTAATAAAACAAGACTAAATAAAAGTTTTTTTTTATTACAATTACAAAATTTAGTTACAATTTTAAGTGTGTGTCGGTGTGTGTAAAATATATATGAAATTGACAGTTTTGTATATGGCGCGTAATTTTTGCGGATTGGTTTGACAGCAAGTTTCTTTTTTCCTTTATATTTTGATACGTTCTTTGTTTCGTCTGTATCTTTTTTGGCATATATTATGATTTATCGTATTATTATTACATAATTATATATTTTTTTTTAATAATTTGTATGAATAATCAATGAATAATCATTTGATAGCTCCCAATTATATAGAAAATAAATAAATCTAAATATGAAACGTATAATTCCAAGCCAAAACAAAAACAACACAACTGTTTTACAAAAATGTTACAAATGTTTGGGCTGTAAAAATACAATACTATATCAAAATCGTGATTATCTATAGTAGTACATAAAAAATTGACATTTGATCGTGTGAATGTGTCCTTGACCCACAATGAGTGCGTCGCCATTTTGGAAGATGGCCGCCTGTCAGCGTATAAAGGTTATTTTTTTTATCTTGTTCCTTAGCATGCTTTTTGTTTTTTATGCTTGTTTGTATATCAAGAGTCCCACATTAATACAGATAAAATAATCAGAACACTCGTAATTAAGATCTGTATCACTGATATTTTTAGTACATATACTCAATAATATTAAAGATTTGACTAAAGAGCCTGGGGATTTAAGCTAATGTACATTTTAAATTGCGGCGTTGAGATCCTCAAATCAATATGCAAAGTTGCGAAAATTGGGAGATGTACGGGGAATTGAGTATCTTAACACTAGTGTGAACCTAGGTTCCCCCTGGCCAATGTCTCGAGTCCGAGCGAAAAGCGGACAGTCTTGACACTAGGTTCTCTTTGTGTACACATATATATACGGGAAATTCGGGTGGAAATTGAACTCATAACCGTCGGTCGTTTTTACAATTGGACACCGTCTCACTTCGCTAAAATGACATTACCCTTTGCATTCGATTCTCCATTGACAAGTTTTTTTTTTTTTATTTTTACTGCAATAATATAGGCTAAGATTGTGTTTCTCTTTTTTCTTTGTCAATAACCTGTATGTATTCGGATGCAGATGCTTTTTCAATGCTTGTGAGTTTCCTGGTCTATTTTTTGTGAGTCCATCTTTATAGTTTAATTTTTTGCTTTTTAGGGTATTAAACCTTAAGGTAACCTTAAAGGTATTAAACCTTATACCCCTTTTATGTGGGAATAAATTATTGAATATTTTTATTTCGTCGCTCTGGTAACGATGCAAAGCGTGGCGTTAAATTCCGCCAGTCAACACGTTATGTTAGTATTAGGCGGAAGTGGGGAACGGAAATGTTAACGTTTATCAGATTTTCCTTAGCACTAGGTTCCCTGGTTCCCTCTACCGAGCCTGCTATGTGCGGGATACAGTATGGAGCTTGAAAATATTTGCTTATTCTGCTTATTTGTTCAGATGATAAATTATAAACAACTTGATTTAAAAGATATTTTATTTTATTTGATTTATTTAAAAAATATATATTTGAAGATGAAATATTTAGAAACAGCTCCACCAATTTTAATACTTTTTTTTGCTTTCACTTTAAAGAGTATTTTAATCAAGAAAATATTTAGTTTGTTTTCGTTCATAAGAAGAAAATTTATTTAAATTAAGTATAGTCCGTACATAAGAAGTCGATAAATCATCAAGTTAATTCATGGCAATATCTGATCAAAGTCCAATTTTGCATCTAATTATAAAGATATTAATAAGGTATATTTAATAACGTTTTTTTAATTTCACTTTCAATCAGTACAGGAAGTGTACAGGAACCTAACGCCGCAAGTATTAATTATTATATATTTAAAAAAAAAAATCCTCTTTTTCAGTTTGAAGTCAGAACTCCTCGTTTTCATGTGCATTGTCGTTTATTCATTTAATAGCATTAACAACCTACCGTTGACCAGTTACTTTGTGCTAATGATCTTTGATATTAACAAAACAGGATGAACTTGCGAGGACTTGCAACGGGTCGCTCGAATATTTATCTATTTTTTTTATACTTTTTATCTCGTTTATTCATTTTTCGAACCCGTATAGAGAGAGGTTAGTGACTGAGCAAGACATACAAACAGACAAAAGAAAGACATTTTTTTGTAGTGTAGGTAGAGAAGTTTTAGTTTTAAAGCTGTCATTATCCCATCTTTTACCCCTGTTTATAGCAGGAGATGAAGTGTCTTAATACAAGATTTTTTTAGACACAAGCATTAAAGAAATATATTGAATGATACGGGCATTGTACAAAAAATATGTATATATATATTTATATTTATCCTTCGAGATCAATAGTACCGCAGGGGCACAAGCGCGTCACTATAAACGCGAGAGGTTATGGGTTCGATTCCCACTCGAGGAAATTAAATATTTATTTAAATTTCTATTTTCATTTTTTCGCTCTAGTGACGAGGCAAAGCGCCAAAGTGGGAAACGAAAGTGCCTTAATAAGAACAGAGTGTCTTAACACTGGGTTCCCAGATACCCTCTGCCTACTTTGCTATATATACAGGACACAAGCTACAAAATTAATGTTCCATTGTCGTACCTGCACTGCCTATGATTATTGACTGTTTGAAAATAAGTAAATCGAGTGTCACAGGATCGATTTTTTTGTAAATCCTGTCCATGCTTTTTTTTTACTTTTCCTGTTTCCGGTAATAGGCTTTGCTATGTATGTATTTATTAAATTGAAATTGGTATTTTAAATAAATATTACAAGATGTCATCATAGATTACATACATGGGTAAATGGTAAAAATAATAATACAAATTATCAATTCGAAATAGGCTACCGGAGTGTTTTAACACTAGGTCCCTCTGCCTACTTTGATGTGTGCGGGATACAGCGTGAGGCTGGTTTAATTTAATTTTACAACAATCAAAGATTATAGAGTAGATTTTTACACAAACATGTGTCGTGTGAGTGGAAGTCGTACCTCTGACCTCTGCTCACTATGAATACAGAAATTACACAATTTGAAGTCGAAGGTCTGCAAAGATATACTTAAATATTAATAGTATTAAAGATACTTTAGTATTAAATATACTGTTCAGAATCTAAAGAATATATTGAGATATCTACACTTTAGATCACTGGTTGCCAGCCACTGGTTTTGGTGGTCCGCGCACCACCAGTGGTCCGCAGAATTTTATGACTGGGGATGGTGAGGCGAAGTTTTTGTTTCATTACCACAGGTAAGTTTTATTTTACCTACATGCAGTGGTCCCTGCTACGAAGAATGATATAAAAGTGGTCCTTGATCAAGAAAAGTTTGGGAACCCCTGTTTTAGATGAACGGGCTAATCTTTATCCATGCATCGCAGTATTTCGCTTCGCACAATCACTCGCGAAATTAGCTCGTTTCGCTTTTTTCACTAAACACGCAATTTCACTCAATAAGTGAAATTGCTTGTCGAGTGGCGGAATTAGACGGAGGTCTTATATTTTCCCAATTTTGAATCGAAGCTACGTCCATCGCGTGTTTAGTATGTGTGAGACGCTTTCAAGTGTCATTATATTGTATTATTATAAAATTATTAATATTTAACTGAGGCTAGTCGTGGCGCCGAGGTACAACAATGTGACTATAAAATTGACTTGTTGTGGGTTCCCATTGGGAACTTCCCACTCGAGGAGATGAAATATTATTTTAAATGTATATTTCCGTTTCTTCTTCGTTCTCCAGAACTCCCTCTGCCTACCCTGATGTGGGCGGGATACAGCGCGAAGCTGATTTATTCGATTTTTATTAATATTTAACAAGTTTTTATCACATATAAAATTGTATGACTGATTATGGCTTCTTTAAAACACGTTGATAGCTGTAATTTAATTACTTATTTTGAACCTAATCTTCAACAAAATAGAATCTAAAATAAGAGAATCATTTGGTTTGGTTATTTCTTTATAACATAGCGAAAACTTTGACTACAAATACACGCAGTTTTGAACTATAACAGTTGTCTTTTAGGATTTAAAATTAAAGAAACAGTCAAATATCTAAGGTAGTTGAACTGTACTTTTTGCTGGGTCCCGTTTTACAATATACATATGTATGTATGTATACCTCATGTTTAATGTTACTTACATAATTTTTTTTGTCATTTTCGACTCTACAGTGACACAGCAGAGATATTGGTGGCGTGATGGTCGTAGCTTCAATTCCAGTAAGGGTATGCGGGGAACGTGATAGATGTCTTGCCAGTTGTATTTAATAAAATGTATTACTTATTAATAGATAGACAACGCGCAGTCGAAACTACCGGGACTTAGAAAGTTGAAATTTGGCATGTAGGTAGGTTGGGGAATGTAGGGGAGTACTAACAGAGAATCTTTTGAAATATCCTATGAGACTCGAGGCCAGTCGTGGCGTAGAGGCTTCGATTCCCATTCGCAAACGAAATAGTAGATTTTTCCATTTCCTCACTGTCGTACGAGGCAAAGCGTTAAGCGTTAAGTTTCTGCCACCCTACACAAAATGCCTCCAGAATGCGATGGCAAGTGGGCAACGGAGTGTTTTAACACTGATTCTCACAATCTATTCTTTTTGTCTTTCCGTGTTCTACGCCGTACCGAAACAGTTTTATACAATTTATTACAATTTAACTTATGTTTTTTTTATGCACACGCTAATTGTCAGTTCAATCATCGTTGTTCGATGACAGATGAGTTGTCAGTCAATGTTTTTCTGTTATATTTGGTTAGACTTACCGCTATAAAGCTTTTAAATTTAAAACCCATACTTTTTGCAAAGCATAAAAAAATATTAAAAAAATTATATTCATACTCAAAATTATAAATATGTCAAATATTAGTACGATGTTTTTAAGTCGCACCATTTTGATGACATCACTGAAATTTGACGGTGAACGTGATCGTTGTATGTTCGGATCCCCTCTCTGGTAAATGGAAACGCGCGACGTTAAGTTCCGCCGTACTTGATTTCGGGCGCAAAGTAAAGAACAAAAGGAAATTATTTTAACACTTTATGTTCTTTTCTCTGCCTACACTGCTATGCGGGATAAAGTGTGAAGCTATAA
Source organism: Heliconius sara (assembly GCA_917862395.2). NCBI lineage: Eukaryota > Metazoa > Arthropoda > Insecta > Lepidoptera > Nymphalidae > Heliconius > Heliconius sara. Next base: position 16,631,527 of record OU860785.2, read on the forward strand.
TAAAGTTACCATCTAACACTCACCCTTATCGACAACATCCGTTTGTAAATGCAAATCGCTCCTGGCGCTGACAGTCAGTCTATAGTCGCAAGTGTCGCAGCGCACGCTTAAATGCCACATTCCGACATAAAACGAGTCCATTGATACCGGCGGTAGGACTGATAGCCTGTGGAAGTGAAAAAATATTTTTATATCAGCTTCACGCTGTATCCGGCGCTCAGCAGGGTAGGCAGAGGGAACCAAGAGTTAAGACACTCCGTTTATCACTTTCCGCCGAATTCTGGAGGCATTGCGTGATTAGTGGTGAAACTTATCGCCGCGCTTTGCACTTTACCCGAGTAGGGACCGAACCCACGATCAGTTGATTTTATAGTCACAATTTGTGCCTTTGCGCCGCGACTTAACTGACTGGCCTTCAGGTATATAGATTACTTATTATTCTTTTTATGTTTTTATGTCAGGCCTCACCTCAGAATTTTTATTAGAAAAAAAATTAACGATATATTATTATAAAAAAAAGATCAGATTAAGTCAAGGATCCCTCCTCTCTAGATATGTCCATGCTCGTTTGTTCTTTTCTATTTTATTTCTATGAAAAAAAAAACAGAACCAAAAACTGCGCAGTAGGCTGAAAGAGTCCTAGTTTAAAGACCCTCAGTTTTAAGTTACATGTCATGTAACAAAACTTACATGTCAAAGTCGAGCGTGGCTCCCGGAAACACTAGGAACACATCGCGCGGAGTGACGCTGCCCGTTCTAGACGATGGGGAGAAAAGCTTCACTGATGTCTGGTTGTATAGGTCGATTTGTGGCGCTGCGAAGATGAAATTGTTAGGTCATAGGTTCGATTGAAGATACCTAAAATAAGTGAAAGTGATGGTGCGAGAGGGGAAAGCAAAGAATATTAATTTCCAGCTTCACGCTACATACCGTTACCTACTCTGTTATGCGGGACACCGCACATAGCTGGGTAGGAAAGCAGAAAGAACATGGGAACCTAGTGTTGAGACACTCCGTTCCCATTTTCCGCCGAATTCTCAAAGCAATGTGTATCTTGTGAAGGAAATCCAAGCCCCGCTTACTTTGTTACCAGAGCGTGGAAATGAAAATATTACATCAATTAGGAATCGAACCCACAACCGACGCATTTACGGTCACATGTTTGTGCCCTTACGCCACGTGGGACCTTATTGTCTTATTTAATTTTAAAATTTTAGATATTATTTTAAATTTATCTCGGCGGTAGATACTTGTTTGCGGTGACCGTGGCTTTCCTCGTGTGAATCCCGACTCCGCGGGAAAACCAGGATAAATAGTTGCCTATATATTGCTTCAGGACCTCCTCTATCTTACTAAGTTATGTTCCATAAAAAACGTGTTTTTTTTTTGGGTTTTAATATCGTGTTGAGCTTTTGTCATTTATTTAAACGGTTCCTTTATAAGGCTTGTATTGAGGTCACCTTGAACATTGTAGGTTATATGAAGAATGTTGTCCATATATTTTTTATATATGAGAAGTCTAGATCCTGTGATCTTGTGCTCAATGATTTAATTTATCCGTAGAGGATCAGTGGCTGAGTTGTACATATTGAAAGAAAGCTTAAGGATCGAATTCCGTAGTAATTGTATGGATTTAATTGTTCTTTTTAAATATATTTTTGGGCGTTACCTGGGGCATTATAGAGAATGAATATCTTTTTTATACCATTAGGTCATAAAAAATAAAGCCTTTATGTTTCTAATGAACTAACCAGGAGCCCAAGTGAGGCTTCGCCCGCTTAAATTTTTTGTTATGTCATAACCAAAATCTTTACACAAATTATAGTCTATATTTTATTTTGATGTATAAGCTATATTACTGTAAAGTTTCATCTAAATCCGTTTAGTACTTTTTTTTTGAAGGTGGAACAAACATCCATTCTCATAAACTACAAAGAAGGTAGGGAATGGGTAGCAGTAATATACATTATATGTATAACAAAAAATAAGCGGGTCCAATGGCGCAACGGTATATAGCGTCTGGCTGTAAACGCGTTTGTGGGTTCGATTACCGTTCGGGAGAAAGAATTATTTTCATTTGGCTCCGGTATTAAGATAGAGCGCGGTGTATATTTTCACCACTCCACATGCATTAGTTACAATGCATGTTGGGCATGTTGACATATATTGGGCGGAAAGTACGGAACGGATTGTCTTGACACTAGTTTCTCTCTACCTAAAATAGAAGTGCCTACTAAAAATAATTTTTTATTTCTATTACTTTTACTTGATTCTCTTTCTATTAATTGTTTGTCTGATTGTATCGATTACCTTGGAGAATAAGGTCTTATAAGTCTTATAACAATAACATTGAATATATTACCCTTCAAACTGAAACTGTAATTTACAGAAGAACAATCCATAATACAAGAAAAAGATAGCGTGGCACAGTACAGTATCTATGCTAATACTATGTAGCTGAACAGTTTGGTTGAACGGGCTAATCTCAGGAATTGATGCGAATTGATAAAAAAATTGTGTTGCATCGTCCATATATCGTGTAAGGCTACAGGCTATTTTACGTGGCGATAATAGTTTCGGTTGTGGGTTTGAAGCCTGTTCGTGGTTATATTTAGGTATTTTAAGCAATATCTTCGCTTATACTATGTTATGAAACAATACACAGAGTTGAGTTACGTAATCATATCACTTGCATTGACGAAAATCATCAAAGAGGTTGCAGATAATGTAATACATCATGCTTAATTTAACACCATTAACTATTGAATTTTCACACACTCTATACACATTGTTAGCAAAATGATAACTTCCCTTTTGTAATGATTTGTGTACATTGTAGAGTATTGTAAATATATTTAATATATTATTTATTACACTTTAAATATAGGCCTAAAGCTCCCCGCAGATAGCAGGTTAAGCAGAGTAAACCGAGTCTTAAGACACTCCGTTCCTCGCGTACCACCGCCCAACATTCGGGATATCGCGTATTAATTGGCGGTACACAACGCCGTGCCCTAATAATAATTTACCTTTAAATTATCCTTATTTAGGGACACAAGCGAAAATTTAAAATTCTATAGTGTACAACCATTTCAAAACTGCGTTTCAACCTTGCATTATTAGATAATTTATTGTAATGATTACAATTTGTCGTGTTGTTAGTCCGAAGAGAATTGCTCGTTGTAAATATTATTTTCTGTGTATACGTTGATTGTAGGTGCCACTTCTAATTTAAGAACATGAGTATGTTAGCTTTTGCGTGCGGCTTCGCCCGCATTATCAAATGCAAATAAATAAGAGTTATATATGACTCATTTTAAATGTCCGAAGTAAGTCTGATCGCAGATTAGATAAATTTGATTCCATGTAGGAAACGATTACGTCCAGTTATATGTAGAACCGTATAGTCTTCCTTAATACTTCTACTTTCCAACATAAACCATTTTTTTTCAACTTGAACTAGCTGTTCCTGATTTTACTGCGTTCTTTCAAATAAACTTTTTATATTATTGCTTTAGATTTAAAAATATACTTTATAACACCTAGAACGGAAAATGTTGGTTTTGTGTTGCATTAGGATTTTCTCGAAATTCTCTTTTAGTGCTCCCTACACTCCCTTACCTACTTATATGCCGAATTTCAAGTACCTAAGTAAAGTAGTTTAGTCGGTGCGTTGTCTGTCTGTCACTCCGTTACATAGTATTTTTTATCATACAAAATATCTATACTTACCATCATTCGGTGGGTACAAAACGGCGTGGTCCACGGCGCCTTCGATCAATATCCTCAACGTAGTGACTCCATTCTCCACTGGTATCCCAACTGTTATAGCTTCTTCAGCTCCTCTCTTGACCAACAAAGTCTAAGGAAGAAATCATGATTTAGTTGAGGTTATTTAAATTTTTAAGGCCGTTGGGGCTCGCTCTGGTAATAGGACAAAAACGAAGCATTGAGCACCGCCACTCGACACACAATGTCATGAAAGTTGGCTGAAAAGTGGGGAATGGAGTGACCTAAGACCAGATTTTATTTGTATATTCTGCTACATGCAGCATTGGATTACACTACTCAATATATAAAAGCTAAAAATCTAGTCCTCTGATAGTAGATTCCATAGTATATAGGTAGGCTTTATACGATATATGTGTGAAATTAGAGAATTTGTTAAAGAAGAATATCAACATAATCATCTTTAACACAATAGATTTTTGAAATAAATTAAAAGTTTATTTTTTTACCATTTCCTAAAGTGTTATTTATCCCACTCGCGGGTTTGAATCCAAGAGACGCGGTTTCAAATCCTATTACGAAAGCTACTAAATTTTTATACGTTGGAAAAAAGTTTAATTTTCGTCACTTTAATTGATAAAATGATAAGATGCTTTTAAATCACATGTATTAGATAACAAAAAAATCATAGCGTCACTTTGTAGTCCGTCTGTCTGTCTAGACAAGGCTTAGTGACTCCAATTATGAAATTGATACACTTGGTGGCCGAGTTCGACAATCAATCAATTTTTTGTTACTCACATCAAACGTATCGGCGCTAGGCAGCGCATTTAGCCTCGCTCGGCGCGGCTCTACAGTAGGCTGCCACTGTTGAAGCTCTGCTTCTGAAGCATAATTGCTGGACGCGTCGCTATCCTGAAAATATAAACTAGATATTAGTAATTCGTTCCTTTGAACGTAATGAGAAAACTATGATATTATTTTTCTCATAGAGAAGAATTATCCTAGAATTATTCTATGGTAATATCTTAGAAAATTAGGAGAATTCTTCTCCAAGTTTTATTTTTCTTTACCTCTGTGTGGTGTTCCGATTAATATATTTCCACAATCTTAAGACACTTAAAGCAGTATTTATAAGGCACATCAATTAAGCAATCAAGAGTGGTATTAAAAATAATAATCACCGCAATTTGCAAGGAGTAAGGTAGCACTTCACCCTCAGTGTGTGATGATACATTCCTCAAGTCTTGAAGAGCCAGTTCGGATTCTTGTGAGGGATGATTAGGATCTGTCCATATAGTGTATACCTGAAAGAAAATTGAAATTGAGTAAATTTACGCAATCCTCGGTACCAGAGGGAGGAAATGAAAATATTAAATACTTCATTTTCTCTAATGTGATTCTCTAGTAGGAATTGAGTCCGCAACCTTTACAGTCGCACGCTTGTGACCCTGCGCCACGATTGGCCTCTAAACTATAGATATGCACATTATTTTTAAATCGATGTATATCCCCAAACATTTGCTATAAACGTGGCCAGCAAGCACCGTCATCGATATATTCTATTGCTAATTTGATCTCCTAGTTGGAGATCAACGTCAACGTGCACTATTGTTTCCTTTACCGTTGGAAGTTGCAGAAACTGTCTCTTAGTTTTCCCCTACGCTTCCCAAGGAAAACAGTTTTATATATATATAATATATCAACATACCTTCAATCTTTTCTCCACCAAAGCTCTTAAGGCCAATGGCAGTCTTTGAGGGTCACCAGCTCCTTTATCAGTGACCACGAAGAGTGCACTGTCGTATGGTACCAGTTTGGCAGCTGAAGCCAAAGCCCTCATAGTACCATCATTAGTTGAGTCCGTGTAAACATCCTGGGCAATGAAAAAAATGATTGAAATTAATATTTATAAGTAGAAAGGATCCTTTATTATTTTTTTTCGAATTTCTAATGTTACATTAGGTTGCGTGTATTTGAAGATATTATAAAACTTGAGTGTACTACAATTGTAGTGTGGTTTTCGTACTTTGTTAAGTACCAACACATTGAAATATTCCAAACCCCTACAGCACAAATATTGCAAAAATCAATAAAGCATTTAACATATTTTACAGCATTTTGTATAGAAATACTTAATAATAATTGTATAATAATATTGCCACTCGGGAAAACGATTATGTTTAAATTATTTTAATTATATGGCTCTAGTATACAAAGTGCGGCGTTGAATTACGCTAAACAAAACGCTTTTCTCTAAAATTGAGCAGAGCGTGGGCAACGGACTGTCTTAGCTCTGGATTCCTTCTGTCCGTCCTGCTGCAAAATCAATGCAGCATTGCATTGACTCAGTTGCAGAGTCAATGCAAAAGTTTTATACATTTTCAAAGTTGATTTACTTTAAGAAGATTTTAACCATATCCAATTATTTGGCTTGAAATATCGTCTAACAATCAGTTTATTGTATTTTTAATTATATTCTTTATATAAAGTATAAAATTAACCATGAATGATAATAACTGAACGAGTTTGCAGACATCTGTTTCTTTTGTTATCAAATTGTTGAATTCATGGTATAATATGGTATTACTAATATTGTTAATTTTTAAATGACGAAGGTCAAATACCGGATGAAGAACATCTTTGAATTTACTTATTTAGAAAACGTACAAAAATTTGGAACGTAGCGGGACCCGAACCTGCGCCACATGGAAACTGACGAGGCGCTCTGACCACTGAGCCACTGAGAACGTATGGCTCTGTGATCGAAGCCGATTTTGACCTTCGTCACTTAAAAATTGAAAATATTAGTAATACCATATTATACCATGAATTCAACAAGTTTGTATTTATTTTGTAAGTATTTTTCTTTCCTAAGTGTGGAATAACACTTTAAAAATGTTAAAAAATCTTTGAATATTTTGTCGCGTCGCAGAGGTACAGCGTCTGGCTGTAAATGCGATGTCGTGGGATAGACTCCCGTTGGGGAGAATGATTTATTTTTATTTTCTCTCTCACTTCACTCTCACGCAAGACAAATTGCGGCCTTGATTTTTGACTTTCAACTTGAAGAATTTGAGAAGCAAATATTTTGTTATTTGCCCAATATCGATATTTCTAATATGTTCTGAATGCAAAATAGAACCCACGAACTTCATTATGCAGTCAGCAGAACTGAGCAACGTGTTTGAGATACACAAATCGATCATCAAGGCCCTGCAACAGTTTGTTTGCGGAAGCTACGTGTTTTTACTAAGGTCCAGTGAAGTCCTCGTCTTTAGACGCAAAGTTTTTGTCGTTAACACCGTTTCTTTGTTCATATCTATATCGATACTACAACCAATATTGTAAAGCTGATGAGTTTGTTTGATCGCCTTAAACTCAGGAACTAACGGTTCCAATTTAAAAAATGGTTTTTGATGTGGTTAGTCCATTTGTTGGGATTAAAACTATATGTCAATCACAGTTACCTAAAGCACTTAGAATGGCATACGTCATGTGTCATACACACCGAGTAGTTATAAAGTAAAGAAGTTAAAAGTTATAAGTAGTATATGTGTTACCTGATATTTTGATAGTAGCTTAGACAAGGCTTCGGACACTGCTCTGTCCCCGTTGCCGTTGGTAGTGGGTTGTAAGTTGTGGCGGGACCTCCAGTTCACTCCTAATAAAGATAATTGGTTAGTGTCGAAGTTAATTTAATAATCATTTGTGCATCAAGTTGCAAATAGCTTCATGCTGTATTCAAAATATAGTAGGGTAGGCCGAGGTACGGACTTACTGTTAACGCACTCCATATTTTCCGCCCAATTTCCGAGACAATGGTTATCAGCGATTATCATCTCATTATCATCTGTGATTATTTTGCCTAACTATTAAGGGTTCATGTGATACGGCCTGGTAACATATGGAGTTAGTAATATTGTCACGTTTTTCCCTTTGGATACGGAACCCAAAAATCATGTAAGAACTTGCTATCGCTTTTGCCTAAATTAAATGTGATTCGAACTGGACACCACCACGAAACTAGATCAATCTAATAATAGATTTGTATACAGCGTGTTTATTTTTTTATTTGCGTACAATTCATATTATAACTTTCCGTTTATTTCGAAGGTAACCTTGTGCGGAGAACGTGATTGCGTAATGTTCCGCTCCACTTGTGTCTTGCCAACTTTATAATGTTTTTACGCGATTGATTTTTGGTGTTTAATTTTAATTATTTATAATTTGACTTCACGCTGTATCCCGCTGTATTGCTGTGTGCGGATAGGCGGTGGGAACCTAGTGATTTTTCTTTATATCCTCATGCTATATCCTGCACGTAACAGGATAGTCAGATGGATCCTATGAAACTAGTGTTTAGACACTCCACTACGAAGAAAAAATATTGTTTTTAGTATTATAATTATTGACAATTCATAATTTCATTTGTTGTATAGGTATTATTCTAACAATATTTTATGTTTCTGTGTGTTTTTTTATGATTTAAATAAATTTTGTATATTTTTTCATGAATTTAAAGCGTTATTCCATACCTAAAAAAGAAAAATACCTACTTATTAAGAAAACCTCTTGGAAGCAGTTCAAGAGACGCTGGTTCAAATCCATCTACGTAAAAAAAATTATACGTTTTCTAAATAAGTATTTAAATTTTACATGTTTCAATGGTTTTATTTTTATTAATATTATGTTACTTTTTTCAGGTAATTTGAATTATTATTAAAACGCTTGAACACATAAACGCCTATTGGGTAAGGTACAGTACATTTTGAAAACCCCTTTTTTTTCCGTTCCCGTAAGAAATTTGAGTAATTCTCTCTAAGTACTACCATACACTCCCCAAGGATTTCGGCGTTCCACGCCGCTTTGTTTCGGCTGTCTGTCAGTGACTCGGTAGCTAAAAAGTTTTATACGAGTATATGTAGATATTATGGTTTCATATAATACCCTGCTATGGCGGAAAAAACGTGAAGCTATTATTCTATACAATCAATACGTTAAATTTAATTTTGAGCTTTATCTAAGTGCTTAAAAGTGATGTAACAACTCGCGAATATAGGCGTATGTTTAAATCGGGAACCGAACCCAATAACTACTAGTTTAGAATTCGTTATCACTGACCACTGTGCAAATAGTTATACTAGTTAGACAACTAAAACTAATGTTAAGCAATTGTTTTGTAAATGTTTCGCTCTCTTGTAATCTATTTTAATAAACTATTCAAACTGATCTACATTTCAAGAAGAGACAGACCGTGACAAAAACTTGCACGAATTGCAAACGAAGCACATTATTGAACAAAAAATATTTTAAATATTATACAATAGAATGGGTATCGAACCCACAACCATCACTACGCAGATAAACGCACTGCGCTACTTCGCTACTATAGATAGCGTCTTTTGTAGAGACAGACCGTGACAAACAACTGTACGTGTTTGCCCAAAATAGGAACAGAACCTACAGCCTTCTTTTTTGACATTGCTTAATTTATTTACTTGTCATCGTTCTTGGAGATAAGTTAATGATAAATAGCTTTGCTTTTTGTTGTTTTGTTTAATAACTATTGAATGTTTGTATTTGTATTATATTTAATAGACGTGAGTTTTGTTTTGATACTTTCGTTTATTTACATTTATATTAGTTAAAGAATAGTTTCGCGCTTTTTCCCTCTTATCAGATTAGACAGAGGGAACCCAGTGTTAAGACACTCCGTTCCCCAATTTCTGCCGAATTCTGGAGGCAGAACTCAACGCCACGCTTTGCCTCGACACCAGAGCGAAGAAATGCAAATATAAATTTAAGTAAATATTTCATCTCCTCGAGTGGGGATCGAATCCACAACCATTCGATTTACAGTCACACTTTATTCCACTCTCACACTGCGCCACGACTGGCTTCATATGAGGTGTTTCACTTTTATCTATTATATTAGATGTTAGTGGATAAAACTATGTATTATTTAATAGTGATTGTGATAGGTATAGATTACGTAAGTTGACAATTAAATTGTAATTATAATCGAGCGTACCTCTACGTCTTAATACAATGACATTGAATGTTTACTTCTCAGCCAAGGCTTGTATCCTGCACATGGTAGAGTAGGTAGAGGGAACCTTGGAACCTATTATTAAGACTCCGTTCCCATTAAGTCTCTTCCGTTCCCCACTTTTCGCCAAATTCTGGAGGTATTGCGTGTTGAGTGGCGGAACGCAACGTTTTACCTCGTTACCAGAGCGAGGAAATTTTAAATAATGGTTAAATATTTCACTTTCTTGAGTGGGAATCGAACCCTCAACCGTTGCTGCGTTTGCAGTCGCACGCTTGTGCCGCTGCGCAAAAGAATGTGGTAATATTTTTTTTCAATTAAAACCAGTGATTGCTGAGATTTAAGTTCAACCGAACAAAGATATAATTTAAAACTAATATTATATAAACTAGTATAGACAGTATAGATTATAAATCCACTTCAAAACAATAATATCCTGTTTCTGGTGTTACTATCATTAGGTTTAACTTTAATGAACTTATAGTTGTAATTATATGTGCAGTTTGTTTACCCATACATATGTTGTTTTATACTACGTGGGAACGAACTATTTTATTTACGCTCTCTTGTAATACGACAAAACGCGGCGTTGAGTTTCGCCAATCAACACGCAATGTCTTAACACCTTGATTTTCTGTGCCATTATATGCGAGATACAGCGTGAAGCCATGAGTATAATAGTAGAGAAAATTACGTAATAAGACCTACAGTTTTTGTGATTTTTACACATTTTTTTTGACAGATCATAGTACTACTTGCATAAGTCACTCTACTCTACGTGAAACTAAACAATTAAAAAAAAACAAACCGTTAGAGTCGTATCCAACAATTACTATATCAGTCACATTCAGTCCTTCGTTCGCCAGATCGTTCCACACCCCCAGAGCACGGTTCAGGGCGAGTGGCCTCAAAGGCACGAGTATCCCCGCCGGTGGCCTTAGCCAGGTGTCCTCCAGCCAGGACTTGAGTGTAGAGCTCTTGGTCTGAGCTGGTGGTGGACGAGGCTTCTCCAGGATTCTGTTGTCTATTGGTTCTTTGTCAGCTGGAATCGGGAATTTTTTGTAAGAGTAGGGTGAGGGTACCTAGTGTTGATAAGTCACTCCGTTCTCCATATAATGCCCAATTTTTTAATGGGACAATGAAACATTATACATTTTCTACCAGAGCGTGGACATAAATAAATTAAATATATTATATTCATTCTACCGGGCAGGAATCAAACTCACATCCATTATGCTTAAAGGCGGACGTTGTTCTACTTCGCCACAGCAATCCTATTGCTTTTTATATTCATGTCATTCGAAATAAACACGTTAATGACTTATTGTATATAGGTCGTACTAGAGTCATTATTTTTTATTATTATTGTTGTTTAACTCTTGTCATTGTCACATTCTAGTTATAAGGAATTGTTATGAAATAACCATATATTAGTACTACTGGTGGGTGTGTATTAAAAACTATCCTAGGATACTCTAAGAAATATAGTATGGTTATGATTGAGATAACTTGCGGCGTTCAGTTCCGCCTAATGGGTGAATATTGGAGAAACGAGTGTCTTTATACTAAATTTGTTTTGTCTGTCTGAAGGAAACCAAAATATACGATGAGAAATTATCTTAATCAGCTAGGAACTGTACCATCAGAGGGTAAAACTAACTTTCAGTCTTAGGACTTCTTTGTCCGGTACTCTCGTAATCTTCTTCAGTTCTTCCATCGTCCATGACTTCCATGGAACGTGTTGTGCCTTGAGATTCGTACTGAAATTAAATTTTGGTTATTAATATCTTTTACATATACTAAAATATAAAAAAAAAAATAATTATAACAATCGGGACCTATTTAGATTTGACAGAGAAGTCATAAATGTTTTGGTATTATTTTATTAGTTTAAAGAAAAAGTCTGATTAAATTTTATCCTTGTGTCCGTCTGTCAGTACCATTTCCTCAAGATTCCGTGGAGATATCAAAATGAAATTAATATCAAATATCCGGAAGTACTCCCTACAACGTCTAGGAATATCAACTTTATACTATAGTTATATGTCCCGTTGACTTACAATGACGACATTGATATGGAACCCCAGAGATGTGCAAATCAGACTGGCATTTAATCGGTTTTTATAGTAAGACAGCCTCTTTCTACAACAACAGTAAAGCTAAAAAACATCCTATGGTCGAATATGAACCCACAGCTATCGCTTATACTCAAACATTTCTGAAATGCGCACAAGGTGTAGTCTCGTCACTAAGTAGTATTGCAAATATTTATATGTCAAATTATACTGTTTTCTTGTGCGCTTCTGTGCTCCTCGTTATGTAGCTATTGAAATTGCGTGATCACGAGTGTACCTTATTTTTATATGAAGGATACGGTTAGTATATATGGATTTTTTTCACGCTGTATCTTCATATATAAGGAATGGCAGAAAGAACATAGTGCTTAGACACTTTTCCCCTTTGGATAAATATATGACTTGTAAAATTATAATTTAATGTATTACGTAAGAAATAAGAAAAGAGTGACACGAGATCGTTATAGCGCTGCAGTAAAGCATCTGACTGTAAATTCCAAGATTGTGGATTCAATTCTCATGTTTTTGTTTAAAAAGACAAAGTGCGGCGTTGTTTTCCACCAATTTGATTTGCAACGTAACTAAATTATTAAATATTATAATATAAATAGAATAAACAAACCTGACTGTATCCGTTATGATTGTAAACATCGTCCACACCTTCGTAAACACCATTATCTACGGGTACAGTGTAACTAGTCTCAGTAACATCTTGAGTGGTCAAAACATCTTCTAAATCTTCCCTCTTTTCTTCTTGATCTTCCACAGTGGAAGCTACTTCCGTAGTATATACTCTATCTTCTTTAGATTCATCTTTGGTCAAGTTATAATCATCTTTTGCATCTAAACTTGTATTCATATCAATCATATCATCTAAAGAAATTCCTACTTCATCTTCTAACACTTCTGAATCACCAGATTTATTTAAATCATCAATTATCTTATCACCATTATCACAGTTACTATTTATAACTAGATTAACTAAAACTAATATTGTTAATTTTATACTTTGACGATTTTTAAATGCCATATTTTGTTTTGTTTAATCGGTTGTACTCATTTTATTCATTACTTTGCGTTCAGTTTTGAATTATGCGGCTTCTGCAAAGAAAGATATATTATGGTTAACATTTTTAAAATGTTATTCCACACTTAGGAAAAAATATACTTATTTAGAACACGTAGCGGGACTCGAAACCAGAAGGTGCGGGTTCGAGTCCCGCTACGTTAAATTTTTTATACGTTTTCTAGATAAGTAAGATATATTATATTAAACTTAATTTTGGTTTAGAGTTGGCACTTGGGGTAAAATTGTGTAAAATTTGCTAAATAATAGTACTTGGACTTGTTATTTAACACTGAAACGTGCAAGTTATTATTAAAATTTTTAATGTGTTTTTCCAAACTAAGGAAACAGCAATACTTATTAAGAAAACTTATAAAAACATATGAGATTTTGTTGATTTTTAATTTAAAAAATCAAATATTGAACCCATACCCACTGTCAAAGCAAACTAGTATGCTTAATAAAACCATCAAAAACCACTTTACACGTCTAATATCTAAAAATAAACCTTGACACACAAGTTCAATGCCAATTTGAGTGTAGAGCAAAAAAAAATTAATCTATTTTTGCTTTTTTTATACAATTTTATATGGAAATGTTATTTGAAAAAGATTATATGATAATTCACCATTTTAAACCATTTAGGGATATTTCAACGTCGCGTTCGGCTGCGTTGTATTCCGCCACTCTACGCACAATGTCTATAAATTGAGCAGTTCGTGGGGACCGGAGTGTCTTAATACTAGGTTGTATAATTTTATCTATCTCAATATAATCGTAGCTTTAAATTTATATACAGATTGTTCATTTTAGTATACAGGGTGATTGGTAGATAGATAGACAAATTGATAATGTATTGATTGGTGATAGAGGAGGTCATTTGCAACTGTAATTTGTGAAATAATAACTATTTGGAGGTGAATCTATAGGAATATTAGATTACACATGCATACTTGTATTATGTAGTCTTGTTTATTTTTTTTTAAATTCATTAATTTGGGGGTAAATATACTTGGTATCAATCGAAAGAAAATAGTGTGAAGATGTTTTTCAAATAAAAAGGATTTTATTAGGTATTAACTTTTGAGAAAACTTCATCTGGAAATAGCAGATTGTAACTAAATTATTGTTTTTAAACTTTATCACCTTATAAACAAAAAATTACAACATTCAGGCGGTTTCATGTTACAAAATTAAATGAGGCATAGTTCGCAAAATACAAATATACAAATAGCTAGTCGGTGGAAAAACAAACTGAATATTACACAAGCATTTTATTGCGCACATATCGTGTATAAATACTTTTTTATATGACCTATATTTCGAAAACAGTAAGAAGCATTGTCTATGGATAGAGTTTAAAAAGCACTCTATCCATAGATAATTTACCCCAATTTACGCCCTGGTAAATATAATTCGTAATAGCTTCATCTTTCACCTGTATCAGGTGGTCTATCTATTTCCCAATCATCCTGTAGATACATTATTCCGATATTGTCCCTCTGTGCCACTAACGCTTATATATTTATACATTTACGTACACCCATACATATGTATACTTTTATTGTGATATTAAAAAATATTAGTAAGTTGAGTTGAACATAGAGCACTAGCTAATCTCAGGAACTATTGGTTCGAATTGGAAATTCTTTTCTTGTTGGATTGTCCGTCCGTCCGTCAGAGCTGCCTCCCCTACATGACACATGTGTCATGTGTCATAAACAGAAGTAGTTATTCTAATTTAAACACACGCGCGAAGCCGCGGATAACAGCTATATCTATAAAAGAATATAAAGTATATAACTGCTGCTTATAATTTACATCGTGTTGTTAGCAATATAGGAAATAACCGGTTTTAAGTGAACACATTCTCGTACAAATTATATTCATATCGAGTTCAATTGCTTTGTCATTCCTTGCATTCTCCTGTTTTTTTTTTATATACGGATATAGTATTAAATAAAAAAAATGGAGAGAATAGAAGAAATTCAGTGAGTGACCAATCAGGTTTTTTCTCATCAAGTGCTGGAACTTTTTACTTAAATACTGTCTTGGTCATTTGGTACTCAAGTACCTGCTTTTTTTTTCGATTCACGCTTTATCCCGTATATTGAAAGATAGACGGAGAAAATCTGGATAAGAAAACTCCGTCTTCCGCTCGAATTAGAGATATTGCTTTTGAATGGCAGAACTCAAACGATGCATTTTGTCGTATCAGAGCGACTACCACCGCGTTTATAGTCGGACGCTATCCTACCACGATCCCTTGACCCCTGTTTTACTTTTAATACTTGATAAATTTTGTTTCGGATCAAAATACCATTTTATATTATACTAGGATATACTAGGATGATGTATTCAATTTGTATTAAAATATTCTTTAAGGAAAATATCCAATATTCACGTGAGTGGACAGACATTCGGACGTAAAATGGAAAATCCAGAGAAGTGCGTCCAGTGAAATAAGTCCAGAAGCGTGTAAAGCGAGGAAATAAAAATATTTAACTTATCGTTTCGTTATCATTTAAGTGGGTATAGAGCCCATAATCTATATAATAAAACTGTAAAAATATTTTGCCTACATATTTGATATTTTTGACTGAAATGAATAAAGGGATACAAAAAGAATAATAGAAAGCAAAAAAAACAAAACATTTTTTTTGTCTGTCTGTATGTATGATCACGCTTATCTCCGAAACCACTAAAACGATTTACTTAAAATTTTCACCAATTACTATTCTTTTGCAGCTTATTTTAGGCTTATATTTTCTTACTAATTCATAAATATATTTAATAAATGTTCATATAGTTCAAGCGGGCGAAGCCGCGCGGGTCCGCTAGAATAGACTATACATACGTAGATTATTAATTATATTAAAAGATTGATACGAATTTTACTAATCAATGTTAAGCGTGGTTATGTCTACATGAAATAGCCTAAACGGTACTATTCAAGGGCTTCAACTACAACTACAAGTTTTACACTATTGTAGTAAACGTTTGTAATATTACTGTAACATTGATATATGACCTTATACGAACTTGCTGTAAATCATTCCATAATGTAAATTTGTCATTTTTATATATACGTATAAATACTAGTCGTTCCCCGCTGCTATGATGCTATCATTCCCGTGTTTTCCCATTTCTTTAGAAATTGCGGGAAAAGAACAGAAGAGTGGACCTCTTAGTCATACCTCTTAGTGTAGGGGACACTCCCTAAATTGCCTACATGTCATTTTTCAATTTTCTAAGTTCAGTAGTTTTGTCTGTGCGTTGTATGTCGCTTACTCGATAGTGGAAGAGAGTTCTGTATGATGTATGTAGATTTGAGTGTTATGTAGGAAAGCTTATGGCAAACTTGTTGTTATATTTTATTAAAATTATATTAAAGTCTTACATAAATAAGCTATATTAAGTTGAGTTACTTATAAATCTGTTCTCTAGTTTTTGCATGATAATTAAACACACATTGTTAAGGTTTTTAATATTTTTAAAATGTTATTCCACACTTAGGATAGAAAAATATTTATTTAGAAAACTGTATCTTTTGATCGCACCTTATTTTTGTTCTTAATGTCACCGTAAATATGGATATTGGATGTTAATTTCAGCTTAACATCTTCACGCTATCTTGAGATAAATAGTTTTAACAGACAGACAGACAGACAGACATACAACAAAGTTTAGCAAAAGCAGCCTTTTTTTCTTATAAGATACGGCACAATAAAAATGTCTTAGTGAGATTTGAATTCACAACCACTACCGTATAGCTCTTTAATTTGTATTGAATATGTATACAATTGTAAAATAGATTGTGTAACGTACACCAAGTATGCTTGTAATGCAATTAGGGCTTACAAAGCTTACAAAATGCTTATTTGTGTTGAGTTTAATTGATTGCGTTGTTGGCACAGACGTAGAGTCGGGATATGACGGAACTCAACGCTGCGTTTTGTCTCGACAACGAAATTATTTACTTTTTTTGGAAATGTATAAAAATTTGAACGTAATGGGATTTGAGCCAGCGTCTCTTGAAAACCGTTCAAGCGTTCTGATCACTACGCCATACGTTCATTCGACGTAGATATTCTTATATGGTAGTTACAACTTATTTACGATTTCATTGTTAGCATTTCTGTATAAAAAAATATTTTACTTTGTTAAGTATTGAATTAAGTTTTAAAAATGTAAAAATACACATTATTTTTTTGTTTATTTTCCTAGTTTTATTTTCTTATTTATCTATACTTATACTAGAGGCCAGTCGTGGCGCAGGGGCACAAAGTGTGGCTGTAAACGCGACTGGTTGTGGGTTCGATCCCCACTCAAAGGATTGAAACATTTATTTAAATTTATATTTTCATTTCTTGTGTCAGGGCAAAGCGCGGAGTTGATTTCCGCCTACCACTACACGCAATGGCTCCAGAATTCGGCGGAAACTAGGGAGTGTCTTAACACTAGGTTCCCTCTGCCTACCCTGCTTTGATACAGTGTAATGCTGATTTATTTTATTTATTTTACTTATACTGATCGAACCCATAAAAATCGTATTGTCAATCATACGCTGTTCCATTGCGCCACGACGTCCTTTTTTCTATTAATTGATTATTTACTCAACGTAAAAGTTTTTGTAGAGCAGGAAAAAAAAAACAAGTATAAAATTTGAACCTGCATCAAGCGATTTAAAAAAATATTATTATATAAATGTCTTAATAATATTACAAAAGTAAATAATTATAAATTTGTAATATTAAAAAGTTATATCCATATGCATTAGGATTATAAATATATTGCGTTTCCGTAATAAAAAAAATCCATACAAATCTTTTTGTTGTTTGAAATTTTTTCTCCTATTTAGTAGAGATTTACTCTACTAATATTATAAAGCCGAAAAGTTTGTAAAGACCAGTCGTGACGTAGAGGCACACAGTGTGACTCTATACGCAACAGGTGGTGGGTTCGATTCCCAGTCGAGAAAATGAAATATTTAATATTTTGGTTTCTTCGGTCTGGTGTTGAGCAAAGCGCGGCATTGACTGCAGACGCAATGCCTTCGCAATTCGGTGGAAAATGGTGAAGGGAAGTGTCTTAATACTAATAATAGCTTCCCAGGTTCCCGGTGCCTATACTGTTGCGTGCCGGATACAGCTTGAAACTGATTTGAAGAGTTTGTATGTTTGAACACGCTCATCTCAAGAACTATTTGTTAAGAAATACTATAGACTCTAGATATTTGTACTTTGTTAATTATTTAGAAAATTGTTAAGACACTCCGTTCCCATAGAACTGTATTTTGGAGTGAGAAAATAAACCGCGAGCCGTGCTTCGCCTTCTTGTCACAGCGAAGACATGAAAATTTAAATATTTAATTTCTTCGAGTGGGAATCGAACCCACGATCTGTCGCGATGACAGCCACGACTGGCCTCAACTACTAATAAAATGTACATTGTACATATTATACTATTACCCTCCTCGTGAGTTCCCCTGTATATTACTGAAAACTGTATTAAAATATGTTGCATAATTTAAAAGATTTATACCTACATTGATAAGAAGTGATTTTATTTTCACATTATGTAAATGCGTTGATAATTATATTACATGAACATTTTTGTCGAACCTGTGACCGTTAACTTAAAAAAAATATTTTGATGATACCAAAGGAACCGCATTCCGCTGTAATGATGGTTGAGTCATCAGCCCTTTAATACATTTCGAATATCTTACGTCATAATATATTTACAAAAGTTGTCGCTTGCGTGTACTAAAAAAAGCGATCAAGTGAGAGTCGGACTCGCTCGCAGTGAGGTTGTGTACCAATTTTTATGGTCGTAGATCAACGGGAAATACAACTTATGATTGACAAGGTTATGTTTTGGTTACTTTATACGCAATGAACATCTTGAATAAATTTGTTATAGTTATGATCTCGAGAAATGGTCGGACTGACGGACAGATAGGCAGGTATATGGATAAAAAAGTCCTATAAGTTCCTTTTTTTTATTAAAATACCAAACCTTTTTTTCTACAATAGCCGGGAATTCGAAAAACGAGATTTTACCTTTTATAAAACCGCATCGGGACAACTGCTGATTGTAAACCGAATGGTTGAACCCACAACCATCCTCATCATTATTCTATCTAAATTAGTTTCATTTCTTTGCTCTTATAAAACAGAACACGGTGTTCAGTTACGCCGTTCAACGTGCAACGTTTCGAATTCGCGCGGGATAAAAAGATACAGCGTGAAGCTTAAAAAATGAAGTTAATGCCATAAGAACACCATACCTCATAAGTCGATTACATAAGCTTTTTTTTTCATTTACATTAAAAGGTGTGTGTATCTCTTGCAACATGAGTATTCTTTCATTCGGGTCAAAAGACGGGTTTGAGCATACCAGCCAAATTGTTTATTGCCAATCTTTACTTAGGCCTTTGTTTATCTCAACCGCCCGAGCGCTCAGTGGTTAAAAGATTGCCGTCGAGCGTAAGTTTCAAGTTCTATAATAATATTATTTTGTTCCGCGCCCTATTCCGTGTGGGCCAAGGGAGTCTAGTGTTAAGACACTCCGTTCACCGGGCCTGCCGAATTTTCGAAACATTGCGTGTTGAGTGGAGGTTTTATTCTATGATCTAATCAATTATCAAGCACAATGTACGATTCTCCTTCAGAAGGAGTTATTTTCTTTTCTTACAAAAAGGCGACCTTAAGTGCCGCAACTCAATATGTAATATTCCGAATTTGAGAACGGAGAAGCATTTTTTTGTCCTAATAATCCTATTATAATAGTTTAATATGTAAGATAGTAAGGTTAAATTAGTAACTTACATACTATAAAGAGGCCGGTCGTGGCGCAGGGGCACAAAGTTTGACTGTAAAATCGACTGGTTGTGGATTCGATTCCCACTCGAGGAAGTGAAATATTTATTTACATTTAGATTTTCATTTCTTTGCTCTGGTGTCCGAGGCAAAGCGCGGCGTTGAGTTCCGCCACTCAGCACGCAATGCCTCCAGAATTCAGCGGAAAGAGGGGGACGGAGTGTCTTAACACTAGGTTTTCTCTGCCTACCCTGCTGTGTGCGGGATACAGCGTGAAGCTGATTTAATTAGATTATGATTTGTAAGTTTAACTTTCACGCATAAACTACTGAACGCATTTATATTTTGACTTAGGGTCGCTAGTACTATATAATCATAAGAGGTTTTGTCCATCGAAACAGCCCACTATCAGAGAGGATCTCAGAATTCCGTCCGCGCGGTCGTCTTAAACAACATAACACGCATACTTATGTATTTTCAAGGTAACCACTTTTCCGGGATCGTTAAACTTTCGACGGATTTTGGAAGAAAATATGTGTTTTGTTTTGTCCTTTAAAACTTATATTTACACCTATATCTTAATGCTTAGCAATAAGAGTAGTGACGCGTCACTAAGCGTCATTTGAATCTTAATTTTGTTTACAAAGCGACGAGATGTGCTTAGATTTCGAAATCTTTAAAGGTACGTATTATAAAATTATTTCATTACAAAACGATAGTTAAAATTTAACACAGTAGTAGACATGGGCGTAGGAATATTGAGCCCACCCCAGATTTGATGATGAAAAAAATAAAAAAAAGTGAAGGTTTACCGGGAACAGATTTGTTCAAAGCTAAAGACCAGGCCCATCCTGAAACATATCTCTAGAAACGCCCATGCATGTATGTAAGCAGGTTGGGAGGGAGTGTAGGGGAATACTAAGAGGATCTCTTGAAATTATTATGGAAAAGAGAAATAACAGGATAGAATTTTCTATTCGAAGTCCAACGACGACTATTATTACTTTAATTATAACTATTATTTTTATGACTCTTCTTATTATTTTATAAGAAAGGATCTAATAATAAATCGACCTTATTGTTAGTTTTCTTAGCCTTGCTAAGGCTGGCATTTCCTGCCAGGTTAGAGAAATGAAAATGTTTCAACTTTCTAATTTTACGCCTTACTGCGGTATAAAAACAATTGCTGCCCCGAATGTGAATTGAACTCACAGTAGTCGGCGTTTACAATAAGACGTTGTACCACTGCACCTCAACCTGAAAGGGTCTAGCAGAATAAGCATTGCAAAACTGCACTGGCTTTTAATGAATAATTTTTACCATGATCGTATTTTTTTATCCAAAATAGAGACACACCATTTGTTTTGCTCCTAACCCCTACGCTATTTTGGAGGTTACAACCCTTAACGTAAAAGATTATTTTCTCGGTAAGTATCTCTTGATGATATCTTTTTCTTGATGTTATGTATCCCGCACATACGAGTAACTACGCACCGCACTACGAGTTCTTGTAGCTAGGAAGGCAGAGGGAATCTGGGAACCTAGTGTTAAGACACTTTTTTCAAATTCAGATTACTTTCCTAAGTCCTTTCTCGCTGAACTCTCGAGGCATGCGTGTTGAATGGCGCGATTCAACACTGTCCTTTGTTTTGTTGCCTTTGTTTATGGGAATCGAACCCACAATCGCACGCTTGTATTAACAAATATATATCTCTATATATAAATTTGGGCCAATAGAAATGATTTCGAAAATTAAATTGTATCGTGCAAATCGAACTTCTAAACTAATTAGCCAATTCTGCTTTACCAATACCTACTCCTATATCAATTGGAGACCAGTAGGATTTACGTAATCTTAAAATAAACATGCGCTATGTCATTTTATTTTGTATGTACAAATTAAGGCCTTGGCCCGTATATATGTAAATATATATAGTAGCAAGTAGCACTTGTCGTCGCCCGCGGCTTTGTTAGCGGGGAATTTAAGACTTAAAATGGAAAATATCGTAATTTGCAATTTTCGTAGGGATTTCCGGAAATCCTCTTTCCCTAACCTACCTGCATATTGAATTTTAACGTTTCTAAGTCAAGTGTTTACGTCTGTGCGTTGTCTGTCAGTCATTCAATTATGTTTAATATTTTAATATATTATTGATTTTCGGCCGCGTCTTCGCCCGACTAGTGGTCATGTGGTAATACCTAAGAATTGTGAATGTGAAATTCCGTGTTCTAATTCTAGATTCAGTGACGCTAAACGATGTAATACTATAACCTTTTTCCATAAATTAAATGTCTAATAAAAAAAAATCTAAAAAAAATACAGTACGGCGTTGAGTTCCGCCACTAAATATACAATATCTGCAATATACGAGATGCGTGATTATAAAGTAAGTTGTTTACATTTTGTATGTATATAGAACCCGTTACAAATTACATCATTACACGCTAACCGGTCACTGCCATTTACATATATTATAATGAAATTTTATCTTTTTTAATATTATTTTTTTATAACTTTGTTTGTTTACGTGTTTAGTAGAATAAAGCAGAGACGGACGAGAGAACATATTGTTAAGACACTCCGTTAAATTCGCGTCGCCCAATTTTCGATGTATTTTGAGTTGCAGAACTCAACGCCATGCTTTATCTTGTTGCCAGAGCGAGAAAATGAAATTATTTAAATTTTTTTAGAAATCGAACTTACAATTGAAACTAAAAATTATATACCAAAAAAGATTTTTTTATTTGTACGTCATATGCCAATATAGGAAAGTTTATTTATTATGAAACAATACGGCCTATATAAAAAATTTACGGCTACGCCAGTCAAAAGTGGATAGGTGTCCGATCCATATCTTAGTAAAGGGATAATTGCAAAATTTTATTAATAAATATTCAAGTTTAACCTGTAAGAGATCAATAATAATAATATTTAGGAGCACTACTACACTACTGCAAAATTGAACGTTGCTTTTTAAATTTCACCTCAGTGGCGTAACTCAACGCGGCATTATGTCATACATAGGATAGGATTGATAATAATTTATTCCCCGTAGTGAGAAAAGAACCTATAACTGGGAGTTCCAAACTCGTACTTTACTAAGTCTAATTAATAGGCTTAATAAAGTGCGACGTTGAGTTTCGTCACTCGGTAAAGCGAAAAACGGAGTGTCTATACATAAGGTTTTCTCTAAAATAGTTTACTAAAAGTAACATGAATAAACTTCGCGTAGCTTTTACATTTAATTTTGTATACAATACTTTGTATATTATTTTTTAAAACATACAATAAAATTGTAATATTTGAAAACAAAAATCAGCTTCACGCTGTATCCCGCATACAGCGGTTTAGGCAGAGGGTATTAAGACATTTGTTCCCCACTTTCGACCGAGTTCTGGAGGCATTGCGTTTTGAATGGCGGAACTCAACGCCGATTATTATATTATTATATCGATTAAAATATTTGGTTTAAATTAATTTAGTTAGTCTTTTTTATTTAGATTTTGATGTAATTTTAGGTTTTTTTTTCAAGTAAATAACACATTATATTACTTTCTTCATTAAAAATCTTGTTTCTGCTAAAAATCCAAATTAAACTAAAATAAAAAAATACATACATTTTTTTAAACAAAAAAAAAGTTAATTAACACTTCACACACAACACTTTTGTAAACACTTTAACACTTAAGTTATTATTAAAATATATATCTATATATTTAAATATTAATATATTATTGATTTTTAATATATTAATCTTATTTTTATATTACTTATTTATTCTTGTTTAATTCGTTCGCGTGCTGTAGCGGTTAACAGTAGACTGACAGACGGCGCGCGCGCAGGTGTTTTTGAGCTATGGTCGAAATTGGATGGCTTTATGCCATTTTAGCTATCTTTTATCTTATTTTATCTTTTTACGTTCTATTTTTTTTATTTTGGTAGTGATTCATCGTAATGTTCATTCGCAGGTTTTCTTAAAGTGAATAGTTGGATTCGAGGTATACCTCGGTAGTGAAGGTATATTATGTTTATATTAAAAAATCTTCCGTTCCGAAAGCACACAAACGAAAGTATTGGAAAAGAAAGAAAGAAAAGCGAAATTAACAATATACGGCAACAAGGAAATACGAGATTTCCTTACGTCTTAAAATCCATACAAACAAAGATGCGGGCGGCGCCTAGTCTTTGATATAGTATTAATTTTTTCAGCTTCACGGCTTTATAGACACACAATTGTGCCCCTGAGCCACGGCGGCGTATAATATTAATTTCTTTAATTTGATGCATTTACTGTGTGTATATCTATGCCTTATTTTAACACATTTCCATAATGGGGGTGTAAGAGGGGGTGAAAACCAAACTAATAAATAAATTAATTTAATTTTCACCCTCTTTAGTAACACTTGGAAAGACCCATGTGCGTATGCTCTACATACTTACATGTTACACCTTGTATGACATAAAACATTCAAAGTGCCTGAGATATCTCTAACCGCAGTTATAGTAGATTATATCAAAGAAATTAAATATTTCGGTTCTCCAAGTAGGAATCGAACTCAAAACCGTACCTTTTACAGTCGCACGCATATGCCCCTGTTCTACGACGACCTCATATAAAATTAACTAGGCCTCATATCCTACAAATATATTAGCTTAAGGTGTAACTTCAGCACTCCTTGTGTTGCATCAGTCATGAGTCAGTGTGTGCTTAACTTTATTGTGTAACAAAGATAATTATTTGGGCTGGTCTGGTTTGAAAAAAAAAAATACTTTATTTCATATTTGTATATTATATAAAGTGGTTATGAAGGTGGTTTTGCTTTCGTTTGCGAAAGTAAAGCGTGGTGGTGAGTTCCGCCACTCAGTACCTAATGCTTTCAGAATCCAGCGGAAAATGGAGAACGAAAGTGTCTTAATAGAAGCTTAAATTTTGTAAAATACAACTTCACTCATCGGACAAAACTGGTATAGATTAGAATAATTAAGAATTTAAAATTATTAAAACCTAACTTAACTATTAAATATAATATTGCAAATATAATAATACCTGTACGTAAAAAAATGTGTAGTGTTAATCTCCTATTCTTGTGCCGGTGAAGTGGAGAACGATGTATTATTCCACATTTAACTTGGCTCCCATTTCATATTTATTTTTTTAATTCACTCAACATGGTGGTCAGTACGTTTGCATCATATCCAAGTTTTAGATGTATCTAATATTTAATATAAACAAGTAGTTGTGTTCTCCTTATTTATCTTTTTATTACTTATTCACTATTCGATTTTTTTTACTATGCATCGTTCTTTAAATGGCTCCATACAACATGACACTGTCTAAATCGAGTTTTGTATTGCTTCCAATTAATTTGCATTCAAGAATCGCGGTAGTCCAGCTTGGTGGTGGTACTTACCTACATACTAGGTATACTTCGCAAAGATTTTGTTTTAATTTCATTTTGGTGACTCTTATTTTGGTTTTTCTTTTATCTTTTTCTTATTATACTGAATCTAACGGCCCATTTGCGGCTTCGCCCGTTTATGATTTGCTAACAGATAGATTACATAATTTTTACATTCAATCACGAGAAATTTATTTTTATAAATTTGATAAAGTGCAAGTACTACGTAAACTGGCTGCATGAGAGGATGTCATCGGCGGTAAGGGCATCCCCTGCGGAACATGTCTCTAGGCTTGCGGCCGTAAACTGTGCTGAATTATTACGTCCAAACTACATGCTATAAAAGCCTGAAGATTATCTTCATAAAATTGAAGAAGTGAAATATCACTTTGACATGTCCAATTATTTTTCACAAAATGCCTTATTTATAAAAGATAGAAAGACATACGGTGTCGCGAACATTCTTTTAAAATCCATGAATTTGAATGTTTTTGTACTACAATGTACCATATATTCAACTGTTTTTGCAGCGCACGCGCCTAGAGCAATGCGATGATGTATATTATTATTATTTCGTTATTCAAAGGCTTATTTATTAATAAATTAGTTAAGAATTATTCTGATGTTACATACACTATAGCACTTTTAGGAAATGTAGCTTTCATACAAAATAAAGAAATGTATATCCGACGTTCCAGATTCGATGTTCCATAGATCTTAGCGTTCAAACAAACAAACTCCTCTCGCTTCATTATATTAGTATAGATTGGCTTCCTAAGCTTTTTCTGTTCTTGTCTTATTGAAGACTGAGGGTACTTTGTATGTCATTATATAATACATATTTTGAGGAAATACTTTTTATCGTAAAATATTATGTGATGCAATAAAAACTTTAATTCATAGTTAAATGTAATTACTATTATATATGTAACTACTACACCTGTGGCAGTCGTCCCGAAACGGTGCTGTACTGGTTGTAGGTTCGACTCCCATTCGGAGAAATGAAGGTTTCTCATTTCTTGCTTTAGTCTCGAAGACAAAGCGTGACAATGGGTTCCACCGCTTAAAACGTAATGTCTCGAAACTTGTTTGTTGTTGAAACGGTGTTTGGTGACGGACTCGACAGGTTCAAAACAGACTCTCCGCCTGTCATGCTTTACTAGATGCAAAGTGAAACTTAAAAAAATATTTCCAATCATTTTAGAAGGAATTGATGCCCGCAACTTCGTTCGCATAAAATTTTGCATTTATCATCGAATTTCTTAGAGTGCCACATAATATTTTCTAAATATAGAATTTTAGCCTCGTGCTTTATCCCCTATATGCCCTCACACTGCCCAATTTTGTTGAGTAGTAGAACTGAACTCATCGCTTTGTCTTTTACTAGGAGGAAGAAAATCAAGTTTCAGCCAAATAAAACTTTTATTTTTGTACCAATATCGCCGTGCAAAATTGTAGGTATATATTGATATAGCTTTTTTTTATTTATAAACACATTTAATTAAAACAAACACTAAATGTTAAGGGAAGTTGGTTATAATTTTATAAATCATTTGAAAAAAAAAACTATTGTTTTGGGTTCTAATACAGTGATGATGCCCAATAATAGTTATTATCACATTGTATATGGTTTGTACCTACAACATTTTAAGGAAGAAAGGATCCCTTATCACTTTGTTGTACGTCTTCCTATCTGTCTGTCAGGAGCTCTTATCTCAGGAATTCTTGGAGATATTAAGTACCATATAGTCAGATCTACGGTCCCATAATTTTCTGCAAAAATCGTATTTCTACATTTACTTAAAAAAAGACGTTGTCACGTGTCTTATTGACAACGGTCGTGAGTTCCAAACACAGTTAAAAAATCTTAATTTTATATAAATTATAAGGATACAATATTCTATTCCATTTATATGTTTGTTTATCACAGACAATCGCGAAAAATAATTAAATTGATCATTGATAACTTAAATGAAGTGATTTCTAATTAAATTGATTATTGATAACTTAAACGAAGTAAATTATCAAAACGGATGGCTGTATTTGTTCAGTATTTTTTTAATAGGAGGTTCTTAGTTCTTACTAAGAGTATAAATGTATGACATATACGTTATTATAGGTTACATTACGGTAATCATTTCTTTGTAACCCACTGTACCTGCAGACACGGTTACCTTCAGCACTTAAGCCACGAGAGAAGCGGGCCCATTAAGGAATTTGTTGAACTCGTAAGAGTCAGTTTACTGCATACTTGTGTTTTCCAACAATAAAAGTCGGGCGGACAGGACCGAGCGAGCAGGAAGAGTGGAGTTGAGAGTGGACTCGCTCAGTTCTAGGGAGCAGGGCGAAGTAAATACAAAATACGAAACTCTTTGCTGGTGGAAAGCTAAGTCTATTTTATCTAAATGTTTCCGCCGTTCCGCCTAAGCATTACCTGGCTTAAAGCATTTCCTGGCTGAAGTTTCCAGGGTGAAAGAGAAATGAAAAATCCTTTTCGCCCGACTATTTAGTGGTGGAAACCGATGGAACTCTTTAACTATTTCTATTTAATCATGCGGGTGAAGCCGCATTTGAAAGCTAGTTATAAAATAACAGTAATAAGTAAAGTGCCTTATAAAATATAATGGTTTATTCCTAGTATCGCTTTCTAGTATTTTAAATGTAAATCTTTTATTACTATTGATTTTTTATGATAACCTCTTCTGTTTAAAACATTTTTATAGTATCTTTCGTGTAGTAGAAAATACTACTATAAAGATATATTTTATAACAAAAATAAGTTAGCTTAACTACATTTCCAATAAAATATTAATTTGAGGCCAGTCGTGGCGCAGGGTACAAAGTGTAAACGAAACATGTTGTAGGTTCGAGTCCCACTCAAAGAAAAAAAAATCATTTGTTCGCTCTGGTTCCGCCACTGAACACGCAATGTCTCCAGATCTACTAAATAAATAAGTAAATTTTACAACT
The DNA here is from genome assembly GCA_917862395.2 of Heliconius sara. Lineage (NCBI taxonomy): Eukaryota > Metazoa > Arthropoda > Insecta > Lepidoptera > Nymphalidae > Heliconius > Heliconius sara. The sequence continues at coordinate 16,659,643 of OU860785.2, forward strand.
TTTTAGGAAGTGTGCCATGTACCTACATGCGATGGTTATGGGTGTATTGAAATTGTCGTCATACCAAAGAATATGCATTTTTTCCCTGTATTTTCTTAGTTTAATTAGACCTAAACAGGTTGGTAGGAAGCGGATAGGTACGAAGAGTTTCCAATTCTCGCCACCAAACTCGATCCTCAGCTCTGCGTTTTAGTCCTTTGCCTATGGTCGACAGTGGAAAATCGAGTAAAATAACCCAAGATCTAAGTTTAAGTGTATAGATTAAATTCTTCTTTATCTCTACGGTAATACAAAACATGGCGTTGAGTTACCACTCAACACAAACTGTTCTGAAGTTGCGTGGAAAAAATGTAAAGGAGAGTCTTGACACTAAATTAATTTCTTTTTGACTACTGACAACTAGTGAGCTAATATACACACATTTGTAATCCTTGCATAATACATGCGTGCTCCGATAGTTGATTGATAGCTCTGAACGTGATGTTGATATTTTGTTCCGAATTTCCTCATATTTTTTGTAAGAAATGTTAATTGATAGATTTTTTTATCTATTATGTAATTTTATATTAAGTGTTGCAGCAGCACCACGATATACGCTGTATGCAGATAGGACAGACATGGACAGAAAGTCGGCCAAGTGCGAGTTGACCTCACGAACAATGAATTTCGTACCATCATCAAACGGCAAAAATTCGTTTTTGTATGGGATATATTTATTTTATTCTATTTTTTGTAGTTATAACGGCAATAGTAATAGATCGTCTGTGAGATTTCAATAGTATAATTATCATAGTTCATAATATATCTGTATCCAGCTTGGTGACAGACGGACTGACAGCGATGTCTTAGCAATCGGATGCCGTTTTAGCTTTGGGTACGGAAGCCCAAAAATAGTGATATTACCTCGAATTTGCGGGATTGCCTCGAAATTGCAATTCCTTTCTTTTACTAGATGCTTTATCCCATATATTATAGCATGGTAAGCAGAGAAAACGTACTGTTCGTTTATTGTTTTGTCACTTAGACATACAGAACTTAGTGTAATGAAACTCTCCATATTTGATCCTTAATTCGATATTCGAAACTTAACGTCGCGCCTTGCCTCGCCAAAGCGAAGATATAAAAAAATCATTTAAATAACCACGTAGCTGCGTGGTTACCATAATATGTTAAATATATGTAGGATAATTATATGTTAAACTAAATGTTTACTTGAAAAGGAATGATTGCCATAAAGATAAAGTTTTATACGTATATGTATGTATATAATATTATTTATTTTTTTAATCTTAATGATCTCTCCGTCTTGCACTTATAAGTTCGTATTTTTTCATAAAACACGTTTCCCACGAACCGCCCTTCTTGCAAGGTATTGTGTGAGTGTCCGAACTCAACGTTGCGCAGGGGTTTGTTTCATTAAAAATTATTTTCCCCTACATTAGAATCGAACTCGCAGCAGTCGCGTTTACAATTAGATGCTGTGCCGATGAACCAAGAGTCGCAGGCAACGTCTTATTAGAGACATATTATGATTTGCAGGCCAACGTGGCCGACTATTTTAGCGGATGAAGGAAAATTGTAAACATTTCATCGACGGATTCGAACCCACATCCTTCCAATGTATTATTTATTTAAGTCCTCTATACAGACAGAAGGTTAAAGCTAAAGTTTTATAACTAATTACATAGATTTATGGTGGATGACATCAGTGAACACAATGGTGTACGATTCGTGATCATAATGTGTTAATGTGTCAGTTCTTAGAACTTGGTACTTCCTTTTATGGTTATATTGTCGTTGCCTTCCTAAATGGATTTTGAGAGAACGGAGAAATAAATAATAATGTTCTCCACCTTCTATTGTAGCTTAGAATTTAGACAAAAATTTACTCCGTCCCTATTTAGACGCTTCCGTTCCCAGTTCACACCAAATTCTAGAGGCGTTGCGTGTTGAATGACGAAATTTAACGCCGCGCTTTGTCTTACCTGTTACCAGAACATAACGTATCATATGTTTGTCTGACAATATACAATTTTGTATAAAATGACATACATGTTTCACACCAAAAGAACAAGAGGGACCCCTCTTGTTCTTTTATATAAATAGCCTAACTTATGACAATAAATAAAAAACAATGTAAATATATATTATAGTTCACGACGCTTAAGCTGAGCTTTCCGTTGATGTGAGTGATCAGAAAAGTAGAGCCAGAAAATAAATCTTTAAAAATCAATTTTATCTATTAAAAAAAAATAAGAAGAAAGAGAAGAAGGAGTTTTAATATTACGTTTTATTTGCATTTATATATTAAAGTTAAAGTAAATACGTCCCCGCCTTTACCTTCTAAATGCTACAAGATCAACTTGATCCAATATTATCGTAAAATTGAGTATAACCTTATACATGAAGTCACGTGTGTAAGAATAAAGTGCATAGGTATAGTATACACTAGTATTCACCTTCGGCTTCATCCACGTGGTCAAATGGAAATGGAGAGAAAGTGTTGTATGACACATGACACATTGTGGGACACACAGAGCGGGAGATAGCTGTCACTACGTTGAAACACGTAGTCCAAAACTAAAAGAAGTATTCAATTTGAACCCACCAAACAAATTTTGTAGAACAAATTGCGTAGATTAATGCAGTTTTTCAATTATAGACAGCGTTTTAAGAGAAAGTTTTATATGGACAATACAAGAAGCATTTCTAGCTATTTTTAAGCATAGGTATAGTTTATTATTACAATTAGTTTATTATTTGTGGATTCGAACCCCATTCGGATGAAAAATCTTAATTTAATTCATATTAATTTCACCGCTCTCCCAGACTCTGAGCGCGGTGTTGATTCCCGCCACTAGACAGGTTTGTAAAATAGGGATTTTTAATGTCCAAGTAAAAATTTTATAGCATTTTTTCATATTTGTGATTTATTTTTCCTTTCATTTATAATAAAATATACTCATAATAAAATACTGAGGTGTACTGTGAAATTAAAACCTCCGTATAAAACGCGAAAAGGTTGTTAAGGCCGTTGTGTCGCAGCGGCACAGCGTCTGACTGTAAACGGCGGCTGTGGGTTCGATTCCTAGTTGTGGTAATGAATTAATACGCAATGTTCCGAAAATGAGGAAACCGAAAAATTGGGAACTGCAGTGTCTTAAAATTGTGCTAAGTCTAGGTTCTCTCTGCCCGCCATGTTATATGCGAAAATAAATTTAAAAAAATTTATTAACCTCCAACACAGACGCCCGTGACCGAGTAGTAATTTGAAATCATAAGGTGACAAAGTTACCTTGTTAGATGCAATTATTGATTTAATTGATATAATTTGTGGTTTTTTTCCATAGTTATACAAGTTGTAAATGCAATGGTTACGAGTTCGATCCCCACTAAGGGAAATGATGAATTATTTTCAACTCAACACGTATTATTTATATTTATTTTTGGCTTCACGCTGTATTTCACACATATATGGAAGGAGGGAACTTCAGAAACTAGTGTTAAGACACTCCGTTTCCATTAAAACACTTAATACTCCACTTACCGCCGAATGCCGCAGGCATTGTGTAATGAGTTCAACACCGCGCAATGCCCAGTTACCAGAGCAAGGAATAAAAATATAAAATATTTAATTTCCTGTCGCGTTAACAGTCGCAAGTATATGCCCCTGCGCAACGACTAGCCATGTCATTGCTTTCCAATTTTTTTCGTTATTACTTTGAATTATGAAGATCTCTAAGAGAGCCTGTGTAATGAAGTCGATGGCAGTGAAAGAGGCCGTGAAAGATATGAGGAGATCGTAACGTTTGGCTCTCCATTCTCACTGGCTACTACGCTAAGAATAATGCGTAGAGCGAAATTTAAATACTATGATTACTTTGTATCTACGACTATCGCATATAGAGTTGGAATTTAACCACTATACCATAGTGGAGTCATTAGTAAGCTTATATGACTAAAACTAGTAATGGTTACTTAAGGTGGGAATTCTGGGTAATGATAACAGGAGTTCAAGTTATCTGTGTTACTGATAGTTTGTAATTGTTGAAAATACTTTAAAAGTTTCTTGTGTTTTTTTTTATAGAACAGGAAAAACAGAGATGGATGGAGAGATTATATTTAAATGCCTAATAAGAGATTTTAATCTAGAAACCTTTGCATATTAAGTAGCAATGCTACCTGAGATTAATCTCGTCTTTTGGCGGACCATGGCAACAAAAGCCGTAACTATTCATAGTAAGGACTGTCGTGGTGCAGGGTCTCAGAGTTTTACAATAACTTCGACGGTTGTGAGTTCGATCCCACTTGGTAGAATGATTTTTTTCATTAATATTGCTCCTGCAAAAAATCAAAACGCGGCATTGAGTTCCTTTGCTCAACATTAAATGTCTTGAGATTAAGTTTTATATTGGAGAGCATAGTATCTTTATTCTAGGCCTTGAACCTCAAACCGTGCTCCCTGCTGTCCACCATAATTTCAGCATGAAGTACCAGAGGTGCTTACCGAAAAAATGGATGAAACGTTTTTTTTTAATCAGTTTCAGATAACGCTCAACCCCATGTGTGAATAGGTTATTACGTTATATACATAGTTTATAAACTACGACGAGTCAATACTAATTAGTATATTTTAACATATTACCGTAATTCACTATCTAACTACGACATGCGTCAATATTTAGCTAACCGTAACACAGTGTTATCTTTTAGGTCACTTTTATTATTTCCCGTCGCCCTCTATAGTTATTGCAAAAGCCTATTTATCTTAGGCATTATAATCCAGTCACTTTGGTTTGGGTGCATCTTGAAACGTGAGAATGGCAAAAAAGATTTATAAAGCGAGGGTGAGTTGTAAGAGAGGCAAGGGATGGTCTCAGTTGATCTTCGGGAACACAGTATCGATAATACTAAAGATCACATGAGTAACTCCCTGAAGGATACGAAGGATACATAAGAGGGTTGATGATAGTGGACGAGGCTGAGGAGATATGTAGAGACCGTCGCGCATGCTGTTCTTTCTGGGATAAATTGTGAAGCAAATTTATTGATTTATTTCAATACTATTTTAAAAGCGTATAGAAATGTTATTTTCTTTTGGCTACACGCTTTATCCCGCATATTTCGGGGTAAACAGAAATACTTAGTGTTAAGACATTTCGTTATCTGACTTTCAACCGACTTCGAGATATTGCTGGTTCAGTGGCAGAGTTCTACGCCACGCTCTATCTTCTCTCCAGACGTGAGTAAATTAAAATCATTGACTACGCCGCGGTTTGTCTTGTTATCAGAGTGAATATATTAAATATCTCATGTACCCAAATGGGAATCGAACACACACTTGTGCGACTGCGCCACGATGGAATCACTCTTATTATTAAACGTGTGACAATTTCGTACATTTGGTTACATAGTTACGAACGATCTAAAAAAAATTGTTTAAATGTTTTAAAAAAATATAGTTTCTCCGCCTACACAAATAAGGTAATTGAAGAAAATTTTATGACTCCATGTGAAGGTGTAAAGCCTATATACATACATAATGCACCACCTTCTTGTTGAACCTAGAATAGTTGTAATGATAATGGTGTAGATCAAGTAACATCGTGAAGTAAATTGTTTAAATTTAAATGTGAGGGAAGAAGAATATGGAAAAGAGCATATAATAAATTTATATTTATTTTTATTATGTAAGTCAAGCAAGTTATATCTTGTTTCCGCACTGACAAACTATAACCATGTAACAGTACAACAGTACTATGCTCATTTAAATTCATGGATATAATTTTCTTAATATCGAACTGGTAACTGGCTCCAGGCGAACATGCGTTAAATACATTTGAGAAGTGGTGACTAAGTAGGGACCCAAAGCCTTGACCTAATTTATCAGATATTACAATAATATTATTTGATGAGGAGCGGGAGGAATTGTCAATATGCAAATTAATATTTTTTATTTTTATTGAATTTAGTATACATGGCCGAGTCACCCACAACCTCAAAGTTGTTTAGCTTTTGCGAGGGAATTGATTCAGTGAGTCCTACAATTGAACAACCACAACTATGTTTATTTGTTAGTGACTCAAATCTTTCTACATTGTAGTTACAAAGGTCAACCAAATCATTTGCAGCTAAAATGTGTTCTTTAATTTGATTTTGTGAGGATTCATATTTCTCACTTGGTGCTCTGAGGGAGCTATTTAAGGTATTTATTTCATTATGCAGTAGGAGTGTGTCTCGGTCATACATAAACCTGCTTTGCATTAATCTATTATTATAATATTTAAGTTTATTTTTTAATTTTAATTTACTATTGTTTAATATTCTTATTTTCCTGGTTGGAAATTTTAATTTCAGAAGTAAATTATTTTTTTTAATAAATTTATTTACTTTAATATATTTTCTAAATTTATTTTTTGATGAAAACTTATTATTTTACTCAACGTATGAATCTTTCTTTGTCAAATCAATCAAAAAGCTTTAAGCAGGAATTCAATAGTGACTTTTAAATTTGAGAATTGAGTCATCCGGTTCGATCCCCACTCGGAAGAAAGAATTATTATTTCTTAATATTTACATTTCTTCGCTTTGAGGCGTTGAGTTTCGCCACTCAATACGTAATGCCTGGAAAAATTCGGCGGAAAATGGGAAACGGAGTCTCTAAACACTAGGTTGTATGTACCTACTTCGCTGTATCTCGCATACAGCGTGAAGCTCATTTAATTTTTATTCTTTTTTAATTTCTCACGCAAGTGTAGCTCACTCGCCTAGCGAAACATTAACAGGATCAATGCAAGCAATTTGTAGCACTTAACGGGGAAAGCCGGTCGATCGTTGATGAATGAGTTTTCTCCGTACCATATCTTTAATTACATATAATATTAACTAGTGTTCAGCTCGTGAGTTTACTCACACAGACTACATTATATTTCATTATTTCTATTGAACGTTAACAATTTATTGCGTTTTTATATTCATTCCGCTGATTGGAATTCGAACTCATAACCGTCGCGTTTATTGTCAGACAATGTGCCGTTGCGCTACGAAAAATACTCTATTACAGACTGCATCACAATAGCAACAGATTGTATTGTTACTTTATTATTATTATTAGCTTCACGTTATATCACGCACATATCACAGGGTAGGCAGATCCGAATTCTCGAGGCATTGTGTGTTGAGTGGCGGGACTCAATGCTGCGCTTTGTTATGTTACCAGAAATGAAAATATTAAATATTTCATTATCACGAGTGGGAATCAAATCCACAACCGTCGCGTGAGTAGTCATGCGCTTGTGCCGCTGTCCTACAGCGCGACGATAGCAAAACTTCTAAGAAGCTGTAAAATAAAGTATTATTTTATTTTCATTACAGATAAACAACAAGGGGCCCAGATGCAAACCACGCAGTACCCCAACGCAGAAAACACAAATGTTCCATATGGCGACGCAAAACCTAACACAATACAGTTTAATTCACTCATACACAATACCCTACCTGTCTCAAACATTAAAAATTATGACCAATTTAATAAACCTAACGATATTCAATGTGCGTCTCAATCAAAAGCTCCTCCAAAATCTGACGATGATTTCGATGTAAACGAATATTTTGCAAGACTCCAAGGCACCAGATATGTGAGTGCTCCATTAAATAGTATTATAAAGGAAGATCGAAGTGCTAATTTACAAGAAGAGGATAATCTTGAGGAAATAAACCTAAACGAACCGGATAAAGGGCTTAGTTTGGATGATGGCCAGCACAGCCTTACGGCGGATATAGCACAAAACTTTTCCCAATTACCAACAGTTTTACCGCAAATGGCTAGTGTAGTTTTTAGCTCCTTCTCCAGCATGTTGAGTTTAAAGAGCAGAGACCAAACTCCTGAACAGAGTTTAACAGACAATAAAGTATATCAGGAAACTCATCAGATAATTGAGAACACGCCTTTAAAGCCAAATGTGCCGGAGGTACCAAAAACTATTGCTCCACCGCCTTTGAAAGAACCACCTTCTGGTAAGTTTTATTATTAAAAATATAATTAACAAAAATAATATGTAAACGTAACTAAAACATATTAAGAATATTATCAATGTAATTACATTTTTAATGGACTAACAGACAGACAGACAGATATAATATAGATATGGATTAAGAATGAAAGAAATGTCTAAAACAGGTAATAAAAAAATCCATGATAATTAGGTATTTAATTTACGATTTAATTTAGCGATATTATAGAGTAAGTGGACATCGTGTGACTGTAACCGCCACGGTTTTGAGTTCGATCCCCATTCGGAAAAAAAATAAAAATTTCGCTACACACATATATTCAATGTCTATAATAGACGGAGAATAGAGGGTCTTCACGCTACGTTTTATATTATGCCTAATCCAAACAGTTACACTCCTTGTTGTGAAAAATTTAAGAAAACTTATAACTATTTAAAAACAGTTTTTAAACATATGTAATTTTAACCGGCGTCAGGTATGAAACGATACAAACATCTTTTTTAGATAAACGGTTGGACGGTTTCCAAAAGACAAATGAAGGTTCAAATCTCGCTACGTTTACTTTGAATTGTGCGTTTTCGAAACAGTGTTTCCCTTCCTTTAATACAGAATACTAATACTTCAAAAGTGTTAAAAATACAAACACCATCCAGGAAACTATGTGATTTCATCCAAAATGTAAATTCGACAGTTGACCCGATCATACATTTTCCCATGATCTTTGATCTCAACACTATAGGTAATTGTTTTGACCTTAAGCGAAGTGATGATTTGTAATCAACTTTGCCTATTCGTTTCTCATATAAGGACTAGTCGTGACCAGCAACTTTGCTTGAGTGCACTTTAAGGCGTAAAATGGACAATTCAGATTTTTTCGTGCCAGTCGGAACTGAGCTCTCATCTCTTAGTTCTTTTCAGATTTCCCTTTATCATATATAGCAGGGAAGGCAGAGTGAACCTGGGTTGGAGACACTGGATTAGTGTTAAGACACTCCGTTCTCATCAACATGCTAACGTTTCCCACTTTCCGCCAACGTCTGGAGCCCACTGCTCTTGATTGGCGGTACTCAAAACCGCGCTTTAAATCGTCGCCAGAGCGATAAAAGTAAATATGGTGTATTATGTAATGATATTACATATTTCATACTCCCGAATGGGATCGAACCCACAACCGTCACTACGTTGTTATTATATGGTCTATACATCCCACGCAAGTTGCGGTAGTTCTACCAACACAGGGGAATGATATTATTTCAATTACCTTCTCCTTAGAAGAAAAAGTTGCAAAAGTGACTTATGAAGCAAGAGTGAGTGGTAAGAGAGATCTCTCTGATCTTGGTTGACCTACGAGGAACCAGTTTCGATGATACTTGACAATGGAGGAAGATCACGTAAAAAGCATGAGGGCCAGAGGGCATGCATAAAAACATCGATGACAGTGGATGAGATGAAAGAAGTAATAACTTGCTGATAACGTAGTGTTTGACACTCTATTCTCCGTTGCTATCTTGCTGGAGTTACAAATATATTTTTTGTAATAAGACAAAAGCGCGGCGTTAAATTCCCTGTGAAAGAAGAACGGTGGGTCTAAATATAATTTTCTCTCTGTCTATCCTGCTTGCAAGATAAAACGTGAAGCTAAAATTAAATTAAAAAGCTAAAGGTAAATTCCGATCTGAGAAAACCTATCAAAAAACCTTACTAATAACGAATCATCATGTAAAATATATTTTTTTACAACAATAATATACAGCCTGTTGACCTCTACTGAACTCAAGCGTAAATAAAAAATACAATCAAAATTAGCGACTGCCATAATTATTTAATATTCTCTTTGTTCTTCAAGTTCCGCCATTTAACTCGCGATATCTCGGAAAATTGATATTGCGTGGGAATCGGAGTGTCTTAACACTAGGTTCCATCTGTCTATCATACATCAACATTTTTACTATCATATGTATAAAATAGAGAACTGAAATAGAAAGATATTGTCGTTTTATTAGTATTACAAAATACACAACGCTTAAAGCAAGAAAATGAGGGTTAAATTATTTTCATATAAATCAATAATTCAAAAATCATTTTCATTTCATTGGCTCTTTTATATTAATCGTTGTTGTGTGACATTTCTCATTTTCCCGAGGAGGAATCGAACCTGAGTCGGAAGCTGTCTCACTGCGACACGATGGCCACATTAGCTTGACGCTATATCTTGCGAATAGCACAGTTAAAGGGAACCTAGTGTTAAGACACTCCATAACGCATTCAGACACTTCTGTTCCCCACTTTACGCAGAATTCTGGATGCGTACCGTGCCTTGCCTCGTTACTAGAGCGAAGAAATAAAAATATTTCATTCCCCCGAGTGGGTATCGAACCCACAACCGTTTACAGTCGCACGCTTGTCGCCCCTGCGCCACGACCATTTATTAGCCTTATTTATGTTAGTTTATTGTTAACGTTTAACTCGATCAGTTAAAGCGTTTGTACATAATATGTTAAAGGCAGAGGCTTTAATTACCATTAATACATTTTTTTTAGCTTCAGGTTGTATTCCAAAATATAAAGAGAACCTAGTGTTAATACACTCGGTTCTTTCCGCTTATTTTTGAGTGTTGAGATTGCCATAGATTAACCACGCTTAACCTTGTTATCAGAATGACGAAAAGGAAATAAATAATTCACAATTTCGCCCTAGTGAGAATCAAACTCACAACCTTCGCGCTTACATTAAGACGATGTACCGCTGCGCCACGACGTCTCATATATATTACTATAACTATAATAATATACAAAATTTCAATACTTTCTTCCATATTTTTTTATTTAACACCATAATCGAACTCGTAACCTTCGTTCCACATGTACTTAAGCTGTACAAGCGTCTTCGAGTTGACGTCAAAGTAACTTCCTCGTCGTGCCGGCAATACGAAATTTAATGATCACTTGCCTTATAGAAAACTGGTTGTGAGACAGCTTGTATGTTATAATTATATCGATATACTATCACGAAAGTACCTACAGCGGATTATTATCTTCCGTGAAAAGGGAAGAGTGACAGAGAGAAAGTACTCTCTTTTATTTTCAATCACACTTAAGTCCTATTCTACTAATATTATAAATGTGAACTTGATGATGGATGCTTGATTCACTGTTGCGCAAAAATTGCCGAACGGATTTACATGAAACTTTAAAGTAATATATCTTGTATTAGCTTGTATGAGTACATCAGAATATTACATAGACTATAATTTATGTAAATATTTTGTATAATTTTTCTTAATTATTGCAATTCGGTCGCTAGTTAATAGTATTCTTAATTGTACACCCAAAAATAAAATATAACAAAAGTGATCAACAACAAAAATAAATGTACAAGAGGCGACCAAAATGTAAAATTATTTAGTTACTCAATAAACCTGCTGTAATATAGGTTCTAGATATAATTTCACTGACACGATTGAAAATGTGATTTTTAAAAAGTGTATAAATATAAATTATTATTACATTTGTTTTGGATTAATTGACAAAATAAAACTGTGATAGGAATAGCACAGACACAGTAGCGGAGTATGGCTGTAAACATGACGACCATGGGTTCGATTCTGGTAACAAGACAAACCATGCTGTTTAGTTCTATCACTTAATACAGAATGTTTTGAAAATTGGACGGAAAATTTGGAACGTAATATCATAACACCAGGTGATAAGTTAAGATACGCAATCCATAAGATTTAACTCAATTTTGTGATGAAATTTGTTTTGTTTCAGGTATTGCAACAAGCTATCGAATGGCAACGAAGAGAAAAGTATACGCGCAAATACCAGGTTTAAGTTCTGGAGATCACCATGTATCAACGCTTAATCCACCTTCAATTCATACTTCGCCAAATTACTTCTTACCGGATAATATACCTAACATGCCACAACTTGAAAACAAATTCGATACATTAACCATTGGACAAGAACATCATTCATTAACAACTCAAGCTGAAATTGATGTTCAACATAATATCCCTCAAAACACGGATACCACTAATATTCCAAAATTTTTCAATCCTATTGATATCGATCAAAAGCAAATTATAGGATCACAAGCACAATCGGATTTTATGGTACCAACACAAGAAAAAGAACCATTTATAGGAAAACAAGAACAAATTTCGATGGATGATATAACAAACCGATCAATAATTATGCCCAACGTACCAAGTACACCAATCATTCCACCGCCTCCAATGTTTTCAAACATGCGGCGAGACAGTCAGACATCTTCAGGCAAAACTGTATTACCCCCATCAATAGCGAGACGAATATCGGGATCACAACCTGTAATAAAAACACAAGCTGTACCATGTTTTACACCCAATGAAAATATGTTTATGCCAACTTTTCCCGATCTAACTGAAAGCTTAGTTCATACAAATGCCAATGTCGAAAATTTAAACCAAATGCCAAATCGGAATTCCGGATTTACAAATGCTATATCTCCTAATTCATACGGCAATTTCGATAATACGTTGTTACCACCTTCAAATGCTTCATGGAATAATCAAAAAGGTGCTGTTGGTTCTGACGGTCTAGAACAAAAACTTAGTGATTCAAAAGATATTTATCTTAACTCTACTATGCCAACTTACTCATTGTTCAACACTGAACCACCTTTATCGACTAATAGCACAATTTTACCAGATACACCTTCCTCTTCTAATAAATTTATTGAGCAAAAAACAGATTTAGTTTTATCTGTAAACAACAATACTAATATTAATGCAGATTATTTTAATCCACTTCTTAAAGATGAAAAAGTAAGTGAAATACCTGTTGTTTATAATTCGCATGCGGATGTTGACATGAATAGAACCGGACACAACGAAACTGTCCCCCAAGTTCAGATGTCCCATAACTATCAGGCCAAGACGCCTAATGAACAGGTAAAGCGTTTGACAGAGCCTCCCAAATTAACAGGAAGTGTAAACTATAGAATGTCGAAAAGACGACCTCAATATTATTCTGGTCCTATTGAAGGTTTTGGTAGCATCAGTAATAATATAAAACCAATCAAACCTGCCGAATATAATTTTTCACAGACATTATTTGGGCAGGATCCAACAGGTCAATCATCAATCAATCTTATGAAACCAGAAAATATGTCAAATTATATACAAAAACCATTCGATATAAGTACACCAATCGATGTGGCTGATAGTAGAAACAATGTAACACAACAAGAACAAAAATATAACACAGCATTTGATATGAGCAGACCAACCACGGATTCATATGATCAACAACCCCAGGACACTATAGGCTTTGGAATTATAGGGTCATTAAAATCCAAAATGAATTCTTTAGACGCCATTAAAAATACTATAACAAATTTATTAGATCCTGCTTATAATATAACGAAAAATGATGATTTAGTTAATCAGAATAATAATACTTCTCCTCCCAGTCAAACTTTTGAACAGAATTCTTATCTTCAATTTAATATTGAACAAAACAGAAATTATCAGCCTTTTGTTAGTGATAGCATTAAGCCAGCAGAACCACAGTATTATAATCCTAATCAAAATACATATGGCTTCCTGAACACTCCCAATTTGGAGCCTAATTTTGAGGGCTGTGCATACTATGAAGGTTTTAGGGAACTTCAGCATCCACCCGTACCCTCTTCTTCTATTCTTCAAAATGTTATATTGAAAAATAATCACAAGGATACAGAAGCTTCCAATACTAATAGAAATATATTTGATTATGTGAACCAAACTACTTTTACTAAGGGATCATTAAGTCGTGACAAAACTTCAATGTTGGAAATAGAGCCAATGGCAAATACTATGTTAGAATATAATCTTGATAACAATATTAACACTACTTGTAAACAAAGTGTAGTTTCCCTAAATGATCGCGAAAATGCTAAAGAATATCCATTATCTAGCTCTAATACTGAAATGAAATTATTCGAATATTCTAATTTAAGCGTACCGCTGGAAACCAGACCTATTAGTAATCAAGAAAGTGCTATTTCAGATAATGCAAACAATCAAAACTTTCAATCTAAAGTGAAATCAATTGAGAGTAGTCTTGGCAGAAAAAACAGAGACGACCCTCCACAAGATTTTTTTGACGATTTGCCTAAGATATCAAAAGTTCTGACAGACCCTACCTCAAAGGGCTTTTTTGATAAAGAAACTTCAATCGTATTACCATTTCAACCAAAAAATCTTGAAGAAAATATTAATAGAAATAAAATTATAGAAGTAAATTCAAATATTGCAGCACGTAATACACTAGAGAAATCTGAAGAAACTTGTGAAAAATTAAATGTGTTCGACAAAAAGACTACAATAAAATCGACAGATTTACATGACGTGGCTAAAAGTATTTTATCATCTGTCGAATTAGATAAAAATAATGAAACTAGTGAATACACTTTATTTAGATCTGAAAACACAACTACCGATAATGTCAACATACCTGTCCCTATGTTTTCACTTTTCGAAACTTCTCATCCTGTAATGCCTTTATTTGATATATCTTCTCTCTCATCTAATTCTTCATCTCTTCCAACAAATGCAAAAGGTATTAAAGATTTAGAAATGAAAATGGAGAATACATTAATATTTGAAGTAACTGATGCAATTACTCAGGATCAAAACATTTTTGAAAACTTTGGCTTGACTAAAGTTAAAGAAAATTTGACAGATTTAAGTCCTGTTTCAGAACTTAATATTTGTGAAACTTGTAGAGAAGTTAAGAAACCTGAAGAAAAAGAAGCAGAAGATTTAACCTCACAATTGATAGAAAATATTACTGCTCCAATTCAATTAGAAAATCCCGTTGAATACCCCGCGTGCGAAGATTTTGTTGAGGACCCTGTAATAAATAAAATTGAATTACCTCTACAATTTGAAAACAAAACTACAGAAAGTATTATTGATGGTATGAAAATACAAGCACGAGAGGATATGCTGAATGATACAAACATGAGTAACGTGATGTTAAATTATGGATGGTTAACTAATGAAGCAGCTCAGTCTACGAAAGCTCTTACAGATCATGATTATGACTTCCAAATAGATCCTAAATCTATTGGATTTTTTCAAGATAAATGTGTATTTTTAGATGACATGCCTGCCAATGCAAGTGATGAAATAAAAGCTGAGTTCCAAAATTCATATGACGATACTTCCATATTGCCGCGTCAGATGAGTATTCCATCTGCCCCACCTGAAGAAGACTCTAAATCAGACGAAAGTGGTTTAGATGTTCACTCGATTGAGCAAGATGCTAAAAAGGATTTTCCAATTTATGAAGAATTTGTTGTTGAACCATCAGAAACAGACGACCATAAAATAGAGTATAAAGAACGAGAAAAAAAATCTGATGACTCAGAACCCGCAGTAGACTCATTTACTAACAGAGTTGAAAAATACAAAAACGCCGCTGATAGCACAAATGAAATAAAGAAAGAAATTAATACATTTAATTTACCAACATCGACCAGCCCAGCTATAACAATTGCTTCTTACTTTGATACAGGAAATTACGCAGTTGAAAATCATTACAAAAATTCATTAACTTCTCCGTCTTCATTGACTACATTCAGTACTGATTCTAATACACCAATGAGGATACCACCAGGTTTTGAAGAAGAATATCATAGAAGAGTTAGTGGGATATCATCGCAAGATATACTGGCAGTCCTTAAAATTCAAAAGATCAATGTAAATCCTGCTGACATAAATTCGTTGTCTACAATTAAACCCTTGGAAGATAACATTTGTGACGCTAATGTGGAAACTATGATAAAAGAATTAATCGAAGAGGACAATACTCCAGCTGCAACTGAAAATAAGCCTGCTTCAACGGGATTCTTGGATATATTAAACGACACCTGTAAAGATCAAGCAAGCAGTCAAAGAGCTGTTCATTCAGTTGAGACAAAACCTATAAAAAAAGAAGATGTTAAATTAGAATCATTACCTGACCCCATAAACTTTTTTTCCTCAGACGTAGATAGTGCAAAAGAATCTGATACATATAGTGACTTTAGCAGACTATCCAGTTACTTCTCCTCTCCACCGAAACCTGAACACTCAAAGTCTTTTTTTGAGTTGAGCCAGTCACAAAATCATTATAGACATAAACCCTCTGAAAATACTACTGATTCTATACAAAATAATGTACATTGTTTTTTTGAAAATACTAATATCAATAATAATTTAATAGAAAATAATAAACCAGATGAAAACATTCCACAAAATATTGCTCATCATATGTCTTTAGTACGTGAATTGACATCTATTGAAAATTTACACCCAAACGAAGATATTGTTAGGACGGTTAATTATTTCACTTGTGACAGTATTACACATTTTCATAATGAAACTATATTTAAAGATGCTTTAAAACAAAATTTAACTAATAAAACCGACGATGACAAAAACGATAGCAATAACATAAAAGATACAGACGGTAACATGATCGAAAGTATTATTGTAAATTGTAAATATTGCTGTTACGTTACCGAAAAGCGTGCAGGTGTTACTAATTCCAAATTCATAGCTAGGAAAAGCATGGATAATAATTCGAATAATCAAGAAGGAACTAACATGGAGTTAAAAACAGAGGGTATTAGGAAATCAATGACTGTTAACTTTTGCGAATCATCACCTCAAGAAGATGCTGATGATAGAATTGTTGTTATGTCAGAGGTACTTTTTTTAACCTTTTATATATTAATAATCAATTTGCTCTTTGCCGCTTATGTTACATATACTCAACATAGATGATAAACACCGTATAAAAGGAGCTAATAGATTTTTAAATAAATTGAAATTTAACATGTAAGTACATTAGGAAGTGTAGGGAGATGCTAAGATAGAGAGCATCAAATTCCTACGGAAACGAGAAGCTTGATTGTCCATACCAAAAATTTAATTGAAAAATTGCGGGCAACGACTAGTACTTGCATAAAATATTTTTGTTAATGTGCCTTTAATAAAATTTCCGTATTTTTATAATCGGAAACATTCAAATATGTAATTATTAGAATTAATTAATCTGAGGCCAGTCGTAGCGCAGCAGCACGAGAGGTGACTGCAAAATCGACTGGTTGTGGGTTCGATCCCCACTCGAGGAGATGAAATATTTACTTAAATTTATATTTCCATTTCTTCGCTCTGGAGTCGAGGCTAAGCGCGGCGTTGAGTTTTGCCACTCAACACCCAATGCCTCCAGAATTCGGCAGAAAGTGGGGAACGGAGTGTCTTAACACTGGGTTTCCTCTGCCTACCCTGCTGTGTGCGGGATACAGTGTGAAGCTGATTATTGATTATATATAATTAATCTATATCCTTATTAAGATACTAAATACCTAAGCAGTTACAGTATACATGAAAAAAAATATTTCCGGGATGGGCTTAAAAGTAATTTGTACAATTTAATTTGCTATAATTCTGACAATTCTTAATAAATGCATTATTTGTGTTTTTTCTAGAATCGTACATCTTCAGAATATGCTTCACTCAAGCATCACTGGTTCTATAAAGTGGACTATGAAGGTAAATCGATGTGGCGAGGATTTTCTGTTGCTGACTCGAGGGCCCTGGAAAATGCTTTTAATAGCTGTAAGTTTCTTTATTAATATGTACAATTCTAAAAGGTTTGTTTGTTTATGTAAGTGACGTGTGTTAACTTCTTAAATTTACCAATAATCATGAGTATCCTTATGCTAAGAACAATAGTAAAAGGAGCCACTATTGACATTAATGACGAGCATGGCATCGGTCTGGAGATTCTATCAGGCATATTGCCAACGTTTTTATCTTGTTAATGTTGAGTATTTATATAGAAAAGATGTAATCAAGGCAAGATTATACACCACCAATATAGCCGTATTGAGTTGGAGCCTTATTATTGGAGCAATTCATGTCTGCTCTTGAAAATATCTGTGCTTTACTCCACCTGGGGGTCTATTATTAATGATAGGACATTATTGCCAATGAACCTAATATTCTGTGAATAGACCGAATGACACACCGTTCAGTGAGTCTTGACTTTGCTATCCAACATGATAAATCTCGTGAAGGCAGAAAAAGAAAAAAAAATCATATTACTTTGAACTTAGCTCTTGATAGTATTGACACGCGGAATATGGATATCACCTCTATTGTTCCGAAAGTGGTTTCAGTTAACAGTTTAATAGTTAACAAAACAGTTTGACAGCGCATATTGTGAGGAGGTTCCTTTCTCCCCAGGAACCCTAGCCGCCGATGGTCTAGACTCTTGTCGCGTTGTCGGTCGTATTTTTAAATGTATTTGTTTTTATTATTAATTCCTATTGAAAAGTATTGGATTGGATAATAAAAGTAGATATATTTTGTTTTCTTTTGTTGTTACTTTCTATGGCATTTCTTATTAACTTTCTATGGCAACACTGCAGTATGATTAAGTACTTACATTTTAAATTATATTAGGTAATTGCTTAAATTGTATTTTTTATGTAGCGGATCTGAACGAGAACACACTAGTAGCGACGGACGGTGGTCGTTACGATGTTAACGTGATGGGTCGTCTTCGAACTGCCGTGTATTGGAGTGAGAAACCTACAAATGTGATGAGGCAAGTTTTAAATAAAAAAAAATCTTTTGTATTGGCGGACTTGTAGATAAAACTTAAATTCGTATTTTTATTTAATATTATTTGGCGAAAAATGGGAAGTGGAAGTGTCTTAATACCAGGTTCTTAGATTCCTTCTACATACCCCGCTATGTGCAGAATACAGCGTTAAACTAATAAAAAAATGTGTGTTATATATTAAGTAAGCCCGACGATTGTGAATTCGATTAAACTCGGGGAAATGATTGATTAAATTATTTTTATTATCCTCGCCTTGGTGACAACACCAAGCGCGACGTTGAAGTCCATTCAGCACGCAATGTCTTAAAAACTGTGCTGAACGTAGAGTGAGGAGACGGAATATCTTGACACTAGATTGCCTCTGCTTACCCTGCCATGTGCAGGCGTGAAGATAAAAAATATCATAAATCAATTATTTTCACGAATATTACTTAGTTTTTCATTTAATATCCAATTTCGCAAAAAAAGAGTCCATCAGTTTTTGATTTGGAAGTCTATTGTTTCACAGGTGTAGTTGGTTCTACAAAGGCACATCAATTGACCCTAGATATATTCCATACACCGAAGACATAGCTGAAAAATTAGAGGTAACTTATTCAATTTTGTCAATATTCTAAATACTCATTAATCTCATGCTATATTCGTCACAATGATAAAATTAATATTAAAAAACATCCAAATAATTGTAAACACTTAATAATCACTCAATGGTTAAAGACGAACAAAATGAGGTAAAAACAACAAGACTTACCCGCAAGTTATGTTTTGATTACATTTTTAAATAGATAATTAAAATAGTAATAAATAATTGATAGTACGTGGTATTGCCATTAAATTAAAATATTTTTATTGACATCTTTCATTTTTGTACTATGGCAAGCTTCCCTTAACATCAAGAATTTTTTGTTGTTTTATTTTAATCTTATAAATAAATAAGTTATACCATTTGAAAGCATCAGACAATATAGCTGGCTGAAAGTTTACCTTTTAGTATGTAAAAAAAAATTAAATTAGCTTTACACTGTATCCCGCATACAGCATGGTAGGCAGAGGGAACCTAGGGGTATTTAGATACTCCGTTCCCCACTTTCTGCTGAATTCTGGAAGCATACCGTGCTGAATGGCAGAACTCAACGCCGCGCTTAACCTCGACACAAGAGCGTAGAAATGGAAATATAAATTTAAGTAAATATTTCATCTCCTCGAGTGGGGATCGAACCCACAACCAGTCGGTTTTAGTCACAATTCGTGCCGCTGCGTCACGACTGGCCTCTACTGGCTTGGCTTTTTTCAATATGTATAGATGTTTTATTTAAAATATTATTATTATTAAAAACTAAATTGATACAATTAATAATTATGTAGTCAAGCTGGCTTAATAATTCCTTTGTAACCTTCTTCTATCTTTTATAGTTATTATAAAATTTTGTTATCTTTATCTTTTTATATCTTTTTTTCCATAGGAAGAGTATCGTCACGGAGTAACAACAGGAGAATGGCACAGACGTCTAATGCTAAACAACAACGAATTAGTAGTAATGCACGGACCATCGGTTATGGTGCATTTTGTTCAGAACACCAGTAATGATTCTTTTGCTACGTCTCCTGTGAGTATTGATTGTTGAATACCTCCTTTGTGATTTGGTTTCAATTCCGGTGTAGGGTCTCCTTCGGCAGAAACTTTTGCTTGTTAAGACAATGTCTTTTAATATGTATTTGTATAGGCGAAATGTGAAATTTTAGTATTTGTAGAATATAGCAAGACTGGATTTCCTCTCACTATCGTAAACTGTTGAAGTGGAAGAAATCTAAATTAATATATTAAATTATTTGTGATCCTGTTCCTTATTTAATTTTTTTTATTTTATTTTAAATGCCTATAAATATATTCTACTTTTCAATTCTTTTCTTTTTATAAATATATTTATAACACGAACTAATCTTACCTATTCCTAATACCTCCTTCCTAACCCAAACTTGCCTTATGTTTAGTTACTTAATTTTGGCAAGAAAGTGTTTCGTAACCCCATGATTAATGTCTGCGGGGATGAACCTAAGAAAATCGATCATCTTGTGTTCATGGTACATGGAGCCGGAGAATATAGACACCAGAAGGAGCGTTGTGTTAGTTATTGAACAAATCCGACTAGTCCTATCCTACTAATATTATAAATGCTTGTATTATGAAGATTGTGAAGATGGAGGGTTGTTCTATTTTCACGCAAAAATTTACAGTACACACGCTTTACAGTAATATAGTTTATACACCACAATAAACATAGGCTTTAATTATGTAAAGGGATTTTAAGGCGTTTTTATACTTTTTTTTTTGTAGCTCCACACTGTATTCCGCACATTGCAGGGTAGGCACCTGGAAAATGAGAATCTAGTGTTAAGACACTCCGATCCGTTCTTACCGAATTCTGGAGCCATTGCGTGTTGAATGACGTAGCTTAACACCGCGCTTTGCCTCGTTACCACAGCGATATGAAAAACGCCTTTCTCTTATCTTTATTTTCAGTATTTTCTATAATTCGGTTAGGTGTAGGCGCACAAAATAAAAAATAATAAAAGCAAGACAAGTTTAGAAACCTATAAAAAAAATATGTAGTGAACTCCGAACTGTCACTGTCTGTTGTTTACTCTCCGCGCGCTCTGACCACTGAGCTTTACGTTCTTATCAAGTTTAGTCGGAACTCTTATTAGATGCTAAAAGAAATAAGTTTATAAAGATTTGGACGTAGCGAGGTGAGAACGTACGCCTTCGTGATCAAAGCCTTCAAACGGTTCCCAAAAGACGCAGGTTCGAATCCTGCTGCCGTGAAATTTTCGTCCGTTTTCCAAATAATATTAATATAGTGTGAAATTAGAAAATGTTAAAAAGACAAATCCCTCGTCAGCAATCGATGATGCGGCCACGTGTGGTCCGACGAGGCTGCACCGAGTCGGAAATAGAGGACACGGAGCCGTCCAGCGTGGACCACTTGCTGTTGCTGTGCCACGGCGTCGGGTCCGCCTGCGACATGCGCTTCCGGCCTGTGGAGGAAGTCGGTGGGTTATGCTGCTTTTTTTTTAATTCTTCAGTTGTTTTTCCTTTGCTTAGTGTTGGAACTGTAAGTTTCTGAGATAGGTGCGTTCAACTGAACAAACTCTTTCGCTTTATAGTTTCTAGTAGCACAGATTTCAATATTATGTATTATTTTTCAGTAAACGACTTCAGGACAACGAGTCTTCAATTAATACAATCTCATTATAAGAGTTCATACGACAGTGCCTTAGTTGGAAGAGTTGAGGTGAGTTGTACTTTTTTTATTAGTTGAGGCCAGTCGTGGCTCAAGCGTGTGAATGTAACCAATGGAAATGAAATTATTTAACTTTTCCATTTCTTCGCTCTGGTATGGCGACGTTGAGTTCTGCCACTTAATATGCGATGCCCATATTTGACCGTAAGTAGGGCCGCGGAGTGTCTTAATACCAGGCTTCCTCTGCCTATCTTGCTACACGAGGGCGTGAAGCTGAAAAAAATATTATACGAAAAAGTTATGTAATAAAAATAAGAAAAAAAAGGATACAGTGTGGGATAAATGTCCTTTCTACTTGTATCTTATAATTATATTACTGTCACGAAAGTATCTAGATCAAACGAAAATCCAGTATCCTAGTAATATTATAAGCATGAATGATAGTTTGTTCTGTTCTCCCATAAAAACTAGCGAACGGAATTATATGAAACTTTATAGTAATATAGCTTATACGTCAAATTAACACATACATTACAAATCTACGATTTTTTTAAAGGGTTTTGGATAATTTGCGTGTAATATGAAATGAAAACAAGTTTAAGCGGGCGAAGCCGTAGGTGGCCCTAGCACTCCAGTCTACTAATCTTATATTTCTTCCTAGTTCTCGTACTAGTTCTTTTACCCGTTTATCATCATCTTCTGGTCTAATATTCTCGGTACTCTGTTGCTAATCATCAGTTTTACTCAGGTTCTGCCAATCTCGTGGCACTCCAGCCTCCACACGGGCGTGGGCGTGGACTCCCGCCTGGCGGCCGTGACGCTGGACAGCATCCCTCGTCTCCGCAGCTTCACAAATGACACTATATTGGACGTGCTGTTCTACACCAGCCCGGTATTCTGTCAGGTAAGATTAATTTTCCAATTTCTGTTTTATTCTGAAATATGTTTTTTCCGAAAATGGAAAAGGTGATAGTCAATTTTGCGGTTTTTTCTGTTTTTTTGACATTGATTAGTATACATCGAAATCACAACTAATAGATATTTCGTGTAAAAAATTGTACACACCGGTTTTTTAAGATGTGTCTCTTAAGTGCCGTTGTTCCTCTATTAAGAAATTAGAATTGTTGTTCGAAGTATAAAATAGGCCGACACGGAGCAGCTGCACCTAAACGCAAAGGTTATACCCATATATTTATACCCATTTATAGTATAGGGGAGTTATATTATTTAAAAATATTTGTTTCGCTCTGGTAATTACGCAAGCGGAGCGTTGCATTTTGCCAGGAAACACACAATTCTCTCCTATCCTGCTATACAGAGTGAAACTGAAAAAAAAACAGCAAAAATTAAAATCATAAATAAAGTTAAAACGACGTGTTTATTTACAGTTAATAATAGACACAGTATGCAGTGAACTAAACAGGATATATAAGCTGTTCAAATCCAGAAATCCGGATTTCAAAGGGGGCGTGTCGTTGGGAGGTCACTCTTTAGGAAGTGTCATTTTGTACGACCTCTTGTGTCATCAGTTACCTGAGGTAAGCTTGTTTTACCTAAACTTTTTTCCATCCTTGTTTCAGTTTCACACCTTATCCCGCATATAGCAGAGTAAGCAGACGTAACCTAATGTTAAAACACTCCGTTCCTTACTTTGTACTGAATTTAGGAACATTTCGTGATGAGTGGCGGAACTCAACGCCGCGCTTTTTCTCTTGTCACCAGTGCGAAGAAATGAAAATATTAAATATTTCATTCCCCCGAGTACGAATCGAACTCTTAACTGTCGCGATTACCGTCACATTTTACCTGTGGTGGTATGCTTGTTTCACCTGTGGCAGATATGGTTTTATTTTTACTTACCTGTATTATCTTTCATTTGATTAACTTAATGAGAAATATTATTAAATCTATGGTTGCTAAATTGATTAATTTGTGTTTTAAATATATAAATGTAATAGATAATACAAATAAAGATACATGTTAAATAAATTCATTTTCCATCATGGTGGGGTTGAACCCACAACCAGTTCGCTTACTTGACTATTTTAACCCAATTTCGTCAAATTTGCGTGAGCATTAATCAATGACATAAACAAAAATAAACCTAATAGACAAAGATCCCAGGGCCGCCGGACCTACGCATATATTATATTATTCTTAACAACATATTTAAATACGAGTGTCTCTACTTTAACGTAGGTGAGTGTGTACCTTTAGTTGACGCTACCTCTGAAACTTTCAAGTTAGTGAGTACGCATACTGTCCTAACTACATATTAAGACTAAAAGTGCTCAAAATTTCAGCTTTGCTAAAATGACGTAGGTATGGCGGCCCGGGGATCTTGGGCTCTTGCCGGAAAAGTCAGTATAACGAAAAAAGTCTTTTAAGATTGTTATTTAGTTATTTTAAAAATGTCGTGTTTATATAATATTGTCTATTAATTTATTTAAAAAATATAGGACCAAAAAGAAGCTCTAACCCCCGACAAAACATACATGACGGGCGCGGCGGGCACAGGACAGCCCAGCGTCAAGTACCCCGCGCTGGGATTCGAACCTGATGCGTTATACGCCTTGGGAAGTCCTATAGGTAAGTTGTTTTACCTTGTTTTATCTATGTCTTCCTATATGTTTTTTTTCAAATACTAATACATTCATTAAATGAACACTTGTCCATATATTCTAATATAAAAAAAAATACAGCAAATATATAGAATGAAAAATACATTTGCAACGAAAAATATGATGAGAAAGTATAGCTTAATCGATAAGAGCGTTCGGACGGGTTCCAATTCGGGTTTTAATCCCACTACGTTGTTAATTTTATATGTTTTCTAAAACAAATATTATTTTTAAACAAATTTCAGCCATTTTTGAATGTATCCGCGGCGTCGAGACCCTCGGGCAGGACTTTCGTTTGCCAACTTGCAAGAACGTGTTTAATATATTTCATCCGTACGACCCTATTGCTTATAGGTGAGTTTTAAATGTTTAGCTTTGCAATTTAATTGGATACTGATTTTTGAAATAATAATTAAAGTCGTTGTTTTACATTTCATATACTTTATAATAAAAAAACACAAAGATTTGAACCCAGGTTTTCTTATACGTTAACGTGTTCTTGGCTTTAATATATTTATAATAAGAAAATTATTTATAGGGGAAATAGACACTTCGTTTCCATTATGATACTTTCGTTCCCCACTATCCACATAGCGAAGAATAAAAATAAAAAAATAAAGAATTGGGGCCTCGATTGACCCCAATCAATTCTTTATACGTTTTCCAAATAAGTAATTTTTGCACATACTCATGTTCCAGAATCGAACCCATGATCAATCCTCAGTTACGCGATGTCAAACCGTATTTAATCCCGCACCATAAAGGAAGGAAACGTATGCACTTGGGTAAGTACAAATCTTCTTTTTTTTAATATATATACATATTTTGTATAACAAATGTTTGTAATTGTAAGAAAATAATTTTTGATTTAATATAATTTTAGTATTTTTGGTATAATCCTATCAATTAAATAAAGTATAAAGTTGAATTCTGATTCCTTAATTGATATAGAAAGATTTATATAGAAGTATTAGATTCTTCTTCTAAAAATACATGGAAAAATCTATAATTTTGAAAGGCTGCCGTGGCGCAGGCCCGCCGGCGTATGGAGGTAAACGCTACGGTTGTGAGTTCGACTAATGAATTATTTAATATTTGCTTTCCCTCGCTCGGGTAACAAGGTATAGCACAGCGTTGTGTTACACCACTCAATATTAAATGTCTCGAAAATTAGGCTGTACGTATGCAACAGAGTGTCTTAACACTAGGTTCCCTCTGCCTGTTCTGCTGTATGTGGTATACAGCGTGAGGCTAAAAAAATATATCTAAATTCCAGAACTAAAAGACACAATGGCGCGCGTCGGAGCCGATATAAAACAAAAAGTCATTGAATCTATAAAAAACACCTGGTCCAGCATGTGGAAGTCACAACAGCCAGCAACCGAACAGCGCTTGGAAAAGGTAAGCTTTGACTACCTGGTAACAAATAGGTAAGCTGCCGTGATTACCTGGTAATAAATAGGTAAGCTGGTAATAAACTAAGTAAGATGGTTTGACTGTCTATAAGTAATCCAATAGGGTAATAAAAAGAAAAGTTGTTATGATTACCTAAAAGTAATCCGACCGCAGTCGTCGACAGGTAAATATTTGGAAATATTAAGCTTTATTACCTGGTAATAAAAATCTGATTTGGGTACCTGGTAATATGTACCTAATAATAAAAAAGTCTTACTGTAAACACGATGATTGTTGGTTTGATTACCTTGAGGAACAATGACTTATATAGTCCTCCGTTCTGGTTACACAAAGTGTGGCGTTGAGTTCCGTCGCTCGTCAGTGTCTCAAACACAAACGTTGCGTGGGAAATTGAGTGTCTTATCAGGGGAAAAAATAGTATGTTGTTCGTTTTAGTTATTTTCTATTAATAATGTAGTGTATTTGTTTTAATTTTTTAGGTAGTCGAAGAAGAAATAGAGAAAGAAGAATTGACAGCAGAATGTAAAGAAGATAATGTAAAACCTACTGAGGTAAGTTTTTTTATACAAATTTATTTAGTAAAAATATTGTTTTGTTTATTTTCCTGATTCTTATATTTTATTTGTAAGTTATGAATTTTAGATAGTCGCGTTTAAAAAATATATGTACAAATAAATAAAAAATACTAAAAACTGTTAACGACTGAATAATTTTATATATCCGCTCCCGTCCGGCTTAGAATTCGCCATTTAACACGAAATAATACACTTGAATTGGCGCAGAGAGTAATAAATGGGAGTGACTAGACACTACGTTACTACCTACCCAACTATATGCTGTTGCTGTTTGCTGTATGCGTTTGTGTTCCTAAAATAATGTTAATAAAGAACACAGAAAATTGAACCTGCTACCCCCCAAACAGTTAACACAAGAAATGCTGGGCAAGCTGAACGCCGGCCGCCGCGTCGACCACGTGCTGCAGGAGGCGCCTCTGGAGATGATCAACGAATACCTGTTTGCGATGAGCAGCCACGTTTGTTATTGGTCAGTTGATACACACACATTCACACAAGTGTACACAACACACACACACACACACACACACTAACTTGCTTGCTTTTTGTGTTTTTGAAATATACATTTATAATGTTGTTTGTTGTCTAGGCTAGTCGTGAACGCGAGAGGTTGCGGGTTCGATTCCCACTCGGAAGAAATTAAATATTTAATATTTTCATTTCATCGCTCTGGTGTCGGGACAAAAGGCGGTTCAAACGCAACGCCTTCTGAATTCGGAAGAAACTCTCTGTCTGCTACATACCTGCTGCGTATGGGGTAGTATGGAATAAAAATGTTTGGAAGATTTTTCACGCTACACCAGAAAGAGAAAGAGAATACAATTTAAGTGATCATATTGTATAATTTGGCTATAATATAAGAATAAGCTAAAGCGAGTTAAGGACAGAAGGATTTACATTTTTAATTTTATATATTTTTTTATTTAATTAGTTGTATGATCCATAATTCCATCTAAACAGGGAATCAGAGGACACAATGCTACTGATGCTGAAGGAGATATACAACGCTATAGGCGTGTCCCCCGACTGCTGCCTCCCGCAGAACACTATGACCGTGGAGAGGAATAGGAATCTTGTAGGTTTTATGACTTTTTTTTATTTTAGCGTATTTGCTAAGATGAGTGTCTTAACACTGTGTTATGTCTACTTATAATGTTTATACGACAAAAACGTGAAGATAACAAGTTGCATTGTATATATGATGTATTAGTCTCTTAAAAATATTTTTTAAGATCGCCACTCGCTCTGCTAACGAGAAAACTTAACACGTCAATGCCTCAAAGATTCGGGGATGCGTGGGGAACTCTGAAGCCCGCCCACATCATACACTCGCACACTATGTTCCCTTTACCTACCCGCTACATGCAGGATACAGCATGTAGCTGAAAAAAAAACTATTTCTTTCTTATTCAAAAAATAACATTCTCTTCTTTATAAAATCTAAGCAAACGCCAACTACATCCGCGTGCATTCGAATCGACTCACCTCTACATAGTGAACAAATGGTGTATTATATTTTTAAAGAGTAAAAAACAATAATAGGGGTAAACACAAATATATGAAGCCTTCATAAGGAAAGACGTAAAATAAGGAGAACGTCTTCCACATATCGGCCTGCAACCAGAACGTCTCCTCGGCCTCTACCATGAAATGCCCGCCCACATCATACAGCACTCCCGTACAGCGAGCTGTCCTCTTCACTCGTCAATGAACAGGACCGATCGCCATTGTTGAGCAAATGCAAGGCGAGCTTGTCGGTGAGCTGTGGTCAATTCGGAGCCTCTGGTAGGCCGTTTTGAAGTCCGGTTGGGATCTTTTATCCGTCTTCTAACCGTCCATTGATTGACTCCTCGAAACTCTCTCAGCCGCTGCTGCACAGCAACACCAGTGAGATGGCGATTTCTGACATATATAGAGACGATAAAATGGTCATCTCTCTCAGAAGTACGCCGCCGACTGTTATCTGGTCTCAGATTTCGCTAGCTAAAGTCCGGTTGTAAAGGACAACTTGCGCGACTCTTTTTGGTCTTGCATCCACAGTGGTATCCATGATTGGTGATATCTTGCAGAAATATGTTTAAGTCTTCTGATAAACGACTAATAAGAGTGCGTTTTTTTATTCGAATGGCTGTTGACCTGAAATGACCTTGACAACGTCACCGGGCGGAGAGGGGCGGGAGTAGCTCGTCCCTGAAGACAGAGTACGAGCTTTGATGGACACTCGTGAGGTGTTGGCGCACGCGGGGAATGCCCGCGTGCGCCGATCAGGGGGCCGTTGGGCGCCGAAGGCGGAGAGTGGCGTGAGGCTGAGGAGTGAACCCTGTCACGTATTGGACACTTGCGACTGTAATTGGATCCGATAAGGGTGCATTGCTTACGGGGGCTTATATAGGGTAAATTTTACACACATTCATAACACGACGTTTTTAACTGTGGTGATTGAATTTAAATGACGAATGTGTTATTTTAAAATACCATTCTAATAAAAAATACCATTTGAAATACTTTTTTTTAATTTTTGAAGTAACAACAACGTTTTTTCTATTTGTGAAGGTGAGTTAATACGGCTGCACGCGAGTGTGTTTTAGAAAGATTTCATCGATTTTCATATAAATGTTGTGTGTTTTTCTAGGATGACTCGGCCACACTTTCTCCAGGTATATTTATTTATTTTTATAATTTTTTTATCTATTACCTTACTATACTTTTTTTATCTAATATCTCTAACTGACGTCTAATTATAATTAGTTAAAAAGCTACATCTGAAATTATACAAATATCGTTTTTGAGAATAATTTTGGTTTTTATTTTTTTTTTAGACATGTTTTATATTTAGAGAGATAAACTATCTTTTTTAATAATATAATAATTCATATATGTATTAAAAAATATTAAATATAAAAACATAATAAAATATAATATATATGAATTTAAATATTAATTAAAATGTGCCATATTTATATAAATATAAATTGTTTAATTATCTTTCCCACAGAGAGTCCGTCAACAAGCCGCGGCGGTACGTGACTGTTTATAATGCGGTTTTAAATATTAAATTAAATTAACGACCAAAATATTTAAATACTATCATATTTATATTATTAATATAATATATGTGTAGATAAAACAAATATTGTAACATACTACCTTTCTTTATTATTAATATGTTTAAAAATTGAGTAAAAATTAATTGTATCTGGTGGACATGACTTTTTACATATTAACAATTATTCTGTGTTTCTGTATATTTGTGCGATTGAAAAAGGTATCTTTATTATTTTTTTTTTTTTGTACTATCTCTTATAGGTTCTCGTTTGCTATAAATTTTAGATACATTGTGTGTCTTTGCGGAACTCAGCGCCGCGCTTCATTTTACTGAAGTATATTTAATTTTTTTTTATATGTAAGTTTGTTTCGAACCCATAATTTTCGAACATATTAGTTAGACGTACTCCCAATGAACAATAACGTTTTTTTGTTACATTATTTTTTTTCTTTAACATATAAAAATAAAGAAAGGTATGGTCACCACTCTTCAAAAGTGCTTACTTATTATTGTTATTTGTTATTTAAAATGTAAATAATTATTATTTGGTTCCGCATTATCCGTGTCAAAATGATAATTTAAAAAAGAAGTAGAATTTTCTTTTTTAATTAGGCTCAAGAGGACGTGGGCTTTATATACTGTAGTATGGAAATATACAATTTTATAAATTATACAAAAAAAATGTAAATGGTATATGTATATTATATAATTCTTCTGTATAAATGGTCCGAAGTGAACACTTGTATCTACAAAATTTTGTATTTTTAAGAATATTTCGACATTTTACTATAAAGTAAATTCATCTATTTTGGTATATCATGTTGTATTGACTGGCGAAACTCTACGCTTCGTAATTTTCGTTATATTTTCTGTAGATTTTAGGTATGGGAAAAAAAGATGAAGAAAAACCAATTATTATTCGATTTCAATGTTGCACACATTACAAAAATAATATTTTTTTACTTCAAAGCAAAGACGACCTAAACTAAACGACGAAACTAAAAGGGGGTAGTTTATATTCAATATACAGAATTGACCTCCTTTTACAGTATTTCTTGTTTTTATTGAATTAACAAACTTTATTACATATTAAATAACTTTTTTTACATAGATATACAAGTGTTTGCGTCGGCACTACACTTTTGTAATATAAATATTTCATCAATTTTGACTTTTCGAAATATATAAAAAACCAATTTTTTTTCGTCTTTTTTCACATTATTTATTTAATTATTATAAAAATAAGAATAAATTAAGAGATATTTATTTTTGTTTCGACAAACTTGCATTCCTATTCTTGGATATGACAGATTATAATAAATGGTCCAATTTATTTTTTGTTATAAAAAAAATTAAGTTATTGATATATTATTATATTTTTTGGAATAAACGACATTTAATGTCTTTTTTTATTATTTTCAAATTGACGTTTCGTGGTAATTTTTATTTTAATATGTATTCTTTGTCAATCAATTTTACATTTAAAACATAACACGAAATGTCAATTTAAAAGATAATTTAATAAAATAAAAAACTTGGTTGTATCAGTTATAGTTTATAGAAACTATTAAAGGGCTATTATGATAATTGATAATTATTAATATTAATAAATGTATTACAAAATATATTTTTTTCTCCGTTTTTCTTTTTTTTCTGTCAAATTTGTATGAAAGTATACATATGTAAAGAGCTATTAAAAATAGTTTTATTTTGTATCTTCATTTTGGTTATTTACTAACATTCGACAAAGATAATTAAAAATTTATATTTTACTATATGTTGTTTTATTTCCAATTTCTTTTACTTTCAATTTTAATATTATAAAACATATTGGCACGGGTTAATATCGCGACATTAAAATTTGGATCAAATTGACTTCAAAGTTTATTGTCTAACAGTTGTGGAAAACGGAGCTGTTTTTTGAACAAATATCATTGAAATGCATTAAATAAAATGCATACATTAAATAAAATAAATCTTCAATTAATAACGTTTGTTTTAAAATGTCAACAATTCATTATTATAATTTAGTATACAAATAACACCATATTAAGATATTTATTTCTGTGTCAACAAACTTTCATTCCTAATTTTAAATGTAACAGATTATATAAATTTTTAATATATATATATTAAAAATTAATTTATTGTGGATATATTATTATAGTTTTTCTTGTACCACTGCGCTACAACTTTGTAGGGGATTGTACAATAAATAATATTATTTAAAACAAACATTAATACTAAATAGTAAATTTAACTTGCAATAAAAAGAGTTGTGTATTCATTTAAAGACCAGTAATTTTCTGAAAACATGTATTTCGGCGATTCTTGGACACATAATATTCGCTATATTCGCTAGTTATAAGGAATTACATTTTTAAAAAATAGTTTGTCATAAAAAAAACCTCTTTTATTAATAATTTATTAAATAACCATTACATTACAGTCTTTACTAAATGCCTTAACAATATTTAAAAAATCATACCACCACAAAACATACTTATATATATTTATAAGAAATGCAGACGTCTATAATATAGATGCAAATTAAAATATAATTAAAAAAACAAAGGGATATATCAGTTCAATTAAGTGATATTTTTAGCTACACGCTGTATTACGCATATTGCAGGTTATGTAAAAAAATTGTATTTTAAATAGGAATCACACCCACAACCTCCTTAACTTAATAAATAGCCAAAGTATATAAAAAATATATAAACTAACATTGATATTTTATGCAAAATTACATAATTTTTTATAAAACTCTTTAGATGATTTACACCTTTCACTGACGCAGTGAGGGCACCTGAAAAAAAAAGAAATGCTTCTAAATATGATTAAAAAATAAATAAGTTTCACAGTAAATCCTGCATAAAGCAGAGTAAACCCACTGCGATAGAATAATTGCGAAACCCCAATGAAAAGAATATTTATAATATATAAAAAAAAAACAAGAATTTATATATAAAAATAACAAGAATTTAAAATATCTTTTCTTATACTATAAACAGTACAAGCCAAACAAAAATTATAAGCAGTTCAAACCGGATAAAACAAGTTTGAACCGGTTTTATTTTCCGACACTGACCTGGACAAGTACTGCCGTGACACGGTGTGGCCGCGCGCGACGTGCCCAGTCACCACGTCCGCCAGCGCCGATATGAACGCGGGGTGGTCGTTGGGCGCCGCGGCGCGCTCTATCTGGGTTATACCAGCCTGGTTAGGTAACAAACAAAAAATGTTTATCAAATCAGGCAAAATAATTGGAAAATAGGATAAAAAATGGATAACAGATGACCGAGAAGGATGACGGACCGGGCTGATAGATTACGTGTCAGGAAACGGATGGATAGATATTATACGAATGACGAGTGATTGTTGACGGATAAAAGATATAAAGTATGATGTATAGCGGTTGTTAGGTGACAGATGACGGATGACGGACGACGGATGACGGATGTTACGTAACGGATAACGGCTACGGATAATTACAGGTGACGGTGATATATGAATGAGCAACATACAACTGTATGACGTCACAACCTGGTGTCAACAACTGACCTCCTTGGCGACCTCGTCGCAGTACTCGATGTCCAGCTCGTGCAAGGTCTCGATGTGCTCGTTGACGAACGCTATCGGCACTAGGATCATGTGCTTGCACCCTTGTTTGGCGTAGGCCTGGGGAAGCGAATAGCAATATATTTTTAGAAGACGTATAAAGAATAGAATTTGAAAAAAGTACAATTTAAAATATACAGTTTTTTTTTAATAATCTTAAAAATTAATTAAGGCCAACGTGTCGCAGTGAGCCCACAAATTGAATTGTTTTGATTGAATGGTTCTAGTAGACAGAGTTGTCGGTGACGGCTATAAGGCCGTCCCTATAAAGGGAACAAAGTGAAGAAATACTGAACACTGACACTTATTTTTAGCTACACCCGCATATAACGTGGCGTAACTCAACACTGCGCGTCTACTAGAAGGGAAGAAGAAATGAAAATAACTTAAATATAATTTAATTAACTCAAGTATCACGGTAGCCTCTAATAATTTGTCGTGCACACATATTTTCACATCCTCTCCGTGGTAACGAGGCATACCGCGGCATTCAGTGCCGCCACTCACATGCAATGTCTGGATAATTCGAAGGCGCGTGGGAAGTCCTTACAAAAGAATCCCTCTGCCTATTACACATATGTGGGATACAGCGTGAAGATAAAAAGGGTAAAAAAACTGTACTTACTTTAATAGCATCATCAGTATATGGTTGCAACCACGGCAGTGGACCCACTTTACTCTGCCACACCAGCCTGTGTGGGTTGGGGAGGGACAGCTCCGCCATCGTGGAGGATACTGACGCGGCTACTTCGTGGGGATAAGTATCTCCGCGGGATACCGCCTGGAAATTGTGATACTTGTATAGAAAAATATTTTTTTCTATTTCTTTTATTATTATGATTTGTGCAGGTTAGAGAAGGATTGTAGAGAATACTGATGCAGTTACTACTTGTGGATGAGTATATTCGAAGGATACTGCCTGGGAGGATGCTTAATTTTGTTATGTTGAAGAGCGGAACTCAACGCCGCACCTTGTCTACCAGAGCAGATAAATAATAATAATTGGTCAAAAAGATGATGGAAAATCTGTAATAGTAACGTTTATAAAACTGACTGACGGCTTACTAAACGCGATGGTAATGGGTTCGATTCCCAATCGCGGGAGTGAATTATTTAATATCTTCATTTCCTTGTTCTGATAACAAGAAAGAGCGGTGTTGAGTTCCGCCACTCAACACACAATGTCTCAAAATTTCTCGGAAGGTTAGGAATGAAGTATTTTAACACTGGGTTCCGTCTGCATACCCTCCTATGTGCGTGATACAGCGTGAAACTAAAAAGATCTTACCTTTAACGGTAAACTGTGCGCTGTAAACATAATAAGAACTTGATCCCTTATGTCTTTGTTGAATAATGCCAATTTTTCTTTAATTCTTTCGGCAAAAACTTTTGCTAAATGCTTGTTGGTCGCCCATCTCTCTATCAGGGAAAATTTGATATTGGGCAAGGATCTGGAAATAAAAGTTATAAATATAAATTTAAAGTTATTCTACTAATCTGTTTATTAAGGTGAGGGGTAGTTTCGATTTCGTTCGAGAGGTTCGATTCCCGAGTTTAAAGTCCATTTTTATATATTTTTTAGCTTCACGTTGTACACCGGACAAAGTGTGTTAGACAGAGGGAACT
This sequence comes from Heliconius sara, assembly GCA_917862395.2. Classification (NCBI taxonomy): domain Eukaryota; kingdom Metazoa; phylum Arthropoda; class Insecta; order Lepidoptera; family Nymphalidae; genus Heliconius; species Heliconius sara. The sequence continues at coordinate 16,694,452 of OU860785.2, forward strand.
TAATAACCTTGTGTTAAGACACTTCCATTTCCTACTTTCCGCCGAATTCTCGAATGCCTGTTGAGTGGAGTGTTATTTAAATTTATATTTTCATTTCTTCGCTCTGGTGTCGAGGCAAAGGGCGGCGTTGAGTTACGCCACGCAATGCCTCCAGAATTCTACGGAAAATGGGGATTGGAGTGTCTTAACACTAGGTTCTTTCTACCTACCCTGCTGTGTATGGGATACAGCGTGAAGCTGATTTTTAATTTTAATTATTATTATAAATGTAAAATTGTGTGAAGGTTGGTGTTTGTTCCATTATCGCGCAAAAACTTCTGATCTAATTTAGATGAAACATTACAATAATATAGTTTATACATCATATCATATAGGCTACAATTTATGTGAACGTTTTGTTGACTATAACATAATAATTGGGCGGACGAGTGGCGACACTGCTTTACATTGATAGGTATAAAGAAAAGACGAAAACAAATTGTTTACTCACCTGTTCATATAAAAGTCGGCTATAGCATTCAAACTGGATCCTGTCGTCGCGCAACTGTACTGTGGGTACTGAGAAAATATTATAGCTCTCTCTACACCGTCTCTGCAAAAAAGAATGGAAAAAAAAATGAATGAGGCCATCATTTGATGTGAACGCGATGATTCAATCGTCACTCGATAGAACAATGTTAATTTTGTGTAATCTCCCTACTCTCATATGACAGAACGCGGCGTTGAATCCCGCTAAGTAACATGCAGTGTCTGTAATTCTACTTCTTATTTCCGTATTTATTCCTCACCAAATGATGAAACTATACAATTGCATATACATACATGTTTAGAAAACGTATAAAAATTTGAACGTAGCTAGATTTCAACCTGCGTCTCTCGTGTACTATTCGCGCGCTCTGCCCATACATTATTGGGGTATCTGGAGATATTTTCTGGGTGGCCAGGACTTTAACTTTAATCATATATTTGTTGTTCTTTTTTTTTGTTAGTCCATTTTCTGGGATGGACACCAGACTATTCTAGGGTGGGCACCCTCTATTACTATGCCTATGCTATATGTTCTTATGGCGCGTCGAATTTTGTTATACGCGCACTGACAACGTGATTTATGTTGTGTATAAAATATACACTTTTATATTTTGTCTCAGTGTGAACTCGAATCGGCACTTACCTTTCCAACTGCGTGAACGCCTCGTCAGTGAATGGTGGTACGTATCTAAATGCTATATAATGCTTGTGAGGGGCGGACTCCGGTAACAGTTTGTCTAATTTTTCCGTTAGAAGTTTGCCTGAAAAAAGATTTTTCTGTATCGAAAAGTTGTTTGAAAATAACGCTACAAAACAATAATAACACATTTGAAATAAATTTTACTAAGAAAATATATTTATTCATTACTATAGATTTTACTTATACTATACATACACCATGTGCCAAAAACTATGTTAGAATTATTATTTGAAGCTTTCATGGTATAGTGACACAGAGTCTGACTAGAAACACTATGAATTTGGGTTTGACTCTCTTGCAAGAGAAATTAACAGTCACTCAACCATAAGAGTGACAAATGACAAATGCAGTGTCTTAACATAAGGTTCCTTCTACCTTCCCAGTATAATACCTACATGCGGGATACAGCGTGATGGCTCTTCCCTTTATTCACAATCCTACCTTGCAAATCAGTCCACTTATAAATAGGTGAGCCGCCACCTATTTCCATGTATTTCTTCTTCACCTCCTCCGACCGTCTGTTAGCTATCCACGGCCCTAGCTTACTTTGTACAGGCAGTTGAATCATATCGCGGTCTGTCATTATACGTAGCAGATAGTCTGGTACCTGTAGAAGACATAGTAAGAGTTAGATATAACATGCGGCGTTGAGTTCTGTCACTCAACACAAAATGCTCCCAGAAATCGGCAGAAAGTGGGAAACAGAGTGTCTTAACATTAGGTTCCCTCTGCCTACCCTGCTGTGTGCGGGATACAGCATGAAATAGTTCTTATAGTAAAAATTCTTATAGTAAATATATAAATACCTGATCTGTTGTTTTAGGTCCTCCCATGTTAAGCATTACTATAGCTGTTTTTGGTTTGTTTGCTGATTGACTCGCTGATCTTATGTGTACCCATTGCGATAATAATTTAGAGTTATGTCTATCTGTAATTTAAATAATATTTTTTTATCTGATATATATATAGTGTACATATCAGACAATTGTGGCACAGCATCTAACTGTATATGCGATGGTTGTGGGTTTGACTCCCATTTGGGAATATAAATTACTTTTCTTTCACTGCTCTGGTAAAACTACAAATTGTGGTGTTTTAATGAGAATCTTCACATATTGGTTCCATCTACCTACTCAGATATATATAGAATTAAATTTAAAACATATATATATATATATATATATATATATATATATATATATATCAATAATTGAGCATTGTTCATTTATGAGCACAATATTAATTTATATGATAATTTAAATTTACATAATGTTTACCATGAGTGTTGACCAAATAAAATATTATTAATAGTCAGTTTCACGCTATATCCCACACTCAGCAGGGTAGGCAGAGGGAATGTAGTGTTAAGACACTCCATTCCCCACTTTCCACCAAGTTCTGGAGGCGTTAAGTGTTGAGTGGCGGAGCTCAACGCCGCGCCTTTGCCTTGACCAGAGTGAAGAAACGAAAATATAAATGTAAATAAATATTTAATTTAATCGAGTGGGGATTGAACCCACAACCAGTTGAAATCAACTGTAAAATTACAGTCTCACTTTGCGCCACGATTGGCCTCAATTATTAATAGTACAAATTTATATTGTTTTAATTTTATAATTATAACTATAGTGATATATATCATTAATCGTAAATACAAAGTCATTCATTTTATTAATAAAACATAGTAGTATTTAAATTATTCTAATAACAATAATAACTATTATTTATTTATCAACTTACAAACAGAATTAAACATTTTCACAATTTTGCAGTGGGAATGTTACGAAATATTTATTAAATAAATACACCAATTTCGTTTTTAACTACGAAAGCGTGAACCAAATACTGATGTAATATCAATATTAATAATAAATGTTGTAATATTGTAATATACAATTTGGGAATATTTAGTAATATTTTAATTTATAAATTTAGAAATATCATGAAAAGAGATTTGCCGAGTCTGATTAGCTAATGTAATGTCATATTGATTTTGACGTAAAGATCCCAGCGTTTTAATTATTTTTAAATTCTATATTATACAATGCAAAGCTTTTTACTTTGATATTGCTTTATATTTTAGAAAACTATATTTTTTCATCTGTAACTATGCGATATTTGCGAATATTTAAAAATACAAATTGTTTCTAAAAATCTTCTTATCAGATAGTCTGATTAGACAAAATGCACGAATTTAAACTATTAAACTATGAAATATTTCTCATGGTTTAAATAAATTATTTATCACTTTGATCTCCTCTATTTATTAGTTTTTCATGCGTTTTAGTAAAGTTTTCTGCTTGTGTGCAAATAAAATAAAGAAATCAATTAAATTCGTAATAAATTCCGCATAGTCTTGTAAAAAACTTTTTAGTAACATTTTTGTAAAGTATTCTACTTGTGTGCAATTAAAATAAAAAAATTAATTAAATTCGTAATTCGTTCGTCTTGTAAGATTTCACATCACACAAAAACTAAAAATTAAAAAATATATAATAAGATACCATACTGTATTTAAAATACGGTGCCATACCGTAACATATACCTTATGGCATATTATTAAAAATAAATAAATTTGCGTATCATTATGATATATATAATCTGTGAAATTCAACCTTTTTTCTACAAAGGCAAAGTACCTATGTTGTATGTGGTTGTATACATACATCAACGTCAGTGTTATTTTGGTGATTGTGAAAGTGATTTTATTTTGTGTTTTAATCTAAACACTTATATTTTGTTTATAAAATGTCCTGCCGTAAAGCTTCTCATGCTGGTAGCTGGTACACTGAGAATGGTAAGAATTATTTTAAAGCAATATTGCTTAAACTTTATACAATAGTATATTTAAAGCTGATTTTTAATAGAAAAACCTGTGTTAGAAATAAGTACAAAAGAATTTTGTGAGCTCAAAAGGTTATTGACATCTAAAGTCAAAGCCACTTTTTGATTTTTAAAATAAAGTTCAATTGAAGCTTTTGTTCGATTTTTAACAAAGGATTTATGCTTATTGTCTTTTACTAGGTTTCAATACTACGTTACAAAAAATATTATGAATTGATTTTATTAATAGAATTATTTCATTACAATAAAATATTTAATTTTCATTGTTAACTCATCAAAATTTAAATTTATGTATATTCGTATAGGTTATAATTATTTATATTTATTATACTTTGTGTATGAAAATATCTTACACTAGCTAACAATATTCATAAGACTTAACATAAGAAAAGAATACATTAAAATTTTCAGTGGCATTGAAGAACTGACATGACATTGACTGACTGTTCAGAAACGGAAATATGTTGAAAAATTTCTTTGTTGCCGTCATTTTTTTTATATTAGTTGTAATTAGATTTCTCAGAGTATTTTATTTGTATATTAAATATAATATACATCATAATTTTATTAATTTAAGATTCAAAACAAATGATATTAAAATATTGATAAAAAAAAAAGTTCTTAAACGTTAATCCCCACAATTAGAAACCGTCGCCATGACACCAATTTAAACTGTCAACGGAAATATAAACAAAAGCTATCGTTACGATTTCTTTATATTATACTTAATTATTCGTCTATTGGTTATCATTAACTCTTTTTTTACCTTTTGTGTACTCTCCATACAAAGTGACATTCAAGAAGTGGTTAGTGCTTAAAAGCCACGTTTGTAATATCATAATAAAACTAAACGCAATTATACCTACTTAATTAGATTAAATAAAACAATGGATAAAAATAAAATGTTAGCACCGCCAACTAAAATTACACGCGTCAAAACAGCTTCAAGACAGTCAATTGTTAATATACCGAGTACTAGTAGAAAAGTACTAAGCAAAGATAAAATCGCTGCTCGGACCAAAGTTAACAAGAACGCTACTATTATTAGTAATAATGATATAACTATAAGTAAGTCTGAGCCTTCTATGCCCGATTTTGATGCGGAATATCGACAAATTGCCTATGGGAAGTTTTTACGTGCCATGTTAGAAGATTGTCTTGTGGAAGAGAAGATAGAGAGAGAAGAAACTCAAATTGACATTCAAATGTCGCAATTGGGTAATAGGTTCCAGAAAACAATGGATTTGCTAGATAAAACTAATAGACGATTAAAAGATATTAGTTTTGTTGTTGAACAAAAGAGGTATGGATTCTTCTTTTATTTACTTTTTATACCCTTATGTTTTTTTTAAATATATATATATATATAAAGTATAAAGTAGTAGTACATAAAATATAAAGTAGTTCCACAGGAAATCCTTCAGGCATTCCATTCTTGACATCTCTTAACTCTTTGTATATGTAATATAATATTACAGCTTAAAATTAAGTGAATTTTCTGTAAAGTCTATTAATTCAATTCCATAAAGTGTAAAAATATGTAAAATTTTAAAGATTATGTATATTGTTTCAATGTTTATGTCTCTTAACACATTATTAAAATTTAACATTTAATTGATATTGTGTTCTGAACTACAATCTTATTTAATTTTTTTATTTATTTGAGAAATATCTATACTGCATGGACTTATATATATATAGAATCAAAATATTTTTTAATGTTTAATCACAAGATTGTTCTAATTTTCAGATTGTTAGACCTGAAAAATGAGGACTGTTCAAAATTTTTCAACATGGTAGATGACTCTGGTCTACAGAATCAATTAGATAACCTAAAATTAGCAGAAGAAAATTGTTTAGACAAGCTTGAAACTAAAAATGTTGATTTCGGCTACAACAATGAATCAGGTCATCGACAATTACTTGACGCAGTAAATGAGGCTATAGAAGGCTTTGAACAAATAAAACAACATTCTAATTTAGATGTTAATAAGTTTAAAGAATATGAAAACTCGGAAATTAATTTAAATGATATACAAAAAGATCGGTTTGATTTTGAAAATTTAAAATCAGAGTTTGATATAAAATTTCCTAAATTTAGTGAGAAGTTGTTAAAGGAGGTTTCTGAAAAAGTAGCTTTAATAATGGATAATGATGATGAATAAACTCTTTTTTTCCTTTTTTTTTTTGTGTATTGTATATAACATAACATGTAAAAATATTTGATTTTATAAAAATTATGTGTTTTAAGCTGATTTTGATAGAGTTAATAAATAAAGTAATTGTTGTTTTAATATATATATTTTTGCTATTTTTATCTTTAAACCTATATGTCATACATCATTTTATTGTAATAGATTATTTCAAAAATCATCATAATTATTAAAGTAGTTAAAAAAAAGGCCTTTATCTTTATCTATTGTATACCTTAATTATTTAGTCTTTAAAATTATAAAATTTTTGTATATAAAAATTGGCATTTAAGACTAAAAAAACTACAATTTAATGTTATTATTTAAATTTTAATTGAGAAATAAATGTGTTGAACTGTTCCCAAACATGCTTTTTATTTATAGTACATATAATATATATATATATATATATATATATATATATATATATATATATATATATATATATATATATATATATATATATATATATATATATATATATATATATATATATATTCATAAACAATGCTGAAATTTGATAGTCCTGACTTCTCTAATAGGAGTCAAAATCAATAGCAATCCATTCTTTTAAATTAAAACAATGTTAACAATAGGTTCTGAATTATCAAGGCAGTTGGACCTTTGGCTATCAAAGGCGGACCTCACACATGGACCAGCTAGAGCTATTATTGCACCGTGAGTAGTTTGAGTAGTTTTTTTTATAATATGATTATTTAATGCCAGTCACTCACCACACAATGTCTCCAAAATTCAGCAGAAAGTGGGTATTACTCGGGGGTAACGGAACTCTCTTAATAATAGGTTCCCAGGTTCTCTCGGCCTACCCTGCTATGTGCTGCTGTTTATATTTAAATTATTTTTATTACTTTATTAGGAGGTGCCATTTGCAGAATGTAGCGTTATGAGGGATACAGAGTCATAAAATATAAACTTGTTAATTTCAGGCACGCTGGTTACTCCTATTGCGGCGCATGCGCAGCTTACGCTTATAGACAAGTGAGCCCGGTTGTAGTGTAAGTATTATTATTATTATTATTTTTATCAATACTAAGATCATAAGGTTGTATAGTTTTATGGCTTGAACTGGCCAATCTCGTCAGAAATGAATTATTGTAAAGTGTTAAAAATATTTAATAAACAGCATTCTCTCTTGCCAGACAATAATTTGATTAAATAAGTTGTAACAAGCGTATAAAAATTTCGACGTAGCTTGATGAGAACGTATGGCATAGTGGTCAGAGCGCCTGGTCGGTTTCCAGGAGGCACGAGTTACAGTCCTGCTACATTCAAATTTTTATATGTTATCTAAATAGGTATTTTTCTTCTTTAAGTGTGGAATAACACTTTAAAAATGTTAAAAATAAGAATTGAAAGTATTTTTTTATTGGAATAGAATAGAATAAACTTTATTGCACACATATAACAAATAAATATATAAAATGAGCAACATAAATAAAAATAAACACGTATGCAAAGGAGGTCTTATTGTTTTAAGCAATCTCTACCAGACATCCTTTGAATCATTACGGATAAGTTGCAATGAGGAAAAGGGGGACAACGTCTCGGTGCAAATTTTTAATGAAATTAAATATACAATAATAATATTACTCAAAAATATAGAATAAACTTATATAAAATATGTTTATTGTTCTATACACATACATACATATATTGAAAAACAATATAAACTTATACATATATACATACATATACATACTTAAACGTGTGTAAAAATATAAACATAATATTAAATAGATAAACATAAACTACTATTCTAAAAAGGAACTTATAAGGATAAGATCAATTTATTGTCCGTCTGTCTGTCTGGTTGGTTGAATTGTCTTTTTATCGAGGAAGGCTATTTTTTACGTATAAAAATTAGTTATACGTAAAAAATATTTTTTTTTTTCAATTTGATTTTATTTTAAAAACTACTTTAAATGAAGCGAAAAAGTATGTTAAATTGAAAATTGTGTTTTGTCAAGTTTCAACATAAAAATCTTTTAAACGCACAATCTTGGACTTCTACAGAAACGAGCTGAAACCATATAAGTTGTTTCCTAACACTTAAGCTGCATAAATAGCCTAAAATACGAACATAACAATGATATTGTTAAATATTACAAAGCCTTTTTTCAATTTGTTTCTGTAGGAGATAAAATTATGAAGTTCCTGTTTTTACAATATTTTATATAATTTTCAATGGAAATACAATTTTTTTCTTTTTTAGAAAACGTATTTTCATCTTGGGTCCGTCTCACCACGTGGGCTTGGGTGGGTGCGCGCTGTCGTCGCTAGATAAATACCACACGCCACTCTACGATCTTACCATTGATAAGCAAAGTATGTATATACAGTATTTTTTATTTTGACTATTTGACATTTTTGAGATTTTTCTAAGTAACGGAACTTCATGCCGCTTGTTGCCGTTTCAATACTACTACTACTTTTAATCTTAAATTTGGACATACTAATAAATAGTGATGGTAGTGGACAACATAAAATAAAAGTCAGATTTATAATTTTACAATTGGAAATGAATTATAAAAAAATATAAAATTCCTAAAAAAAATTATGGATATAACCCTATTTTTTGTCTTTTTTTACTAACATTTGGGTTTCGCTATTCAATGGGCAATGTAAAATAAATATAATATTAGCAAATGGAAGAGTTGAGGAAAGAGAAATCTCCAATCGAATACCACATTTTTTCTATCGCCTGTTAATATTATTTTTTTGCTTCACGCGCTGTATTCCGCATATACCAGGATAGGCAGAGGTAACTTAGTGTTAAACACTTAACTCCAGGTCCCACGCACTGCAATTTCCTGATCGTTGAGCGGCGAAATTTAACGCTGCGCTTTTTCTTGTTACCAGAGCGAGAATATTAAAATAGATCATTCCCTAAAATTCCACCCAGGAAGCTGCCACTGCTACCCAACCAATGCCAATGCTGCCGACAACGACCTTACGACGGCACTAATATTTTTTTTTCAGTTTACGCGGAACTAGAAGCGACAAAACAATTCGACTGGATGGACGTGCAGACGGACGAGGACGAGCACTCCATTGAAATGCATTTACCATATATAGCGAAGGTTATGGAAGAGTGAGTTTTATATATAGATAGATTGATAAAAACAAAAGCTTGTTTTTTGGGAGACAAGTAAATTCGTTCATGTCTTGCTCAGTTTGAATTTATGAAATGCATTTTCTTGTATTGTATATTTTTTTTGGCGAACATCTACTTTTACATTTCTGTCTATTTTTTAAATCTAATATAATCAAATGTTTGGATGTCTCGAGTTATTAGGTTTCTTACCTTTTGAGAAAAAAGGAACCCTTATAAGATCAATTTATTGTCCGTCTGTCTGTCTGGTAAGAAGAGCCTTTATCTGAGGAACTCTTAGAGATATCGAGTTGAAATTTAAACCATATACTCACATCTACGGCCCCACGATGTCTTCGAAAAAAATTATACATTTACTTTAAAAGATATGGCCGTTTATATGGTAAAAAAACTGGTCTATTTTTTAATTCAGTAGAAACAAAATCAAAATTATTGGGTATTTCCGGTTGACCTAGAATTATGAAATTTGGCACCCGGCATTTAGATTATAGTATTATAGAGGGAATGTAGTGTTAAGAATTCTGGATGCACTGCTTGTTGAATGGCGGAAATCAACGCTGCGCTTTGCCTCGACACCAGAGTGAAGTCTAATTCACATTTAATGGAGTAAATGTAATATGAAAGACATTTTCTATTTAAATTACAGGTACAAAAGTGGTTTTACGATTATACCGATATTGGTCGGATCTCTTACACCTGAGAAGGAAGCAAAGTGAGTATTTCTATTATTTTAATTTGTTTTAAGTTTTGTAGTCGGACATAGTCACTGTTGTTACTCTAGTCCCTAAGGTTTTATTTCATCTATATTTATCCTACATCCTATATTAATAAAAATCAATAGAGATTTTAATAGTCATATATAAATTATTTATAACAATTTATGTATTATTTGCCCAGATACGGAGCGATCCTAGCGCCTTACCTGGCGGATCCGCAGAATTTAATAGTGATCTCATGCGACTTCTGCCACTGGGGTCGGCGGTTCAGATACACGTGGCGGGACGAGGCGCGCGGCGACATATACCAGAGCATCGAGTGGTTGGACCGTTTGGTTAGCAATAATTCACTATTGGTATTAGTACTTAGTGCATCTAGAGGTTTAATCTGTCGATAAAGGATAGTTCGTTAATGTCCTCATTGATGAGTATGAGTGTCTCGGCCTTTGAGAATGTGATTGTGATTGAACCAAAATGGTTCATTAAGGCTTCGTCCACGATAACCCTGCGGGTCTTTCTGTAACGCTATTTACCAGAACATGCGGACTTTGATCTTCACGTCCTTTGTGCAACTAAAAGTAATCGTACTTCTGAGGTCCTCGGCTGCCTCAGTAGTTGGAGTTGCTATCAGATCACTATCTCGAAACTCCGTCTCGTCCATCAAATAGTGCAATGGTACCAATTTCATTTCGAACTATCCGACTTTCCCAGTTCCCTAACCTGACGGTAGTCATGCTGTCGTAGTCTGATTTTTTATGGTGGTCTTGCTGGTGCAGCCCTTCGTAAGGACAGCTAGACCTTGCGATACGTAAATGGATTCCTTTGTTTCTACGACACAGATGGCTATGTAAAAGATTTCCTCTAAGAAATTTGAGAGCCTCTTGTTGTCTGCTATCAGAGAAGCTAAGCCTGTTCTGGAGTATAGAGTAGTTGGACCATTTTTTACTACTTAGTTTTTTAAATAAAATATTCTGTACCAGCGACCCGACCGACCCGAGTTTTTTCAATATTTTTTATGCTCAATTTGGGATATATAAAGCAAATAATTTATGTACACCATTTTAACTTTAATTTTTATACTAGAATACTAAACCTTAAATAAAAAATTAATATACACTTTGTGAGACATCACTATAGAACCTTAGATAGGCTAATTGAGGTACATTTTCAGCATTTTGACGGTCTTTTTCAGGGTATGGACATAGTAGAAAAACTGGAGCCACGCGCTTTCACTGATTATTTAAATAAGTATAGCAACACTATTTGCGGGAGACACCCCATTGGTGTACTTTTACAGGTAATGCCATTTTTTTGATATCACCTTAACTAAACTGATATTTAAATACACATTAATTAGGCTTTACACAGATTTTTTAGTTTCACGCTGTATCCCGCTCACAGCATAGGCAGAGGAAACCTATTGTTAAAACAGGAACGGAGGCTCTATTTTCCTCTGAATTCTGCATTGCTTGTTGAGAGAAAGAACTCAACGCTGCGCTTTTTGAGCGCCTTGAGCAGAAATGAATAATTTAAATATTTGATTTGCTCGAGTGGCGTTGGAACCTATACCTAGTTGCGTTTTTTGTCACACTCTTATGCTCCTGCGCCATGACTGGTCTCTGAAACTTCTATTATTGAAATAATTTTCCAGTCTGATTATGCAAAACGCAGATTCAATGCCTAATGTCTCAAATTGGTATGGAATACAAATAACTTGTCTCAACGATAGGTTTTCCCCGTCTACCCGCACATAAGCCACTAATAAATGTGTTAAACAGTATGGTCTTGATGTTAAGTTATAGCTATAGATTCAAAGAGGTTCAATGATAATTAATTAATAACTAACTATTTAATAACTTATTTAATAAATATTTTAATATTCTTTCCAGGCCATTGCAAAACTACAAAACGCATCAAACGCCCCTCGAATGTCGCTAAAATTCCTGAAATACGCCCAATCTTCACAGTGTATGTCTATGAGAGATTCGTCAGTCTCATACGCCAGCGCTTCTCTTGTAATGGAGTAAAATGTACCGTCCCCAACTAAAATATAACTGTGTTGTTTTTTCTTCTATAAAATTTTATTAAACATTATGTTTTGTCATAATTTTTGGCCGGCAGTACATAGAATATATTTTTTTTATTTTTATGCTTACGCTAAATTTTGTATACGTTTCTTTTTTTTTCATTTAAAATTGTTAAATTTTTGTTTCATGTCTTCACATTTTGTTGTCGACAACACGTTTTTCTTTTTAATTTATGTTTAATGGTAAAAACATCATATAATTAGGAAAAATCGTGAAATCATATATATAAAGATTAAATTTAAAAAATCCTGTATTGCTTGTACTTAGAAACGTTTGGAAGTACGGAAAATTAAGCAAGTAATATAATGTTGTACGTGATTCCTCCTCGTTTAATCTATTTAGCAATTGAGTATAAAACCGTCCCTATAAGTACCCATTGTTTTTATTGTGTTTTTTGTCGGCAATACAGTATGTAATTTTTGTTTATTTAGTTGCCATTTTCATTTCTATTTGAATTAGAATGTCTTTTTATTTAAAATAAAATATAAAAGTTAAGAGCACTAACAATATATATTTACCTTTTTTAAAAACTTAATCTTTAGATAAATTATCACTTTTACATCTATTTAAATATCAGTGTTACCATTATTATAGCCACTTCCTTTTTTTAATAAGAAAAACTGACAAATCAAAGTTAAATTTGTTACTATTTCTAAAAGTTTTGTTTGTTGTTTTCCTTTGCTTTATGCAATTATATATTAATTTTAAAAATATAATTTGAAAATGTTAAAAAAAAATACACGAAACTTGTGTCTCCTTTTTTCAATATTACATTTAGTGAACTTTAATAATATAAAAATTGTTTACTTATTTATTTGTATGTGGCAATGGCTTTGGTGCAATATATATTTTTTTCTCATAAAATTCTGACTGATGCATACAAATTTCACTAATATAATATTAATAAATGTTATTTTCTATTTAGAAAATAAATACAAATAATGTTTTTATTTTTTTTACATTTCAAAATTACATAATTTTACGGATGTAATGGAAAAAAAATCGTTATATGATATTTTGTCTTCCTTCTTATACCTTTGTTTTACAAACTTAGAAATTTTAGTCTCGAAATTAAAATTTTTAGTAAATATAATAGCAACAGAATATTTTTTTGTCAAGATTATATGATAATAAATATTGCATTTTCTAAACAGAAAATGACTTCTAAATATATAAATATCAGCTTATATCACTATAGAATTTTAATAACAAAAAATATATGATAATTAAAAACTGTAACATAATATAGTATGTATAACTAAAAACACTTTTATATTATTCATATGAGTGTAAGAAGATCAAATGATGAAGAAAGATGAATATAGAGGCTATCGTGTCGCAGTGAAACAGCGAATGACTGTAAACGGGATAGTTGTCGGTTCGATTCCGGTTCAGGTGAATGATTGTATTTAAATTGTTTTTATTTGTCGGCTCTGAACGAGACCGGAGTGCGGTGTTTCTTTAGTATTTTTAATTCATTGGTTGGTACAATTAATATCAAAATGTATTTTATTAAAAATAAATTCCGTTTTTTTAATGTTGAAACAAAAATAATATTTAGAAAATAAAAAAATGCTTTTGATATTTTTTTTTAGTTTCACACTAGTCCGCATATAGCAGAGTAGGCAAATGAAACCTGGAAATGCAATGTTACACTCCATTCCCATTAAGATAAATCAGTTCCCCACTTCTGCCGCCTACGCTCTGCGCTGAATTTTGGAGGCCATCCTAGTTGATTGTTGAAACCCAGCATAGTGCCTCATTGCCAGAGCGAGAAAAAGAAAATATTTAATACTTTCTTTCCTGGAATGAGAATCGAAATCAAAACCTCCGCGTTTACAGTCACACCCTTGTGCAACCGATCCATCTCAGCCTAATATCATTTATATCTATATTAAGTTTATTTAACACTTACTGTCTGTTTATTCTTTACATTTATTTGGTTCTGTATAGCTTATAATGTATTATTTTTCTTTATGTTAAGGCAAATGTCATAAATGTATAGAGTTATACGATTTTTTTAGTGTAAAGATGGTATCTCAACTAATATTATTAAGCTAAAGGGTTTGTTTGTTTGAGGCAGCTATTCTCAGGAACTACTGGTTTATTTTTTTTGTTATACATTTATCGAGGAAGATTATAAGCACCCACTGCACTTGTGAAATTTCTCGGCGACTTCTTGCCGAAATTGATGTGCAGTTAGCAATACTAGAAAACTTTATATTACATTAATTGTATTTATATTGTTCAATAATGACGGACTGTCTGAACACTAGGTTGTCTATCAATCCCCTACTCTCAATAAGCTACTCTCGACTCGTGAGATCGATCTTGCGATTCCGTTTTGCACTAAGGAAATTTTTATTAGGTTAGAAATATATTATTAAAAGGTTGTCACTTAGTTTGTATAATGTATACGCTTTGAACTAAAAACAAAATATGTCAGAAAAAATGTTTTTTTTTCCTTCATTGTGACAAAAGAATATGTATATAGTGATTTTTTTTCAGCTTCACGACGTATCCCGCATACAGCAGGGTAAGCAGAGATAATCTAGTGTTAAGACACTCCGTTCTCCACTTTCCGCCGAATTTCGAGGCATTGTCTGTTGAGTAGCAAAACTATTGCTTTGGTATCATAGTGATCAAATGAAAATATTAATAAATAATAATTCCTCCATTCCTCCGAGTGGGGATCGAATCCACAACACGCTTGAGCCACTGCGCCATGCGCCATGCGCCGGCTCCTATGTATATTTTGATTTTTGTTTTTTGAGGGCGGCCACCACTCGTCGCGCGTACTGAGCTTCACACACTTGCACCGATAACATATAGGATCTGAACCAATGAAGCATGCAATTTATATTATTTTTCTTTTGTCACAATAAAGAAGTAAATTCTCAAAATTCGGTCTCAAGTTTAGCATTTATTTCGTAAGAATTAAATAAAATTTAAGTTACTATGTTTGTTTTTTTTATTTTTATCAACTAAAATATTTAAAATATCACACCTACATAATATTTCATGCATTTAAGCAATATATCTATATTGTTTATATGTTCAATGAATGCGAAAAGCGCACTTTATAAGCAATGTCTTTAAAATTGGTCGGAAAAGGAGGAACGCCTCGCTCTAAATGCCTCGCTCTGCCTACCCTGCTATATGCGGGAAACATAATATGATAAATAAGTATATTATTCTTTATAACGGTTTCTAATGAACTCTTAGAAGTGAGGTGTATATAATATCGTGCTTGTATAAGATTAAGGAAAATCCTTTAATTACTTTAGGATTTTCCTCAATCTTAATTTGCATATTTTAAAACGATTTACTTAAATGAACAGGAAAATACTATTTCTTTATAAATAATAAGTTTATAGTTTGTAAACATAACTCTACAATAGGTAATATTATTTATGTTATCGCTAAAACCCAATTTTCAAGACATTGCGTGTTGTTTCCAGAGTTAGAAAATGAAACAAGAAAAAAATTCTTTCCCCCAAATGGGAATCGAAGTCACATCCGTAATTTACAATCAAAATATGCTGTTCCGCTGTTCTATGACCCTCCCTCGCCCTCGATATAAGCACGTTTAATTAACAAGCATTTTCACTTAGCGGGCGAAGCCGCGAGTTGGGTCGCTAGTTAAATATAAATAGTTTTTCCTAAGGAAAGAAAAATACTTATTTAGAAAACGTATAAGTACATTAAAATTATTATATGTTTTCTTAATAAGTATTTTTCTTTCTTAGTGTGGAATAACACTTTTAAAATTTTTAAAATATGTAAATAAGTATAACAAATAAATAAACTCTTCCGCTTTATTCTATTCGTATAGACTATATAAGTATAGATTAAGAAATATAAGTATATTTTTAATTTATTCTTCTCACCTTTAAACTATGTTTTATATATAATAGTCTATACCTTCTCTATTTATAATTTCTTAACAATGTCATTCTGACAATTGTTCTAATAATATAAAAAATTGTCGGCAGACATGTCAAGCACAATAAAATGAAGTATTTTTCCACGTAAAATATAAAATCTAACATCCAATGCTATTAAATGGAAAACAAAATAAATAAATTACCTTCAAAAGAAAAATATAAGTCGTGGTACAAAGTTGATATCGACGGCCCTTATATTACTAAATATGAACCGCAAATAATAACTGAAATTAGTCTAAATAATATAAATCACAGTAATAACATGAGAAAAATAAAAAAAACTGTAATTTCAAACATATGCAAGCCTCCGCCACATTTGATGTATCCGCACACAGTGACAGCGAATTTGGCGGGCAAGTGTTTCATGTTGTTTTTTTTCATCATCATCTTGTACTGCGGCTACGCTCTGTTATTCCCTATGAAATGTAAACGAAATATACATTGAAATAAACTTTTTATTTTTTTTATTTATTGATTTTTAATTTACAAAACATACATCATTATCTTATGATATATTAAAAGATGAACTTATGAATTAATTAGGAAATAAATTAAGTAAAGTTTGAAAAAAAATAGTAAGTCAGTGAAGTCAGCATGAAAAAATATTATATAATACAAAGAAAATATTAGATTAGGACACCAAAACATTAATTATAAGATACAGAAATTAAGATAATCCGGTCCCCATGCAGGGCTCTATATATTAAAAATCTTTCCCCCAAGTGGCAAAGGAACCCACAACGGTCACGTCTACACCCAGCAGCTATGCGCTTCACCGCGACGGGCTCTTAATAATATAGCACGGCATATAGCAGGGGAAGGAAGCCTACTGTTACGATACTCCAGTCCTCGTATGCCGCCGAAGTTGCCTGTTGAATGGCGGACCTCAACGCCGAGCTTTGCCTCGGTACCAGAGCGAGGAAAAGAAAATTTCTAATATTTCCATAGCTTTTACGTTTACCTACTGTCACACGCTCGTGTCCGACACGAAAAATGTTTTTATTGTATTTTTTTTAGATCTAAGTCGAATTTGAATATTTATTGTATTACCTAAATAGAAGATCACTTGTCACTAGATCGTCAAACAACATTGAGGTCAATATTTAAATAATGTGTAATCATTTGGGACACGTCTAGCTTGCGCAATAATATGTGTTCGGTGTGAGAATGTTTTGAAAGTGTGATAATAGTCAGATAGTTAGTTTAAATGAAATCGTTAAGTTAACAAGTGACCGAGGCCAATCGTGGCGCAGGGCATAAAGTATGACTGTAAACGCGATAGGTTGTGGGTTTGATTGCCATTCGAATAAATGAAATATTTAAAGTTTCCATTTTCCTCTCTTTGGCGTAGAGGCAAAGTGTAAGTTCCGCAACTCAACACGCAATACCTTCAGAACTTGGGGGAGAATGAGGAACGGAGTGTCTTAACACTAGGTTGCGGTTGCCTGCTGCTGAGTGTTGGAAAAAAATACAAGTGCCATTATGGAACAGTGTGACATACTACTGTAAAAATTCGTTGCCCCGAGTGAGAATTCAACAGACAACCATCGCGTTTAAGTCACACTTTGTGCCACAGCGGCACGACGGCCTACTAAACACCAATACAATGTTCCAATTTTCCACACTTATGTAATCCATATAAACCAGTTAATATTTTTTAAAACAATAAATTATATAGGCTAGTGAAATAAGTAAAATATTCCCTGTTAATTAGGGTCGTTGCGTCCCTTTAATAGGTTACCCCTTGTCACCATGTTATTACGGGAAAACCCCTAACACAAGGTGAATATCAAATTTAGTCATATTCGGATATTTATTTATTTATAGAGATTGTTTTTTTTTTTTTTTTTATGGAAAAGACACGGCAAACGAGCGTGCGGGTCACCTGATGGTAAGTGAGTACCGCCGCCCACGACCCCGTGCAACCCCAGAGGAGCTACAGGTGCGTTGCCGGCCTTTAAGACGGGTTGGGCGCCGGGGCCCGGCATTACCTGATGCGAAACGCAGTGGCATAAGGCCACTACTTCACGCCGGTTTCAAATGCCGGGGGTGATAATGATCCGATCGAGTCTGCCCATGCGTGTTGCCATTGCTGGCGACGTGACTCTACCACACGTACTTTAGTCGCCTCTTACGACACCACCAGTACCAGGATGATCCTATTCTAGGCCGGGATCACACGGCAAGATTGTGAGTAATAATAGAAATATATAAAGATAAAATACATGTAAATAAATTTTATTATTAGAAATCAATAAAAAAACGGAGCCAGTCGTGGTTCGGGACATGTAACCGTGTAACTGTGGACGCGATAGATTGAGGGTTCGATTTCCGCTCGAATATTTTAATTTAATCACCAAGGAAATTTTATGAAGATAAGCTTTGGCCTTTATAGCACATAATTTGAAAATGTAAAATTTAAATGATAGAGCATTGAGTTCTATCAAGCCGTAAGCCTAATTTCGAGTAGAGTTTTCGCAGGGGGCGCCCTTGCCGCCAATAACATCCTCTCAAGCAACCAAGTATGCTTGCACTTTCTCAGGGATAGAGCACCTCTTCCCTCTCCAACCGGCGTCGCTGTGGAGGAAGGCAGTGAAAATTTTGTAACTGTAGTATTATTTTGATAATGTCTAACATTTAAGTAAAAAGTTTTAGGCCGTCGTGGTGCATGGGCAGAAGAGGACTATAACGCGACGGTTGTGGGCTTGATCGCCACTCGGGGGAATTAATTACTATTTATTAATGTTTTCATTCGCTCTGGTACCAAACCAAAATGTCCGGCGTTAATTTCCGCCACCAACACAATGTCTCGAAAAATTCGGTGGAAGTACGGAACAGTGTCTTAACATTAGGTTCCCTCAGCCTATCCTGCTATATGGGCTATACAGCTTGAAGCTGTATGAATATTTAATAAGATGGAACCGTGTAATTAACCACAAGTAAAAAAAATACAGATTAGGTTCTATCCATACTCGAAAACGAATAAATTGTACAATTGGGAGTCGCTGCATTCTGTTGTTTTATTTGGTGAAAATTGCCTTAAATTATAAACTTTAAAGTAAACGGATTTTACATTTACAATCCACACTTCACTAAAACAAAGTCACGGGCGACCACCTAGTAGTAAGTAAAGCATCGCAGTCATTTAAAATGGGATATTTCATTCATATTCCACAAGGCGCAACACTGAAAGGGAAAGTAGTTTTGATTCGAAGATTGACAAAGGTTTAATGCGAGCCGTCTCGCACGATATTGAGATGATTGTACAAAAAACTGAGCTTTTAGCTTAAAATTTATATTTGTTAATGCATATTTTGATGTTATTTATTTATGTGGAGAAAACTCCGTAGATGTTGATTTCCATCACTCGACATATATATTTCAAAAAATAAGTGGAAAGAGTGGTACAGAGTGTTTCAACACTAGGTTCTCTCTGCTTCCTCCTACCTCGCTTATGCTATAACGTGGTAAGCGAATTAACGTGAAGCTATATATCTGATTAAATTACAATAACTAAAAATAATACTAATATAAAAAGAAAATGTAATGTATATCATTCCCATTATTAAATTAATTAATAAAAAAAAAACAAATTAAAAAAAAACTAAAAACATTGAAAACACTCCCTTACAATGACATATACGTGCCATCTTACCATTCTCCTGCCTCTTTCACTCTTCACCTCAATACATATGTTAGAGCGGGACAGAGTGTGTAACATGGCAGCTTTACCATCTGTCATAGCGAACTTCACTATACTATCGATTGTAGATATTTGGCCAATATACCAATATGACTAAGATTGGTATTAATATACGAACTTGTTTATTAAAACAGTGTATGATTGTAAGCCCGATGATTATTGGTTGCACAAAGAAAATGATTATATTTAAATTATTTTGAAATATAATCAAGAGAGCAAATCAACGAATGAATGAATTGCTAGATATATATAAATGATTTATTGTTTTTTTTTGTTATTTCATTATATATTTCATTTTGGTAAACAGACAATAATTAAAATGTTTACTTATAAAATATTTAAAAAATATACATAGTGATTGGATTATGTATATGTATATTTTTATATTTTAGTTCCAAGTTAAGTTTCCAAATTTAAAGAACAATATTTTTTTAATTCCCTCGCTCTGGTACCAAGACAAAGCCCGGCGTTAAGTTCAGCTATTTAACACAACATGTTACTAAAATAGGACGGAAAGTAGGATACGGAGTGTCTTAACACTAGGTTCTCCCTGCCTATTCTGCTTTGTGCGGGGCACATTGTAAAAAAAAATATAGCCAACATTGGCCTTACATTACCAAGTCAAACCAAAGCGTTTCCAAGCCAGTCGTGAACAAACCGTCATGGAGTGCAGACGTTACTAAACAACAAAACTATGTATTAAAATGTAAACATTAGTGTTAGTGAGAGAAACAATCAAAATGTGTTATTTAAAATGTATTTTTTTCCTCTTGTGCGTTACAAAGTGCTGTTTTTCCCACACATATGTGAACGAATTGGCTACTAGTGACACAAAACACGTTCATTGCAGTCATGAACACCCAAAAGCTGACGATGTGAGTTTATTTATTTATTTTTCAGCTTTACACTGTACCCTTCACATAGCAGGTTAAGCTGTGTTGAGTGGCGAAATTCAACACCGCGATTTGCTTCGTTACCAGAGCGATAAAATGAAAATATAAAATGTTTTATTTCCCCGAGTTGGAATCGAACCTACAACAGCCGTGCCTTGTATCCCAGCACCTCAACGGCCTCAGTTGGCGATCTGTGAATTTAATATTAGTATAATATTGATTTAATTTCTCAACCAAGCATGGAACCTATTTTAGGTACATCTATAATATATATATATATATATATATATATATATATATATATATATCTATATAAACATAAAATTAAATTTATTTAGAAATGTTTTTTTTAATGTTAAAAAATTGTAAAGAATGTATTGGTTTTTTTTCCGACATATTTTTTATAAGAAAACTTCTAAATAATGGCTAACTAGCATTAAATTAAATTACATCGATGATTAAAAAGATTTTTAAGTATTTTTTTTTGTTTATAAGCACTATAAAGGCACGATGTCTTAGTTTTTTGGTGTTCTGTTTATTTTATAAATTAAAATAACTATTATTATATTACTTTAATAATAGACATTTTAATTTCCCATGTTAATATATATAACCTTAAAAATTAACCTACATTTAACGAAAGTATAACGTTAATCAAAATAAAGCAATCAACCATTGGTTTGCTATGTTTAAAAAAAACTTATTACTCTGTTCTTTTCAGTTTTTGAACTAAAACAGACACAGACACACACAGGCAACAGACTATTCTGTTGGACATCCTGAACCTAAAATAAAAGAATATTTATTTCAATATAATATTGCAAGTATTCAGCTCTTGATTTTTATAGCAATTATAATACTATTTCTTTAATTAAAAAGTAAAATTCGGAGAAAACCACAATGATCATAATATACAAATCTAACTGGTTATTAATTTAAATAAATTATAAAATGTATTAGTTAATTTTATAATTGATTTCCAAATTTAAAAGATTGACTTTATTTTGTTTTAATCTTTACTTGTCTATATGTATAGTTATTTGCCTATGCTGTGATAGAAATTGAAATTAAACAAAAAAAAAATAGTTCTTTATATATGTATATTAAAGGAAAATAAATGATAACGAATATCAACAATAAATACAAACTGGAAGAACACTAACTTGCAAATATAATAAAACCTATAGGTACGTAATTCGGATTCGTACGGGAATTCGGCACCCACAGAGATCTCCTATTCTTTTGTCGGTGAAGTCGAGAACAAATTACACAATATTTAACTTTGCCCTCTTTTCACATTCATGTTTTTGATAGATTACTAAACATTAACATAATACAAAATGTTACTAACGTTTGGTCCCGGTATTTGAACCTGCGACATTTGTAATGTGCTTCTAGTTCTATTTAGTTATTACGTTATAGCCTTGACTACTTCACTGTTTGAACTATTGATTATTATAATCTAATTAGAAAGAAACGCCGTAGAGTACTAGTTTATAGTAAAAAAAAATGACTACATAGCTATTTTAGTCGTGAGGCTGTCTGTAAACGCGACAGTTGTAGGTTCGATTCGCACTCGGGAAAGTGAATTATTTACATTTCCTTGCTCTGATATCAAATAACCGCTGCGTTAAGTTCCGCCACTGAATCAACGCAATATCGCAAAATTTGAGTAGTTTCTTTTTCTTCCTAAAAACAACTTAATGCTGTATCGCGCATATGGCAGTGTACCTAGTGTTAAGTTTTGCCTTGGCGAAGAAATACAAATATTAAAAAAAAATAATTCATTCCCTCGAGTGATAACAGTCACACTCTTGTGCTTCTGCGTCGCCTCCATGACGGCCTTCACCTTTTCCTCATCCTATCCTGCTATATACGGGATACAGAGTGAAGATAAGAAAAAGTAGCTACTATTAAACACATAATTGTACAACACAACACATTATCTTGTTTTAATATCTAAAAAGTCCACTTCACGCTTTCTAAGCACTAGTTGATTACAAACACACAAATAACTTTAAATGAAAGTAGTAATTATATTAGGTAAAATCATAAAATGACATTTTTACGTAATATCTGAGAGTGATTAGGCATTTTTTTTTGGATAATTATTAGGCATATCGATTTTTAAGGTGCGACCGTAAACGCGGCGGTCGTGGGTTCGATCCCCACTCCAAATGAAAGTGTTAAATGGGGAAACCTTTCTTGCTGTGACATTATATTGAGTATTATTTGGAAAACGTATAACGTTTTTCTTTCCTAAGTGTGGATTAACACTTGAAAAATGTATATTGAGTGTGGATTAACACTTTAAAAATGTATATTAAAAATATATATCTATTGAGAGTAAAGTACCTATAATAATTTATTTCCACGAGTGGGAATCAAACTCACGACCATTCGCATTTATAGTGACTTGTTCATCTGCGATGCGACAGATTTAATATTTAATCAGTTCCTCCATTTAGAAAATTGGACGTAATGATTAAAATATTTGGTTATATTTAAAGTACTTATTAAGAAAAACCTATAAAAATTTAAACGTAGCAGGATTTGAACCCGCATCTCTTTTGAGACCGTCCAAAGATGTTGGAAAGTCCAAAGAGTCTAACTCATATTTCTTTTTTTAACTTCACGCTGTATCCCACATATAGATCCCAGAGTAGGCATAAGGGACCTAGTGTAAAGACATTCCGTTTTCCACTTACCGCCAAATTTTGGAGCCATTGCGTGGCGGACTCAGCGCCGCGTTTATTTCCGTTACCAGAGCAATATTAAATATTGCTTACTCGGAGTTGGAATCAAACCCACAACCGTACGTGGCGTTTACGGTCACAACTGACCTCCGCCACGAAGGCCTTACCTAATGCATTACTTTATTCTCTGAATAATATATTTGAAACCGGTTTCCCATTCTTTCCGTTATAACATGTGTTTTGTTGCATACATTACGAAATTGTTGTAAATGTTGAAATTCTTATACTATACAAAGAATAACTTATTTACATTTTTAATTGCCTATAATTGTAAGATTCCGTATTTTTAATTTTTATGGGCATTTAGGAACAGTTTTATTGATATAGGTGATTGAATAATATTGTCCGTATTGACAAATTTATTGTCCGTCAGTTAAGACCATTTTTCTCATGAACTTATAAGAGATATTAAATTACATTGGCCAGTATCACTCCACCGTAATCTGCAGTAAAAATAAACGAATAAATCTGAACGTGGACATTTGTAGGTATTCCCATTATAGAAAGAGAAACAATTACAAATTATATTTGTAATTATATTCTAATAGTAAATTAGGAAATTGGTACGAAACTCTCGGTTGGTCGATCCGACTCACACTTGACCAAATTTTTATTACGTAAATAGCAGGGTACGTGTATAGAAATTAATAGTACACTCCGGTCCCCACTGTCCATTCAGTTTTCAAAGCATTGCGTATTGAATGCTGAAAATGAACGCTGCGCCTTATCTTGTTATCACAGCGAGGAAAAAGAAATTAACAAAGGCGCATGGTCGTGGTTGGACAACGAGTTCAAGCACACTAAGTGACAAGAAGACATTAGGAAAAAAAAATAGAGAGAAATATAGGAAGAAAAGACGTCAGCCACTTACCGTTATACATATATGAAAATCTATTCTTGGGGCATTTATTAATGTAATATAACAATACTTTACACAATAATCTCAAAAACGGTATGACCTATTTAAATACAGTTTTTACAATTGTTTTTTTTAACATTTTTAAAGTGTTATTCCACACTTAGGAAAGATAAATACTTATTAAGAAAACGTATAAAAATTTTTGAACGTAGCGGGACTCGAACTCGTGCCTCCTGGAAACCGAATAGGACCTCCTGGAATAAATAAGTATGTTTTTTTGGCAACTTCCCTTTTTTACTTTTAGAGTTTATTTTTATTTAAAACGGTTCTTAAATAAAAAATGTTATGTAAATATTAAGTATTTTGCTAGACAAAATTGCTACAAAATAAAACTGTTTTATAAAATTGTATGAATCTTAAGTTTAAATTTATGTTCGAAATTGATAATATTATTGAATCACGAAAGGACTGTTGACAGATCTACAGCCTCATGGACTGTAGGCAAAAGAGGACTCCTACTGACGAGAAAAAACGAGCCTTAACATTTCAGGGTTTGATTTCCACTTGGGGCAATGAATCATTTTTGTGCCGTGTGATCCCGGCCTAGAATAGGATCATCCTGGTACTGGTGGTGTCGTAAGAGGCGACTAAAGTACGTGTGGTAGAGTCACGTCGCCAGCAATGGCAACACGCATGGGCAGACTCGACCGGATCATTACCACCCCCGGCATTTAAAACCGGCGTGAAGTAGTGGCTTTATGCCACTGCATTTCGCATCAGGTAATGCCGGGCCCCGGCGCCCAACCCATCTTAAAGGCCGGCAACGCACCTGTAACTCCTCTGGGGTTTCACGGGGTCGTGGGCGGCGGTAGTCACTTACCATCAGGTGACCCGCACGCTCGTTTGCCGTGTCTTTTACATAAAAAAAAAAAAAAAAATTCTTTGTCGTTGAGTTTCGAAACTTAATATCACGAAAATACGCTTAAAAACGTGAGGAACAGAGTTGCTTAACACAAGGTTTTCTCTTTTTTAACCCTGATATTGATATGCGGGATACAGCGTGATACTAAAAAAAATTAATATATTACATAAATACATTGTACTCACATAGTATATTAGTATTCAACAAACAACAGTTGTAAGACTGCCGCGTTCTTTACATTACTTTACTGACGTATCGGTCTTGTCTTTACTCGAAACAGGCTTCGTATAACTATTTTTGTTAACTTGTTATATTAGTCATATTCAGGTATTTTATACATAATATTAACTATAACTCGAGGGTAGTGGGGCCACAAATGTACGCGAACGGTTGTGGGTTCTATTCCCACTCGGGAAGAAATGAAATATTTAATATTTTCATTTCCTCGCAATGATAATGAGACACGCAATATTTTTAGAATTCGGCTGGAGAGTGGGGTAAAAGGAAGTGCCTTAATGAAACGGAGTGTTTTAACATTATGTTCCCAGGTTCCATCTGCTTGCCCCGTTATACGTTACCGTTGAAAAAACTAACTTTAACCTGTCACTTCGTTCGCATTGTCAAATTGAAATATGTAAGAGTTGTGAATGACGTGCTAAGTACCGGGAGTTAATGGGTTATTTAAAAATCGTTAACCTGATTTAAAATGATACAAATTTATTTTCATTACTTCTCAACTCGACCCAGTAGTTCCTTAGATTAGCGCGTCCAATCAAACAGTTTTAAGCTTTTTAAAAAAACGTGATGCTGCTGCTGACTTTATAAATATCCTTATTTTCACCACAATCTCAGAACCTACGATCATTCGTGTTCTATCAGGCACATCGTCACTGTGCCACTAGGGCGTAACCTAGATAAGGTTTCAATTATTCCATCTAGTTATTCAAACAGCATCATTATCATGACAGTCAATTGACCTTCAGAACCGGTGGTTGCATAATAAATCAGTTTTAGGTTATTACGTGGGTACCTGTATTATTATTTAATAGTTTATACTGGCTTTGTTATCGCCTTGTAAATAAATAAATAGTTTCATTTCGTTTCTGTATCCTGCATGCAGCAGGATCGACAGGGTGAACATAGTGTTAAGACACTCTGTTCCACGCGCACCGGCCATTTCTCGAGATATTGGATGTTGCACAGCGGCACTGTCTCTGATTGTAAACGCAACGTTTGTAGGTTCATTTCTTCGTTTTGGTTACAAGAAAAAGCACATCGTCCGCCACTCTACAGCCAATGTCTCGAAAATTTGGTGGAGAGTGGGGGAACGAAGTGTCTTAGCCAAGTGAATAAGAACATAAAGCTTCTATACGGTTTACGTGCAGATATCGTCGTCTTAGTGTAAACCTGCTAAATCCATTTTTTGTCGTTATGTATCTGCCTGCTCGTGAATTTGTATACTATTTTGGTACTGCTTTAAAATGTGAAAAGACAATAATCAGAAAAGAGAATCAGAAAAGATTTATTTTATTAGATATAACCGATCCACTCTCAACACTTGTGTGCCTTAGAGACTCTCCGCGAGTACGAGTTTCGGCAAGTAGAGTCTGTAAGAGTGCCTGTTTGTTATTTTGACTCCAAGAGTGCGCTCAATACCATCGCGTCATCGCCTCACAGTGTTTGATTCGCATCCAAAAACAGACACAAAGAGGAGCGACAGCGACGAGGACGAGGCGACAGCTCATGTCTCTCTCTCGCTTCTCTGGCCTCGCTTCGCCTCGCTGTGTCATCGTATGTCGTCGTATCTTCCTCCCTCGCGTAGTCACCCTAATTCCCTTGTGCGTCCTCGTAGAGTGTGGATCGGGATATAAAGTAGAGATTACAAGTCAATTCTCGAAATTGTGAAAACCTTCTGATGATATACATACACTCGTCGTTTGTTTCTAAAGCGCTGCAGTCTCCTGAGAATTAGCTTAATTAGTTGTTGTATTTCACAGCTTCAGGCTTAAGCTCTAATATATTTAAACTTAATAACTTTATAAAAGAAAAATCACCTAGTGGCTGATTGGCGCGTTAGGACGTGTGTGAATGGTGAATAATGGTTATAGCTCCGAATTCCATTGGAACAATATTCTTTTATTCAAGCTTTACGCTGTATTCCGCATACAACGCAGTGGACAACTTCTGCTACCCTCGTGCTGACCATTTTTTGAGAAATCCGAGGAAACGAATAACAAATCATATTTGCACAAGATATTATAATATACTAGGGTGTAAACGCGACGGTTGTGGGTTTTGTTCCCACTCGGGGGGAATGAATCATTCTCAACAACAAAGGATGTGGTGTTGAGTTTTGAATATTGGACAGGTAGTTTAGAACCCAGGGTCTTAGCGTTAGGTTCCCTCTGCCTACTCTGCTTTATAGCGTAAAACTATCCTAGGTCTAATGCTAGTTAAATGCTAATTCGTCTCTCCGAGAGCTGAATTAAATTACTGCAAGACATTAAAAGTAATTGGCTCATTAATGTGTGGAGTATAAAATAATGGAAAATAACAATAGTTAATGTTCCGATTAATTGCCTTATATAATGCTGTCTTTTAAATAATTGTTGAACTTATAGGGAACTATTATTTATATTTATAGTTTATTTAATAATTGTCATTTATGTATTTCAATATTGTAATTTATTTATTTATCATTTATATACATACATACATTTAATAGAATTTATATATTTTATAGTAAGTATTCGTATTTAGTTTATTTATATGAAAGCGCTCGCAGCCGTCGACTGAACCGGTAAGGTGCCGTAATATTTACGCCTACCCCCTTGTCGATGGCATATTTAATAATCACAGTCGATGCTTGCCACTCCTTGTTCCTTTGTCTTATCTAATATTTTTTTCCAAATTTGTGTCTTTCGTGTTGTTATATACATTCTTGTGATTGACTTTCCTGTATATCGTGCCGTAATAGTAAAACACGATAATACTATCGTGTTTTACTATTTGTGATAACACTGTATGTACATTTAAAGTGGTGTTGATTAAACTTGGTGCTATTCGTAAGTAGACTTTTATTCTTCCATCATCAACACTACATTAGTGATGATTTTTTTCCTTATTTTCACATGTCTTTTGATATTTTTCTGGAGAGGAGATAGAATAGTGCTAAGACACTCCGTTCCCATTAAGACACTTCCGTTTTATCACTTACCACTGTATTCTGGAGGGTTACCAGAGCTAAGAAATGAAAATATTATTTTTTTGTTTCGTCGATTGGGAATCGAACCGGAAACCTGCGGCACAAGAAAGAGCCTCAAGAATTGTATATGCCACATTCTGACCACCCGAGGTCACTCACCGCTGGTATTTAGTACATTCTAAAATCGTCTTTACACTTCATTATCTTAACACTAGGTTCCCTCTGCCCACCCTGCAGTTTGTGGGATACAGCTTGATTAAATTTTATTTGATTTATTTCCTTAGATTTGTGCGTTCACTATGTCTACCGTGCTATATGCCGTATACAGCGTGAATCTGTTGTTTTTATATGACTTATTTTCTTCTAAATTTGCATTTCCTATGAATTTATAACATAGAAAACAACTTAATCGTATACCTCTAGTAATGATCGAATTCGTTATACACCTTGATGAATAAGGCCATAAGATATAATTTTACTGCAAATTACATGTGCGAAGCGAAGACTTTGTATTTGCAAAAACATTTTTTTTTTTAATTTAAAAAGAAGTATAAGTTATTATTTTTAACAAGAATAAAAAATGTTAAGCCCACGCTTTTCTAAATGAATTTTAAATAAAAAAAAATATCATTTATAGTTTTAAATTGACAAATATATTATAGAACTGTTTTTTTTTCTCATTTTATCCAATTTTACTAATAAATATATAACAATATTTAAAAAACGGAACTTCACCCGCTTCTCCGAAAATATTTCATCATTTACACAGCGACGTTAGTCATCATTGTTAAACGATCCCAATACAAGTTTTTGTTCGTATTATAACTTTTATAACAGTCTATGAGGAACACTGTATTCTTGATTTCTTAATGCTATATAAAAAATAAAAATTACACATAATCCGGGGCCCTCATGCTTTTTAAGTAACATTCCTCCAATATCATCAACACTCGCACAAACTCCTATTTCTTTAACACTTTACTTATCTTCTGCATCCAAAGATAAAATAAAAAAAAAACTTATAATAATAAATTTTGCATTTACCATATTCTTACTCCATAACCACGGTACCAACGACTATCGATAGCGTGTTCGCGTACGGAAGTCACCTTGATTTTACCGGATGTGTTTATAATCTTTCTGAGATTAATATTGCAATTCCTGTAGAGCGTGATGTATGATGAATTGATAATGATACGTAGATATATGTACTAGAGACCGTCGTGGCGCAGTGGAAATTTCTTCTACTTTACTAATACTTAGGAACATATTATGAATGTAGAAATTTGTTTTTTTTGCTTCATGATTAAATATGGCGCACATAGCAGAGTAGGAACAACGAACCTGGCAACCTAGTGTTTAAGACACTCCGTTACTGTTACGACTCTACCGTTTCCCACTTTCCATCGGATTCTGGAGGCATTGCGTTTTGAGTGGCGGAACTCAACGCCGCATTTACCAGACTGGAAAAAATGAAAATATTAAATATTTACCATTTTCTCGCGTGAGAATAGAACCCATAACCTAAGCCTTTACAGTCGCTTGTGCCCATACGACAAGAGTGAACTTAATTTTAAATTGATTATTGAACAAAAAAAACAACTGAATCAAAGCAGGCTTCCTGGGGTGAAGGTGCAGAGTGATCCTAGTTCCACTATTCAAATCCCAGCTCCATCATCAGATCCATTGCTTGATTTTGCCATATTATATTGTCACCTAAGCTACGTATAACTTGTAAGTTTCATAATAATACAATTATCGCAATTGTGTCAAATTCAATTTCACAGACATAACTACACACTAACAAGTCGGTCTATTAAAAGCGTATTAAAACATATATATTTTTTTAGCAAGCGAAGCGAGGCGAAGCGATCTATTTGTAGACCCTACACAAAATAATCTATCCAGTCTATATAAAAATGATACTCACGAGACATACATCCACTCAAAAGACATTTCGATTGAGTATACCGAAACTAAACTTTCACTGTTGCCGCTTACGCGCGTATTGCGTAAGCGTGTTATATGGAGACCGTGAACGTGGATGATCTATGGATCATTGATCTACGGCCGACGAACTGATCTTTGATTTTGACGTTTCTATTAAAACTTGTCTTTTTAATATGTACATATATTGTAATATATAAAATAATTATGTTAAGTTGATGTGATTCACTGATTAAAGAGAAATTTTTTAAAGAAATTGGAATGGTGAAATTTTCATATATTACTACTACTCTAATTCGTACAAAATTTGAACATAGCAAGACTCGAACCCGCGCGTAGTGCCCAAACTCTGTAACCAACTAAACTTTTCCTATTAAGTTATCGAGATACGTCGAAATAATAGGCATTTTTTATATTTATGACATAAACCTATCACATTTCGGTACTAAATACAATCAAGTGTCAGTCGGACTTGTCCACTAAGGGGTCCGTACTTCCCGTTGACCTGAAATCCTGACATTCAAAGATTAAAGGAGAGTACTACTTAGAAGACTTACAGTTTGTATAAAATTAATTGTTAAATTCGAGTTTTTTCCTTTATTTGTACTAAAAGTTCTTACTTCTTCTTTTCTTACCATGCTTTATAATTCCAGAACAGCTGAAAATTTTTATAACACGACACTTTTCAATCATTTACTTTTTATGTGGGTAAACGTGACAACGTGATTTGAACAGGTAAATCAGCTAATTTCTTAATAAATCAATCAATATTCAATAATAAATGTAATATTAAGTTTTTATTTAACTACCAGCAAGAATAACCCTACATAACTTCACTGTTTCACTTAAAAAAACTTCGTTTTATGAACATCGAATTAATCAAGGAGACAATGATTGCAATAAATGATTTATTTACAACAACAACAAAAAAATATGATGGAACTCACAACCACAATTTGCACAATAGCTTCTCCAGCCTCTACAGCATCATTTAATCAATCTAAAAGCCTCATTCTTTCTCTCATTAACACCTTACAGTGTCAAGTTATATTTCTTGCAATACAACTAGGATCACTGGGCTGATAGTAAAACATTTAGTTCTACCTAAATTTTCTTAAGCATAAAGACTTCACATCGGTTAGGTAGATCTTCTGATATCTTCTCTCTTCGTTCGTTCGTCTACCAATAATATAATATGTCTTCAGTTGAACAAAACACTAATACTAAAGTATCAGACAAAGCTTCAGTTCCTCGGCCTAAAAGATTGGTAAAAAAATAATATTTAATAATATTTAATTTATTTAATAACAAATTTTTCTGTTTTAGTTTTATTATAAGAAAATTACTTAATATTATAGTCCTTGGTTACTTTAAAGTAATGGTTACTTTTTCACGTAATTGCATATTTTTCATTATCATTTATCAAAGACTATTTCCGGATTATGAAGCACAGATAAGTTACGACTAATGTGTAGTTCGGATTCTTGTAACATAGATTATTTGATTCTTTATTTTGTCGCTAATAATGTTATGTTTTTTATTATTATTTCTTTTCCCGTTAGTTAGTGGAGTTATATAATTCTTTTGTTTATTATATTCGGGTTACAGGTAATTTTTTTTTGTTTAAGTTTGTTTGTTTGTTTGTGCTTTTGTTTGCCTTTGTTTAAAGACCTAGTGGATCAAATTATGCCTTCCTATGAGCATACTTTGATAATGGGAGATTTTAATATTTGTCTTCTTAAAAACGACTATAAAGCGTGTTTGCAAATATTAATAAATGCAGCTAATTTAAATATTTTACCTTCAGACCCAACTCATCATTTTTCACCATTCCGACCACTCAGGATGTATCACCTACCAGCACCTTTCCTTACTGCAGATATTAAAACTTCAAGTCAAGAAAACAGTGCTAAGTCTAAAATTTGTCAGAGCTCGTTCCTTGCAATAGGGTTTGTAGAAATAGTTAACGACGTCATACCTATAAATCAGTAATTGATGAAGATGTTCCAGCTAAAGTCTGGAAATTTCTCAAATGCCTTGCAGTCGGGAAAACAAATCAAAATCTTCACACTACCTAAGAAACCTAATCCGTCTTCCATATCCAATTATCGTCTTATTTCTATTTTTCCTTTGTTATCAAAAATGCTTGTTCGTCTTGTTCACATTCAATTGAGCATATTCCTCTCAAAGTATTATCTGTTAAATCTGACTTTCGCGGTTGACTAAAGCAGTAGTCGTATTATGACAGTATGACTACTGCTTTAGTCAATATCACTGATGACATTAGACAGGACATCAGGTATGGACGATCAAAAGGTTATGGTGCTAACTTAGCTTTCAACGTTCAGTACCTATATTTGATGTTAGCAATATTAATCTCGATTAAACATAAATTAACATCTAATACAGCCTTGTGTGCCGTGTGATCCCGGCCTAGAATAGGATCATCCTGGTACTGGTGGTGTCGTAAGAAGCGACTAAAGTACGTGTTGTAGAGTCACGTCGCCAGCAATGGCAACACGCATGGGCAGACTCGACCGGATCTTTACCACCCCCGGCATTTAAAACCGGCGTGAAGTAGTGGCTTTATGCCACTGCGTTTCGCATCAGGTAATGCCGGGCCCCGGCGCCCAACCCACCTTAAAGGCCGGCAACGCACCTGTAGCTCCTCTGGGGTTGCACAGGGTCGTGGGCGGCGGTAATCACTTACCATCAGGTGACCCGCACGCTCGTTTGCCGTGTCTTTTCCATAAAAAAAAAAAAGCAAAACAAGAAATATCTAACGTTGATATCATTAGTGCATCATTAAAAACCTATTAAACAAGATAACCTTTTTGACCTTGACATCAACTTTGGTTCACAGTTCGAAATTGTATAAGAAATGTTAACAAATAGGTATATTTTATTATGTAGCTTCAAGCTGTATCCTGTACATAGCATAACTTAATAGTTTTAATGGGAACGAAGTATCTTAACGTGAGGTTCCCAGGTACCCTCTCTCTATGCTGTCACGTGCGGGATCCAGCTGGAGGCTAAGAAAAAATGTTAAGTATATTCATATCACGCGTGAAGCTTGTTATTACACACCGTATAAACTATGGGTTACTACGTGTGATGTATTTTAAATAGATTATACAATATTAAACCGGATGTATGTAATAATAAGTGAATTAAAGTTACTATTGTAGTATTTTAGAGCAAAATAGACTTTTTCATAGCAAAAAATCTATTTGCTGTAAATGAAATGTGATGCCATTCGTAGTGCAGGGCTAAACGCGACAGTTATTCCGCCGCTCACCTACATGGCATCCGGAATTCGGCGGAAAGGGAGAAGCGGAAAATGAACTGGATGAATAAAAGTAAATAATGTAATATTTTAGAGCAAAATAGATTTTCTCAAATGCAATAAACAAAGTAACATTAGTACCACTTTTAAAATGCTATTTTACACTAAGATAAGGTTCACTCGGTTTTACTATTCAAAACGACATACTCCAAAACGTATACATATGTTCTCTATATCTTAACTTTCTTTTGATTATCTTAAAAAATCGAACCTGTGACCACAACATCACTAATTAGGTACACTCTTGCAATAATTCATTGTATTACAATAAATTTCTTTGTTTGCACCAAGGTTATAAATCGCTATCAATTAGGGCACTCCTTACGACAGATAGTGTGAAAATACTCAAGGTTTTACTATGGTTTGTTATAATACTAGCTTTTACTCGTGGTTACGCTTGCGGTTGCGCTATATTGTTATATATTATAGACCAATTTCACTTTTTTTACTTAAATTGTGGTCTATGGTTATTTTGTATATATAAGCTATATTACTGTAAAATTTTATCTAAATCTGTTTAGTAGTTTTTGCGTGAAAAAGAAACGTCCATCGTCACAAACTTTTACATTATTAGTAGGAAGGAAGGACCAACTTTCATGACACATTCAAAGAGTCTGAGGTGGTTCTGACCACAGGTTACAACAGTGAAACAATTAAATTGATGTAACGTAGCCTACAACACCTTAAATCGTTAATGTAAACTGTCCAGTGCAAAAGTATTACGATGCAGTAGTTCCTAATATTAGCGTGTTCAGATAAACAAACTTCAAATCAAATCAGCTTCACGCTGTATCCCGCGCACAGCAGGGTAGGCAGGGGGAATCTAGTGCTATAAGACACTCCGTTTCCAACTTTCCTCAGAATTCTGGAGGCGTTAGCGGCCTCGACACCAGAGCGAAGAAATGGAAATATAAATGTTAAATAAATATTTCATTCCCTCGAGTGGAGATCGAACCCAAAACCAATCGATTTACAGTCACATATTGTGCCCCTGCGCTACGACTGGCCTCAAACTAAACTGTCCAGTGCAAAAATATGCAGTAGTTCCTGAGATTAGCGTGTTCAGACAAACAAACTCTTCAGCTTTATACTATTGTTAATAGAAGTATAGATAGAGCTATACCGACACAATAGGAACTTCCTATAAACGTATAAATATTCCCGAAATTTTAAAGTATATTGATTTGAATCCACGCCTATTGGATACAGTCCAAACAGCCCAATTAAGATGAAATTATAATGAAACAAGGTTATTGTTAGACTGACTATATTTCTCGACTAGACTACTGTCTCCAAATCGTCGGTTCAAATCTAGGTATGTTAATTTTATCAGGAATTATTTTTTTTTGTCCTAACATGGCAGACCCACATGGTTGCCAGGCTTGTCTTTTCCGGGACTTTTCTGGAAATGAGAGGAATCAGAGTTTTGGTGTAAATTACTTAGAACACTTGGTTCATTTTTTTAATAACTTCACGTTGTGTCCTCTACATTGCAGGATAGGCATCTGGAACCTGGAAACATGTTAAGACACTCCAATTCCAATCAAATACTACGTTCCCCACATTCCGCCGATTGCCGTAGGTATTGTGTATTGAGTGACGTAACTCAACACCGCCAATTTATATACGTTTTCGAAAAATTATATTTTTTTCTTCTGTCAAATTAATTATTATTATATTAATTTTAATTAATTTATAAAATCTTCCATACAAAGATGCTAACAATATAAATATCTTTGTAACAAGCACAAATAATTTGGACATAGCTTGAGAACATATTGCGTAGTGGTCACAGCGTTTAGAGAGTTTCCAGAAATCGTAAATTCAAATCCCGCACGTTCACACTAAGCATTTTCTAAAAAAAAGTAAAAAAATTCCCCCGAGTGGAAATCGAACCGACACAAACACTGTGCCACGGCGCGATGGTCTCAATAGTATTTCAATATAGCGTTTTAAATCGCTCCACAATTGACCGAGCCAGATAGCCTTGTCATGTTAATGTATTTCAGAATACTAAATATTTCTAGTTAACGAGAAAAATACTGCCTTGTGGACGTTTGTAATGAAACTAGTGTATAGTTCGCGGTTTTGTCATGAAATATTTAATATTTTCATTTCTTCGCTGTAGTGTCGAGGCAAAGCGCGTCTTGATTTCCGCCATATCCGCAAGTTGTGAGTTCGATTCTCATTAAGGGGGAATTAATTAATTTTCATTGCCGCTTTCTCATTACGTTTCATCTCCCGATGCTGGAAATAAGAGGACTGCTCGAGTTTACTCTAATATAATAAGCTTGTAATATATATATAATCCTTCCTTTTGAATAGCTTTGCGTAATTGTGAGGATTATAGCATTCATTGCTATGCAGATGATAGCACAGTAGACGCTATTTACTCCGGTCGCGCAAGTCTTTCTCGGAAAAACGTCGACCAATGCTTAATAACCCCCTGAACCACTAAAAAACCCCGTTAGTTGTATCGCCAGCCTTTTCAAACACTGCTTATATCCACGCCGCAGTATCACCATATTGGGCCTTAATGTTTCGAGTGACTCTGGCAGTCTATCGCGATCAGATTGGTTCTATATACGGTCCAAGTTCGGCTTCATATAGAGTACTGTTCCCATCTCTGGGCTGATGCCAAGTTTCAGCTGGAACCATTCGATCGCATACAACGTAGAGCCGTTCAAATCATTGGGGACCTAACGATCTGTGAAAGACTTGACAAAATGGTTTTGCGTAGAGACGTCTAATCACTGTGCGTTCTCTCTCGTGTTCTGAAGAACTGTTTGAGTGTTCACCTGCCGCCGAATTTTCTAACCGCACAGTACGTTACAAGCTAAACTATCATCCATACCATCTACCGTGGTATGGATGATATATATATACCGTGGCACTCTAATACTGTGCGGTTTCGTAAAAACTTCCTGCCACATTCATTCATTCCATACTATATTATATTTATATTTTTTTTAATTATATTTTTTTTTGTCTTTATTACTCTTTTATTTTTATATATCTCAACATTATGTATTGTTATGTATTATATATATGCATGTGTATGTGTATAATGTAATGTCCTTTGTATGTATGTAAGTCTTTATGTATATATTTATATAAGTATGTATGTATGCATCTATTTATGTATTATGTATTGTGTGCTATATTTAGATTTATTTAAGGCAAGTACACCCCTACCGATTTAACTATTCCTACACCTTAAGGTTGCCTGGCAGAGATCGCTTATAGCGATAAGGCCGCCTGCTGTACATTTCATCCTTATTTACATTTGTGCTTTGTTTTCTTTTATTTTGTGTGGTGTACAATAAAGTATATATTATTATTATTATTATATTACACATATAGCCAGAAAGAAATTATTGTTAGGAGACTCAATTTCCCACGCAATGGCCAATTCTTGTGACGTTGCATATTCATTAGTGGAGTTCAACACCGCTCTTTGTCTTCTTACGGTAGGAAATTCGTATTAGCGGGATACAGCGTGAAACATAAAATATTATTCACGTTTAATTTGAACTCGCAACCTTCAACTTTCGTCTTAAATATAATAAATTATAAAAGAAATATGCATCCCGACATCGCATAACGAATTCAATTATAATAAATCAACAAAGTATAAAATTTACATATATTTATAAAAATTACTTTCAAAATCATATTTTTCTTTTTTATTATTTAATAAATAATAAATATTAAGAAGCCAGTCGTGGCGCAGTGGCACAATGCGTGACTGAAAAAGCGAGTTGTTTGTGGGTTCGATCCCCACTTGAGGCGATGAAATATTTACTTAAATGTATATTTCCATTTGGGGAACGGGGTGTGTAACACTAGGTTCCCTCTGCCTACCCTGCTGCGTGCGGGATACAGCGTCAAGCTATGTTTTTTTTTTTATATTTCCATTTCTTGGCTCTGAGGCAACGGTGTCGAGGCAATGCGCGTCGTTGAGTTGTGCCACGCAGTGGGGAACGGACACGGAACTAGGTTCCTTCTACCTTCCCTGCTGTGTGCGGGATACAGCGTGAAGCTGATAAAAAAAATTATTAATTTGCATAATATGAAGTAATATTGAGAGACCTGTCGTGGTGCAGGGGCACGTGCGTGCGACTGTACACACGATAGCCGTGGGTTCGATTCCCATTCAAGGAAATTAAATATTTTAATATTCTCATGCTATTGATGTTGTTACTGACCACTTTATTCCACGCACATAAACTAGTACCCTTATGGAGTGTAACTTTGAGATTTCTCTAATTATCTACAGTAAAGTGAAAATTTCTTTTTCCGTTTTTACGTTTTATACTATATATTATAAAACGTAAAAACGATATATTTTATGATTTATAATATAAAAAGGCGTGCCATAATTGGTTTTCAATATAAACATTATTTTAGTAGATCGAGTTGACAAAGTATGTATCTAATAAAATCTAAGAATCTGAATTTGAACCAAATATACTAATTGTATCCATGAAACATGTAACCTTCAACTTTCGTCTAAAATATATTAAAAATATAAAAGAAATATACATCCCGACATCGCATAACGAGTTCAATTATAATAAAACAAAGTATAAAATTTACATACATTTATAAAAATTACTTTCAAAATACTAATTGTACCCATGAAACATGCCATTTAAACGTAGCTTCTGTGACAATACAATATTATTTTACCAATTAGCTGGTGTGATGATGGAGCCAGGACCTGAATACTATAACTGTTCAGGGGTTATTTGAGTTTGTGGCTCATACAATTTATAGTTCCGAGCACATACATTGCAGCACTTGTGTCACGTGGTGTAAAAAAAATGTCTTATTTAGATTTTTTTTAACTATGTATTATGGTAAATATTGAATCCATTACCATCGAGTAAACAAACAAACCTAACAGCGTTACTATGAAAATTTTTTAATACCTTAATGCGAAAAAACTAAAATTAATCAAGTTATTTATCCATTTTTTGGTAATATAACGAAACTATTGAGAAAATTTAAATTAAACGCTAAATAAGAACTATTTTAAAGATATTGAAACATGATGTTCTTTTTTCGTTCAATTAATTATACTCATTCTTTCACATCATTCGGCGCTTGCTCGTTTCATCGTCTCACTTACAAAATCCTGTTTAGTTGCGGAACCCAACGCCGCAAAACACAATTTCATTATTTCAGAATTGATCATTGCTATTTAAAATATTCTTAAAAATCGTGTATGTATAAAAAGATTATTATAATCAATATGAATGAATGGCGACGTTAAAGAGTGCCAGCCGGCACTCTTTTTCCTTATATTTATTTGTGGCGGTCGTGGTGCAGCGATACGTCTAACTGTAAGCACGACGATTGTTGGGTTCGATTCCCACTCGGGGGAATACTTTATATTCATTTCCTCCCTCTTCTAACCAGACAAAGCCAGGCGTTGAAATACATCATTCAACTTGTAGACTACATAACAAAAATTAAATACGATCCCAAATTTATATTGAAAAGTTGACAACAAATCACTGATCTTTCCAATTCTTTGATGTCCCAAAGAAAACCTTTCTTCATTATTTAACATTTTATTAAACTATGTAAGAAATTCCTTTTGAACGATTCCTTTTGACGTCAGTCACTTTTTAATATATATAACAATGAAATATGGCCCTTTTCTTTTCAAGTATTTTTTAATTTTGCCTAAAACCATGTATAGAAGTAGTTGCTGGAAAAAATAACAAAATTATAATATCTACTAATACCTATAATAACTAAACTCGCTTTGTGTTCGCTTCGCTCGCCACGTTCGCTCTCCAAATCCAAGTAATCAACTTGGAATTGGAGCTTATTACACTTAAATAATATTAAATAATAATTGTGGGTTCGATCCCCACTCGAGAAAATGAAATATTTATGAACACGTAAAGAACCAGAACTCGGCGGAAAGTGGGTAACGGAGTCTTAACTTTAGGTTCCTGCCTATCCTGCTGTGTGCGGGATACCGCGTGAAGCTTTTAAATGAAAAAAAAATGAGGTGTAGAGTCGACAATCATCATGTTTACAGTCGCACGCTTGTGCCACTACGCCACCACGGTCTATGATAAAATTAATCTATGAATAATTGAAATTCCTCTCGGGATAGTTTATCCCAACTCCAAAAGCCGGAACATAGGTTATATTATTATAGATAATTTATTTATTATAATCTAGTTACGAAACAAGATTTAAGGCCGTCATGGACCAGTGACACAGCGTGTGATTGCAAAACGTGATGGTTTTGGATTCGATTCCCACTCGGGGGAAATGAATTATTAAATCATTTCCTCGTTCTTAAAACTCAAGAAGCTGTTTAATATTAAGTTAAGTTTTATTTAAGCAAAGGTTACCTTGAAATTGTGTGTATTTCTATTCGTTTCTTGTTTGTTTCTAGCGATGCAAATTAATTATCACAACGATTAGACTCAGTTTACTGGACGATTTATGCGTGAAGGTCAATTGGTAAATATTTTTAATTTATTTAGTTATTTAGAAATACAATATCCGCTTTTGTGAAGCCCAGTGCTAAAACACTCCGCCCTACAATTTCGAAAAAATTTTGGAGGCACTGCTTGTTGAGTTGCGGAAGTCAAAGCCGCGGCGTGCTTCGATACCAGAGCGAAGAAATGACAATTTTAAATATCTCATTTTCTCCAATCGGAAGCGAACTAACAACTTGTCGCGTTTACATATACAGGCTTGTGCACCTGCGCCACGACTGGCTTCTAATCCACTTAAAACTAATTTACATATACATACATATGTCTTAGTTCGTCAGGGCACGTGTGACGGCGGTCGTGGCTTCGATTCTTACAATGAGAGTTAATAATATATATAATATTAATTTCGTTTCGTTGCCGAAAGTTTGAGAACGAAACGTGTCTTATTGGGAAAGGAAAGGAATTTCTCAAATTAACGTGAAGCTTAGATGTGTATATCAAAATTTCCATTTCTTTTTTTTTTATTTGATATAAGTTCTCACTTCTTAATAAGATCTCACTCCTTGCCAAATTCTAAAAAACGGGTTCTTTTTTTTTCTATTGAGTTACGATAACCCTAAAAAGCACATACATTTCTTGTGCGGCCCTAACTTTAATTAGTGATATATGTTTAAATAATCTCACTTACGTAATCTAGCTATTAATTTTTGTGGAAACCAGTTTTATATGCAATTAAATGTTAATGAACTTAGACGAGGTTGAATTTTGGTACATGATGTGAAAGAGTTATACACACATATATATATATATATATATATATATATATATATATATATATATATATATATATATATATATATACTTTACTTTTAGGGTTCCGTATCTTAAAATGAAAAACCAATGTCTTATAAGACTTTGCTATATGATGTTAATATCAAATATTCAGGTCAAGGACGAGAGACCGTTCCTTGAAGAACACAGAAAATAACATTTAAGTCAACGCAATCGAAACATACGAGGTTATGCTTTTTTTTGCCATATATTTTATGGAATTCACCTCGTTATCAAAACCTACCGGGTACCGAGTAGTAGTAGTTGGCAAGAAATAAAAATTTATAATAGGTAATAATAAAGTGAAAGATCTAAAAAAAAAAAAAAAATTTATAGGGATATTACGGAAATATATATACTATATTCAAACATTTGAAATCACTTAACACTTTCCAGGTTCCCTTACACATACTCTGCTTTATGCAGGATACAGCGCAAGAAAGAAAAGTAACATAAAGTTTGGAGATTTTACCTAACATGCTATATCGAAAATAACAGAATATATTTGTTCCTTTTTTTTATTATTTCTTAATATTTTTAATATAAAAAAAAAACAAATAAAAAAAATTATGTAAAAAAACAAAAAAATATATAGCACACAATTATTTTTTAAAAAACATGATCCAATATATAAATATTGACCATGTATTATTTTGTAAAATTAAAAAATACATATCACCATCCCTGGTGGGGATCGAACCCACGACCTTTGGATTAGAAGTCCAACGCGCTATCCTCTGCGCCACAGGGACTACATATGTTATGTTCGATATTACACAACATATCTTTACTAATATTACAAAAATAAAGAGTTTTTGTATTTAACACGCGTTCCTGAGATTATATCAGAAACAACTGTTAATGAGCTTCCCACTGTATCCCGCGCACAGTAGGGTAGGGAATTATTTCATAAGTGTGAAAAATGCATTAAAATTGTTTCATCAGCATATTGTAAAACGAAATATTACAATATATTATTTTAACTTCGCAGATATAATTCAAACAAAAGACAATTAAAATAAAAAAAACATTCTTTCAAACGGGATCGAACCCACAACCGTCTCGCTTACAGTTCGATGCTACCCCGGTTCACCTCGACTTCAATTTAATCACGCTAAATAAGCAAAGCCACAGCCAAAATGCTAGCAAAAACCTAATCTAACCT
This sequence comes from Heliconius sara, assembly GCA_917862395.2. Taxonomy (NCBI): domain Eukaryota; kingdom Metazoa; phylum Arthropoda; class Insecta; order Lepidoptera; family Nymphalidae; genus Heliconius; species Heliconius sara. The sequence goes on from OU860785.2 coordinate 16,736,696, forward strand.
TCTGCATTCCAATTATTGTGAAAGTGGGCGATAGAAAACATAATTTTTTACCAAGTTGGCTAAAAATTTCAAAAGAAATCACAAAACTAAACGAAAAAGCGTTTTGGCCGTGACTTTTGTATTGCATCAGCTTTAACCAGTGCTACCTACAGCGCGTGAATGTAATCGCGACGGTAGTCGGTTCGCTTCCCATGAGGGCTTATAAAAAACTTAATATATTAATTTCCTCGCTTTGTTTGGTTGAAACCGCTAATATAAGGAACAATAAGGAAATACTGTTCCTGAGATTAGCGCGGACCAATAGACACGTTGGCTGCTTTTTTAATTCGACTCAGTAAGCCAGATGACAAATTGTAAGTTGTTGAGGTATCACGATCAGAGCTACCTCAGTCTCCTTCCTAGAATGTGTCATGTGTAATAAAAGCTACTTTTAAAAGAAAAGAAAAGCATGTATCGAGAATCAAACCCGGATGTGTCTTTAACACGTAATCTCAATGAGCTTCGCCAGTCAGTTCTACCACACTATCTTTAATTTTTGCCGAAAAGGGAAATGAGTGTCTTACACTAGGTTCCCTTTGTTTATCCTGATCCTGATACGATGATGCGGGATACAGCGTGAAGCTAAAAAACCCACACATTTCCCAAACACGTAATTTCCACTAAACACGCTATCATACGTTTCTAAAGGCGCACAGCGTGAAGATGTTTATCTAAGTTTCGCTAAATGCGTACGATAATTGTTTTTAATTGCGCTAAATGATTTGTGATTATTTCGATATTAGTATGTGTATTGTGTATAATATAATGTTTAGAAATAAGTGGAAAAAATAATAAAAATTGGTCAAGTGTGAGTCGCCTTACTGTTCCGTATCAATTTCATGATTATATTATAGGTCAATGGAAGTCATTTTATTACAGCAAGTTAGTCCACGTTTTTTTTTATTTCACGCTATATTGCGCACAGAGCGCTAAGGGCAGAGAGAACCTGTGTCCGTTCATATTAAGACACTTCCGTTCTCTACTTTCCGTCGAATTCTGAAGGCATTGCGTGTAGAATGACAGATAAAAACAAATTAAATGAACTAAAATATAAGCGTATATAGTTTATTTTATTGTGTTTTTTTTTCTACTTTTTCCTTTTTTGTATACTCGACAATACATACTTTAAGAGTGAAAATAAGTTATTCCCCCTCGGTGTAGTGGAAATCGAACCCACTACGGCCACGTTTACGTTTGATTAAATGCCTTTATGGATTTTATTATATTAAATTACATATAATAACTTGAAATAAAAAAATAAACGTCATTTCCCACAAGAAAGAGGCATGATAGGAATGAATTATTTCAATTTCCCTTGTTCTAGTATACAAGATAAACCATGTCGTTGAGTTCCTCCACCAACACAATACCTTGAAAATTCCAACGGAGTATCATAACAATTAACAGGTTCCCTCTATCTACTATCCTCCCGTGCGGGATACAGCGTGATACTGTTTTTTTAAAAACTACATGTAAATGCTTGTGAGTAAAGTTATAGTCTATTAATTACAATAAATGTTTACGCTTCACCTATCCCATTGCGTGATTTACTAATGATTTAGTTGATGTGTACGATTTTGATTTTCCTTCGACGATACTCCTAATTTTTGTGTTTACATATTACTATATATGAATTTCCTTACTTCAGTAGCGTAACATACCGCCGCATTTTGTCGTTTTACTAAAGCAAAGAAATGAAAATAGCTGATGCCTCATGCCTCGTCGCGCATGTCGCGTCTACAGACAGAGGTAGCACCGCTGGGCCACGACGGCCAAAATTGTAAATATTTAAATATATATTTAATATTTATATTTTAAGACACCAGTCGTGGCGCAGGAGCGCAGTGTGACCGTAAAATCGACTGGTTGTGGGTTCGATATCCACTCGAGGAAATGAAATATTTATACGCTCTGGTGTCGAGGAAAAGCGCTGCGTTACGCCACTCAACGAACAATGTCTATAGAACTCGGCGGAAAATGGGGAACAGAGTGTCTTAACACTGGGTTCCCTCAGCCTACCCTGCTGTGTGCGGGATACGGCGTGACTTATACACGTACTCGTTTGGTAGTCTGGATAAAACGAAATTGTATACCTAACAAAGCGCAAAACATAATCGAAATCATACCTTGTTCGATCTTTTGATCCTGTGTGACAATTTCTAAAGCACCTAATCATAGAATGAACCGCTATTATAAAATAATGTCATACTGACCGCAAACACGACAGTTGTGGGTTCAATTTCCACTAGGGGTAATGACTCTTATTCTTATCTTCGCTCTGGTAACAAGACAAACCGCGGTGTTGTGCCCGCCGAACAGCACTCAATGTCTCGAAAATTGTGCAGTGCGTGGGGAACGGAGAGTCTTAACACTAGGTTCCCTCAACCTACCCTGCTGTATGCGGGATACAGCGTGAAGCTACTTCATGAAGCTATGTTATTATAAAATAAAGACGACCCATGAACTCTCATTGTCTACATTTCTAGATTTAGACCGTGGGACTGAGATGTAATCTGTATTATGTAATTTTAGTTTTGTACGAATGTTTTAAGTAACTTTTTTATAAGCGACTACTGACTAACTTTACTTTGTTATATACATATAAACGCGATGGTAGTAGGTTCTATCCCGGTTTGCGGGACAGACACAGACAATTTTAATTACCGTTTTTATAGATAATGGTACGGAACCCTTCGTGCTTCGTCCGCCTCGCATTTGAACGTTATTTATGTTTAGGCAACAATTCGTATATTTTTTGATTGAGTGACTTAATTTTGAAAATTATTTTAATATTACCCTATACCCTAAAAATACTATGATACACAGGAGGTACTACTGTCGCACTGGGCCACAGCAGCCGCTATATAATGTTATATAGTTATGTTATACCTAGTTAGTTATTATGTAATATAAGTATTGAGATTAAGTCTTAGGACTTAGCTAGTTATCTGATACTTCCTGCTTAAACAAAGGATCGGAATATGTTTTTTCTAGCTTCACGTCCTATCCCGTTTAAAGCATCGTAGGCAGGGGGAACTTAATAAAGATAAGATACTCCGTTCTTCACTTTCCGTGGATTTTGTCTTTTGTTCCTTTGTTAACGGAGAGAGAAAATGAAATTATTAAATAACTCATTCTTCACATCACTTCCTCTACTTTTACCATAAAAGATACCGTTAAAAAAGATGATAGTGCCTCTAATCTGTCCGTCTTCCCTGAAACTCGCTCGGTAAGGGCTTGTGTAATAAGTCAAATAAACTTTATTATTTTGAATTGTAATGAAGTTCACTAAAGTTACTGCTTCAAATCTGAGAAGAACGCCGGTTCTTCTCAGATTTGAGGCATGTAACTCAGCGGGACTTTCTTTGTAGTGGAGTGCTTTTGTTCCCTCTGCCCGAGCTAGGTCTTTTGGTTTCGGCACATGATAACCTGTGGATGTTTTGGGACACCTTGTCTTTAACGGTGGGTACAATGTGGCCGAGGCAATGACACAGCATCAAACTGTAAGCGCGACGGTAATGGGTTCGATTGGGAATTATTATTCAACACGCAAAATTAAACGGAAAGTTGAGAATGGAGTGTCTTAATACTAAGTCCCAACTACACTTCTATATGCGGGATACAGCGCGTAGTTTAAAAAAAAAGAACTCACGACCACTACGACAATTAAAGACATCCCAATTATGTTTATGAAGGTCCCTTTTATTAAAGAATTACATATAACTTATTAGATATCATTATTTCTAAGTTACACCCTTGTCTTGGATCGTGATATGCAGTCACGAAACTACAATAGTTGAGTAAATAAAATTACTAATATGTACATTGTACATACCGACATACGTGCAGCGGATATGTGTATATATATAGTTAATAATAAGGTCGGTTAAGTAACTTTGCTTCGGTCTGTGTATGGATGGGTGACGATTGTGGAAAAAGTTGGTACTTTCTGTTTTTTTTTTGGTAAAATTCCGCATAATATTCCGCATTATCTAGTAGATTTTTGTTAATATCTCTATCGTGACGTTTGTGGTTTTGATTCCCACTCGAAGAATCAATGATTAAGTATATAATTCATCCGGAGTTGGAATCGAACCCACAACCTTCGCGCTTACAGTCATTCCCTGTCTTACGCCACGATGACCGTTTAATTTATAATTTATATAATGCATTATGTAACAAACCTTATGTTAAATAAATATTTAAATAAGAATCAAAGGTCGTTTTTTGACATTTTATCTACTTTCTCATCTCGGTTTTTTTATTAGCTTTCATGTTGCGTAATTACCAAAAGTGCATTCCTATCAAGTAACATATTTAAATTCCGATCAATCACTTAGAACTGGAAATATATAGATATATAGAGAATAGACCGTCGTGGTACAGGGGTAAGCGTGTGATCGTGAACGCGACTGTTGTGGGTTTGATTTCTACTCAGTCATCATTATATAATATTTTTTCCGCTCTCTTTGGTATCTGAACAAAGCACAGCGTCGAGTACCGCCACTTGACACGCAATGTTTCGAAAATTAGATGTTGCGTAAAAATACCTTAGTTAAAAAACGTATAAAAATCCCGCTCGTTCAAATTTTATACGTTTTGTAAATAAGTTTCATCGTGTGCATATAGTGGTGCGTATTATGAAAATGAAGAATCGAAAAACTAAATGAGATACCTCTTCATATTAAAGTCAATAGCTACTAAAAATCTTATTTTTTCGGAGTCCTGAACGATAGTTTTACTACGGCAAGGAACTGTATGATAGAAAAAAGACCAACTTATTAAGAACCTCCTTTTTCTATATCGAGGTGGTAAAAATCACGAATGCAGCCAGAACCATAGGTACAGATTACAATTCTTTAAAAATCCATTTTTTTTAAATGACATGTTTCCAAAATATCTGCTGAACCAGTGAAAATCGCTAAAGATGCATGGGAGTAAAATGTCCCTTATCCATAGACCACAACCATCGATCCATCCATCTACACTTAAGGAAAAAATAATCATAACATAATTCATCAGTTAGTAATAGAAGGAAAAACACTTGTTCTTTCCTTCCTTAGGTAAGTACTTTAAGTAACATGTTCTTGTAAAAAGAACATTTTCAATGTAATTTTCTGTCTGCAAAATGGTAAATAAATTCCAATTATTAATTTAATATTTTCAATCTAAAAGTGTTAAAAGCGATAGTTGTGGGTTCTATTCCCACTTGGGAAAATGTGTAGTTTTGAAATGATTTTATTTCTCTGCTCTATTACCACAAACTATATTCTTCCAATAAAGACACGATATATTTAAAATACTGTCCTTTTTTGTATTTACTTCGCACAGGCTCTGAACTTACTACTACAGTTTTACTAAGTAGACCTAATCATACTATATCAACGAATATACCTACTATACCTTGCAACAGCAATTCCTACGTAGAATCACTTCGTATTGTTTTATCGTGAGATCTGACTGACTCTTAAAGGTCATGTACTTGCTTAATAAATTATTATTTATATATAAGATGTGCCTTAGTTGAGGTCGTCGTGACGTAGGTTCACAAACGGGTGAGTGTAAACGCGACAGGTTGGGGGTTCGATTCCCAATGCGGACGAATGAAATATTTCATATTTTTATTTTCCCACTTTGATAATGAGACAAAACGCCACTCAACGCGTAATGCTTTACGATTTGGGTAAAAAATAGGAAACGGAGTGTCTTAAAACATGCTTTCCTGTGCCCGCGCTGCTATGTGCGGGTTATAGCGGGATGCTAGTTTAAGTTCGCTATACGTTAAATACAGCGTACCAACATGTCAAGTCTTAATTTATATATAAAAAACAATCGACTTTGAATACCTGTCAATAATTGATATACATATCTATATTGTAACTAAGAAATGCGTGGATACTATATATTCTGATAAAACTTGAACCATAAGTTGAAATATATCTCATTTAAATCAAGAAGCATGATTTTAATGTGACTTTTAGTTTCCGAGAAATTTGTGAACAAACATGCATGCATTCATACAGTTACAAAATATAACACACGGGCTTGGACGTCTATATACACAATTATACACAAATAATATAATCATATACATATATAAGTTAAACTGATAACCTCATTTTTGAACTCTGTTAAGAAAAGGTTCAACCTTCCTTTGGGCACTTGAGTAAGAGGTTTACGAAACATGGAAACGACAAAGGGAAGTTACACATAGTTGAGTTCAGTTATAATTATAACAATAACGTGAATTTTTTACTTAATTTCTTAATTACTGTGAAATTTCTCAGGCGTTTTTTTTGTTTGAGTGTGAAATGGAAGGGATTATTTATTTAGTTTAGCGTATAGACGTTTGGAGGCTTGGAATAGTGTGACGAAGGTCGGGGGTTCCGTTCTTTTCTCGATCTGGAAACGTAATGAAAAACGAACGATCTGGAAATGTTCGTCGAAAATGAAAAAAATCCGGCATTCAACACACAATGCTTTCAAAAATTCAGCGGAAAATGAAGAACGGAAGGGTTTTAACTAGTTTTGCAGATTGAAGTATTTTAACACTAGATTCTTAGGTTCCGTCTGCTTACAGATGCTCGCTAGATGCAGCAGGAAATTAATAAAATATAGTGACACTTAGTGCCCAGTATAGCAAACCGAGTGAATGTATTGACTTCCTTAAGACAAAACGCGGCGTTGAGTTTCATTAATCAAGTCACAAAGTCTAGAATTCGGCCCGCAAGTAAATGAAAAAGCACTTATAGATTTTTTATTTGTTTTACTTATGCGTAGCCTTGTTATGACGAATCTAAAGGAGATTCGAACCCATAATACTGTCAAACGTGCAAAACGTTCTAACGATTCTGGCCGCCACTGAATTGCTTTAAGTATTTCATATTTTTGTTTTTCGCTAATTTCAATATTCTCTTCACGAAAGGATCATTTTTCAACGCCATCCTCACTTCAGTTTCATCAACAAGAGCTACAAAGGTCGACGTTTCTATTTTTGACGTTGTGGTTGGTTCCGTTCTACTCCTCGGCTTATTAAATTTCTCAACAGAATCCAACATTTCCTTAAATTCCAGTTCATTCGACATCAAATCAGGGCCCGACGCGGGCACTCTTACAATCAACTTGTTTTGTCTGATCAAATCATCAATAATCTGCATGTTTCTTTTTAATTTTAAATCTTCTTCTATTTCCCTTTTTCTCAAATCATTAATAATTTGCATATTGCTATGGAATTTCAAATTTTCTTGTATTTGCTGTTGCGGTTTTGTATCGTGTATCTCTATACTGTCAATATTGTTTAAATTTAAACGTTTAAGGCGTCTGGAGAAATCAAAATGTGGGGTAGATATGAATTTGTTTCTTTTAATCATTATAAAGTTGTTTAGATTTTCTCTGATTTTGTTGAAATCGCCTTTGTCGTTCCCTGTTGGTATTACATCTGAGGAGAAATTGTTGTTAGTAAGGTAAAAGTTATATTTGGAGCAGTTTTCATTTGGAACCCGCTAATAGCAGATCAGGCAGAGGGAACCTAGTGGTGTTAAGACTACGTTTCGTCGTTCCGCCCAATTGCGTGTTGCGTATTCAACACATTGCGTGTTGAGTGGAGGAAAACGTCAGTACTAAGCTCTTTGTCTTGTTCCCAGAGCGAGGAAATGAAAATACATCACTACCCCAGTAGGAATGGCACTAACGTATACAGTATTCTTTTTTCATGGAGGATGTAATGGCGCACTAGATTCCTCCTGGATTCTCTGATTTTCTCTTTTCACGTAATCATGAAAACCATGCTGGCGACCCTAAAAAAAACACTTTACATTTATAATAATAGATCAATAAATTATAATTTCTGCATAACATTAAGGATTGTTTATTGTTTATTAGCAATTTACAATAAATTTCTCGTACAAATTTGATAAACAATAACATTTTTGATTTCAAGGTTGTCTCAAAATATATGTACGTATGTGTCTGTTCAAGTGGAAAGTGATTTTAGAGACCATACATCATTGTATTGTCCATATAAATTGAATGTATGTTGTTTGTTTAACGGTCGGTAAAGTGGTGTAACTTAAAATGGTATTATTTTGAAAAATCTCCGTTTTTAAGCAGTATTCTGCGTATATCTATTTGTATATCTGGTGGAATCTATTTGTAAGACACTCCGTTCTCCACGTTTCGTCAAACTTTCGAGATATTGCAAGTATTTATTACAACTAACTAGGCACTAAATACTGGTATTCCCCGCTCCGGACTATAAATGAACATAATTATTAGGAACATTAATTTTCATCGTGCCGCTGCGCTATTAGGGCAGTGCCCATCACCATTTTTTTTATTGTTTTTTTTAGCTTCACGTTGTATTCCATAGCAGGCATAGCACACATAGCTTAATCAGAAGGTATCTGGGAGTCTTGTGTTAAGATACCTCACTTTCCGCCGAATTCTAAAAGCAATGCGTGTTGAGTGGCGGGCCTCAACGCCGTGATTTGCTTCGTTACCAGAGCCAGGAAATGATAATATTAGAGCAGTGTCACTGCTCAACGACGGCCTTCTTTAAATAAATGGTGGATATTTACATAAAATTTAATATAATTGGAAGCTATTACCGTGAAATGTTTATACTAGACAAATTTAATTAAAATTCAGGCGAATAACGGTTCATAATTTCTATCAAGATGCTTAATAACTTCAATTAAGTTGATGTTATCATGGAAATATTGGAAATTATTATACTAAATATTAAACAAAGTAATTCTCAGTTCGATTCCCGTCGTCAGGAATATTTATGTTTTAATTTTTTTTGTTTTTTTTTTTTATATTATTACTTGGTTGTATGTAAAGCGCACCGGCATAGTGTCTAACTACGAGATGAAACGTGACATCCACCACCCAACACGTGATTTCTCGAAAACTGGATGGAAAGTGGGGAGCGGAGTGATTTTACACTAGGTTCCCTCTGCCTACCCTGCTAATAATACAGCTGATTGATAAATAATAATAATAAAAAAGCGACGTTATACCACTTTTTTTATACCTAAACAGGTACTTTATATAATATTGTAAGCACTACCGTGATCCATTTCGAGCGTGTTCTGGCTTGTATTAACAAATGCTATGTTTACTCTATCGATTGCTGCATCAGTGTTTGCTTTCTTAAAATAATCTATTCTAAGATTCCACGCATGCGCGATACCACCTGTCAAGATGTGTGCCTTATTAATAAAAAAGAGAGCGGAGAAAATGGACACTATCAAAAATTACTGTATTTTAATAATATCTAAGCGATTGTAGGGACATGTCAACCTAATGAAATAGAAATTATATATATTGAATTTTAAACTTATTATTTTAATAGTAAAGTAAAGTAAGAAGAGAGAAACCTCTAAAATAGTAATAAATTAAATTAATGAAATAAAATTATAAAAAATAATTCCCCCAGTCAGGATGAAGAAGCTACAAAAAAATATGCTTGTGCTCGTGCATATTTTTTTGTAGCTTCTTCTTCTTGAGTGGAATCGAACTCACAACAGTCGCTCGTGCCACGATAGTGTCATATTTTCACATTATAATGTTATATTATTATCTTACTTACTTTCCTTCAACATTGCGGTGAAAATGCAAAAAAACAATAACATTCTTATAGAAAATTCCTATTTGTATTTTATGATTTTTCCTATAAAACATTATAACAACAAAATTTCTATTACTTGAGGACAAAGTTGTTTGAAAATATTTAAGTATAGAGTAACGCTTAGTCGAGACGGACTCCTTTTAAATATAATAGTTTACATTTCCTTCAAACAAAGAGGTTTTTTTTTATGGAAAAGACACGGCAAACGAGCGTTCGGGTCACCTGATGGTAAGTGGTTACCGCCGCCCACGGCCCCATGCAATACCAGAGGAGCTACAGGTGCGTTGGCGGCCTTTAGGGTGGGTTGGGCTCCGGAGCCCAGGCATTATCTGATGCGAAACGCAGTGGCATAAAGCCACTACTTCACGCCGGTTTTAAAGGCCGGGGGTGGTAATGATCTGGATCTGCCCATGCGTGTTGCCATGGCGACGTGACTCTACCACACGTACTTTAGTCGCCTCTTACGACACCACCAGTATCAGGATGATCCTATTCTAGACCCGGGATCACACGGCGATAAACCACAAACAACAACAAAGAGTTCCTGTTTTTCTGTTATTTCATTCGCATAGCACATTCAGTGGTCAACCACCTCAAGCCCTAATAGCGGAGCAATAAGTTATTTACTTATTATTTGTAATTACGTAAATACGCAATTTTAAACTAAATTTCGTATATATAAATTACTGTTATTGTAACTAAGTGTTTTAAAATTATCACGTAGACGTATAGAGGGGATAATATAGTGCAGGTTCATATCTTCTGGGGGATAATGTTCATATTAAATGTGTATAGCTTTACGCCTTATCCCGCATTGTATGGAAAAACAATACAAAATATAGAGGCCAGTCGTGGTGCAGGGGCACAAAGTGTGACTGTAAAACCGACTGGTTGTGGGTTGGAACTCCACTCGGGAAAATGAGATATTTATTTACATTTATTTTTAATTTCCTAGCTCTGGTGCCTAGATAAAGCGCTGCATTGAGTTCCGCCACTCAACAGGCAATGCCTCCAGAACTCGGCGGAAAGTGGGGAACGGAGTGTCTTAACACTACGTTCCCTCTGCCTACCCGGCTGTGTGCGGGATACAGTGTGAAACTGACTTATTTGTTTATTTAACACAACATCTCATAGTACAGCACAGGCACAGTTTGACGTGTGACTGTATATGCAATGGTTGTGGATTCGATTCCCACTTAGGAGAATGAATTATTTAATATTTTCTTTTTTTTGCTCCCGTAATAAGAGGATGTTGTAACTTTTTAAACGCATTATGTTACTATAGTAGCGAGAAAGTGACAAGTTTTAGTAAAAATCTTTGACACATAAAAAATGTTTAAGGAAAATTTGAGAAAATTAAGGAAATGTCTTAATAAATTGCATATCGTGAGCGCGTCTGATTGTGAGAACGATGGTTCCGAATTATTAACATAATTTCATTTCACTGGTCCATTTAGACAAAACGTGGCGCTTAGTACCGTCACTCAAAACACATTCTCTCGATAAATCAGCGGTATGTGAGAAATGTAGTATTTTAGCCTTTTAACACTTAGTATCGTTCTGCCTTCACTGCATTGGGTTCAGATTCAGCGTGAAGTCAATCAGTCATAAAAGAACAAAAATAAATTTACGGACTTCTTCCAGTTTTACCTACATAGATTTTAAAATATCACCTATTGAGTTTTCTTTCTTTTCGCAGGCTCTTCTTCGTAGAACTGCCTTCCGACTCAGTGGTAGCTAGCTGCCTATAGGACTGACGACTGACAATACTGACATTTATATGTAACTTTACATTCATAAGATATATTAGGTACTTACCTAATTGTAAGGTCATAATATTATTTATTCAATAAGAATAAACAATATTATGATTTTGATTGTAATACCCGATTTTAGACTAATTTCCGTTGGTATACATTACGACAGTCGTTCCTTGGACTATACGTAATAGAGAACTTCCTTAGAAGCTGACGTGACATCATACCACTTTAAAACGTGCAATTTAATAATTACGTTTACATTAGACGATAATGAGATGATAAAAGCATACAACGGATCGTTGGTTGATCCTAAAAGGTTTGATTCCCGATGGTATAAAAATGGAATTAATACTACTGTTCTACGACCGTATAGTCTATTGTTTGTGCCCCGTTCGAACTTTATACCAGGATTAAAGACATGTTGAATGGCTTAACACTTTTCGACTCAGCAGAGGAATCGAACCCACAATCTTCTACAGTCATAAGCCGTCCCACTGCACTACGACATGCCACCATTTATATGACAAACTACAGCAAATCTATTTTTAACAGTACAACTGCAATAACTAGTAATATTGTAATATTTGTAATATAAATTACGTTCGTCATACACTGAATGCAGCGCGTTATAAAATATTAGCTTTCAATTTTACATTGGTTTACTTTACTATTATATTTACCTGATAAAGACGGGGTTAAGTTCCGCCAGTCAATACGAAATGTCTCGAATTGCGCGTTTAGTGGAGAACGGAGAGTATTCCCACTACTCTCTGTCTACTCTGCTAATTTCACGCACATAACAGGGTTAGCAAAGGGAACTTTGGAATCTAGTGTTAAGACACTCTGTTTTTCACTTTACGTTTGTTACTAGAATAAGAAAAATAAAATATTACATGTTCCAATTTCCTCGAATGGGAATCGAACCCACGAGATGTTGTGCGCAAGCATTACAGTCGCACTCGGTTCGATTCCCACTCGGGAAAATAAATTATTCTCTCTCGCTCTGATAATAAGATAAAGCGTGG